>CM056057.1:130134524-130846569 GCA_029574335.1 Rana kukunoris | reverse complement strand
AAGCTCCATAGAGCGAAACATGTCGGTTTGAACTACAACTACTAAAGAACCTTGCCCAGACTACCGAAGCCTGTGACATATGTGACATTTAATACAACGGATGGTTTTTATTTACTTACCTTTGTATAAACTTAATAAAATTTCTTTTGTATTTTATCAGTGTTTCGGTATACTTTATCAGCACCGCTTTATAGTCCCAGGGTCCTTAGGTACCCCCCCTCTCCCCAATTCTTGTTCTAGAATTCAATTAACCTTTAGAATAACACAATAGTGTAAACAGAGAGCTTCACACAATGAAAGAGTCTTTCAGGAGTGGATGCAATTAACACCTTTTCAACAGAATGTGTCTTTCACAGTGAATAGCCAACACCTCAAGACATTTCAAAAGCCTATCATACAGAGGGATGAGTCACTTGTCTTGTAGACCTGAATTAACACCTTTCAAAAGCATGTGTGCCCAGATTGAATAGCCAACAGCTTTTGATATCTCAAGACATCTTGCAAACATGAATTATTATTAATGTCCCATCTTCTGTAATACATGAATTATGATTCTTTGTCACCCTATGGCCCTAGTGGACATAAGGTGACCCTAGACATAGGAGAATCTCAGTCTGTCACGGTTCATTCCGTTACATACACTAATCAGCGGACATATCTGTCCGCACTAGCGTCGAATAGATTCAACGCATGCGTGGAAGTATTTTACTTCCTGGTCCGGTGACGTGGCGGCGTCAACGTCACCGCCACGTCACCGCGCTGTGTGTACACGATCAAACCAATATATCCCAGCAGACAAATCCGATCAAAACGGTCAGAGTCAGACCGATTTGATTGGATTTATTTAGTGGTGTGTACGCGGCCTAATAGTTGTCCTGTGGACAGATTCTCCCACCTGAGCTGTGGATCTCTGCAGCTCCTCCAGAGTTACCATGGGCCTCTTGGCTGCTTCTCTGATTAATGCTCTCCTTGCCCGGCCTGTCAGTTTAGGTGGACGGCCATGTCTTGGTAGGTTTGCAGTTGTGCCATTCTCTTTCCATTTTTGGATGATGGATTGAACACTGCTCTGTGAGATGTTCGAATCTTGGGATATTTTTTTATAACCTAACCCTGCTTTAAACTTCTCTACAACTTTATACCTGACCGGTCTGATGTGTTCCTTGGCCTTTGTGATGCGGTTTGTTCACCAAGATTCTCTAACAAACTTCTGAGGGCTTCACAGTACAGCTGTATTTATATTGAAATTAAATTACACACACGTGGAACTCTATTTACTAATTAGGTGACTTCTGAAGGCAATTGGTTCCACTTGATTTTATTTAGGGGTATCAGAGTAAAGGGGGCTGAATACAAATTTCTAATTTTCCTTCCACTTCACAATTATGTGCCACTTTGTGTTTGTCTATCACATAATATCCCAATGATATACATTTACAGTTTTGGTTGTAACATTGCAAAGTGCGGACAATTTCAAGGGGTATGAATACATTTTCTAAGCATGTGATCTGTCACTCTGCTTTTTCCTTCTATCAGCATGTTCCTTATAGGCATCTGAGTACTGCAGCACAACCGACTGACTGCTTGTGCTTTTTGTTGGAAAAGACTGATACTAAGTCAATTTCAGGTTACCTAAACTGTTCATATGTTGTAAAAGAAAACATTTAAAAGAGAAGTAAAGCCCCCCCCCCCCCACATTCATACTTACCTAGGTAGATGCGGCGTTGGTCCTATGCTGCATCTGCCCCCCCCGCGCCTCTATACTGAGAGCTGAGTGATCGAACACGACCGATCGCTCGGTTTTCACAGTTCCATGAGCAGGGAGCTGACTGTAGGTCTCAGCTCTCCGCTCTGCCCCCTCCTCGCTCATTGGAGTGCAGGGCTGTGGAGGGGCAGGGAGTGTGCTGTCTCAAGCTCTCAGTGGCTTGCTGAGAGGCTGAGCCAGGTGTCAATCCAGGCACCTGGCCGATCCAGACTTTGTCGCGATCCGAAATTCGGTATGCTGGAACACATTAATTAGCAAGTGTGAATCGCCAATGATTCTTGTTAAAGGACAGTTGTATGTTATTGCATGGAACACATGTATGTACACAGCTCCTGACAGCTCAGTTTCTGTGTTTTCCAGGGTACAAGTGGAATTCTATGTCAATGAGAATACCTTCAAAGAGAGACTGAAACTTTTCTTCATCAAAAACCAAAGATCAAGTGAGTAGCTCTTTCTTTTTTTTCCCGCAACAAACTGTTTTTTTTAGTTAAAAGGGTTGAAACAGCTGTGCTTACATTAACAAAACACAGAAATAATGATGGATTTCTAGCCTTCTAATCAAAGCTCAGGTGTAGTGAAAGTACATATTTTTTTATAATCAGCACCAAGGACAGTACTCAAAGCAAGAGTGTCCCTTATGTTGGTGGCTGCCATGTTCATTGAAATCTTCAGTTCCCCTCCCCAGATACCCCAATATTCCGGTGCTGCGGGGGTTAATATGAGTGGCTGGACCTGTCACAGGCATAATCTCGCAGAATGACATACCCATACACTGAGCGTGAGCGCGCTGCACGCTGGGGGAGCCGGTGTACAATCATTTCTCAGAGAGGCAGAACGGGTACTGTCTATGTAAACAAAGCAGATCCCTGTTCTGACAGGAGAATACAGTGAGATTGTCTGTTCCCAGTCATCAGCGATCTCTCTGTACTCCCAGTCAGTACGTTCCCCCCACAGTTAGAAAGCACCTCCCTAAGACGCACTTAACCCCTTGATCGCCCCCCCTAGGGTTAACCACTTACCTGCCAGTGTGTCATTAATACATTGATCAGTGCATATTTTTAGCTCTGATCAGTGTAATAATGTCACTGGTCCCAAAAAAGTGTCAGATGTGTCCGTTGCAATGTCGCAGTACCACTAAAGATCGCCGATCACCGCCGCTACTAGTAAAAATAAATAAATAATAAAATGCCATAAATCTATCTCCTATTTTGTATAACTTTTGGGCAAACCAATAATAATCATTATACACTTTTTTCCCAAAAAATATTGCTCTAAACTGATAAATATATATTTTTTATTTTTTATTGGATATGTATTATAGCAAAAAGTTAAAATATATATATATATTTTTTTTTTCAGAATTGTTATTTTTTTTATTTATAGCGCAAAAAGTGATCAAATACCACCAAAAGAAATCTCTATTTGTGGGTAATTTTTTTTATTTGGTAGAGCGTTGCACGTCCACGCAATTAGCAGTTAAAGTAATGCAGTGCCGTATTGCAACAAATGGCCTGGGGGGTAAATTCTTCCGGGGCTGAAGTGGTTAAAGGATAAGTAAACCCAAGAACAAGAATGCAATATGTTGCAGCTTACAGTCCTTGGACGTCCTCCTAAGCAAGCGCTTTTGGCGCGTCCCTGCAGGTCACGAGCTGCACGCTCTGTGATCACTGAGTCTATGAGACTCGGCTGATCACAGATCAGAGTAAGGGGTCGATCCCGGCCCCCTTATCACATGATCAGCTGTCAGCCAATGATGGAAATAAATAGCTGCGCTGCAATAAAGTGTACTCTAAGAGCCGGTTCACACAAGTCGTGTCCCATTCAATGCAATGGAACCGTTCTACTGGGAGCGACGCAAGTCGCTCCGACTTAGAAAAAGGTTCCTGCACGTCTTCGGGGGCGGCTCGGGGCGACCTGCATTGAGTCTTTTGTTGGTCGCCTCTGAAGTCGTCCTCAGGACGATTTGCAGAGTCGCCCCCGAAGTCGTGCCGCAGGAGTGTGAACCGGCTCCTAATGGTGACTGTGTACACCCAGAATCCAAATGTTCCTGTTTGCACTAATAAAACATGAGTGAAAAAACACAACAAACTGTAAGATTGAGGTGCAACACAATACAGTGACAACTGACTGTCACTACGTATCGTGTCAAATAAGATGAGAGAACTCCCCCAATAGTGAAACTAAGTTTGTCTCCTAACACACATGTTAAAACACAGTGACCACAAAGTGATACATAAACAAAATACATGTTTAAGATGCATTAAACGTCCAAATATTAGGAATTGGTGGTCTCTAATAAGAAAAGTCCTTTCCAATTGTGATATCTGTGAAAACATGCAATACACCTCCAGAATAGTGATGTTCCCAGATTGAGAAAACGATTCCTCCACCAACGTATATGCTGCCGCCTACCAAATTCATAGATCTCGTGTTATGGAGATCATACTGTATGCGCTTGAGGCTCACAACCAAGCCAGAGTAATGATGGCTCCCAGCAGTATCCCTCCACTTCCTGGTAAATGTGTCTTGGTGAGATCTAAAAAATTACCCGCTTAGCAATAGCACATATCCAAATGGAAGGAAACAAAACAGGCTCCCATAGGGTAATCCAGTCAGATTAAATTTAATACATAATAAAAACAAATACACTCACATATTGTGTGTGGATGGATAAAAAGCATGTCAAATTGTTGTAGCCGGCCGGCTTCCACAGCCGTAGCTTCTGGGACTCTACGCAAATCGTTGCGGTGACGTCAGCACGCCGCTCCTCCCTACGTACGTTTCGTCATATATGACATCGTCCAGGGGCACCAATGATGGCCGAACACGTGATGTAAACAGAAGATCTGTATTTTTTTCCCCTCACGCTGTCATGCTGATTACTGGCTTCTGTTAGAGGGACATCGGTCCCTCACACAGAAAGATGCAGCTGCATTTTCTGTGTCAACCAATGTAACCTGCCAGTGCCCACTGTGCCACCTACCAGTACTCACCAGTGTCACCAGTGCTGCAAATCAATGCCCAGCCATCAGTGTCTCATAATCAGTGCCACAAATCAGTGCTGCCTATCGGTGTCACCTACCAGTACTCAACAGTGCCACCTATAAGTGCCACCTCATCAGTGCTTATCAGTGTCGCCTATCAGTGCCGCTTATCAGTACCCATTAGGGCAGCCTCATCAGCGCACATAAGTGAAGGAGAAAAATTACCTGTTTTCAAAATTTTATAACAAACTATGAACACGTCTGGAATCTGTACCCTGTACATAGCACACGCCTGGAATCTGCAGCCTTTACATAGCACACGCCTGGAATCTGCAGCCTTTACATAGCACACGTCTGGAATCTGCACCCTGTACATAGCACACGCCTGGAATCTGCACCCTGTACATAGCACACGACTGGAATCTGCACCCTGTACATAGAACACGACTGGAATCTGCACCCTGTACATAGCACACGACTGGAATCTGCACCCTGTACATAGCACACGTCTGGAATCTGCACCCTGTACATAGCACACGACTGAGATCTGCACGCTGTATATAGCACACACCTGAAATCTGCACGCTGTACATAGCACACACCTGGAATCTGCACCCTGTACATAGCACACACCTGGAATCTGCAACCCTGTACATAGCACACGTCTGGAACCTGCACCCTGTACATAGCACACGACTGGAACCTGCACCCTGTACATAGCACACGTCTGGAATCTGCACCCTGTACATAGCACACGTCTGGAATCTGCACCCTGTACATAGCACACGACTGGGATCTGCACCCTGTACATAGCACACACCTGGAATCTGCATGCTGTACATAGCACACACCTGGAATCTGCACCCTGTACATAGCACACACCTGGAATCTGCAACCCTGTACATAGCACACACTTGGAATCTGCACCCTGTACATAGCACACGTCTGGAATCTGCAACCTGTACATAGCACACGCCTGGAATCTGCAGCATTTACATAGCACACGATTGGAATCTGCACCCTGTACATAGCACACGACTGGAATCTGCACCCTGTACATGGCACACTCCTGGAATCTGCAGCCTTTACATAGCACACGACTGGAATCTGCACCCTGTACATAGCACACGACTGGAATCTGCACCCTGTACATAGCACACGACTGGATTCTGCAACCCTGTACATAGCACACGTCTGGAACCTGCACCCTGTACATAGCACACACTTGGAATCTGCACCCTGTACATAGCACACACTTGGAATCTGCACCCTGTACATAGCACACGTCTGGAATCTGCAACCTGTACATAGCACACGCCTGGAATCTGCACCCTGTACATAGCACACACCTGGAATTTGCAGCATTTACATAGCACACGATTGGAATCTGCACCCTGTACATGGCACACGCCTGGAATCTGCACCCTGTACATAGCACACGTCTGGAATCTGCACCCTGTACATAGCACACGACTGGAATCTGCACCCTGTACATAGCACACGACTGGAATCTGCACCCTGTACATAGCACACGCCTGGAATCTGCACCCTGTACATAGCACACGACTGGAATCTGCACCTTGTACATAGTACACGATTGGAATCTGCACCCTGTACATAGCACACGACTGGAATCTGCACCCTGTACATGGCACACGCCTGGAATCTGCAGCCTTTACATAGCACACGTCTGTTATCTTCACCCTGTACATAGCACATGACTGGAATCTGCACCCTGTACATAGCACACGACTGGAATCTGCACCCTGTACATAGCACACGACTGGAATCTGCACCCTGTACATAGCACACGACTGGAATCTGCATCCTGTACATAGCACACGACTGGAATCTGCACCCTGTACATAGCACACGACTGGAATCTGCAACCTGTACATAGCACACGACTGGAATCTGCACCCTGTACATAGCACACGACTGGAATCTGCACCCTGTACATAGCACACGACTGGAATCTGCACCCTGTACATAGCACACGACTGGAATCTGCACCCTGTACATAGCACACGACTGGAATCTGCACCCTGTACATAGCACACGACTGGAATCTGCACCCTGTACATAGCACACGACTGGAATCTGCACCCTGTACATAGCACACGACTGGAATCTGCACCCTGTACATAACACACGTCTGTTATCTGCACCCTGTACATAACACACGTCTGTTATCTGCACCCTGTGCATAGCACACACCTGGACTCTGCACCCTGTGCATAGCACACGCCTGGAATCTGCACCCTGTACATAGCACACGCCTGGAATCTGCACTCTGTACATAGTACATGTCTGGAATCTGTACAATGGAAATAGCACACGACTGGAATCTGCACCCTGTACATAGCACACGACTGGAATCTGCACCCTGTACCTAGCACACGCCTGGAATCTGCACCCTGTACATAGCACACGACTGGAATCTGCACCCTGTACATAGCGTACATAGCACACGCTTGGAATCTGCACCCTGTACATAGCACACGACTGGAATCAGCATCCTGTACATAGCACACGATTGGAATCTGCACCCTGTACATGGCACACCCCTGGAATCTGCAGCCTTTACATAGCACACGTCTGGAATCTGCACTCTGTACATAGCACACACTTGGAATCTGCAACCTGTACATAGCACACGTCTGGAATCTGCAACCTGTACATAGCACACGCCTGGAATCTGCAGCATTTACATAGCACACGATTGGAATCTGCACCCTGTACATAGCACACGACTGGAATCTGCACCCTGTACATAGCACACGACTGGAATCTGCACCCTATACATAGCACACGACTGGAATCAGCATCCTGTACATAGCACACGATTGGAATCTGCACCCTGTACATAGCACACGACTGGAATCTGCACCCTGTACATGGCACACCCCTGGAATCTGCAGCCTTTACATAGCACACGTCTGGAATCTGCACTCTGTACATAGCACACACTTGGAATCTGCACCCTGTACATACAGTAGCACACGTCTGGAATCTGCAACCTGTACATAGCACACGCCTGGAATCTGCAGCATTTACATAGCACACGATTGGAATCTGCACCCTGTACATAGCACACGACTGGAATCTGCACCCTGTACATGGCACACGCCTGGAATCTGCAGCCTTTACATAGCACACGTCTGGAATCTGCACCCTGTAAATAGCACACACCTGGACTCTGCACCCTGTACATAGTACACGACATGAATCTGCACCCTGTACATAGAACACGCCTGAAATCTGCACTCTGTATATAGCACATGTCTGGAATCTGTACAATGGAAATAGCACACGACTGGAATCTGCACCCTGTACATAGCACACTACTGGAATCTGCACCCTGTACATAGCACACGCCTGGAATAAAGTCTGCCGTTTCCCCTTTAAAAAAAAAGTACTTGCGAGTCACGGCTAAGCCCCTCCCGTTCATGACATTATCAAAAGGGGGCGGAACATGGGTGACCTAAAATGATGCCCCCCCTGAAAAAACTTCTGCGGTCGCCAATGCCCTGAGCCCACCCAGTTGTTTGACAATAGTGTATAAATATTCACTTTTGTCACACTGATTCTCCTCCTGGCCAATCAGGAAGCGTCGTAAGGCCCATTTCCCTATTTAGTCGAAAGGAAAAGCCATCCTATTGGCCTATGAGAAGGGAGGAGATGTCGCCACTGTAATGCGGAGAAGACACATGGGAAGCCCGACCGGAGGAGACTGAGGGGGGAAGCTGCTGCATGTCAGTCTAGGGGCAGCACAGGGTGTGTGAGGTGGTGACCAGAAGGGGGGCGGGGGGTTGGTGCGCGTGGTGTGGGCTGTAGCAAATTAATTTTTGGTTAGTGCAGTTTTTAGTTTCGGCTAGTTTTGTTTTGTTATATCCGAACAATGGATGCCTGTAGAAAGAAAAGAATTTCTCTATTCTGCTTTTATACATTTCTATAACCATTTATTCTGTTTTTTTCTCAATTTGAAGTGATTTATGTTTTTTGCTTTGGATTTAGAAGCCACAAGAGGAAGTAATTTTATAGAAGCGATTAATGCTCTCAAGAAGCTTGAAGATATTTGGACTTTTTTTTCTCAGATAAGGGGGGATTGATCTGTCTCAATGTGGCTGTTGCAGTATTTTGGTCATCGTGGAGAGAGCAGTAGGATTTATTTTCTAAAGTGATAGGAAATATCCAGTCCTTTTAAATCTGTATTAATTATTAGACATACACCTCCATAACAAAACCAGGCAATGACTTTATTCAGTCACGCGTTTCAGCCATAAAGGCCTTTGAGCTATAACTCATGCCTAGTACATACGATCGGTTTTCCTGACGGTCAAAAGACCGCTGGGATAACCGAGGGGGAAAACCGGGAACCGGCTCGGTCCCTTTTTCCCTACACACGGCCGGTTTTCCTGACAGGAAAACTGCCAGGAGAACTTTGGTTGGGAAAACCAGCCGTGTGTAGGCCGATCGCAGTGTTTCCCACAGGAAAACTGCGGGTAATAAAACGCCGCGATTTGCGGCACGAAAAAAGAGAACATGTTCTCATTTTTTAAACCGCAGTTTTCCTGTCGGGAAAACTGCTAAGGAGCATACTTGCGTACGTTTTTCTCGCCCAAAGGAAAACACGGCAGTTTTCCCGACAGGAAAAAGGATCGTTTGTACTAGGCATAAGGCTTTTTTGGCTTAAAGGGGTTGTAAAGGAAATTTTTTTTTTCATAATAAGCATCCTTTACCTCTAGACATTCCTCTTTTCACTTCCTCATTGTTCGTTTTTGCTCAGAAGTTGCTCTATTTCTTCTCTGTTCTGTTCACTTCCTGCTTGTCTGATTGTTACTCACCACCGTAAAGGGAGGCTTTAGGTGGTCAGTGAAGTGCTCGCCCCCTCCTGGGAACTACATCTGTGTGGCAGGATGCTCTCTACGTGTTAAAGACTTCAAGGAGGTGTGAATTACTGGGTGTGCCCCAATGCATACTGGGAAATTTAGTTCTTACATGAACGACCGCCGCAAACCAGGAAGTGAATGAGAGAACAGAAACTACAATGCCGGAGGTGATATAGATGAAGGAATTTATTAGGTATTTACTTGTTTTTTAATAGAATCGTATACTTTTCTGTCTGTCTACCTTGCAGACATTAATTTTAGGCAAAAAAATGTTTTCCTTTACAACTGTGCAAATCTGGGACAGGTGGCATCTATGCAAGTAATAGTGGAAAATGTTCTTTATAAGGCTCCAAAAAGGGACTGTATAAAAATAACTTAAATTCAGCAATATCTCATTGAAAAGCCATGTGGACTAAGGCTCACATCATATTCTGATTTGAACTACGCCATTGCTAGGTGACTTATATGTGAAATAAAGATTTACAGTTGAACCTCGGATTACAAGCATAATCCGTTCCAGGAGTATGCTCGTAATCCAAAGTACTCGCATATCAATAATTTGATCCGCATTGACTTTAATGGGATGCAATACCCAATGCAGCCAGAGGTGGGGGGCGCCAGAGAGCGCTAAAAATGGCTGAATAGGCCAGAGGACACTTCGGCTCCTTTCCTGCGCCCCCGTACCTCAGGCCAAATGAGGTACTACAGGCCAATGTTCGGCTTTTCTCGGCTCCTGCGCCCCCGTACCTCAGGCCAAATAAGGTACTGCAGGCCTAATTTCGGCTCTGCTTGGCTTCTGCGCCCCGTACCTCAGGCCAAATTGAGGTACTGCAGGCCTATTTAGCTTAAATTCTGCTTGTCTTGCAAGTCAACACCAAGTCAGAATTAAAAAAAAAAAAAGTTGCTTGCAAATAAAAACGCTCTCAAACCAAGTTACTCTTAAACCGAGGTTCCACTGTATTTGTTTAGGTATAGAACAAACACCAATGGAAGGGAAATCAGGAATTCTCCAGGCCAACAACTGGGGAAGGACTACAACCCCTAGAATTCCTTGGCAGCTGTCGATTTGCATGTTCAATCTACTGAGAAGAGAGGAGCTTGGGTGTCCACCAAACTACTAATCTCTAGCCAAACTCACAATTTGGGCTCTTTTTTTATTCCAATGAGCTCCGACCTGGGTCATTCCCAGCTCACAGAAACAAAGAAGGGGCTGTGGGGTGGGAATTACCCAGGCCGCAGCACATTGGAGTAGAAAAAAGAGTGTAAGTTTGGCGTTCCGCTAGTGAGGGGTTTGGCGGATGTCCAAGCTCATGTCTGCTGTAGAGTAGATCTTGCTGATCCTCTTATCTATGCTAATTTATCAGACAGGATTTGCCTGATTGACAACATGTGTGTCTGTAGTGTCTAATAGCGTGAAAGTCCCACAGTGCCCCTGGTGATCATTACCTAGGTTTAGGTCATTTATTCAAGAGAAGAATATATGAGAGACATATAGGATTAACGCACATAATGGATCTCAGGATCAGCACTTTTATTTACCGCAAGAAAAATGTACATTATTCCATAAATTGAATAATTATTTGAGGTTTAGCATACCTGGTAAGAAGAAATATGAACAGGTACATATTAACCAATTAATGGCACGATATAAATGCTTCTATCAATGGTTAGATGGCTAGTTGCATGGTCGTCGTTGTCATCCAATGCTTTTGGTACATTTCACCGAGCCAGAGCAAGTATGCAGCTTAAGCCTTCTGACTTCACTGGCTGCATGCTTGATCTATTTTGTTGATTCAGAAGGTATCTAAGGCACCGTATCAAAATGACAAGAAGGTAGAGGTTCAGCCCCTGTACATGTCTCGCCACAGGTTTCCCTTCAAACTTTGCAACATAGAAATATTTTACAAACCTGCCATGAGATTTGCACTATTAAATTCATCTTCTAGTTTTCATTTTTGTGACAGCCGGTAATAAAATATGGTCCAGTTCTGAAAGGGTTGATGGGATGCTGAGTGTAAAGAAGAGTGGATTTGTAGCTATCTGCTGCCATCTATTGGTCAGTTATGGTTTAGCAAGAAGCTGCAATGTTCGACCTTCCTGCAAGCTGTGTACTCTGTGCAGGCGGCCTAATAATACATTTTGCATGTATCAAAGGTTTTTACTACACAAGGGCAGCTGTGAACATCACATTTTCCACTGCACTCATGTTAAAGGGTCATTCCACCCAAAATAGATATCTCAGCAGTTTCTAGCATCTCTCGGGAACTAGGGCTGTAAGATATGTTGTACTCTTCTATGGGGCAGTACACCTACAGTGGCCATTACAATGGATCTCACTGTCCCTGTTCGATTTGTAATTTATTTTATGGAGAAAGAAGGAAAGGGGAGGAGTGGGGACTGGGTCTGGAACAGCCAAAACAGCAGTGCCCCTTGTGTAAATGGACAAGGTTGTGACTGCTTTGGGTGTTATGCAAAGACGAATGACCACAAACTGCTCAGTCAGCTATTTGTGGGGAACATTTGTGATGTTTTATGCAGCAGCTCCATATTTAAAGGAAAAACATCCTGCTCTTTAATTAGTTCACATCAGTGGATTTGTAAACCCTATTCAGCTAAATGCCACCCTGATACATACTATAAAGTGTGTGTTTGGTACAGTTTTTTATGTCCCCGTCCCCAATAAATAACTGAGCTTGGATGTTACAAGTTTTATTAATACAAAGACTTTTAAATTGTTCACTCTATGTGCAGAGACTGGCATTTTGTTGACACTGAATAAGTCACTGCAAGGCACAAAAAAAAACCAATTGTTGTATATGCACATACTACACACCGCCTACAAACTTGAGTGGCCTGTTTAGAGCCCTAAAAACATTAGACACCTTTGGAATGGAATGTCTATTGAGAGAACACCAAAAAACAACTCTAAATGGGACTTTTAGGCTGCGTACACACGATCAGTCCATCCGATGAGAACGGTCCTAAGGACCGTTTTCATCGGTTAACCGATGAAGCTGACTGATGGTCTGATGTGCCTACACACTATCGGTTAAAAAAACGATCTAGTTAGAACGCGGTGACGTTTTTACGTGTTTTAACACAACGACGTGCTGAAAAAAATTAAGTTGAATGCTTCCTTGCACGAATGCATCAACTTGATTCTGAGCATGCGCGGCCTTTTAACCGATGTTTTTGCATACTAACGATCGGTTTTGACCCATCGGTCAGGCGTCCATTGGTCAAATTTTATAGCAAGTTCTTTTTTTTTTGACCGAAGAATAACTGACCGATTGGGCCCACACACGATCAGTTTGGACCGATGAAACGGTCCTTCAGTCCCATTTTCATTGTTTATGACCGATCCTGTGTACGCGGCCTTAAGGGCATCAACAACTTCAAATATATAAAAATTATAAATTTTATTGGTACAGGTTAAAAATATAAACCATAAGCAAAAATAAAATAACCATGTAAGTCTGTCAACCCATATGTTGGTGGGAACAGAGATTATTCTGTTTTCTGGTGTTCTGTATTAGGGATGTGGGCACCACACCTCCCCCTTTAAACAACAATTCATCCCTATTGTCTATTGAGAGAAGGGTTTTCTTGGTCCAACAGGAATATCTGATCTCACAAATGCCTTTTTTTGGCTGGAGGGCACAAATTTCCACTGATGAACTCCAAAATCTTGTGAAACACCTTTCCAAAAGAGTGGAGGCCACAAACGGAGGGGTATCTCTCTAATCTCTTAATGTCCATAATTTATAATAGGATGTCCTACCAGCTCATTTGTAATTGTGACGTGTCTACAATCCTTTTGCCATATAGTGTAAATCTATATACACTCGCTTCCACATCATTGTTCTGGACCAACAGTCACAGCCAGGAATGCATATGACAGGGTGACAAAATCAGAAGACAGTTGTCATTTCATACTAGGAAGTGCCTGAACCTTCAGGGCAGGATCACCAAGTATTTTAGGGCTCGCTTACACTATACGAGGGGGTGCTGATACGTATTGAGCCTTGGTCTAGGAAGCTGTAAATTGCAGGGTGTACTGGCCAAATTGTCTATATTCAATAGTGGAAAAATCAACTACCTATGATTTGAACTTGTCTTTGTTTTTGAGGGCCAAACTGAACATGGCAGCACCTCCAGAAAAATTCAATATGGAAGAGCATAGGACCATATGGGAAAGGTGAGAAGCGGATCCACAATGAAATGTCACAAACTTTGGGTGACAGTGACCCTTCATATGCAACAGTTAAACAATGGGTTGCCAATTTTAAAACTGCCCATTTCAGTGTTGAAATTGAGAAACCCAGTGGAAGGCCTGCAAAAGTCAAAAGTTTTGAGATCCATTTTGCTGCAAGCTTTCTCATTTCCAAGCCGTTGTAAATAACATGATATTCCCAGATATGTAGCAATATTTTTGTCTGATACTGGGTGGTCCTCCATGTTGATGTCATGGATGGCTTTCACATTTTCAGGCACAAAGACAAAAACAGGCCTTCCACTGGGTTTCTCATTTTCAATCCCTAAATGGCTAGTTTTAAAATTGACAACACAACATTTAACTGTTGCATATGAAGGGCCACTGTCACCCAAAATTTGTGATTTCATCATGGATCTGCTTCGCACTTTTCCCTTGGAGAAACCGGAACTTGATTATAGTCCTATGCATTGAATTTTTCAGGAGGTGCTGCCATGTTCACGTTGGACCTGGAGAAGAAAGAGGCAAAATTAAGGAAGGATTTCTGGACAGCCGCACTCCAAAACGTGTTGCTTTTATTGTTAAACAGAAAATGCAGGATACATGCCACAGCAAACGGGGTACCGCTGACGCGTTTCACACCAAACCTTAGTGCTTAATTATAGCTGAAGAAGAAAGATAAGTTAAAATCATAGGTAGTTGATTTTTGCACCATTGAAAATAAATGGCCAGTACACTCTGCAATTTACAGCTTCCTAGATCAATTTTTTCAGTGTAAGGCTCAATACTTATCAGCAACCCCTCGTATTTTTTTGGACTCAATAAACACAAGTCACCACTAGGGCACATAGAAAACAATTGTTTTCACACCACAGTATTCTCCTGTGCTGTTTACTTTCTGCCTGGGCCCATGTCCAAGCCCATGTCCCTGTCTATGTCTGTGTGTGCTTGGTCCTTTTGGATGTCTAGCAGCCGGGTCCTCTCAGTTTTAAAAAGAGGCCTGACGTCATGACAGAGGGACTGTAGGGAACTGGTCATCTCGGGCTCCATTGCACTGGTGAATTCGCCATCCCTCACACCCAGAACTGGCAGCATTGTGGGACCTGGAGGGTGGAATTAGGTGAGTATGTCTGGCTTCACAAGGCGAAGATGGAAAAAAAGCATATTAGGATGAGTTTGAGGGTGGTTGGAGGGAGGGGTTGGAAAGAAAAGATAACAGATTTGAATTTTTACAAAGATTTATGTATAAAACAAAAATTACAAAGAAAACATTTATTTCTCCTTAACAATGATGGCTGATGCAAAGGCACAGTAAAATCCATTACGGTAATCTAGAGTCGTGCGAAGAACGAATTTATTATGTTTGTTTTTGATATTTTTACATAATACATCTTTTCACTCACCGTCTTTCCTAACCTTCAGTTCAAGGTAATCATGTATCTCACAAATGAATTACGCGATGCTCTGAAAGACTGTATTAGTGTACAGACAGTGGCGCCAGGGTTTGCTTTATTGTCCTCGCTTGTGTTTTCTGCGTGGTTGAAAGATTAGAACCTTCGCAAGAGAGAAAAGAACAACATTGCACTGACCTACTTAACAACAAAGAAAGTGGTCGAGAACGTCAGGAAGCCGTGTCTGGGGTCACTGCTGGGAATTTGTGCCAACTCTTTCGGCTGTTATGTTTAAATTATTGAAAATATTGAAAATATGAGAGTGCTGGGTCCTTAAACATGCACCCGGCTAATAGGAAGAGTTATCATTCAAAGGGATTTTCCAGAAAATAATTCTTCTTCTACAACTGAGGAGGTTCAGGCTATCAACAACCATCAGCTCAATAACTTCCATGGCAGAGTGGCTGTGCTAAAATGGACTGGTAATTAGGTGAAACAGTGCAGATGGGACCAAATAGGTATCCACAATCATTCTCGCTTAGCATGGGTGAACTCAGATAAGGGCTCAGACCTTCAACAGCTCTTTGATAGAAGTTATTGAGCTGAGGCCTGAAATAAATGAATAGAATCCCTACTATTCTTTAACTATTTCTGGGAGAAGCTTTGTATGTGTAGCACTACCCCCGAAGGAGCTGCTGGTATATTTTAGGTGACACGTTACCTCATGGCTCCTCCACGTCTTAGGCCTCGTACACACGAGGCAATCTATGTGTTCAAATCGGTCGGACCAACCGATTTGAACAAATCTGTCTGATAGGATTTTGGTTTGCTCGCGTGTACACACAAGCAAACCAAAATCCCCGCCAGCAGACGGCGCGCTGACGTGACGGTGACGTTGACGCCGCCACGTCACCGCACCAGGAAGTAAAACACTTCCGCGCATGCGCCGAATCCATTCGGCGGCGGTGCGGGACGACATGTCTGCTGGTAAGTGTACTAACCAGCAGACATGTCGGGCGGACGGATTCCCACCCGATAGATTTCAAAGCATGCTTTGAAATCTGTCGGGTGGCCAAATCCGTCGGCTCGGCCGTACACATGATCGAATCTGTCTGCTGGGACGGTCTAGCAGACCGTTTCCAGCAGACAGATTTGATCGTGTGTACGAGGCCTTAGGGGTGTATGGTGCATATAGCAGTAGTAACGGAATGTCCACGACAGGTGTCTTTTGCTGTGCTCTTTATTACCCAGCTGAGTAAAAACAATAAAACTTGTGGTGAAGAAGGTAGAGTTGAAAGGAGAAAGCAGAATAGCAAATTCAGGCGTAGCAATAGGGAAACAGTCCTGCTCCCACGTGTAGCACTTCTTGTGCCACTCCTGCTTGAGTGGGAATAGCGTACCTGGACAGGCCTCTCTCACTGAGCTGGCAGCCAGAGTATCGCTCAAACTTTAAGGAAAAGTCTCTGCCACAGACCCTCCTGGAATGAATTCAATGAGAAACCTCTGTCACAGGCCCTCCTGATTGTGATTACGGAGATGAACCTCCTTAGAATTATGCCTGGATCTCCTTCAAGTTACTTTCAGGTACCCACTGACAGATGACCAGCCTCTCAGTGTCCAGGTACCTTGATCCCCGGTGGTTTGTCGAGACCCTATTGGATCGCCAGCCTCTCATTGGCTCTCCTCAGACTCCCCACCGAACAGCTATACCGCTTGGGATCTTCAGGATTGGGAACCCAGTCAACCACTGGGCTCCCTGCCACAGCTCAATTGTTCCGGACCAACTTGGTCAGAGTTTAACTAACACTCTGATCTCCCTCTAAATTTAAATAGCACCAGTACTTTGAAGTGGTGGTAAAAGCAAAATTATAGCACAGCAATTATTTTTTTACCGCTGTAATGTGTGCCCTGAGCTACCTACACATAATTTTTCTCAATGCCGTCCCAGACATTGCATACCTCGATCCGGAGCTAAATCCTCATTTATCCTTAATTTTTCCTGAATATTTTACTGACTGAATCAGTCGATATGATGTGATTAATCGGAGCCGTATACACAACATTTTATCCTAATTGTTTTCCAATGGTTTTGCTGCGAGAACAGTAGTCATCAGCCTGCGTCTATGCATTGATACAGTGACAGATGTGTACTAAATATTGTCTCCTAGTATGACAAGATGACAAACTGATCTGTGTTCTCTTTCAGGCCTTAGAATCCGTCTTTTCAACTTTTCCCTCAAACTCCTGTCCTGTCTTCTCTACATTGTGCGAGTATTACTGGATGACCCAACGCAAGGGATCGGCTGGTAAGTCGCTGGATTTCTGCTTTCCAAATATATATTCTGCAGAGCGAAAACTGCTATTACTCTGTCTTCTCTAGATACAAGATGTATTCCACAGAAGTGATGTCACTGCGCTCTAGATATAACGTAAAATGTACTGGAGTAAGGACACTCCTCTTTAGATATGACTTATCATTTACAGGAGTGACGACACTGACCTCTAGACTCTAGGTAAATGTTTTTTCACCTTAATGCATCCTATGCATTAAGGTGAAAAAAACATCCGCCGGTAACGCCCCCCCGAACCCCCGATTTACTTACCTCACCCCTCGAAAGTCCTTCCCGCGTCCCAGTGATCCTCTTCGGTTCCCAGCCTGCCCGTTGATTGGCTAGGCTGGACGGATTCATAGCAGCGCAGCCATTGGCTGGCGCTGCTGTCAATCACATTCGGCGCGGCGCCACGGGGGGTTGGGCCGAGTGATGCAGTCGGTGACAATGCCCACCGCTGTATCACGGGAGCTCGCTCGCAAAAACTTTCCACCATGCGAGCACGCTCGCATGAAGGTGGAAAGCTTTTGTGAGGAAGAGCCGAGACAGCCTCCGAGGGACCACAGAAGATAGGATTCGGGGACACTCTGTGCAAAACGAGCTGCACAGTGGAGGCAAGTATAACATGTTTATTATTTAAAAAAAAAAACATTTCTTTATCGTACATCACGGGACACAGAGCGCATAGCCATTACATATGGGTTATATGGGTACCTTCAGGTGTGGACACTGGTGTAATCAACTTCACAGGAAGTTCCTCCCTATATAACCCCCTCCCACTGAGAGTGCTTCAGTTTTTTCGCCAGTGTCTTAGGTGTTGGTCACGTCTAGCTGTCCCTCGGAGGTCTCGGGACCCAGGATAGCTAGCCGGATCCGTCCGAAGTGCTTCAAAGCCAAGGAGTACGGTACCCGGGCCCTGCCTGCGTGGGGTGTTGCCTATAATGCCTCTCCTTGGAGGGCTGGATTCTGGGCTCCAGTGCCTTGGTCTCTCCCAGGACTAAACGCTACTGATGCCAGGATGCTATATAGGTCCAGGGGTGTGGGTTCCTTAACACAGGACCCCGGTCCCTGAAGGTCCGAGACAATACCCATGGAGATGGGGGAAGATTGGGCCTCTTGCAGTTTGCAATACCCTGCGGCGTGGAGCAGGTAAGAGGGAACCTGCGGGACTTGGTTCGACAGTAGGTATCCCCCTGGGGGTTCTGGGTTGGCTAATGGTATGCTTGTGCATCAGCCACTATCTCCACTATGTCTGTGTGGGCAGGATGGGATACTAATGTTTACCCAGATAACATGTAGATATATGTATACTTGTGTAAGATATATATTTGCTACTCACCCCAGGTCTGCCTGTTAGCATTGATACTGCAACCCCACATGTTTTAAAGAGGAAATTGCTGGTGAAAACTCCTGTTTCTTAGGAAGCCCATGGGGACAGCTTCCTCTCTGTGTGCACTACAATAAGATTAGTGCTTACCTGGTGTCTGTTGGTGCTGCCTGGCGCTGGTCCATGTTTTTTCCTCTGCTCTGCTTCCTCCATGTTGTTTTCAGCTTGGAAGGGTGCACGCGCGCGTGCACGCCGCCTTTTATAGCGTCAGCGTGCGTTGGGGGGGCGGGCCAGCAGCGTCAGGGTCTGTTTAAAAGTAAAACTTTTTCTCTGGCTGGTCTTTCCCTCCTGGAAGCAGAGGAAGAAGGATACAGAGCGTGCAGCTGGGTCTTTTGGCCACACAGGGACACCTAGTGGCGGTTTTGTGGATCTTCAGGTCTAGGACTTAGTTCCACTATTGACCAGAAAAAAAAAAAAAAAAAGAGTTTTTTTGCTTAAAGGGACTCAGCCTTAGATCCAGCAGTATCTGAGTCTACCTTGGACTCCGGCTAACGGGCATTGGTGTGTCAATACTCACAGGTTTCCTCAGTATTGCCACCTCCCAGGCGGGTAAAAAAAAAAAAAGAAATTAATTTTTTTCATTTTCCTCATACCTGTCCTCATATTGGTTACTCCTAGCTACAACAGTCAGGTGTTGGCTATAGGGGTGACTCAAGGTTGTGCAATGGCTCCAAAGGGATCTGGACCAGCCAAGGCTGCTAAAGGTGCCAAGAAACAAAAGGGGTCTCCATCGGGGTCAGAGGATTTGGGCCAGGCTTCAACGGCCCCACCCTCGCCAGTTAGACCACCGAAGGGCATAGTACAAGAGCCATTGGGGGTGCTGGGGGCAGAGGCGGCCCCCGATCCACCCATTCCCGTTTACGTGACGGAAGAAATGCTAGCAGCCACCATGGGTGGGCTAGAGAAAAGGTTAACTGCGTTGTTTGCCCGTCCTTTGCCAAGTAGCAAGCGGGCTAGATCCCCCTCACCCAGTGTGGTGTTTTCAGATGCGGAGGTCTCCTCTTCAGAGGAACGGGACCCACAAGGGGATCAAGCAGACCCAAGTCCCGACGGTTCAGACATGGAAGGTTCCACTATAGATGAATATTTTTCGGCCTCTCAAGCGGAGAGCCTGTGGATCCAGTCTTTGACAGATATGGTTCGCACTGCCTTTAAACTTCCAGTGCCAGAACTAGTAGCCCCTGAGGTTTCCTCATTGGGTTCTTTAAAGGCTCCATTAACTTGTGCGTCTTTTCCAATGCACCCCCTTCTGCGGAACGTGATTTACCATGATTGGGCTCGACCTGATAGAATCTTTGTCCCTCCTAAAAGATTCTCTATTCTCTATCCTATGGAAGAGGAATATTTAAAGAAATGGGCACTCCCCACAGTGGACGCGGCCATTTCCTGCGTGAATAAATCCCTGACCTGTCCGGTTGAAAATGTCCAGATGTTCAAGGATCCGGTCGACAAGAAATTCGAGACCCTACTGAAAGCCTCTTTCACCTCAGTAGGTGCCATGGTTCAGCCAGCAGTAGCAGCCATTGGTGTTTGTCAGGCCTTGAAGGATCAGGCAAAACAGATATTAAAGGACATGCCGGCTCAGCATACTCATGAATTAGCAGAATTCCCTAGGGCTCTCTGCTTTGCAGTAGATGCTATTAAGGACTCCATCCAACAGGCATCCCGTTCATCTCTACTGATGGTTCACATGCGTCGTCTTTTGTGGCTAAAGAACTGGTCAGCAGAGGCACCCTGCAAAAAGCTTTTAGCAGGGTTTCCCTTTCATGGGGGAAGACTATTCGGGGAAGACCTAGATAAATATATCCACACCATATCAAGTGGAAAAAGTACTTCCTTACCGGTCAAGAAAAGATCGCGTGGGCCCACGTTTAAACGACAGGCCATTGTAGGCTCGGCCCCTTCGACTTCTCGTCAGTATCGACGGCCTCCCGGGCGTCCAGCGGTTAATAGCCGCCCACAGGGTCAAGCCGCGGCAAACAAGAGACCCTGGTCTCGCAAACCGGCTAAACCAGTCATCAAATCAGATTCATGAAGGGGCGCCCCCACTCTCTCGGGTGGGGGGAAGACTTCGGTTTTTCTCCGAAGTCTGGAAGGCCAGAATTCCCGACTCTTGGGTTCGGTCCGTGGTAGCCACGGGATACAAACTAGAGTTTCGAGAAATCCCCCCTCCTCATTTTCAGGGGTCAAGTCTTCCAAGCGACCCATTAAAAAGGGCCTCTCTCGTAAAGGCGTTGGATCGCCTATTGCTCCAAGGAGTAATTGTAGAAGTACCAACCCAAGAATGGGGTCGGGGATTCTACTCCAACATTTTTGTTATACCAAAACCCAATGGCGACGTCAGGCCTATATTAGACCTCAAACGCCTAAATCGCTTTCTAAAGATTCAGACCTTTCGTATGGACTCCATACGTTCAGTGACAGCCAGCCTGCATCAGGGCGACTTTCTAGCATCTATAGACATAAAGGATGCATATCTGCATGTGCCGATTTACCCAGCACACCACAAGTTTCTTCGTTTTACGATAAATCAAAGTCATTTCCAGTTCGTAGCCCTCCCTTTCGGGTTGGCAACAGCTCCGCGGGTATTCACAAAGGTGTTAGCCCCGGTGCTAGCCGTCCTAAGGACAGAGGGCATCTTGGTCCTGGCATACCTGGACGATCTCCTGGTTATCGACAGATCAGCTTCCAACCTCAATCATGCAGTAGTCCGCACAGTGCGGCATCTAGAAGAATTCGGGTGGATTGTGAACCAAGAAAAATCAAGGTTACAACCCACAAGACAGTTGGAATATCTAGGCCTTCGGTTAGATACAGAATGCCAGAGGGTATTTTTACCTCAAGGGAAGATCAGGTCGTTGATTCAAACGATTCAAATAGTCTTAGGCAAAAAGAAGCCGACTATTCGCCTATGCATGCGACTGCTGGGAAAGATGGTGGCCGCCTTCGAAGCAGTGCCCTATGCCCAGATCCATACCAGAGTTCTTCAGGCAGCTATTCTCTCTGCTTGGAACAAGTCCATACAGGCATTAGACCGTCCATTAGTTCTTTCCCCAGGGGTCAAGCGCAGCCTGTACTGGTGGCTGATCCCTCAAAAATTGTCAAAAGGGAAAACCTTTTGCCCCATCACGTGGAAAATAGTAACCACAGATGCCAGCCTAACAGGTTGGGGGGCAATCTTAGGAAAACGGACCCGGCAGGGTCAATGGTCAGAGGCAGAAAGTCTGCTTCCCATCAATATCCTAGAGATCAGAGCTGCTCGGTTGGCCCTGGTCGCCTGGACTCTCCCCCTGCAGGGTCTGCCAGTAAGGATACAGTCCGACAATGCCACGGCCGTGGCTTATATAAACCACCAGGGGGGCACGAGGAGCCTAGCGGTTCAAAAGGAAGTAAACCGGATTTTCTCATGGGCCGAAGCCCATGTACCCTGCATTTCGGCAGTGTTCATCCCAGGGATAGACAATTCTCAAGCAGATTTTTTGAGTCGTCAACAGTTACTCCCGGGAGAGTGGTCTCTTCACCCCCAGGTATTCCAAGAGATTTGCCAAAGATTCGGAGTTCCCGATGTGGACATCATGGCAACAAGGTTCAACAAGAAATTGGACAAATTCATATCCCGAGCCAGGGATCCCTCGGCCTACGGGACCGATGCGTTGGTCTGCCCCTGGCACCAGTTTTCTCTCCTGTATGCGTTCCCTCCACTACAGATGATTCCCCGCCTTCTACGAAGGATCAGGGTGGAGCACAGGCCGGTGATCCTAGTGGCCCCAGCCTGGCCCAGAAGGGCTTGGTACGCACTCATCGTGAGGAGGACAGTGGGGGCACCGTGGCCACTCCCCCTGCGCCCAGATCTGCTGTCACAGGGTCCGATCTACCACCCTGCTTCACAGCAGCTAAATTTGATGGCTTGGCGGCTGAATCCCTAATTCTTAAGGGCAGAGGCCTCTCAGCCCAGGTCATATCTACGCTAATTCAAGCTAGAAAACCAGTTTCTAGAAATATCTATTACAGAGTCTGGAAGACCTATGTGGAGTGGTGCGAGTCTCAAGGAGGGCATCCTCGCAAGTTTTTTATTGACAGGATCTTGCGATTCCTACAGGTTGGCGTTGACAAGGGGTTAGCTCTTAGTACTCTAAAGGGGCAGGTGTCTGCCTTAGCGATATGGTTTCAAAGGCCTTTGGCCACGCATTCGCTTGTAAAAACCTTCTTGCAGGGGGTCTTGCATGTAAATCCCCCTATTAGAGCTCCCCTCTGCCCCTGGAATTTAAATCTGGTCTTGTCAGCTTTACAAAGACAGCCGTTTGAACCTCTGAAAGAAATCCCTCTTGTGCTGCTAACCCGAAAGTTGGTTTTCTTGGTGGCTATGGCTTCGGCCAGAAGAGTCTCCGAGCTGGCAGCCTTGTCTTGCAGGGAACCATACCTGATTCTGCATAAGGACAGAGTGGTTCTGCGGCCTCAACCTTCTTTCCTTCCTAAGGTCATATCCAGTTTTCACTTGAATCAGGACCTAGTCCTACCATCCTTCTTTCCTACTCCCCAGTCCAGAGAGGAAAGATTGCTTCATACTTTGGACGTGGTCCGAGCCATGAGGGTTTATCTCAAGGCTACAGAAAAGATTCGGAAAACAGATGTGCTTTTCGTTCTCCCGGATGGCCCCAAGAAGGGTCAGCCGGCTGCCAAGTCTTCCTTGGCTAGGTGGATTAAGCAGCTGATTTTTCAGGCCTATGGTCTGAAGCGCGTTCCACCTCCCTTATCAGTTAAGGCCCATTCTACGAGGGCCATGAGTGCCTCTTGGGCGGCACACCATCAGATCTCTATGGCACAGGTTTGCAAAGCGGCAACCTGGCCTTCCGTACATACGTTTACTAAATTTTATAAGTTGGACGTCACAAAAGCTACGGACGCAGCATTTGGGCAGGCGGTCCTACGGGCAGCAGTATAGAATCCTCTGGCCCGGTTCACGCCCCCTTTTTTCTGTTGGTGGAGCTATTTTTTACCTCCTGATATGTTTTCTGTTTGGCTATTTTTGGCCTTACGGTCTCCCTCCCTTCATGGAGCATTGCTTTGGGACATCCCATATGTAATGGCTATGCGCTCTGTGTCCCGTGATGTACGATAAAGAAAAAAGGATTTTTAATAAACAGCTTACCTGTAAAATCCTTTTCTTGAAGTACATCACGGGACACAGAGCTCCCACCCCTCTTTTGGGGAACATTGTGTAACCTCAGAGAAATTGCTTGCTACAAAACTGAAGCACTCTCAGTGGGAGGGGGTTATATAGGGAGGAACTTCCTGTGAAGTTGATTACACCAGTGTCCACACCTGAAGGTACCCATATAACCCATATGTAATGGCTATGCGCTCTGTGTCCCGTGATGTACTTCAAGAAAAGGATTTTACAGGTAAGCTGTTTATTAAAAATCCTTTTTTTTCCTGTAGAGTTCCTTAACTTATAATATACAGGAATGACGATACTGCTCTCTAGACTTAACTTATAATATACAGGAGTGACGATACTGCTCTCTAGATATAACACATTGCATACAGGAATGACGTCACATTTTTTAAATATAACTGATAATTTAAAAAAGTGACGACACTGCTCTCCCTATAGAACTTATAATATACAGGAGTGATGTCACCATGTCACCAGTAACAGTACTGCTCTCTAGATATCGAATATAATTTGCAGGTGTGACGTCCCAGTTCTTTAGACATAACCTTAACCTATAATTTACAGGAGTGAAGTCACAGTCCTCTAGATATAACCTAAAATGTACAGGTGCGCTGTCACAGTTCTCTAGATATAACCTATAATTTACAGAAGTGATGTCACAGTTCTCTAGATATAACCTATAATTTACAGAAGTGACATCACAGTTCTCTAGATATAACCTATAATTTACAGAAGTGACGTCTCAGTTCTCTAGATACAACCTATAATTTACATGAGTTATGTTACAGTTCTCTAGATATAACCTGCAATTTACAGGAGTGATGACACCGTTCTCTAGATAAAACATATAATATACAGGAGTGGGTCACCGTTATAATTCACAGTTATATGCAGTGCCGATACTGACCTCCTTGGGGCCCTAAGCAAAATTCTAATAAGGGGCCCTCTACCTGACCCGTGATGCCGTGAGCTATGTAAACCATTAGCCTTGTGCCCAGTGCACACCATGCAGCCTTGTGCCCAGTGCACACCATGCAGCCTTGTGCCTAGTGCACACCGTGTAGCCTTCTGCCCAGTTCCCACCAAATGGAGCCTTGTGCCTACCAAATGCAGCCTTGTGCCCACCAAATGCAGCCTTGTGCCCAGTGCCCACCAAATGCAGACTTGTGCCCACCATTCAGCCTACCTGTGCATGGGAGGAAAGAAGAGGAACAGGAGAGCCGCCCAGATGATCATTGTGCAGCACAGGGAACACATCGATAACTGCTTTCATTTCAATTGCAGTGTTCCCGCCGCTCAACGTCATATACAGCACCGCCCCCTGGACTGCGAACTTTGCAAAGATACATTATAAAGATAAATGTTAGCAGTTATACTATTCTCAGATGCATTTCATTATTTTAAAGAACATCTTACAGGACTAATGGGTCCAGGTTATATTTCCTACAGATCTACTTAATATTTTAGAGTTGATGTCATTTATAAAAATGTTTTTTTACAAGATATTTTCTATATAGTTTTACCATTTACATAATTTATTCTAATCCTCCTATATCACATATAACTCGATAATATGAGGATTTAAACAGTGCATGCCTGTGAATATCTGATTCCTCATCAGCTCTCCCTGGGTGCCAGACATTATTGGCAGCCAGGGTAGACCAGAAATTAGCTTGGATTACACCAGTATTAATGACTTTTTGAGAGGATCTTTGACATGTAGATAAAGTGGCCAGTGAGTATATATATATACTTTGCACCCTTTGCAAATATAACAGCTTCAACTCCTCTGGGAAGGCTGTCCACAAGGTTTAGGAGTGTCTATGGGAATGTTTGACCATTATTCCAGAAGCACATTTGTGAGGACAGGCACTGATGTGGACGAGTAGGCCTGGCAGTCTCCATTCCAATTCATCCCAAAGGTGTTCTATCGGGTTAAGCTGTGCAGGCCAGTTCCTCCACCCCAAACTCGCTCATCTGTAGTTTTATGGACCTTGTTTTGTGCACTGGTCCAAATCATTTGGTGGAGGGGGGGGATTATGGTGTGGGGTTGTTTTTCAGGGGTTGGGCTTGGCGTCCCAATACTTTTTTTAATATAGTGTGTAAATGTATATGTGTATGTGTATGTGTATATATATATATATATATATATATATATATATATACCTGATGTACATGACATGCATACACAAGGTCCATTTACACATTAAAAGGGAGGTCATCAATATTGATAGAGTTGGCCGACTATTCCTATGCTAGTTCTACTCAACAGGAAAACAGTACCTGTGTAACTGTACCAAGAAAAATGTTAATTGATCAAATGTTCAGTTCTTTATTGCCCTGGGTAACAAGGGTCATAGGAATATATGCCATATATATGACAACAAGTGGAAGAAGCAAAGTCCTCCAGCTGTTCAGAATATTCCAGGACAGTAGCATTGACTAGTGGAACGTACAATAGTCCTCCAGCATTGTGTGAAGCTCCACATGGTACACATGGAAAGCTGTACTCAGTTATGTTGATCTATTTATGCCGCAATGTTTGCACTCCATTAAATTGTAAGTCACACTTCAGTGCATGAAAGGCACTGGGTGCAATAATGGAGATCATTAATGAAGAAGATATGCCATAAGGTTTGCATTCAAGTGTTCAACTTTATTCAGGGGAGGAGTGTTGGCAGAGGGGTACAAAAAGGAGAACAATTTCATTTTACATTAGAAGATTGTAATCTACTTCCTCTTTATCTTGCAACTCCCCTTTTTCTTCATTTTTCTACAGTTGGAGTTGTGACAAGCAGAACTATACAACCAAAGGGTATCCAAATGGCATCAACTGGTGAGTGTAAAGTAGGATTCACAGACACGTCAGCTATTGCTTAGTAATATTTTAGACTGTAAAAGAAAATCTGCCAAGGTTTATATATGGAGGCGGCCGTAGCTAATGTAATTTTGAAAGGTGAAAATTACAGGGATGTCTTCCTTACTACTATGTCACTGAACTATAGGAAGCATGTAGCAAGTGAAATCAGAGGATGCATTAAGTACACATACCTATTCCTAGCTAGTTACTTATTACATAAAGAAAGTCTGAGGATGACAGCCCCAGAAATGTCGTGGGGGCTCCATATTTGTATTATCATATGTTCTCTTTATTATTTCCCTGTTAATGATTGTCTATTAATGTGTCATGTTTTCTGACAGGGATCCAATAATTTGGGTGGACCGCCAACCGCCACTCTGGGCCATCCAAGTAAGTGGGGTCCATACTATTGGGACATGATCAGAAAGCAAAGAGAAATGTGCCTGTCCTGGATTATGGATAGAGTAGAGAAAGGTTTAACTATTCTGCTGCTTTTTTGTTTTTTGTACACGTTAAATAATAATTTTAGGCCTGAATTTTAGCAGAGATCCTGGGGAATAAAATGGTAGTAGTTTCAGTTTTTTATGCCACATGATTTATGATTAATGTTATTTTTTTTGTAAAACATAAAAAGACGCTGTTTTGCCAAGTAAGTACCTTATTTATCTGGGTATAGCGTGCACTGGCGTATAGTGTGCACCCCAAGTCTAGAAGTGAAATTTCAGGGGAAAAAAATGAATTGCTTACAGTTTGAATGCCCCTCGTCGGTGTCTTGCCCGGCGTCCATCGGCCCCCTGGTCTGGTCCGGCGTCCGTCTGCGGCCTTGGTGGTGTCCTCCCCGCCCGCTTCTCCTGCGCTGTCTCTGAGCGCCACCACCGACATATACCGAGCGCAGTACACTCTGGTACACTCGGCTATGCTTGGCCACGCTCGGCTCCTCTCGCATAAAGGCTAGGAGCCGGCACAGGGCATGACCGCAAGTGGAGCTGAGCGTGGCCGAGTGTACACGAGTGTACTGCGCTCGGTATATGTCAGTGGCGGCGCTCAGACAGCGCGGATTGGCGTATAACGCGCACCCACGATTTTCCCCTGATTTTGAGGGGGAAAAAAGTGCGCATTATACGCCGATAAATACGGTAAATGCTAAACATGTCAAGCTGTAAAATTGCACATACCCAACATTTTCCATAGGAGACATTTTAAAAAGCTATTACGGGTTAGCAGTTTGGTGTTAACTATGAACAATAGCCCTAGAGCTTTTGCGCTCGTATTGGCATGTGTGGCGATGTGTAACATGTCTAAATCGAGGTTTTTGTAAATACAGTAGGTGACCGCAATATTGTGTCAATCTCGCTCCCTTTCTCGGCAAGATTGACCACCTATGAGCCCCATCGCGGGAGCCAGCACCGAGCCAGCTTGCCGCGATGGGGACAATGCCGTCATAGAAGCGACGGGATCCGACTTGGATTCCCGCCAATTCTAGCTGCGGTGTTTGGTATGAATCATGAGGGGTAACTCCACGCCAAAATGTTAAATAAAAATCTGGCATGGGTTCCCCCCCAGGAGGCATACCAGGCCCTTAGGTCTGCTATGGATTGTAAAACGGAGTGGGGGTTCCCCTACAATCTATACCAGACCCGTATCCAAAGCTCGCCGGCCGGTCAGGAAAGGAGTGGGGACGAGCGCAGCGCCGGCGCATCGCGGAGAGGCAAGCATGGAATTCACAAAGCAAATGCTCCCAACTCTGCGCCGGCGTAGCGTATATTTCGTAGGCGTAAGCCGGCGTAAGTGAAAGTGGGCTGGAAGTGGGAGTGATCCATGTTAATGAAGCGTGACCCATGTTAATCAGGTGGAAGGAGAAATGTAAATTGTAACCTGTACGCTGAAGATTTGCTGTCCACTCACCCTTACAGGGACACAATGACAATATAAACAGTTCCATATACTGTACACCCTATACTTTTTTTTATTGTAATATCTATTTATAAGCCTATTTATAATGTATAACATGTATCGTCGTCATTAGCTATTCCTTTGCATCCATCTAGGGCAGCGTTTCTCAACTCCAGTCCTCAAGGCACACCAACAGGTCATGTTTTTAGGCTTTTCATTATTTTGCACAGATGATTTAATCAGTTTCTCTGCCTCAGGCCCCGTACACACGGCAGAGAACCTCGACGGGCGGAACACATCGTTCCGCCCGTCGAGGTTCTCGCCCGGCCGTCAGATTCGGCGACCAGCCCGTCGGGAAAGGCGATCAGCCATTCATCCCGACGGGCCGTCGAGCAAATAGAGAACCTGCTCTCTATTTGCTCGACGGGTTTCCCGACGGGCGGGGCTCGCCGAGAGCGTACACACGGCTGAGGTTCTCGGCAGAATTAGGCTCCCAGCGAGGTTCTCGCTGGTTTCTGCCGAGAACCTCGGCCGTGTGTACGGGGCTTTAGTAATCACCACATCCGTTATATCTGAGGGAAATCCTAAAAACATGACCTGTTGGTGCGCCTTGAGGACTGGAGTTGAGAAACGCTGATCTAGGGCAATCTTACTTCAGTACCACATTAAAAAATAAACCTTGCCATTACCTAGAAGAATTGTGCATGAAATGTTTCGTTTTAAGAAAATTCATTTGATTTGCTAATCGTTAGTGGGGTCAAATGGAAAAAAAAATCTTGATTGCGGTTTTATTTCTGGCAATTGCATTCCAAAATCAAACGTTAAAATGAAATGAAATTTGTTAAGTGCTTTCGAACGACATTCATCAAGTCATTCAATGTACAGAAAAATTTGGTACGGGTGTTAGGAAGAACATTTATTAAAAAAACTATGAAAAAAGAAAAGAAGCAACTGCGCTAACGTGAACAAAAGAAAAAAGATTACTTAAACAACAAAGTGCTTAATGATCAAAAGTGACTCAAACTCAAAAGGAAGCTGCACCTGACTGTAGTGACAAATACAGAAAAACAAAATGGCAAAAAAACAGGATGCGCTAACATGAATAAACAAACCATACAAGGTAATAACAATAAGTGGAAATCTAGATGGACAGGCTAAATTAATGTCCAAACATAGTGCACAAAAATAGATAAAAAAGTCCAATTGGTCCTGGCGGACCAGTACGTGGTAAAAGTCTTGAGAAAACACCAGTGCAGAGATGTAGTGATGACAAATAAACGTAGTGACATTCAATGTACAGTGCTGATAGAAGATCCTCCACCTTGCAGGCAACATTAACTGCTTACCAGAACTCCGGTGGTCTCTTAATGAAAAGAAGACCCCAGAGAGCGTGTATATAACCAAAGGAGGGAAGTAGTAGGCCAAATATCGATCCCCTTCAGACTGGAGTCTCGAAAGCAGTATCCAGGGAAAAACAAGAGAGGCCACAATAGTGTAATACCGTCATGAAAGAGATTTATTAAAAAGTCAAAAACACACTTACATAAAATCTTTAAAAACAGGCATGTCAGTAGTATGCTGGGACTCCGGCCGGAAGCGATCCATGCAAACAATTGACCCGTCCAGAATTTGGAATGGGAAGAGGTAACAGCGGGGGATGAACCGGTGAACCACAATATCCCGCCCGACCGGTTTCGCGAGAAATCGCTTAACTAAGCGATTTCTCGCGAAACCGGTCGGGCGGGATATTGTGGTTCACCGGTTCATCCCCCGCTGTTACCTCTTCCCATTCCAAATTCTGGACGGGTCAATTGTTTGCATGGATCGCTTCCGGCCGGAGTCCCAGCATACTACTGACATGCCTGTTTTTAAAGATTTTATGTAAGTGTGTTTTTGACTTTTTAATAAATCTCTTTCATGACGGTATTACACTATTGTGGCCTCTCTTGTTTTTCCCTGGATACTGCTTTCGAGACTCCAGTCTGAAGGGGATCGATATTTGGCCTACTACTTCCCTCCTTTGGTTATATACACGCTCTCTGGGGTCTTCTTTTCATTAAGAGACCACCGGAGTTCTGGTAAGCAGTTAATGTTGCCTGCAAGGTGGAGGATCTTCTATCAGCACTGTACATTGAATGTCACTACGTTTATTTGTCATCAATACATCTCTGCACTGGTGTTTTCTCAAGACTTTTACCACGTACTGGTCCGCCAGGACCAATTGGACTTTTTTATCTATTTTTGTGCACTATGTTTGGACATTAATTTAGCCTGTCCATCTAGATTTCCACTTATTGTTATTACCTTGTATGGTTTGTTTATTCATGTTAGCGCATCCTGTTTTTTTGCCATTAAAAAAACTATGGCCAGCTTAAAGCGGTAATAAACTGCCATGCTTTTTTCTTTTTTTTTTTAAACCTGCAAAGTAAAGTTAGAATGTGCTAGTATTCATTACATATGGTAAACTTACCTTAAAACAAAGCATCCAGCGACGCACTGTCACCGCTGACAGGGCTTCCATCATCACCTGGATTTGTGTCCTTTGGCCGCGATGACGTCACTACTGTGCATGCACGTGGGAGCCGCTATCCATGGCAAAGGATACTGTATATCCTGATTGGTTCATGTTTAGGAAATATTTACAGTACCTATAGGTAAGCCTTATTAAAAAGTATTCACACCCCTTGAAATTTTCCACATTTTGTCATGTTAAAACTAAAAATAGAAATGTATTTTATTGGGATTTTATGTGAGAAACCAACACAAAGTGGCGCATAATTGTGAAGTGAAAGAAAAATGATTAATGGTTTTCCAATTTTCTTTTTTTACAAATAAATATCTAAAAAGTGTGGCATACATTTGTATTCAACCCCCTTTAGTCTGATACCCCTAACTAAAATCTAGTGGAACTAATTGCTTTTAGAAGTCACCTAATTAGTAAATAGAGTCCACCTGTGTGTTTTTTTATCTCAGTATAAATACAGCTGTTCTGTAAAGCCCTCGGAGGTTTGTTAGAGACCTTTAGTGAACACACCGCATCATGAAGGCCAAGGAACACACCAGACAGGTCAGGGATAAAGTTGTGGAGAAGTTTAAAGCAGTGTAATGCCTAGTACACACGATCGGTTTTTCCAACGGTCAAAAGACCATCGAGAAAACCAAGTGGAAAACCAAGAACCGGCTCGGTCCCTTTTCCCCTGTACACACGGCCAGTTTTCCCGACAGGAAAACTGCCAGGAGAGCTTTGGTCGGAAAAACCGGCCGTGTGTATGCCCCTAGCAGTGTTTCCCACAGAAAAACTGCAGGGAAAAAAACTGCCGCGATATGCGGTGAGAAAAAAGAGAACATGTTCTCATTTTTTAAACCGCAGTTTTCTTCCCTCTGTCCCTCGGAACGCTGCACCCACCCTCCACTTGTCATTTACACAAGATGAGAAGCGCGGCCACTCTGAACAAAGGGCGGGACTTTTTAAGTGAAAATGCGCGTGATTGGTTGCTACGCAGCGGGGCGGTCTTTGCAATCAATCACTCACCTCCTTGAACTTGTCCCACCCATTGTCCAGAGCGGCCGCGCTGCACATCATGTAAATAAGGTAGGGTTCTGTGGGGAGGGGGGGGGAATGCTGTGCTGCAATGAGGACAGGAGTCCGCTATCTAGGGGGGTCTGTAAGGGGGGACCCAGTCTGTAAGGGAGGGACCACTCTGATCAAGGGGGACCCAGTCTGATGGGGGGGGATCAGTCTGATCGAGGGGGACCCTGTCTGATGGAGTCTGTAAGGGGAGGGGGGACCCAGTCTGTGATGGGGGGGAGGACCAGTCTGTGATGGGGGGGGGGAGGACCAGTCTGTGATGGGGGGGGGGGAACCAGTCTGTGATGGGGGACCAGTCTGTGATGGGGGGGGGCCAGTCTGTGATGGGGGGGACCAGTCTGGGAGGGGGGGGGACAAATCTGATGGGGGGATCAGTCTGACACTCGGACCTCCGCTAGAAGAAAACATTTCTGACCGGACCCCCGTGAATTTTAATTCACTACCCCTGACCTAAACTGACAGGCCGGGCAAGGAGAGCATTATTCAGAGAAGCAGCCAAGAGGCCCATGGTAACTCTGGAGGAGCTGCAGAGATCCACAGCTCAGGTAGGAGAATCTGTCCACAGGACAACTATTAGTCGTGCTCTCCACAAATCTGACCTTTATGGAAGAGTGGCAAGAAGAAAGCCATTGCTGAAAGAAAGCCATAAGAAGTCACATTTGTTGTTTGCGAGAAGCCATGTGGGGGACACAGCAAACATGTAGCAGAAGGTGATCTGGTCAGATGAGACCTACATTTAACTTTTTGGCCTGAAAGCAAAACTGTATATGTGGCAGAAAAATAACACTGCACATCACCCCGAACACACCATTTCCATCGTGAAACATGGTGGTGGCAACATCATGTTGTGGGGATGCTTTTCTTCAGCAAGGACAGGGAAGCTGGTCAGAGTTGATAGGAAGATAGATGTAACCATATACAGGGCAATCTTAGAAGAAAACCTTTTAGAGTCTGCAAAGGACATAGCTACAATGGAATTGTTTAGATCAAAGCATATTCATGTGTTAGAATGGCCCAGTCAAAGACCAAACCTAAATCCTATTGAGAATCTGTGGCAAAACTTGAAAATTTCTGTTCAGACGCCATCCAATCTAAAGGAGCTTGAGCTGTTTTTCAAAGAAGAATGGGCAAAAACGTCACTCTCTAGATGTGCAAAGCTGGTAGACTCATCCCCGAAATGTACTCAGGGGGCTGATAAGAAAATACACGCCACACTTTTCCATTTATAATTTTCCTTCAACATCACAATTATGTGCCACTTTGTGTTGGTCTATCACATAAAATCCCAATCCCAACGTTTTTGGTTGTAACATGACAAAATTTGGAAAATGTCAAGGGGTATGAATACTTTTTCAAGGCATTGTGTGTGTATATAAATAAATATATATAAATAAATAAATAAATAAATATAAATATATATATATATATAATCAGTGTGTAAGCTCCTTTTGTCGCAGAGGGGATTAGTATCCTTTGTACAGCATTGTGAATTATGTAAAAGCTAATGCGAAATAATAATAATAGTGTGTGACTGTAGTGGAGACATTAGAGTGTAAGCTCCTCTGGTGCAGGGACTAAATGTGAATGACTGGGTGTTCTCAGTACATCACTGTACAATATGTCCGAGCTCTGAAAATGTATAAAATAATAATGATGATGACAATGTGTGACTATATAGATGTATAAAATTTGTATTGGATTTCCATGAAATATTTCCAATGTTCTTTTTTTCTCAGGTCACTGTGGCTATCATCAGTTTCCTGGAGACAATGCTTCTAATCTATCTCAGCTATAAGGTAACATGATTAAGCTCCAGTTTTGATAAAAATGTGATCAATCACAGCAGCTCTGAAGGTAGTTAGGGGAGAAGTATTTATCTAGGACAACATTCAAGCATAAGTCAGGAGGTGGGAAATAATTTCAGGTGCAGAAAATGGAAGTCTTTGCTCTCAGGGTGAGTTAAGTCATGTACAATGGAAAAGGCAAAAGTTGACATTTAGACTGTACCCATTATAACTATTTGACTAGAGTGTTTCTTTAAAATGCATGCATTTCTTGATACACCAAATGATGAAAACCTCAGTGGAATTCCATTGCTAAATGTCAGTAGTGAGAGCCGTCATTAATCACACTATAGCACGTCTCGTTATTACTTAGAAGTCACGTTTTTCTTTTTGGTTTGGTGCTGTAAAAATTTGGATGACACGCCAACTGTAACGTAGTCCATATGATTGTTACTACCTCCCTTACTGCCTTCAAAAAATACTCTTTAGCATTTGAAAGAAAGATAGCTCTGCTGCTGCACAACCTCTTTAGTCCTCAATGCAATCTCATGGCTCAGAAGCTTATAAATTTGGTATTAAATCCAAAACCAAGGTCCTTCCAGCTCCAAGCAGACCAGAGCCTTGTGAGAGCCTCTTCTTTCCTTGGCCCCTCTGGGTGGGTTGACCACACAGGTCTATATCCTGTCCTTAAAGGGGTTGTAAAGGTTCATGTTTTTTCAACCTACTGCAATCTATGCATTAAGGTGAAAAAACATCTGATGTTTTCCAGGCCCCCAGCCCCCCGGTTTACTTACCTGAGCCCTTGAAAGTCCTGTGTCGTGAACGAGCAGGCTTCTCGACTGTGCTTTCCAGCTCATTCATTGGAAGATTGATAGCAGCAAAGCCGTTGGCTTTTGCTGCTGTCAATCAAACCAATGATTCAGCATGTTGGGGGCGGGGCCAAGTGATACAGTCAGCGGCTATAGCCGCCGGCTGTATCACGGGAGCGCGCCCGCAAGCTAACCCCCTTTGGAGAGAGCTTCCCATGAAGGGGGTTAGCTGATGCGGGATGGCGCCGAGACAGCCACCGAGGGACCCCAGAAGACCAGGATCGGGCCACTCTGTGCAAAACAAGCTGCACAGTGGAGGTAATTATGACATCTTTGTTATTAAAAAAAATAAAACATTTGAAACTTTACAACCCTGTTATTCCTCCATTTTGGGCAGGTGGAAGATCTCACAACTTTCCCACTTCCCCCTATCCCTCCCTGAAACCGGAGGTTTCCGTAGACAGCCTACGTCATTTGAAGACCTGTGCCTGCAAGATGAACCCATGCAGAAATCCCTTTCTTCTTTTTACAACATTTTACTTGCTCACACATCTCCCCATGGCCCCCCATATCTGAAAAAATAGGAGAGAGATCTCAACATTACGTATATAGAGGGTCAAAAGAATCGTATCCTCGTAAGTCGTCCTTGTGTAGCAAGTATCAGGAGATTGCCCACAAGATTCTGATGCGCTGGTATAGGACTCCATGGGTGTTGGCTTCAATATTCCTAGGACATAGTCCGCTGTATTGGAGATGTGGTACCCAAACCGGTACTCTTATTCACATCTTCTGAGAATGTCCAGAGATGTCCCTTTTCTGGAGACAAGTTCTACAGATCATTCACAAGATTACCGACGTCTCTCTTCATGATAACCCGGCAGCAGTACTTCTAAACCTGACGCCCATGTCTTGTAAGCGATATGGCAAATCCTTTCTGAAACATCTCCTGAATGCAGCCAGGGCGTGTATATCAAGTGTGTGTAGGCAACAATCTCCCCCATGGTGTCACAGTGGTTTGCCAGGGGGTGCGATATACAGCGGATATAGCATCTGACAGCTGTCCTGACAGGGAAACTGCCACCCCTCAGAAATGAGCTAATTAGAAATGAGCCAATTTCTAGTTGCAGCATTTTCAGGCGCTGGAGATTCTGAGCGACTCTGCGGGCGGGTTGGGTGGTCTGCTGGTTGGCTCTGTGAATGAGCGGGCGGCTGGCCAATCAACGAGCCATGGGAGCAGAGAGATGACATCATCTCTCACCGCCCCGCCCCCTTCCTGCATCCCTGCAGTAACTTCTGCCCTCACTGTGCAGGCAGCAAAGAGATTACATCATCTCTCTGCTGCCTGACTCTGACAAGCAAAACACCACCTTAGCACGTGACAATCCACAAGGTATGGCAGGTGCGGTGGCAAGTGACAATCTGCATTTGGTGGCAGGCAAGTGGCATTCTGCAACTTGTGACAGGTGACGTGGAAAATGACAATCTGCAACATGTGGCAGGTACGTGGCAAGTGACATTCCACAACAAGTGGCAAGTGACAATCCGCAACATGTGGCAGGTGATGTGGCAAGTGACAACCCACAACATGTGGCAGGAGACATTGGCAAGTGACATTCCGCAACCTGTGGCAAGTGAAAATCCACAACATGTGGCAGGTGACGTGGCAGGCAAGTGACATTCTGCAACTTGTGGCAGGTGTTGTGGCAACTGACAATCCGCAACATGAGGCAGGTGACATGGCAAGTGACAATCCACAAAATGTGGCAGTTGATGTGGCATGTGACAATCCGCAACGTGTGGCAGGCGACGTGGCGAGTGACAATCTGCAACGTGTGGCAGGCGGCGTGGCAAGTGACAATCTGCAACGTGTGGCAAGTGACAATCTGCATCTGGTGGAAGGTGGAGTGGCAAGTGACACGCTCAGGGCTCCCACTGATTCTGTATTAAAGTGAGTTGAATCATTTTACTTTATATTACAATGTAATAATATACCGTTAAATAATGCGCTTCAATCATCACCCTGATACCATAACAACCATGGTGCCACGATCATTGAAGCGCTAACATCAGTCATTTCCCTGATAAATTGGCCCAAAAAAAAAATATTTTCTGATAGGGCCCCTCCTGAGACTAGACCCTGGAACTGCCCCTGGGGCATAGAGAGGAGAAACACAATACTCGCTGGACACCCTTGGCTCTGTTCCGATTCTCAGACGAATACAAGTCCTACTTTTGAGTGACTCGCTTTAAGAGGATCAGAGGGCCTTGGGCCATCGACCTTCCCAGAACTTTCTACCACCCCCCCCCCCCTTACTTCCCCTTTGCTGTTCCTCTTTTTAGCCTTTCCCATCTTTCTGTCCCTTATTGACACCTCTGGTGTCGTTCACTTTCCTTTCCTAAACAAGAGAAAATTCACTTGGTTTGCGCTTTTCCACTGGTGCTACCCCTGTGAATCCAGGACTAATGCTGCATACACACGATCGGAATTGCATACAGACGATCGGAATTTCCGACACAAACTTTCCTCGTTGGAAAATTTGAGAACCAGCTTTCAAAGATACCGTATTTATCGGGGTATTGCGCACTTCGGCGTATAGCGTGCACCCCTAATGTGGACCTGTAAAAGAAAAATTTAGTACTTTTAGTACTTACAGTTTTGGTGTCTTGCGCGGCGTCCATCGGCGGCCTTGCCCCGTCCGGCGTCCGTCTTCGGTGTCCTCCCGGCTTCTCTAGCTCGCGCCTCGAGTTGAATCCCCGCTTCCCACGTTCAGTTTGAACGCCTCCGCCGACATATACCGAGTGCAGTACACTCGGGTACATTCGGCCAGGCTCGGCTTTGCTCGTGCTCACACTCTGTGACGTTAATGCGTGAGCACGAGCGAAGCCGAGCCTGGCCGAATGTACCCGAGTGTACTGCACTCGGTATATGTCGGCGGCTCAGTTCAAACTGAGCGCGGGTATCGGCGTATATAGCGCGGTATACGCCGATAAATACGGTATATCTGTTGTGGAGTCTTTAGACCACAGTTTCCTGAATTACCATGACACTGTATTGTAACCTTGACTGTTATGTCATTAATGTACTCAGCATTTTTTGAAGGGTTACTGTTAAAGCCTATCATTTGATGTGTGTAATATTATGCCACTTTGTGTAAGCCGCATACCTTTAATAAAGATTAAAAAAATAAAGAAAAATCCAAAACCAAAAATGTAATACATTGCAGCATTCTAATTCTTAGATGGGGTGGCTGCATTCGTTTTCTTTCTTTTAGGCTTTTTTCCAACAGAGGTACATTTGGACAGCAGCAATGTCAGTCTTGGGGAGGGGTGTTAGAGAATATGTTAACCCATTTCATATTCCTGATATGTGCCTGCTGTACAATGTCCGTGTTCCTGCTAGTCCCTTTATTTTCCTATTAAAAACTGAGCACACTAAGCGGGAGAAGACACTGTGGTCAGTTCTCTAGCTGTGCTGGGAACTCGGTGTGCTCTCTTCCAGTGATCAGACTTGTCCTGACACATCTTGGTTTAATCTATTTATTATAGCAAAAAGTAAAAAATATATATTTATTTTCAAATCTGTCGCTTTTTTTGTTTATAGCGCAAAAAATAAAAACCACCAAAAGAAAGCTCTATTTGTGGGGAAAGGAGGACATCATTTTTATTTGGGTACAGCGTTGCACAACCTCACAATAGTCAGTTAAAGCGACACATTGCTGTATAGCAAAATATGGCCTGGTCATTAAGAGGGTAAATCCTTCCGGTCCTTAAGTGGTTAAATATTTAGTTTTTGGGCTTAATACTGCTCTAAGGGTCCATTGATGCCAGATGCATTGCCACATTTTTTCCAATGCATTCCAATGGAAGGACCTATAAAAACGAAGGTATGTGAAGGAGAGCAGTTCACACTGGTGTATTGCGCTGATAATTGCTGGTTTACACTGAAAGGAAAAGAGAGCCCACTTTTTTCAATGTCCTGCACATGCATTTACCTGTGTTCAATGGACACTTTGCACTGTAAGTGGACCCTAATTGTTTGTCTTTTAAACCCACAGGGGAATATATGGGAACAGATCTTCCGAATATCTTTCATTCTGGAAATGATAAACACCGTCCCTTTCATCATTACGGTAAGATGATTACTTCCAGTGTTTTGGGTGCCTAGTCATTTTTGTAGCACAGACCCCAGACTGAGCTGGCTGTATTATTCCAGGTTCCATTCAGTGTGAGACACATGGCAGCCAGGCACACAGCAGCTCACAGTCACTCAACGCAGGATGCTGGCAGTGCAAGTCTTTTTGTAATTTATTTGCTGGTAAAACTTGGGTAGGGTAGGGGTGAGCCTTGTGATACTCCAAACTAGAAGAAAGATAATGGAGAACACTTCTAACTGCTGTCTTTTTAGGCTGCAGCCAGTATGCTGGATGGGATGGGACGGTAGTTTTAGGGTGAACCACCGCTTTAAGGGGCAGACGCTGTTTTTCGGGGTCCTTCGCATAACATTCGAAAATGTTATGTTTGAGCGCAGTAATTTATGCAGATACAGATACATAAATAAGCACTAGTCCAAGACGCCAAGCAACCAGTCATTAGGTGTGGTACCTGGTAAGGTGACAGGTCCTCCGGTAAAGAAGGGGGTCGATGTGTCGGCTCCCTCCCTAATGGTCGGTTACCAGTAGCAAACAGAACCAAACACACGTTATGGAGATCTATGGCCTGGTCACAGGGTACAAGAAGGAAGGAGTTAACAAGTGCACTTATAATTTCCGCACTATGTGCACAGTGGGACCCCTTTCTAGTACTGAGGGTGAGGTAACAGAGGTACACTGGACTGGTGAAGAGGGCATGGGTTCTACATCAAGATACAGTATGTACAGTGACACGGGACAGTACTTTTCAGAGGAACTCTGTACTTTATTACTGCACACAGTGAGGGCTTATCTCTAAATTGGGGAACTGCCTTAATAATAGATTCTTTACTGCAGTCTCCCACTGGTCCCAGGCATTGATAAATGTGCTCCATGCCAAAGGTACTCCCAGGTGCAGAGCAAGTAGGACCCGCCCACCTGCTGGTAATCTGTACATATATTTTTATTGGTAACATGTTAAAAGCAGACTGAGGGAGTGAAACCAGAACTGTATTGCATGCTTGCTTCAGATCATTGACTCTGCAAACCTAGAAGCCAGATGGTGAGTAGGGATGAGCTCCGGCGTGTTCGCACAGTCCATGTGCAGAGCCAACCAGGAAGTCAGCACGGCGCTAATCACAGGCAGGGAGACATTATCCCGGTGCTCAGCTGAAAGGATCGGGAAATGTCTCACTGCCTGTGATTAGCGCAGCGCCGTGCCACATTTCTGGCGGGCTCTACACATGGACTGTGCGAACATGCCAGAGCTCATCCTTAATGGCGAGCATGACTGCTAGGCTGTCTTCAGAAGAAGAGATGAGATTTGGCCTTTATTTACCTCAAATTGGGGTTCATAGTTTCATAGTAGGTGAGATTGAAAAAAGATATAAGTCCTTCAAGTCCAACCTATGTGTGTGATTATATGTCAGTATTACCTTGTATATCCCTGTATGTTGTGGTCGTTCAGGTGCTTATCTAAGGGCTCTTTCACACGTCCGTTCAGTTCGTCCGTTTTTTGGACGTCCGTTAACGGACCTCAATGCTTCCCTATGGGTTAGCGTCCGTTAGCGGATGAGCATCCGGTAACGTCCGTTAACATCCGTCTGCGGTAAGCTCCGTTTTTTTGGATGGAAGAAAACCCTATTTTTCTTCTGTCAAAAAAACGGAACGGACGAAAAACAGACGTTAGCGGATGATCCGTTTACCATCCGATCCGCTAACGTCAGTTTTTCATCAAAATATGTAAAAAAAAAAAAAAAGTTCTAAAAAAAAAAAAAAACGGATGAAAAAAACTGATGAAAAACGGATGGAAAACGGAACGGAAACGGATGTAAACGGACGGAAAACGGACGAAAAACGGATAAAAAAACGGATCAACTGAAGGGGGAAAAAACTGATCTAAAAAACTGAACGGACGTGTGAAAGAGCCCTAATAGTTTCTTGTAACCATCGATGCTCCCTGCTGAAACCACTGCCTGTGGAAGGGAGAAGAAAACTGCACAAACTGGAGGGCTGCCGCTCTCATGTCAGGGCAACTTTCAGTGAGTGCTGCACGGGAGTGGTAATTTTCGCAATCCTCCACTTCACTCATTACTTTCTGCTCTCCAGTTACATTGGTTGGGGGAGGGGGGGCAGGCTGAGAGAGGTCATACTGTTAGGTCCCATGGCTTAATGAGAATTGTAAGGAGAGCACCTGTGTACTGCTCTGCCTGTGCGCGGCTCACCAGACTACTTTTCCCGAGCATGCACCTTTCCTCTTCGGCCGCCAATCTCATCGGGACTCTAAGTGTAGGCACAGATTGCAGGGAGATTGGTCATGCAGCCCTGTCATCACTCGCCCCCAGCTTAAATCCACTCGCCAAATGCTAGTAGGCGAGTCGAAATTTTGAGGGCTGCTCTACATGGTTTAAGGTTAAACCTATTTTCTCCTCCTTTTAATGAGTGGCCATGTGTCTTGGCCGTGTAGTGGCCCCCAAAAAGTTGTATCTGTGTTGTGGGGTCACCAGTATGGCATTTGTAAATAGAAATCATATCCCCTCTCATGCGGCTCTTCTCCAGAGAGAATAAGTTCAGTGCTCGCAACCTTTCCTCATAACTAATATTTTTCAGACCCTTTATTAGTTTTGTTGCCCTTCTCTATGTACTCTCTCCATTTCCAGTAAATCCTTCCTGGGGACTGGTGCCCAGAACTGGACAGCATACTCCAGGTGCGGCCGGACCAGAGTCTTGTAGAATTATCGGTATAATTATGGTTTTATCTCTGGAGTTAATGCCCTATTTATTGCATGCCAATATTCTGTTTTCTTTGTTAGCAGCAGCTTGGCATTTCATGCCATTGTTGAGCCTATCATCTACTATTACTATTATTCATTTCATTATTACCAAACATGTCCTTGAGGCAGATGGAAAGCACGGACCTCTCTTGGATCTGGGTGGTAGCCATTATTCACAAGGCTAACCCTGCACCATACCCCATCCATACAGGTTCTAGAATGGTTGGGAGCCTGTAGAGCGAGGCTAAAAATGACAAGGTTGCTTTTTGTCAGCTTGGCTTTTCCCACGCAGCCTTTGTTCTGGGTCCTTGAAATTCACGTCTGTTCAGAAAAGTCACGACGTGAAATAAGTGGCAGGCACAGCTGTAAGATTTTCTTTTCTAATTGACTGAAAGCTCCGAATGCCGAGCAGAAATGATCATCTAGGTGGGAGTAGGCTCTACAGACTTGCGCTGCTGGTTCCTTGTCACAAAGGAGCGTTCTTTATTCCATCATCCTGCCAAGTCATTTGTAGGCTTTTGAGTCTCATCACGGCAGCTAATGAGTGCACATGCAGGGGAGCAAATGCGGATTGAAAATAATTCATCAAATAAAAGAACAAAAAGCGCTTCTCAATGAAAAAAATGCACGTCTGTGAATGAAGTCTCCTTCGTGTTGAATTATGATAAACCCATCTGAAACCGAACATATGACAATAAAATACGTAATCAGAGTTTAACTTTAGTTAAAAACGTGTCAAAAAAATCAATGAATCATTAGGCAGCTAAAGTTATGTGCAGATCTCAGACATTCCTATAAAGTGTGAATTTGACTCTTAGGCCTCGTACACACGACCGAGGAACTCATCGTAAACGAAACATCGTTTTCCTCGACGAGTTCCTTGTTTGGCTTGTCGAGAATCTTGAAAAGCTTTCTTTGCATACACACAGTCAAGACAAAATCTTGTCATTCTCAAACGCGGTGACGTTCAACACGTACAACGGCACTATACAGGGGAAGTTCGATTCCACTGGCACAACCCTTGGGGCTGCTTTTAAAGGGGTTGTAAAGACAAAAATATTTTCCTCTTAAATTAAAGTCTGACAGTAGCTGATAAAGAAAAAAGTAATGTTTTGCATTATAACTAGTTTGATACCTGTTGAAATCGAGCTGTTTTATTCACCTCTGTCACTCCTGAATCGTTATTCTCACTGACTTCCTGGTTTGCGGTGCGCTTTCATTTTTGCTACATCACGGCCTAATGGGAACTACAGTTCCCATTAGGCTTAGCCTCCATGCCTGTGAGGGTTAAGAGAGAATCTTCACGCAGCGCTGTAGTTATAGGGAGGGGGTGAGCACACTCTGCTTTCCACCATGCAGATGCTGGTGGAAAGCAAGAAGAGGAGAGACAGGAAATGGCATTTTCAAACCTGGATTACTGTATTTTGGAGGTCAAAAGGAAAACGAGGTAAGTGATATTTAAATGCTCTAGCTTACAGCAATCAATTGCTCTAATAAAAAACAAACCTTTAATATTCCTTTAAGTAAAGTTAAGTAAAAGTTTGGTAAGAGGCGATTTGCGCTTTTCAGTCTGTTAAAGCGTGACAAATGTGCTAACTCAATTACAAACGCTACTTTTACCGAAGATGCGCTCCCGTCGCATACTTTATTCTGAGCATGTGCGGGTTTCTAAGCATACACACGAACGTGTTTCTCGTCGTAAACCAGCCCGACGAGTAACAAAACGTGGAAATTGAGACTCCAGACGAGGAAAACTTGTTCTCTTTTTTTTCTCGTCGAGTTCCACGTCAGTTTTCTCGACAAAAAACATACACACGGCCGTTTTCCTCTGCAAAAAAGCTTTGCCACCAAGTTTCTTGATGGATTCTGTTGAGGAAAACTGTCGTGTGTACAAGGCCATAGACTTTTCCAAGCTTTCCTTATGGTCATTGAGACTGTCTATCACAAAAAAAGGCCAACAGAAAGGTGGAGAAGGAAGACATATCCAAACTTCGCTTTTATGAGAGTTGAGATTTCGGTGACCCTCCTAACAACCAGGAATTCCCTCACTTTGGATAGATTTCCTGTAACTTCCTGTTTTGGCTATGGGACAGGAAGTGAAGGTAAATGTCCCCACAGATGGCAAAAAAAATATGACGGGGCTTATAACCCTCCTGTATTGTATCCAAAAGAAAAAAAATTGCCTTTATTTCTACTTTAAAACCTTAAAATGGGATTTGATTCCTTTTATAGTAATAGCAGTTTGGGCCTTAAACTGAGCATTATATTGCAATTTGTCACATTCAGCCCCCTTCATTGCTGAAACCACCAGTGGCCAACCTTTCTGGTTTAATGACCCATTTCAGAATGTGGATTGTGGGGTTTAGCTTGTTGTATTGAATGAGCCTTTGGTGGTTGGGACTCAGTGGGATGGCAGAGTATGAATGATAATGAAACTGCAGAGTGGAACAATTTCTGGCTCCACATTGATTCTCTTCTTGGAGCTGAATGGTGAAATGAGCCTGGATTACTCCTATTGCACAGCTCAGAGCAACCATTTAGATACCCGGAGAGAGAGAAGAAAACAGCATGCTTCCCTTTATGAGATCAAATTTACATTCCTATGTAGTCTTTTGTGTACACTGGTTCTATATGATAATGACTTGTCTTTGGGGACTACTTTATATAGATCTGTGATTTCACCCAACAAACCGAGACAGAGAAGTATAGAATCTGCCCTATTTTAGAGTTTGAGCTTGCTTTAAGGAGAACCAGTTGCGATTTGTATTATGCAAGTATTCAGATTTGCAAAATTAAAGTACAGATTTACAGTAAAGCTAACTCGTTTTTTTAGTTTTGGATGTAGGAAAATGTTAATCTCCCTGTCATTTTTTTTGCTGTCGGTGTCATCGTGAGGATATTCGTAATTTCCATTAGCCCTGGTGACCTTTGTCCCCGGATAGAAAGTAATGGGACATCCAATATTATACAGTCAACCCCAGAACAGGAGGGGAGAGAAATCACCAATGGGGGCATCTGTTCTGGTGACAGCGGTTTTACGAGGGGATTTCCTCTCGTTTTAAAGAAATCTTTTACTACTATTGTGTCTCCAAGTCAAGAAGTGAGGTGGGAATCCCCCCTATAGGACACAACAGAAATACATAAATCTGATGGAGGCATTCACCATTAACTGCTCTATCCAAAGTGTGTATTTCCTTTCTTCTTTTTTTGGACTGAAGCATTTATCTGTAAAACATAACATTAATGGCTGTGTGTTGAGTTATTTTGAGGGGACAGCAAATTTACAATGTTATACAAGCTGTACACTCACTACTTTACATTGTAGCAAAGTGTCATTTATTCAGTGTGGTCACATGAAAAGATATAATAAAATATTCTATTTTGGAACATCAGCTATACATACATACATACACACACATATATATATATATAGTGGGTATAGAAAAGAATCACCCCCCCCCCCCTTTTAACTACTGTAATTATTGGCATATAACACTAAGGCCGCGTACACACGGAGGGACATGTCCGCTGAAACATGTCCGACGGACCGTTTCTAGCGGACATGTCTCCTCCGGATTTTCGTCCGACGGTGTGTACACACCATCAGATGAAAATTCCCTCGGCCAGGGAACGCGGTGACGTTGACACCGCCACGTCACCAAACCCGGAAATAAAATGCTTCCGCGCATGCATGTACTAACCAGCGGACAGATCCGACGGACAGGTTTGTAGCGGACAAACCTGTCTGCTCGCCCGTACACACGATCGGATTTGTCTGCTGAAACGGTCCGTCGGACCAGGTTAAGCAGATAAATTCGATCGTGTGTACGCGGCCTAACACTAATTTTAAGAGGGAAATTTTAGGAACACGGACCCCCTGCACTGCACACTGACCCCTACACACTACACATTCCCCTTTCATTATAAAGTCCCCCCCCTTTCCTCCTCTGCACTCCAAGGAGACCCCCAGTCTTCTGGGACAGCATTGCCAGCATACTCTACAGCAGGGCTCAAAATTTCAAGTCCTGAGCTACTAGCCAGGCTTTAAGGGTTACTCGCCACCAGTTGCCCCACCCAACCCCTAACATGCCCCACTCCGAACTACACCCTCATAAATTATCTCATGAAATGACATTTATGCAGAATTAAGTTATAAAAATAAATATTAACAAGTTTATCTGTGTCCCCATTGCAGCGATGTGTCCCCAATTTAGCTATGTGTCCCCAATTCAGCCTGTGTCCCCAATGCAGCTATTTGTCTGCCAGTGCAGCCACATGTCTGCCAGTGTAGCCATGTGTTGCCAATGCAGCTATGTGTTGCTAGTACAGCCTGTGTCCGCCAATGCAGTCTGTGTCCGCTAGTGCAACCGGTGTCCCCATTGCAGCCCCGTGTCCCCATTGCAGCCCCGTGTCCCCATTGCAGCCCCGTGTCCCCATTGCAGCCCCGTGTCCCCATTGCAGCCCCGTGTCCCCATTGCAGCCCCGTGTCCCCATTGCAGCCCCGTGTCCCCATTGCAGCCCCGTGACCCCATTGCAGCCCCGTGACCCCATTGCAGCCCTGTGTCCCCATTGCAGCCCTGTGTCCCCATTGCAGCCCTGTGTCCCCATTGCAGCTCTGTGTCCCCATTGCAGATCTGTGGCCCCATTGCAGCTCTGTGTCCCCATTGCAGCTCGGTCTCCCCAACGCATCATATTCTTATTGTATTTACTGTTTACATACAGGCCACAACATATGGCATACTTGGAATTAGCTGACAAGACTGGTTAGCTATGAAAGGCATGCTCCATCCAAAACTAAAAATACATACTATTAAAATGAAAGCTGTTCCCTGCACGCTGATCAACCAGCCACAGCGTCTCTCCTCTCCTATCGCTCCGACAAACCCAGGCTGCCGGCGGTGCGTCCCCCCCCCCCCCGGCAACCTCTTGTCTACTTCATAGTCTACCACCTATGAGGTGATAGTAGACTAGGTTTTTTTCTACCCAACTATACTTTCCTGTAATTTTCCTAAAGAAGCGAGATTCTTCTCTCGAAACGCGCCGAGACCTACAGCACAGTTATTCCAGACTGTTGGCAGTTATCCTCATGGTATATCTAGGTTCCATGGAAAGGTTTCCTATATAAATCTAAATGTAATTTCACCCATGTATTGATGTCCATTATTCATTTTTGCATTATGTGTTGTTTTTAAATATTTGTTAATAAATTCTTTATAAATTTTATCTTTAAAGTTTGAGGTGTGACTCTATAAGTCCCATGGGCTATTTTGATTTTTGTTGTGAGAAAATATAGTAAATATGGATTTTTTTTTCTTATACATATTTTCTTTCCTAGATATTTTGGCCTCCTCTGCGGAATTTGTTTATTCCAGTATTCCTGAACTGCTGGCTAGCAAAATGCGTTTTGGAGAATATGATTGTGAGTATCACAGACAAGAAGTGATTATGTTAACAACACCTCCATTGTTCCCCTTCCTTTTTTCAATACTTGAACTGGTCCCTATTAAGCTGGCCATACATTAATAATCTTTATGTTCAACCAGAGGGTTGAAAGGAAAGAAAATGATCCGATTCCCCCATCCTCACACTTGATGTAGATAGAGAATCACTCCCACTTTGCTATTGTATTCTGACAGCAGCGAGACTTCCCAACTGTCAGAATACAAGCTGGCGCCACTGATCAGTCTGCAAAAATAGATCGGTAGATCGACTTCTGTACAACCAGCCTGCCCATACATGGATTGAATTTGGCTCATCCCTGCTGAACTGGATTAAACCTTATGCTATTGATACATTTTTCTGTATTGAGTAGATAAAGCTAAGAAATCATGTCCGTTTTTTCTTACTGTCTGTGTCCCTGATGGGAAGAATCACCCCCTTTGTCCCGGTGATCATTGTCTTTGGGACAGAGAGGCAATCACTTATTTTCCACTTCCACTGGGGACGTTTCAGGGACACCTGTCAAGGTGGGGATTCCCCTGACTTTGGCGAAATGTTTAATTCCTGATTTGTCTCCAAGACAAAAAAAAGGGAAAATCTCCCAAATGCAACACATATAGCAAAAATAAAAACAATATAGGTACTTACCATTCCCTGCTATATTCAAAAGTAAAGGCAATGCTTTGGCTTTATATCTAAAGGCGAATACATTTTTTTTTGAAAGGGCAAACTTACCCTTTAATGTGTTACAACTCCGATCTAAATGTTCCTCTTCAGTTTTCTATTTCCCATCCAAACAATGGCAGTAGATGACTCCTGATTGCACCACTCAGAATTGTTCACTGCTCTGATTATTTCCCAGGGTGGTAATGAGGTCTCAAGTCTAGAGAACACTGCTGATTTTCTGAAAAGCCAATCTATTAGGATTCCAAAAAAGATTTTAAAGGTTTTATAAAACCTGGTTGTAAAAGCTGAAGGTTTTTACCTATCCATGAAGGTAAAAAACCTTTGGTGTTCTGCTCAAGGAACAGCCCCCCTCCCAAATACTCACCTAAGCCCCCTCTCAATCCAGCAATGTGTGTATGAGAGCCTTGGCTATCCCGGGAATCCCTTTCCTCATTGGTTAAGACAGCAGCGGGAGCCATTGGCTTAATTACAGCCAGTGAACCAATGAGGAGAATGCGGGGGGGGGGGGGGGGATGAGCCGTAGGAGGAGGAGTGAGGAGTGCCAGTGGAGGACCCAAGAATAAGAGGATCGGGGCTGCTCTGTGGGAAAACACTGCACAGAGCGGGTAAGTATGACACGTTTGTTATTTTTATTTTAAGCTGAACCTTTAATACCACTTTAAAGCTCAACTACAGTCTTCTGTTCCTTGAGTGCATTAGAAACAGCAGTGAGTTAGATGGAGCCACCTGCTTATATTACTAGCTGGAGGACATCTAGCATCAGCTAGCCTTTAACCACTTCTTGCCGGCTGTACGACTTTGTACGGCCGCAGTGTGGATCCCAATTGCCGGGAGATTGTCTATATACGGCCTCCCGCCACTGGGGGAGCGCGAGCCCGCCGCATCACTGAGATGCTGGTGTGCGTGCCTGGCGGCCACGATGTCCGCCATGCACCCGCGATCGGCGGTTACACAGACAAGGACGTGGATCTGTGTGTGTAAACACACAGATCCACGTCTTGTCGGGGAGAGAGGAGACCGATGCTGTGTCTCTTGTACATAGGGACACAGATCGGTCACCTCACCCAGTCAGCCCCTCCCTGTACAGTTAGAACATTCACTAGGCTACACATTTAACCCCTTAGTGTTAACCCCTTCCCTGCCAGTCACATTTATACAGTAATTGGTGCATATTTATAGCACTGATCGCTGTATAAATGTGAATGGTGTCCGATGTGTCCGCCATAATGTCGCAGTCCCAATAAAAATCGCAGATCGCCGCCATTACTAGTGAAAAAAAAAAATATCGGCCTAAACTGAGAAAAAATTATGTTTTTTTTTTTTTTTAAATTGGATATTTATTATAGCAACAAGTAAAAAATATTGATTTTTCAAAATTTTCACTATTTTTTTGTTTATAGCGCAAAAAATTAAAACCGCAGAGGTGATCAAATACCACCAAAAGAAAGCTCTATTTGTGGGAATAAAAAGGACGTCAATTTTGTTTGGGAGCCACGTCGCACGATTGCGCAATTGTCAGTTAAAGCGACGCAGTGCCGGAAGCTGAAATTTCGCATGGGCAGGAAGGGGGGTATATGTGCCCAGTAAGCAAGTGGTTAAAGTGGATGTAAACCCAATTTTTTTTTTTTAGTTTATTTTTTTGATGTCACAATGTACAGTATAAGATTTCCGATCATGAATGAATGAAAACTTATATAGCGCGGCACATACGAACTGAATCGCCTCTTGGCGCTTGTTGTTCCAGTCTCCTTTGGTATCAAAAGAGATGCGTCTTGATCTTTCTCCTGAAAGACTGTGTGCCCAGTCTTGCCACACAGTTAAACCAGCTCGGAGCAATTCTCTTTTATTGTTCAGTGAAATAAAAACGGACTTACAGAGAAAAACCTTAGTCTGTTCCGCCCTTTGCTGTGAGTGACAGGATATTTACATACAGTTTCTCATGCACTAGCCTGGAGACCACCCCAACTTCTTTTTCTGAAGTCATGCGGTTACTTTTCTGGTTTTTGACTGGATGTTAGTGATCATAGCAGAATTTAGTGTAAGTAATACACAGGAAATAATGCATGTTAACAAGGGGAGTGTAGAGGAGGGCGGGGAGTCTACTGATATCATGACTCCACCCACAGAGCTCCAGACAACAGATCTACCCACAGAATATGCAGTTTTTCAGTTCTTATAACAGACAGAGGGGAGACATTTGAGAGGTGAGGATACATGCAGGAGGCATCTATATCCTTATAGATCTATGGCAGTAGTTTAGAAAGGATGAGAGTGGGTTTACATCCACTTTAACTTCACAGTCTTTCTGTCCTCATTCTGCCCCTCTTCATCTAGTGGATTTCAGTTCCTTCAATCATGGAGGTTTAGCATTACATGTGGGTGTTACTTAGAATGGCCTGCATGCAAATACAGTCTGCCTTGGAATACCCATTAATCTAGACCAGTGGTTAGCCCCATCATGCCTCTGCCTGTGGGAGTCATGCTTGCAATGCCTCATTGGACTTGTAGTTTTGCAACAGCTGGAGGGCCGCCAGTTTGAAAACCCTGCTCTAGGCGGATATCTACCCATCAAGGCAGTTTGATATGTGCATAATTTCTCCCAAGAACCAGCCTGCTGTTTAATTATTAAGGCTGAGGGTCTTGAGAGAAGTACTGAGACTAGGTGCTAAGATGTTTTCAAGAAGCGATGTACAGAACCCTGCAGGTCCCCCTCGACTTTTGGTTCACTGCTAGTATTATGGAATACAAATGGAATATATTATTCCTAATTTTAGATTTTTGCATACCTTAAACAGGAGTAAATATAAGTATGTTTGTTGTCAGAATATCTCAGTAGGGCAATTGCGATTTTATTTATAGTTGTCCTACTAACTTTAGAATTACTGCTCTACTCCAGCTAAGACCACTTAAGAGGAGCCATATAGAAGTATGCAGGATGGGCCTTACAATAAAGCACAACGTCACTGACAGGAAGCCACAAGACCCAGCACCTATTGCACAGAAATTGTAATGGTTGCTAATTGTAATAATTTTCTGCTTTCAGAATGACCTCCACCGTGCTATTCAGAGGACACAGTCGGCCATGTTCAATCAGGTGATCATTCTGATCTGCACTCTTCTGTGCCTTGTCTTCACAGGGTAAGCAATCATTCTGTCTCTAACCCAGTAGTGCACCTAGCACATCTGGCACCTGGGGCTGGTCATTTTTTTACACCCTCCCCCTCCCTCCCCCGCCCCTCCAAAAAAAAGGTATGAATCGTCCCCTTCCTAGGTCCCCTGCCAACGCTCCTGGCTCTTCCCTTCTGCCGAGTGCCCCCAGAGCAAGCAGCTTGCAATCAGTTACCCAAACAGTCTCCATTCACACACAGAGCCGAGGGCTCCTATTGCTGTCTCAGCCAATAAAGAGGGTGTGTCCCTGGAGTGCCAAGGCTCTTGTGCGCATCAGAGGTCTCACTCCTACTTTCTATTTCAGTCAAGTCTGTGTCAGAGACTTGTTTTGCTTCTCAAGATTCTCAGTGATATTCTGGCTGCGAGTTCTGTGAGAGAGACTGTCCAGGTACGCTGTACCCCCTCCGGCTGGAGTGGCGACGAAGTTAAAGTCCCATTGGAAGCAGGAGTGTTTCCGTCATTCTTAGGCTTGAATCTACAAATTCTCCTTTTCACCCATCTTTATTCTGTCTACATCAAGTTCACGGTTTGCCGTGTTGGGCAAGAATAAAAGCACAGAAGACACCGGCTGTTTGGACATTCCGTCATTGTTCTCATGATCATCATCATACCCCTAGACATTCATACAGGTAACAGGCCGACCCAAATATATCCAGCGGCTCCTGCAGGTGTAGCTCTACATACTAAAGGCCTGCTACACAGAGAAGGCTTTCACCTTCATGCATAGAATGCATAAAGGTAAAAAAAACTTCAAACCTTTAGAACCACTGTTGACTGTGCCACAAGCAAGAGTGTAATAGACGTACAGACCTCAGCACATTGACTTTAAAGCGGTGTTCCGGCCGAAAAAATAATAATTAAAAGCCAGCAGCTGAATATTTTTGGGCGGCATGTTACCTCTTTCTCCTCGCCGTCCAGGGTAGTAGATGAGAGTTGAAAAAGTTTAATGTCCACACTTTATATTTGGTAAGAAAGAAGAAGTGGTTCAAGAGGTGGAAGGGTAAACAAGTAGATAGTTTCAGGTACGTAATTTCAATCCGGAAACACAGCTTTCGTCCCCACTCTAGCCAGAGTGGGTTTTGCGCACCCGGATAGGTCCCTCAACCTGGCCTAGCAACCAGGGTGGTGCACAGAACAAAGTACAGTCTCTGCCACAGACCTTCCTTTGAATGGAGACACTTTCGGTCCAGAATCCCCTAACTCAGGATTCAGTGCCCGGATCTCTCCAGATTAACTTCTGTAGAACTTAAGTCTGATAGGCGATCATCATCAAGCCTCTCAGTATATGGTGCATCCTTTGATGAAATTTCCTGTCCCGAAACACCAGCCTCTTGCTTGGCCCCTCTCCAAGATAGGTCCTTCATCAAGCAGCTTCCTCCCTCCAGGATCACCTTGACAGCGCAGACCCAGTCTGACTACTGGGCCTATTTAAACAGATCACAACCCTGGACCAACGTGGTCCCGGAGCCAGGATTGCAGGAGCGTGCACCCCTGGCCAGAAGGGCCACGAGGTGGTGGGACGACAGACCAAGGATCGACGACCTCGGTTCAACTACATCTGTTACTTGAGTACCCCTCCCCAGCATGCAAAGCGGGACTATCAATCCCTACTGATTGGCTACTGAGGGGGACACCCATTATCACCCTGACTGAGCTGATGCCACCCTTTGGCCTGGAGTGATAACAACACCCCCAGGCGAACAACAGTGGTTACTCCCAGCACAGCTATGGCTGAAACAGAGGCCAGATTTAGTCAAAATTATGTGTCTGAGTCAACTAACACTCAGACTCCCCTCTAAATTGAAATCAGCGCCTGCCCAACAGGAGAAGTCCGCTACAAATATATATACTATATATGCTGTATACTGTATATCTGAATCTGATAGCTATAGTCTGTATTGTTCTTTAGGTTATTTTTAGCCCAACTTTAGCTTTTTGTGTATTTAGTGCGAAATTCACACCCCCGATTTTTCAATTAATACCTATGGTGTATTATAATATTACAATAGTCCTTTCATATTATGTGCGACAATACCTCTGTAGGATGGACATATATATAGAACAGAAATCATTTTTTTCCACCTCGTTTTTACGCACTTTGCCTTACAGCAGTCACGCCATACAAGCGTCAATGGCCCTTATTATGAGAAGGTAATCATAGCCTAATAAGACAGATTGGAGATGTGACTGAAGCACATTGCAGCGTGACCGCGGCTCTGCCATTCTTACCTTCATATTTTTGGATTTAAAGAAAGTACCAGGACAATAGTCGTCGTGACTCAAGCAGTCTGTCATACAGCTTGGCTTCATGCCTGTTTTCACTCTACTTTTTCATGCAAATACTATTTTTAATTAGAATTTTATAATCCTCTGTCCTACCTATTGTCATTTTTTAATCTACTCTTGCGTTTCCCTCCAGATAGGGCAAGGATTTTTAGGAAACATTTGCTAATACATGTTTTAAAGTGGAACTTAACTCAAAAAGTGTGAGATTTGCTATGCTATGGAGACAAATTAGTAATGTTGTTTGTGCCTAAGCAGTAATGCCCCGTACACACGATCGGAATTACCACTGGCCTAAAATCCGATGGAATTTTTTGTCAGAATTCCGTTTAAGCTGTCTTGCATACACACTGTCAGACCAAATTCCGACCGTCCAAAACACGGTGACGTAAAACACAACGAGGAACCGAGAAAAATTAAGTTCAATGCTTCCGAGTATGTGTCAACTAGATTCTGAGCATGCGTGGGTTTTTTCCATCGGAACAAAATAAAACATATTCTATTTCTAAACACCAACGGAAAAAAATCCGATGTGGCCCACACACACGATTGAAATTTATATTGAAAAAAGTCCATCTGACTTTTTTCATTGGAAATTCCAATCGTGTGTACGCGGCATAAGCAGTGCCCTAAAATATATATCTTTTGTCTTGGCATTCCTTCTGAAAAAATAGCAGTGCATTTCCCGGTATGTGAGTGCCCCTAGGCACTCCTATTTTACATTACGTTAAAGAGGAGCTCCAGTCAGTAATAATAAAAAAAATATAATGAAAAGTCACAGCTATAAATACTATGGCCTGGATTCACGTAGCACTTACATTGACGTATCTCGAGATACGCCGTCGTACGTACAAATGTGCACCATCGTATCTAAGCTAGATACGTTGAAAAATAAGGCTTCAACCGCCCGACGTAACTTGCCTACGCCGGCGTATCGTGGGCGCATAGTTACGCTGGACGCATCTGGCGTTCCCATTTTAAATATGCAAATGAGTAAGATGCGCCGATTCACAAACGTACTTGCGCCCGGCGCATGTTTTAAGCGATTTGCGTAATGGTTACGTCTGGCGTAAAGTTATTCCTCATATAGGAGGCGCAACCCATGCAAAGGTATGGACCAGGGAACGGACGCCGTCAAATTTTTCTTCGTGTACGCCGTTTACGTAGTACGTAAATAGGGCTGGGCGCAGGTTACGTTCACGTCGAAGGCAGTAATTTTGACGTGACTGTGAGCATGGGCACTGAGATGCGTCCAAGATACGATGCATGCGCCGTTCGTTTTTAGTACTTTTTTGAAGCTCAGCCCATCATTTGCATGGGGTCACGCCTTATTTACATGTAACACTCCCACTTCCAGCCCACTTCCACCTACTTTTACTTACGTTGGCTTACGCCGACGACTATATGCTACGCCAGCGCAACGTTGGGAGCATTTGCTTTGTGAATTCCATGCTTGCCTCTCAACGTTGCACCGGCATAGCGTAAAGAAGATACGCTACGCCCACATAAAGATGCGCCGATGTATGTGAATCTACCCCTATAACTGCATACTTTTAATATACAGGCACTTACCAACCCAGGGATCCAGCACTGTCATCACCTGGGCCAGTTTTTTTCTCTGGTCTTTGGGTCCCTTGCGCCGCCATCTTACCTTTTAGGAAGCCAGCCATGACTTCATAGTGTTTCACAGCCGGCTTCTTACTGTGCATGCCTGAGACACACTGCACTTTCTGAATGGTCCTGCAGTCTCTTGGTACATGTGAGGTGCCCCCAGAAGTTGTAAAGTAGGTGGAGGGCGAACTCTTGCTCTACTCACCTAGGTGAGCAGAAGTAAAGGGGGAGCAGGAACCTGTCAGAAAAAAAAAAGAAAGAAAAAAAAAAGGGTAAAAATGTAAGGTGGAACCACATTGCATCTGAGCACCACAAACAAAAAATGCTGTTTAGTTCATTTTTAATATTTAAACTCGTCCACCCATCCATGTGCCTGATAAATATCTCATAATAACACTAACACCAATAATTACTAGGGCTCCTTTGGGGGGATTTCCTCTATTTTCTGTCCTGACAACAATTTAACACTAGAATAGGAAGCAGCACTGGGAAAAGGTCATCTAGTGCCCAGGGAGAACATGCCAAATTGCCAGCAAAATTCCTCTCTCTCCAAAAAATCGAGTGCTAGTCTGCATGCTTGGCTAAAATCCTCTAATTTCTCATATGCTCCCAGTACAATTCACCTCTTCCAAAAAAAAAAATGTCACCCTTCCTAGCACAAATCCTCTCCCACTTCAAATAATCCCTACTAGCGCAAATCTACCTCCCCCAAAAAATGTCCCCTACTAGCAAACTAACCACCCCCCACACACATGCACACAAACACACAATATAACCTCTTCTAGCACAAACTCCTCAAATCACACATCCTAGCACACATCCTCTTCCCCCATCTCCCCTCTAATCACAAGTCCCCCCCCCCCCCCCTTCATCACCACTACTAGCAAATTTCCCCTCCTAGAACCATTATTAGCTCCTGTTGCCTCCCCTCAATCTCTTTGTGGTGTCCTCGAACCTCACATGATACCACAGTGCCCAGGGCAGCCTCCCTTCTTGCCCCCCCCCCCCCCTGTCTTGGCCCTGATAGGAAGAGAGGGGAAATAACAAACAGGAACACAGACAGCATTAGACTTTTTTTTAAAAGCTACAAAGAGAAAATCTAAGGATCTGCTTAGCTTTTTCGTTGCTTTTTGTGTCCCCAGTAGAGATTCTCTCCTGGGGACATGTCTTGGTGACAAGGTCGTTATGGGGATAGGAAGTCAATGGGGATCTCCCCACAGAGGCCACAGACAGCAATACCTACCAGGGGTCTCTTACCAACCCCCCCCCCTTCCATTCAAAACAAACAAAAATGTTTGGCTTAACATACATTGTAATACTGTCCGTTTAAAGCAGGAAAAATAAAAAACTACCCTAGTAGTGGAGTTCTTCACATACTCAAAAGGTTATATGTTTATTCTATTCTAGGGGGAACATACAAAGCAATTATACCTACCTCATACTTCATTCCCACAGGCTTCCCCCCCAGCTGCACAACCGGTCTGTCCAAAATTGCTTCTTTTTGCTGATCTATGGGTCGCAGGCACTTAGGCCCAGATTCTCAAAGAAGTTACGTTGGCGTATCTCGAAATACGCCGCGTTACTTCTAGGATGCGCCGGCGTATCTTTTTTCTGTATTCAGAGAGCAAGATACGCCGGAATTTTGCTAAGATCCGACCGGCGTAAGTCTCTTACGCCATCGTATCTTAGTTGCATATTTACGCTGGTCGCTAGGTGGCGCTTCTGTCGATTTACACCATTAAATATGCAAATGAGCTAGATACACCGATTCACGAACGTACTTGCGCCCGGTCGCATTTTTTACGTGGTTTGCGTAAGCGTATGTCCGGCGTAAAGTTACCCCTGCTATATGAGGCATACGCAATGTTAAGTATGGACGTCGGGACAGCGTTGAATTTTTCGTCGTTTGCGTAAAACGTTCGCGAATAGGGCTTTGCATAAGTTACGCTCACGTCGAAACCAATGAGTATTTGCGGCGTAATTTTAAGCATGCGCACTGGGATATGTCCACAGACAGAGCATGCGCCGTTCGTTAGAAACGTCTTTTACATGGGGTCACGATTCATTACCATACAACACGCCCACTCCAAGCCTACTTTGAATTACGCGGGCTTACGCCGGCCAATTTATGCTACGCCGCCGTAACTTAGTACGCAAGTGCTTTGTGAATACGGCACTTGCCTCTCTAAGTTGCGGCGGCGTAGCGTAAAGAGGATACGCTACGCCCACACAAAGATACGCCTCTGTACGTGAATCTTCCCCTTAGACATTATTGTATACAATGCAGGACCTACAGGCTTACATTGTAAGTAAGGATGTTGAGTGCCTGCCCACAACCTGGAGTGGTGGAGAGCTGAGTGACTAAAGAGGCCCCCTAGACAAAAACAAGCAGTTAACCCTTGCAGTGCCAGTAGATCCAGTTCAACTTTATTCACTAGGAAACTGATTAATCTATTTTCCAGTAGTAGGTAGAGAAAAAAGCTAACTTTTTTTTATTTTTTACAGGATGTGCGGCATTCAGCATTTGGAAAGAGCTGGGGAAAATCTTTCACTCTTCAAGTCATTTTATTTCTGCATTGTTACCTTTTCCACTGTGGGCTATGGAGATGTCACTCCTAAGATATGGCCATCTCAGCTCCTGGTGGTAATCATGATCTGTGTGGCACTCGTGGTGTTACCACTCCAGGTAAGCTGTACATGTTCTGTCATTGTTGGTGCTAAAGTTAAATGCACTAAACTGTTTAGGAGATAATCACATTGGCAATAGCCAATGACATCACTCGCACATGTGCAGTGACGCTCTTCATTCAAGGCACAAAGTGAGTGCTGAATGCAAAGCAAGTGACATTATCGCGGCCTGGTCATTCAAATATCTAGAACCAACGAACTTATAAGGAATATGGAAGTCCCGGCAGTTATGTCAGCGCATCACTGGAGGGCTTTGTTTGAAAGTTAATGTAACGGCATCCCAAATGGGAAGGGGTTAAAGCCGTTTAAGATATTCCATTCCCGAACACAAGGCAGCTACCGACACTCCACAGTCAGGCAAACAAACACCAATAACGAAACACACAGCTCTGTTTAAGGGTTCAACAGGAAAGACACCCTTTATTGAGAAATACAGCTCTTATATACAATTAGGATACTGCCGTAACCAAATGAACAATGACCCAACTCCACCCACAACATCATACAATGGTTACCTAATAAGCCCCAATACACATCTTTTAGTAGACATCCTGACTCCGGCTCTGAGCTAATTTACATGAGCTAATTAACTACAGCTGATGACTCATACACCTGAATTTTAGGCTGTCTGTTAACTCACAATACACATTTATCACAGGACTCCTTCACACAATACAAGGTCAATTAGCACAAGCCACAATTAAAGATCCTTAGAAGCCATCCTAGATTCATTTACATCACAACAGACAGACAGGTGAGCTGCAGTCCAAGACATATTCTGCATGTGCATTATTTTCTGGCTAAATCTGTGCCCAAAAGTGACTCCTGTTACAGGTAAGTGTGTCATTATGTGCTAGTATGCAGTGCACGTTACTAGCACAATATAAGCACATTATAATATAAACCTGCAGGGGGCCCAGATTTTTTTTTAACTGCTTTAAGTTATGTCTCTGCATTTCCTGTTTTACCAGATTATTGTGCTTTGCTCCAGGCAATATCTTGCTTCAGCTGCTGTCCAGCTCTTCATTACCACTCATTACTGACTTTTGGCTTGTTCATTGATTACACTTCTGCCTGATCCCAACCTGCTATCATTCGTTCCCATCATTTGGCTTATTCATTGACAATGCTTCTGATTGACCCCTGTTTACTCACCTCCTGGTGGGGTGATCCCGTGGACCTGGCAATATCATCCACCATTGGGGACTCTGGTGAAAACCAGTTAGTGCTTAGACCCTGTGCCTCGTGTTTACCCATGTTACCTTGTGCTTGTGTATTTATCCTGCTGGTTACTGTGTGAACCTTTCTACTGCCATACCTTATGGCCTCCGAGACCGAACCTTGACTGTGACAAGAAGTCAAAGTTTGAGTACCAACAACTAGCTACAAAAGTGATGATCCAAGCTTTTCAGCTACCCCCACAAGAGGTTAAAGAGGGCCACTCTTAACCATTAATAACCAGAAACCCTTCTTACATGGAGAACCCAAAAATGAACATAACTTTAGAATAGATGGGTTGAAAATCTGACAGCTCTGAAGGTGTGCTTGTTATACTTCATTTCTACATGGGCAGTTTGATAACAAAGGCTGTAGAGTCTTCGGGAAGACACGCCATCCTCTGGGATGGAGCTCTGGTACAGAATCTGTCACCTCCGCATTGACTGGATGTCGGAGAGTCCATCAGGCATAACATAGCATTGCAAAGATTCTCTAGACAGCAAACCCCAGGGTGACAGAATTATACCAACACTCGAAACTTGGCATTGTTCGTTCTGATTAACTCTGTCTCTTCAATACCTAACCTGTACATTTTAGAGTCTAATCTCCTGCAGGATCAAGCCTGCTTACTGTTTCTCTCACTGGCAGGGACCATAATGAGAAATACAGTATATTTTAATATTTTATTTTAAAGTTAATATTCAGGCTAGAGTACAGCAGAAAGAAAGAAAGGAAATGAACATGATTGTGGTTCTTTGCTATGCAAGTGGAAAATCAAGCAATGAATCTTAAGGCTGCAAAAGAAAGGTAGATGATGTCCTGACTTTCAACCATCTATGACCAGTTTATTTAGCATTGTATGATGCTGACAGAGACCCCCCCCCCCCCCCATACACACACACACACACCTTCATAATGCCTACTTCTTCCCTGCTTTCTCAGCCCTCCCTAAATAACCATATATTTGGCCATTATAATTGTTTGGGGTCAGTTATAATTTATCAGTTTTAAGTATTTGTTTTTTACTATCTGTACACTACCTTCATGTGACAATGAAGTGTTAAATATATAACAAAAGCTTCCCAATTCACTGTAGATGATCTAAAACAATATGGGCCAGATTCACGAACACTTGCGCTGGAGTATTTGGATATGCGCCGCGTAACTGTGATGATGCGCCGTCGTTTCTATGTGCCCGTACCCACCAAACTAGATGCGCCCAATAACGGGTCATTTGCGACCGGCGGAACGTTCCGACGCCAGAGTATCGTCAGCGTTTATTTTCGCTGGGCGCATCAGTCGCGCCCATTGATTTCCCCTCCAAATATGCAAATGAGGGAGATTTCCCAATTCACGAACGGATTAGCACCATACGCTGGCTACATGCGCCGCGCGTATCTGGTCCGTCCGGCGCAAAGTTATTTCTACAAAAGGCTGCTTTATCTTTACTCCAGACGGTCACAGGTCAGCAGGAGAGCAGCTACAGCAGCGTTACCGACGATAGGAGCTTGCTGAACAACAACACTTGCAAGGAGGACAACACCTCTGTGTGCCAACATGCCAGGGGCAATTGTGGTCCTAGAACTACTGATGGGTCCCCTGGAACCAAGAAGGCGGCCACGTGAGAGGATATACCGCACTCGTATGAGCCTCTTTGGCATGGGGGATGAGGAGGTGTATCGCCTCTTCAGATTCAGCCCTGATGTAATACTTGAACTAACCACAACCCTGCAGGATGACATCACCAGCCCAACACACCGCTCACAAGCAGTGCAGCCACTGGTGAAGGTCCTGGCAACACTCCATTTCCTTGCAAGTGGATCATTCCAGCGTACAAGTGGAGTAGTGGCTGGGATGTCACAATCCTCCATAAGCAGATGTGTGCACCAGGTTGTCCCTGCAATCCTCAGACGCATGTCCAACCAGTTCATCAGACCCACCACTGAGGAGCTGCGGCAGAAGGCAATGACAGATTTCTACAGCATTGCCAGATTCCCACGCACTGTGGGGGCCATTGATTGCACACATGTGGCACTCCAGCCCCCCAGTGCCACAGAGCACATATACCGCAATCGGAAGCATTGGCATTCCATCAATGTACAGGTGATAGCTGATGCCCAACGCCTCATATGGCACGTCCGTGCCAAACACCCCGGGTCCAGCCATGACAGCGTCATATATACCGTCAGAGCCCCATCCCAGCAGAATTTAACCAGAACATGTATGGGGACAGCTGGCTGGTTGGTGAGTGACATGGGAGTCAGGCATGACTATCCCCTCCCGTGATGCACAACAGAAATCGCACATGCATGACTAACATTCTCCTGTCTTTTCCCTTCCAGGTGACTCTGCATATGCACTGGGACCCCATCTCATGACTCCTTTCCGGAACCCCCAAACCAGAGGAGAGAGAAAATACAATGAAGCACACATCAAAACCCGTGCAGTGGTGGAGCAAACATTTGGGCTCCTGAAGTCCCGTTTCCGCTGCCTGGATAAGTCTGGGGGGGCCCTATTGTATTCCCCTACCTTTGTGTGTCAGATCATCGGTGCATGTTGCATACTACATAACTTTGCTATGAAAAAAGGCCTGCATATTGACATACGTGATGACCTGACCCCCGACCCACACAGTCCCCACCTGCCAGAGGACACCCAGTCTGCTGATGGAAGAGCAGTCAGGAGGGTCCTCGCTGTAGGCATCTTTGGACACTAAACCAAAACATAAATCACACAGACAGTGCACGCATGTACACCACTGATGTCCCTAGATCACACACACCACATGCACATCGCATTGGATTAGCCCAAGTCCAGCATGTAGGAGTTGGGAGCAGTAACGCCACGTCAAGGCCCCAATGATGTCACTGTCCATTCACACACCTTTCACACGTCATTCATTCAGCCGTGGGGTTCACTTCACCACCACGGCCGAGGGTGACACCCCTTACTTTCAGGAGTGCCACCCCCTCACATTCACACACCATTCACACTGTCCCCTGCACTCCTGACCGTGTGCAGTACAAAAATAAATTAATAATATCATATCCTGATAATTAAAATAAACAAAATCTCAAAACCTGAGAAAAAGAAAAAATAAACTCATGACCTGAGTATGTCCAAAACAAAAATATAAAACCAAAAAAAAAAAAAAGGCCTCATCGGGGATGCCGGGGGCTTCTTCTGGGGGCCCCTCTCTGACTCCGCAGCTGCCTGGATGGAGTGGGTGGGGGTGGGGGGGCATCTGGAGGTGGCTGATCCCCAGGTGGGCCACTCCTGGCAGGTGTGGCCTGCGTGCCCTCCAAGGCCCTGGCTATCCGTCCAAGGTAGGAGTTGGTCTGGGCCTGCATCCGGAGCTGACGGGTGACCTGGTAGTGCTGGGCCCGCCGACTCAGCCTCCCCTGGTCCCGGATGGCAGCACTGTTGGCCTGGACGGCTGCAGTAAGGTGCCGGATATCCCCCTGCACCCCCCCCAAAGTGGTGACCACTGCAGCGCAGTTGCAGCTTACATCCTGCACTGCGTTGCTGAGGTTGGCAACGGAGCCCAGGCTGTCAGACACTTTCTCCAAGTGCACCGCTATGGCCCCCATCTGTTCCGTCTGCCTGGCGTGATCCCTCGCCAACTGGTCCTGTATACCATCAGACACCCCCCTGGTCTTCTGGGTCGCTTTCCTGGGGCCAGAAGATGGTTGTCCTCGGGTGGAAGGAGTCGCCCTTGAGGGGCTTCCAAGGATGGGGGAGGGGACGACAGACGGCCCAGGAGAAGGGGAGGAGACAGACAACACTAATGAAAAGTCCTGCTCTGCCACAGCAGGATCCTCCACAACCACCTCGGCAGGTGTGGTGTGGCCACTCTCCTCCTCCACAACCTCTTCACCACCCAGTGGCTCGGGCACACGATGGCGTGGGGGGGATGGGGTGGAATGCACGCTGACAGATGATGGCCCAGCTCCGTCATCTGTGGATGACACAAAGCAGACACATGTTGGTGGTCCCACACACTTGGCACATGTACCCTCCCCCCCCCCCCAAATGCAAAACAACAAATAGGGGATTATAAAACACTTACCTGTCCTTGTGCCTTCCTCCACGGAGTCATAGCCTGCGACCCCCTTCACCTGCTCCCTCTCCAGGCAGCGAGCAACCACCTCCTCCTCTGCGGTTAGGGTGACAGGACATGGGGGACCACCACCTGTGCCCCTCTCATACCTCCTGATGGAGGCCACCTTGTCCCTCACCTTGCGCCGCAGGTCATTAATTTTTTTTTGTATGTCCCCAGCAGTCCGGGTGGAGTAGCCCAGGACATTGACCCTGGCAGCAATCGACTCCAGGATGCCCTGCTTCCTCTCCCGGCTGGTCTTCCGGCTTTTTTTGCCATGGAGAAATTCATTATCCATCTCCATTGCCGAAATGATCACTGAGACCTCCTGTGAATTAAAGTTGAGGTTCCTCCTCTCTCTGGGGGTAGCGGGAGCAGCCATCACAGCACAAAAGTATCTTCCCTGGGGTGGGGGGAAGCGGAAATACTTTTGCGCCAGAATGGCGTTTCCGCCAGCGCTTTTAAGCGCCCAGCGGAACGCATTGCGCTGACGTTTCCCAGGAAGTGGTGCCGACGGAAGTTGTGAGCATGCGCACAAGGGGGGCGAGTGGAGCCGCACTCACTGCGCATGCTCCGTGGATGATGCGCTGAACGTAAGCCTCTGCGCTGGGCTCCGCCCATCATTTACATATGATCACACCCACTTCCACTTGCGTCGGGTTACGCCAGCGCATTATCGTTACTCTGGCGCAAGTTTACGCGCAACTGCTATGTGAATTACAGGACTTGCGCTGAAAGGGTATTCAGAGTAACGTAAATGAGAAGCGTTACTCCAGAGGAAAGATACTCTCATCTACCTGAATCTGGCCCTATATGTCTCCTTTGAGTCACTCTGTCTCTGATTAAGACCTTAGGCAAATGGTACAGAGAGGTGGGAGAGAGAAGGGTGGAGCCACAGTTTTGACATATTCAGTGCACATTTCAGTTTGAGCTATTGTGCTCTGTGAACAGTCACATAAATAAGCTTAAAAGTTACCAAAAATGGACTGAAACAATTAGAAATTAGTCTAAAGTTCTATCTGGATACTAAAGGATGAAAAACATTATCATGCAGTAGTTTTTATGACCTCATTAAAGAAAAAAAAAGTCTAACAAATGTTTTATTTATTTTTCTCCATCATACTGTATAACAAAAATTAATACATTTATACAAAGCCACTATGTGCTCCCTTTATTACTAAAATCGATCATACTTTGTATTCAGAATATGGAATGGTTCTTAGATATTACAAGCCATTCTTAGGTGTGAAACAGTAAATTAGATTTTAATAAACGAAATGGGTCTTCTTAAAGGCTGAAATAAGGTCTTCAGTATCTTCCTAAGGAAAGAAAAGATTTGAAGAGCCAGAAGAAGCACAATGACCCAGACCCTAATGCAGAAGATAACAAAGGGCAGCTTGCAATAATGAAATTACCACTTGAAACAAATACACTCAAGTAAATGGACTTCGTGCCATAAAATAAATGATTATTCAATTTATTTCTGTGTTTTGCTTGCAGTTTAAAAATGAAACTATAGGCAAACCTCTGAATACACCACAGAATAGGAGACCTATCTTACATGCCAAAATTAGTATTTCTGTTTAGCCAGGCTTGTGATTCACACTGCATAGGCAAAATAACAACAGTTTTCACTGTTCTATTATCCTATTTCATCTAAGCTGGTACATAGCATCTCACTTGGCAATGTACAAGTGTTTTTTTATTGCTGAGGTGCCCTTTGTGGTATCGTCTATCTATAAGGTGCCTAAATACCTCCCTTAAAGCAGAGTTCCACCCATATAAAAGTCAGCAGCTACAAAAAGTGTAGCTGCTGACTTTTAATAATCAGACACTTACCTGTTTCAGGATCCAGCGATGTGGCGTACGAAGCCCCGCTCCTCTCCCCCTCCTCTCCTCTGACTGCGCACTGTGATTGGCCGGCAATTTTTCTGGGACCTGTGATGTGTCCCAGAAGATTTCACGAAGGGAGGGGGAGAGGTGAACTTTCTTCTGGCACTGCTGTGCCCACTGGAAGAAGTGGGAGCTGGATGCCTTTAAAAAGAGGGTATCCGCCCCCCCCCCCCCAAATAAAATGACAAATGTGGTATGTCAGGGGTTCACCTGCACTTAAAGTGGAAGTTTTTGGGTGGAACTCTGCTTTAACTGGACTGGAGTCAGATTTTTTTTTATTTGGGTAGTGGAAGGTCTTTAATGTTAAAAATGCATCTAACTGATCTTTTCTAAGAGATCCATATATTGTTATAAGTGCAAAAACTTTTTTTTGATGTCACAATGTAGAGTATAAGATTTCCTATCATCTGTGCCCAGTCTTGCCACATAGAGTTAATCCAGCGCTGAGTAATCCTCTTTTAATGTTCAGTGCAAATTAACAGAATTCCAGATAAAAACTTGCCAAATTATAAAGTCCATTTCTCTCTTCTTGCTTTCAGTGACAGGTTATTTACATATCTAGCTTGGACATGTTTATCATATGTTATGTTTATAATAACATGAGGTATAAAAAGTGAGAAATTCACCCCTCCCCCACATAACACATTCTGGTAATATACAATGAACTTTGGATCACCTCATATTATGATAAACATAACATAACATATGATAAACATGTCCAAGCTAGATATGTAAATAACCTGTCACTCAAAGCAAGAAGAGAGAAAACTGACTTTATAATTTGGCAGGTTTTTATCTGGAATTCTGTTAATTCTCACTGAACATTAAAAGGGGATTACTCAGCGCTGGATTAACTCTGTGTGGCAAGACTTGGGCACAGATGATAGGAAATCTTATACTCTTATACATTGTGACAAAAAAAAAACAATTATTTTTGGGTTTACATCCACTTTAAAGTGGTATTAAATTCCACTGATATTTTTCTTTTTTAGTGGGCCTGTAAGTTTATGGCATAAGGGGTTAGTTTCACTGCACACTAGCAAATTTTGATAGACATAGGGCCCTTTCACACGGACGTCTCTGCACACAGGGACTGACCTGTCAGAGCGCCGCTCTCCCCTATGACCGTAGAGTCCGTCTTCATCCAATCCACCAGATGGGTGGAAAATAGGGTTTCCATCTGTCACACTTTGGCGGGTCGTATTTGTCAGCGGACATGTCACCGCTGATATCCGTCGCTCCATAGAAGTGCATGCACAGCTCAATGTACAATACCGCTGATGCGCACGTTTAAGGATTCATGACAGAAAAAAACATTAGGATCTCCTCTGTCATGAAAACCCTGCCCTGTTTTTTTTTGTTTAGTTGGCTATGTCAAGGTGAAAGCTCTCCTCAAGAGATGCTTGGGGTGATTCAAGCCATTGTAGTTCACCCACATCTGAGATATCAGTTTTAGATTTACCCTTAAAAAAAATTGTCAGGAAGAAGCAAGAATCCACTGCTGTTTTTTTCTTGCTGAAAAAACCTATAAATCCTGCGGTTTTTATTTAACTTATTTGCTTGTTATTTCCATTTTTCTTTTCTGATAGTTTGAGGAGTTGGTCTATCTTTGGATGGAGCGACAAAAATCGGGGGGGAACTACAGCCGTCACAGAGCGCAGACTGAGAAACATGTAGTCCTCTGTGTCAGCTCCCTGAAGATTGACCTTCTGATGGACTTTCTGAATGAGTTCTATGCACACCCACGGCTTCAGGTACCACGGCTGGCCTCTACACAGTGAAAGAGAGCTAATAACCTACTAATACTAAGCCAGGGTGACAGTAAACTAGCATCTTGTTGCTTTCATCTATGCTGGATTAAATGGTTAGTCCACCCAAAAGTGTTTTAGGTAGGTTAAAGGTAGAGCTCAGTGAGCCGAGTCAGCCCCTGGCTTCTTGTATGTCTTGGATCTTCCAACAGCGAGATCTCCTTGCTGTACTTGCTGACACTGTTCCTGTGTGTTTAATCCTCTCCTGTTACATTCTCCACAATGTCAAGTAAGTATAACATTTACCAGGTATAGTGGAAATCTATTATAATGACCATAGCAGGTGTGCTGACCCAGGAACTCAGTGCAGACATCTCATCAGTAGATTCCCTTTAGAGCAGGGGTCTCCAAACTTTTCAAACAAAGGGCCAGTTTATTGTTCTTCAGGCTTTAGGAGGGCCGGATTGTGGCCAGTGGGGGCAGAAAAAGCCCCGGGCCCAGCATTGGTGAGAATTAATATGGCCTCATAGTTTGCGATTAGTAGGATAAGGAGTAGTGCCCCTTTTAGTAGAAGTAATTGTATCTCATCATTGGTATTAGTGCAGGAGTGTCCAAACTTTTTTCAAAGAGGGCCAGATTTGATGAAGTGAAAATCCGTAAGGGCCAACCATTTTGCCTGACATTCTTTGAACCATTAAAATTTGGTCTAAGTGTGTTTGCCCAAGCACTAATACACTTCCCAACAATAATTCTCTTGCCTTTGTGGCTGTGTGTGGTGAAGAGATGAGCTTGGGCGTATTATTTGGATATACCGTATTTATCGGCGTATAACACACACCTTCACGTTAGGAGGGAAGTTTCAGGAAAAACAATGTAAATAGAGAACTGTGAAGCAAAATAAGGGTCATTGCCCATGAATGCAGCCCAATCAGTGCCCATCTGCAGCCTCGCCATTGCCATGAATGCAGCCTCTCCATTGCCCATCTGCAGCCTCGGAGGGGAGGGGGGGGGGGCGGACGAGCGCCAACAGATTACATACAGGAGAATCTCCTGTTTACACGGCAGCCTCTTTCATACAATGTCCCACCTCCTATGATAGACAGAGGAGTCGTCCAATGGCAGCCAAGGAAACAAGACTTCCTATTACAGATGCCGCAGAGTAAACAGGAGATTCTTCTGTATGTAATTTGACAGCACCCATTCCCCCCCTCCCTGTCCCCTCCGAGGCAGCGCCGATAAATACAGTATATATCCAAATTACCAGGGGGGCCACATTAAACTGGAACGGGGGCCGCAATTGGCCCCCGGGCCGGACTTTGGACATGCCTGTATTAGTGGAAGAAAAAGTGCCCCCTTGTTGGAGTAAGTGGGAAGAATAGTGCCTCATATCAGTGGGAGGAATAAAGCCCCTCGGGCCAGATAAAGGCTAGCAAAGGGCCGCATCTGGCCCTCGGGCCGCAGTTTGGAGACCCCTGCTTTAGAGATATATCATATATACTCGAGTATAAGCCAAGATTTTGAGCACATTTTTTGGTGCTGAAAATACCCCCCTCGGCTTATACTTGAGTTACCTTTTTGTGCCTGATCTCCTGGACTTTGGGGACTTGGCACATGTGGCCCCACTCTTCCTCTACAAGTGTACAAAGTTTGTTGTCTGGGGGACCTACAACCGGGGAGCACAGTTTTTTCAAATCCGGGCACTCCTTTCATAGACTCCCATGTTAAACATCAGTCTAGTCGTGGGCACAGTGAGGCATGGGCACAGTGCAGGATTTGGGCCATTTTTTTGTGGTAAAATTAGGTGACTCGGCTTATATTCAGGTCGGCTTATACTCGAGTATATACGGTAATTAGCTGTGAAGTAGTTTAATCCACCAAACACAATATCCATGTAGGTGGATTGACCTTCAAAGAATCATAATGTAACCCATTAAAAATAACCAATTATTGGATTACAAAAACTCTAAAATGAAAATGATATGGGTCAAGGGGAGAAGCCTTGAGGATGAAATGGGCACACCAACAGCTGTTGCCAACATGGGAAGATAATTTATCAAAAATGTTGTATATGGCCAGCTCACCTCTCTAGTGACGTAGGCTGTAGATACCATTTATTTAACTTTGTTTTCTGTTTGTCATTTACATCTTCTTTTTCAGGATTATTATGTTGTTATTCTTTGCCCAACGGAGATGGATCTTCAGGTTCGGCGAGTACTCCAGATACCATTGTGGTCTCAGCGGGTTATCTACCTTCAAGGGTCGGCACTAAAAGATCAGGACCTCATGAGGGCAAAGTAAGTACGATCTGGAGTTTACAGGGGACGAGGGTGTGGCCACAGACCACCAATCAGATGGAATTTTTTGCTAATATTTGTTCAGAACCTAGAAAAACTGCTACATATCTAGAAAGCTCAAAGCAGTGTTAACCCCAAAGAACTAACATTTATTACATTGCAGTATACCAAATCTTAGGCCGCGTACACACGACTGAGAAACTCGTCGGGCGAAACACATCGTTTTCCCCGACGAGTTCCTTGTTCGGCAGTCAAAAAACTTGTCGAGCCAAATTTTCCCATTGCCCATCGAGAAAATAGAGAACATGCTCTCTTTTTGGCTTTAACGAGTTCCTCGACGGGTTTCTCGGCGAAAAGTGTACACACGAAATGTGCCTTTGAAATCACCTAGGATTCTGACATCATCTCCCTATAATGCTTCTGGGAAATGTGTGTCATCATTTCCCAGGATGCAGTGCGCTGTCCAATTATCACTCCCCATTCAAGACTTCCAGGAAGTAAGTGCTTGTAGGCTTCACAATGCCCACAAGCAAAATGACAACGGTGTGGACATTTTTTATTCTTTTTTGAATAACTATGCGGAGCGGCGGCGGATTGTAAAATAGTAAGTGACCGGATTTCTATTATAAAAACGCAGGATGAAAGGACATACATTTAAAAAATGCTAATTGTGGTTGGATCAGTGTCTGAATGTCTGTTATATTGTTTTGATGTATATTGTGATTGTCTACAGCCCCAATAGAAATAAATGTTCTTTAACGCAGGATGGATGACGCAGAAGCCTGTTTCATTCTGAGTAGCCGGAACGAAGTGGACCGTACTGCCGCTGTAAGTTTAGAATCCCTCCCCACCCCCACCCGCACATTATTTTCACAGCTAGAAGGGGTGTGAAAATGAGCAATAGGCTTCCACAGAAATTGATTCCAGCGGCTAGGACTGGATGTCTCCAAGATGGGTTGGATTCTTTCCTAAATATACCAGATATTGCGCTTTTTACAGTTGTGAAAACACAATGTAGATTGTTGATCTGGGAATTTCTAACAATGCCATTGGGGATCCAGAAGGACTTTTTCCCCTGTATAAGCAAATAAAACCAAGCTTTAGAAAATGTTTTGTCTTCCTTTGAATTAAATAGTGTTATCAAGTTTTTTTTTTTTTTTTTCATGGTTGGATCTGTCAGCCAAATTTCTTTACCTTCGTAAAGATTGTATAGATGTTCATCTGTCTTTTCTACAAATCTTGGTTTGCTGTATTTTTGAGAAACAAGCCAACATATACATGGCAGTTTTCTAAATGTAGCATACAGTATAGGTTCACCTTTTAAGTTCCAGTATATGCTGAAATACTGGAACTGCATTATCTACCCATAACCAGCCTTAAGCCTGGTACACACCAGTATTTTTTTTGTTTAAACAATCATTAGAGATGATGTACTAACTGTCTGACAGTTTCCATGCTGTTCTATCGTGTTCTGAAAGGGGGGATGCCTGACCCCCCCCCCTGAGAACACTGATTGGGAGTTGATCGACAGACCTTTTGGTCATACCCCTTCAGCCGGCTTCTGTCGTACAGACTCCAGTACATACAGGCCAGGTGTGGTACAGCTTCTATTAAACCAGCTGATGCCGCCCAACATTCAGCCTGTGTGTTTTAGGTTTGAAGGGTCACTAAAGGAAAACATTTTTTTTACTGAAATGACTGTTTACAGGGTATCGAGACATAAAAGTTAACTGATTCCTTTTAAAAATGATTAAAAATCAATCATATAATGTGCCTGCAGTTTATTTTCACTTTTAAACTGGTTTCATGTTTCTGTGACGTAAAGAGACACACAGAACAAAAACAAACAAATCCAGAGCAGTGTTTTGTTTTTAAAATGAATCTGATTGGTTCTGAGGAGTTTTAGACACACAGTAATGACAGCTTGGACCACAGTGAAAATCTGCCATGAGATTTTTCATAAGGAGCCAGACAAGCAGGAAGTGTGGAGATCAGAGCAGAATTACAGCAACTTGAAAGCAAAAACGAGCAATGAGGACATGAAACCAGGACTGCAGTAAGGTAAAGGAAGCTATTTAGCTAAAAAAAAAAATTCCTTTAGTGATCCTTTAAGGAGCTTGTTCTCCTTAAACCTTAAAGCCCAACGCCAGGTAAAAAAATATGTTTTTCATGTAGTGGGGCTGTGCCCGCAATGCAAAGTTTCTGACGTCCTCACATCCAGAGCAGGACTATGAGCTTGATGATGTCAGGAACAGTCCACTAGACCATGGGGGGGAGCCGCAGGGACCTGTCTTGTGTGGGGAGGATTGGAGGATCACGTAAGTATATGTCCGTTTCCCAATCCCCTACACAAAAGAGCAGTTGACCCGTGCAGCGCAGGCACAGCCGCACTGCATGAATTTTTTTTTTTTAGCTTGGAGTCTAAATGCATTCCTTAATATCTACGAAATGTACATAAACTTACATTGTGTGCACCAAACATGTGAAAATATAATAGTGACATCATTGGTGCAGTACATAGCCTGTGCAAAGAGCTGTGGGAGGGATTTAGCAATTCCGCCTATTACAGGCTGCCTGCAGAAAACTACAGGAGGGGGCAGAGACAAGACCAGTCACCCTGCACAAGTGGAGAGATCAGCAGTGACTGGTCTTTATTACAGGAAGTTTCTGTCTGTACAAAGGCAAAATTTCACACTGGATTAGCGCACAAGTAATACATGAAGCACACCAAGATTCAAATAAGAATACATATGACTAATGTATCTGTATTTAGCTTTAGGCGAAAGTTAAAGCTGATTATTTAATAACATAAAAACTCTAAAATCAGCTCTTGTCATTTTAGTATACACACACCAAAAAGATGAACAACACAGTTGAGGCAGCGCTGATCCGGTGTATAGACTCGACATAATAAGAAGTTCTTTTAGGAAATAATGGTAAAAACTTTAATAGATACTTGGAATAAAATGAAGAAAATTAACCCATGATACAAAAACTATAGAGTGATTAAGCTGTAAATCCCAGTTCTGATGGAAGCTGGGGCTGGTAAAATGGATGGCTGCCTCTGTATGCTGGTAACCCTGGGAGCGGGGGATCAGCTTCTGGTTTGCCTGCCGACTCCACATCAGCTATTAAGTGCGGCTCTGGGAGCTCAGCGCATCCTTCTCATGGCAGTGATCAGCCCATCGGAGCCTTCACAAGCCCTGGTGACAAAGCTCGCATCTTTCGGGCCGTCTGCCCGCTCCCAGGGTTACCAGCATACGGAGGCAGTCATCCATTCCATCAGAACTGTGAGTCACAGGTTAATCAGTCCATCGATTTGCTGGACTATGGTTTTTATATCATGGGTTTATTTACTTCATTGTTTTCCAAGTATCTATTAAAGTTTTTATCATCATTTCCTATGTAGCGCTCACCCCCAAAGGAGCCGCTGATTAGTTTGGGACCGGCATGTTAGGTTACCAGTGATTCTTGTCTAGGGATAATATTAGTGAAGGTGGTTAAAGAGCAAGTGTCCAGGCGTCAACATGAGTTTTCAATGCTTTATTCCAAGGCCCAACATGGCCAACATCAACATGACACACGATAGAGAAAAGGTTGATGAGCAAGGAGAGAACTGCAGTATCAGGCCTTAGATATCAGAGAGAGAGCAAGCCTGCTCTCAGCATAGTCAAATTTAAATGTAGCCACTCTCGCCAGAGTGGGGAAAGTGCCCCCGGACAGGCGATTCACCTGAGCGCGGCAGCCGAAGGGCCACTTTTAAACAAAGTCACTGGGAGGAAACAGGGCCTCTGCCACAGGCCTGATGAATTTCTCTTATGCCGCGTACACACGATCATTTTTTGTGATGAAAAAAAACAACGTTTTCTGTGAATTAAAAAACGACGTTTTTGAAACGTCACTTTTCAAAGACGATGTTGCATACACACCATCGTTTTTTTCACAAAAAGCGAGGTTACGTTCACCACTCTTTTCCATTGAAGCTCGCGTCATAACTAGCTTCTGGCCAGGCGGGGTTTAAAAAAGTCGTTTTAAACGACGTTTTTGCTACACACGGTGACTTTTTGTGAAACAAAAAACGACGTTTTGAAAAACTACACAAAAAATTCAAGCATGTTGGAATTTTTTTTGGTCGTTTTTTTTAAGACAAAAAACAACGTTTTGCCCACACACGATCAATTTAAATGACGTTTTAAAAACTACGTTTTTTTTCATCGCAAAAAACGACCGTGTGTAGGCGGCATTAGGTTTGTCAAAGGTTAGAACCAATGAATCCTCCCAGTAATTCCAATTTCAAGGTCACCGATTGACAGCTAAAATGTACCTGTCATGTGGCGTGGTGACCGGATCCCTGGTGGTTCGTCCACGCCTCGCAGACAACCTCTGGCTCTGGGTTTTCCTGAGCCGATCCCCCACCATTCAGCTCCCTCTTAGCATCTGGGACCCAGAAAGCCGCTGGGGCCCCTCTCTGCATCAGAATAAGGTTCCGCTGGGTACGCAACCTCGGCCAGTCAGGCCTCGATAGCGGGGCCCATGGATGCGCGCACCATGAAGGTGGATGCCGCACCTGGAACTCGGGCCCCGCATAGCACAACTTACGCAGGCGACTGCCCCAGATATACCCTCCCGCCAGCATGTCCAGAGAAGAAAAACGCTCCTCTGATTGGCTGCTGGGAGAAGGTGGGTCCGTCAGAACCCCTTTCTAGCGCCAACTGTCACTCAGGGGTAATAACACCCCCCTGACATACAGACCGACCTACAAGGCAGTTCCAAATGGCAGTGGCCCAAATTTAGGCAATTTGTGAATGGGAGTAAATTAACTTTCCCATTCCCCACTAACTTTAGCGTAGCACCCCACCAAAAAGGGGGGGAGGCTACACCTAAAAGAAACTTCTTGTTATGTTGGGTCTATACACCGGATCAGTGCTTCAACTGTGTTTGACTGTTTTCTCATCTGGTCTCATGAGATTGGGGGCAGTGACCGTCCATTAACCCTTCCCTATCTCCCCACTCAGCTGGATTGGACACTTCCATGTGCTGAAACTTTTGTTGACACCAATAAGATGCAATTTCTGATTTTCTATGCTGTTCTACTAGTTATGGTAGTTCATCTAAAGCTCACCACACACACATACCACACTCAGATTGTACATCTCCTTCAGATCTTCCAAAAGGTATGTAATGCAAGAGTATGCCTGATTGGATACAAATTGATTAGATAGTTTAGATATCCTCATATTGCATACAGTAGTTTTGCTAAATCTAAAGTTGATTATACAGAGATAGTACAGTCAGTTTGAAACATGTATGGTGAGCCTAAGGGCTTGTTCTAATTTTCATTCTTAGGACCATCAGACCATCTTGAGAGCCTGGGCCGTGAAAGATTTCGCTCCCAACTGTCCTCTGTATGTCCAGATTTTGAAGCCTGAGAACAAATTTCATGTCAAGTTTGCAGGTAAGTTCAAATGGCCACCTTGCGGTGTGATCACCAAAATATCTGCAATTTCCTGGTCTGCTCTCCTGCTGAAGCCATAAAAGGGAGTCCCTACCATACCCGATAGATGAATTTTTTTTAATACCATGGAGAAGATAACAGACTTTAATATTTTACTCTTAAAATAGGTAAGGACAAATGCTCAAAGTTATCCTAATTTTCAGATAGATTGATTGATAATAGTTATTTTGATGTGGCTGATAATTTTACCCTTTATTTCCAGATCATGTGGTATGTGAGGAGGAGTTTAAATACGCCATGCTTGCACTGAACTGTGTGTGTCCCGCTACCTCAACTCTCATCACGCTACTTGTTCACACCTCCAGGGGGCAGTAAGTTTACATTTATTACTAATTTGTACTGCTCTGACACTTTCTACTCATACTATAGAACGAATTGAACCATTCACATCAGTCCTTGTGAGGTATATTATTTTACATCTCCAACTTCTCAGTACTATACGTTTTTTGTGCCAAGCTCTTGATGCTACAAACTTGTGTATATTTAGCAGCTGAGCTGACCTGAGTATTTGATATAAAGTGTATATATGTAAAGCCGCTGGGTCTAGCACAGAGGCATAAGTAACTGTGTCCCAAATACTTACAAAGAAGTGGAAAACAAATTGCCCATTGAACGTTTTGGCAGCCATTAAACAATAATTGTGCCAATCGGGAAGAAAAGATGCAAAACATCATAAATGACAACGCGTTTCATGAAACATTGTTCACTTCATCAGGCTTTTTATTTTACTGACATGGTGTAACTCAATTTGGTAACCAAGGTTCATTAGACCATACTATCAGCACCAGACAATAACTACAGTTGGGAAGTCTGTCCCAGAGGTTGTGAAGACAATGGGGAAAAGGCCCAGTGGCACCCCAGGAGGCAAAGGCAAAAGGAGTAGTATGGATTGGCACATAGAAATTGAAGTTGCTCATAGAGACAATTATTGTATCAAGCCCCTGAAATATTAATTTGAAGTCTAAAATAGGCACAAAGGTAGGTAAACCAGGCCAAAACCAAGGTCCTAAGATCAGGGAATATTCCTGAGGGGCACTGGGTGTTATCGTGGCCCGATGAGGCTGCGGTGTGCCCCCAGCCGGCTGACACGGTGGGGACACTAGGGGTCCTGATTGACAGCAACTTGACGTTAATCCCCTATGTCGGTCAGGTTGTCAAGACCTGCCATTTTAAGATGCGGCTTCTTTACCGCATTTTGCCTTTTCTATCGGATCTGGAAAGGATTTCGGTGGTGCGCGCTCTGGTCCTTCCGCATCTGGACTATTGTAATGGTCTCCTGGCTGGACTGCCTCAAGTCCAGATTGGGAGACTTCAAAAGGTCCAGAACCAGGTGGTAAGGCTTGCATTAAACCCAGAGGCCACTGCTCCACCTCGAGACATCAGGCTGCCCTGCATTGGCTGGTGCGCGCTCTGGTCCTTCCGCATCTGGACTATTGTAATGGTCTCCTGGCTGGACTGCCTCAAGTCCAGATTGGGAGACTTCAAAAGGTCCAGAACCAGGCGGTAAGGCTTGCATTAAACCCAGAGGCCACTGCTCCACCTCGAGACATCAGGCTGCCCTGCATTGGCTGCCAGTTGGTCAGAGGGTGCGTTTTAAAATTTTAACACTTGTTTTTAAAGCGTTTCACGGGCTAGGACCCGCCTATCTCTGTGCGAAATTGAATAGACATGTTACTGGCCGCTCCCTTAGATGGAGCTGCCAATTCCGCCTTGAACAGCCAAAGTGTCGGCTGAAAAAATGGGGGGGGGGCGGGCTTTTTCTGTGCTCGGCCCGAGAGAATGGAATTTACTTCCCCTAAGTATTAGACGAGTCCGGACCTACCCACATTTAGGAGGGATCTTAAAACCTGCCTGTGGGCAGAGGCAGAATGATAGGAGGATTAAGGTTAGGGTCATTCTGGAGGGAAGTACTGCTGAATCTGTTCTATGGGGAATTGTGTGTTGTCTCTCCTTTGGTCTTGTGTGATTTTTATGGTTTTATATTGTATCGTATTGGTTTTTTGGTTCTATATTGTTGTTATGTTAGGTGATTTTAATCGTGGTACATATTGGATATTGTTACTATGTTAATTTATGCCTGTAACACCCGGTCTCGTTGTGAATTGTTAAGGTCTGGAAGCGTTTCGATACCTTCGGGTGATTCTACACTATACAAGCAATAAACAATAAACAATAGGTAAAGTGAAGAAAGGGACAACATGTCCCAAAACAAAATGTAAATGAACACGTGATAAAGTATGTAATCTGAAAGCCATGAAAAATTAGGGAAAAGAAAATGACAGACCAGAGAGTGATTGTAGAACAAAGCCTGAGAGAGAAAATTCATACTCCCGACAAAGCAAGTCTTTATTGAACCTTGGCTACCACATTGCGTTACACCCTATCAGCAACATTAGAGTTATGAAGTCAACCATGTTTCACGAAACGCCTTGAGATTTTTGATATATTACATTTTTTCCTCCTGATTGGCACATTAATTGATGACTCTCTTGAAGCATGTTTTCAAATATGTATTACAGTATGGAAAATTGTAAAAAAATAAATAAAAAATTCTGGTGCATTTTCCTGTTTTTTATTTCATTTTACTATTAGATGTTCTAATGAAGTTGATGACTTTTACATATTTATATTTTATGTGTTTCATGACCTTCAAAAAAGTCCCATGGACAACTAGTTTTTCACTTCTTTGTTATAAAGCGTCTCTTATGTTTTAGCGCCCTTTAACACTTCACTATCCTCCTCCCTGAATCTTTTGTTTATCAGTAGAGTAGCGGTACCCCCGTATGGGCTGCTGAGAATTTTGGTTTGTCACCCTGCCCAGCCTTGCATTCACCCCCAGACACTCCGAGACATAAAGAAGTCAGTGAACTTTTTTGCTGTTGTTTTATTGAGGGGTATAACTTGGATGGGATAGGAAATATGAAATGCCCAGCATGAATAGATAGACATAGCAATTTATTTTGTGACAACTATGTAGACTCCCTGTACATACACCTTCAGCTTCCTCCTGCACAACTTGCTTGAGGCTCATCACTGCTCACTCCACCAGCAAATATCACTTGCTGCAGACTGTTACTCCTAGTCACCTCCAGCACATCACTTGGTTCCCCAGGAACAGCTGGCACTATTTGTTGGTTAGGTATGACACTGACTCAGCTAGGCCTCAGCAAATGCTCTTTGCAAGCTGGGACCACGGGCCCCAATGCGTAGCAGAAAAGTCTTTGCGCTACCTGCCCTAACATGGCTACTAATCCTAGTTGGCCCTCTTTAGGCCCTGCTAGCCCTCCTGGCTGCAGCTGCCTCTTTCCACTGCCCATTCCACCACAGTCCACACTTCTAATTCTGCACTCTTCTCAGACTGCAAACTCCCAGTCCTCTCAGGCGTGCCTCCCCAGTCCCCCTGACTGTGCCTCACTCACCAGCCCTCCTGGTTGTGACCAGTTGTCCTCACTGGAGTTTTTTAGTAGCACTCTCTCCTGCTGTCCTCTCCTTGCTCACTCTTGTGCCTCCGGTCCAGGACCTCTCCACGTGTTCGTGAAAAATGGTCCTTACTGCACCCAAGCCCCGGCCCCAAGGTCACCTCCCAGACTGGGGAACTCCCTCAATGGCCCTGATAGCCTCCGCACCCTCCCACTCCAGCTCATCCACCCGATAACTCCTCCCCAGCTGGGCTGACCCTGGGTATTTAAGGAGGCCTGCCAATCCAGGTTGGGGATTGGTCAGGGCTCCCTAAAATACACCAGGCAGCTCCACCTCTCCTTTTCCCTCTTTCCAGAACTCTCCAGCAAACTCTAGAAAGAAGTGGGAGGTCTCAGTGATGCTGCCTGTGTGTCACCAGCTGCTACCCTAAGCCACTCCGAGCCCAGAATGAAAACGAACAGGCCTTTACCTATCCTCTTTAGCACACTACTAGAGGTTGCTACAGTAGTTTTTGGTCTTACTGAGCTATTTGCTTAACTGATCAGCGCCCTTCCTCAGCACTTAATGGGGAAGTCCACTCTAACACTAAAATCTCTAAATCTAAAGGCATCTTCGATCTAACACTAACCTATCTAGCCCTGTAAAGAAGAAATCGGTATACATTATTATTATTATTATTATACAGGATTTATATAGCGCCAACAGTTTACGCAGCGCTTTACATTAGGGAAGACAGTACATTCACAATACAAATCAATACAGGAGGGATCAGAGGGCCCTGCTTGTAAGAGCTTACAATCTAGAAGGGAGGGTCAAGTGGAACAAGGGGTGGTTAGCTGTGGGGGATGGTCAGATGGACTCAGATGAAAAGTGCTGTTGCTAGGTGTGGGAAAGGTAGGCTTCTCTGAAAAGGAGGGTTTTCAGGGATCCTCTAAAAGCTAATAGAGAGGGAGATAGACGGATAGATTGGGGTAAGGAGTTCCATAGGCTTGGAGAGGCTCTGGAAAAGTCCTGGAGACGAGCATGGGAACAGGTGATGAGAGAGCTAGAGAGTAGGAGGTCTTGGGAAGAACGAAGAGAACGATTAGGTTGGTATTTAGAGACTAGGTCAGTGATGTAGCTGATTGTAAGTAGTTTGAATTTAATTCGTTGGGTGAGCGGAAGCCAGTGGAGGGATTGGCAGAGAGGAGCAGCAGAGACAGAGCGGTTGGTAAGGTGGATGAGTCTGGCAGCAGCGTTCATGATGGACTGAAGGGGGGTTAGAGTATGCAGCGGTAGGCCAGTGAGAAGGGAGTTGCAATAATCAAGGCGAGAGATGACCAGGGAGTGAATCAATAGTTTTGTGGTGTCCTTGGTTAGAAAGGGGCGTATTTTGGAGATGTTGCGAAGGTTGAGGCGGCAATTTTTGGACAGTGATTGAACGTGAGGTTTAAAGGACAGTTGAGAGTCCAGGACTACACCTAGGACTTTGGCATGTGGGGATGGGCTGATAGTTGTGTGATCAATTTTGACAGAGAGATCAGGGGAAGAGACACGTGGGGGAGGGAAAACGATAAGTTCCGTTTTGGATAGATTGAGTTTGAGGAAGTGGTGCGACATCCAAAGTGATATATCTGATAGTAAATTAGTGATACGGGAGGAGAATGAAGGAGTGAGTTGAGGGGTAGAGAAATAGATTTGAGTGTCATCAGCGTAGAGATGATATTGGAAGCCATGGGAGGCTATCAGCTGACCCAGGGAGGATGTGTATACATACATTTTTGCAGAGTAGACAGCCCACAATGGCTGTCAAATGAATGAGAAGTGACGTCACCCAGAAAGTTATTATAGGGCTTCCATTGTCAGCTGCCTCTTCTGCACCTGCCTACACAGAGAGGCCGCCGCTGACAGCTCAGCGTGGGACCAGAGCAGCTTCAGAAAAGGTATGTATAGCGATTTCTTCTTTCCTGGGTTACATAGGTTAGTCGTAGATCTTGGATGCTTGTAGATTTAGAGATTTTAGTGTTATGCCTCGTTCACACGACCGGTTTTCCCGGCAGGAAAACTGCCATGAGAGCTTTTGGCTGGGAATCCCAGTCATGTATATGCTCCATCGCAGTTTTCCCAACAGAAAAACTGCGGGGAAAAAAGAGAACATGTTTTATTTTTTCCCGCCGGGACTCCCGGCTGACTTTTTCCCGTCTGGAAAACTAGTCGTGTGTATGCTTTTCCCAGGGAAAAAAAAATGTGCATGCTCAGAATCAAGTATGAGACAGAAGCACTGGTAAAACTAGCATTCGGAATGGAGATGGCACATTTGTCACACTGTAACGGACTGAAAAGCACGAGGCTAAAAAGCGCAAATCATCTCTCACCAAACATTTACTAACACGAGGATCAGCAAAAGCAGCCCAAATGGTGGCGCCGTTTGAATGGAACTTCCCCGTTGTACCTCACTGTGCTTTGAACAGGCTTGAGAGGAATCCCTGCCGAGAATGTACAGGGCATTAGTGTGGACTACTCCTTTTAACACTCGCCCTGTGCCTTAAGAAGTGTTTTTTCACTTTTTGCAGTCAAATTTGAGAAAGCTCTACTATGTTTGTTATGTGTTCCCATTTACACAGCATACCCAAAATAACAAACGGATGAAAAATAATAAAAAATAACTAACTAAATAAAACAAAATATATATAAAAAAAGTCTCACACATAGCCGACTCCGTCGCAGTCCGTTCCGACGGAGTCCGCCTGTGTCTGCCAGCTCAGCGGGAGATCAGTCCGCAGATCTCCGCTGAGCCGACGGATGACAAGCTCCTCTCTGCTCACTGAGCGGGGAGGAGCTTGTCGAGTCCCGCTGTCCTCTATGGAGCGATCTGATGAAAACGGACAGCATGTCCGTTTTCATCAGATCTTTCCCGATCCGATCCGCATGGACGGATGGGGACGTGAGCCCCATACGTTTGTTTTTAGCGGATCGGATCAGGTCGGATGTCAGCGGACATGTCTCCGCTGACATCCGACGCTCCATAGGGGTGCATGGAGCGCCCGTTCAGGTCCGCCTGAAAAACTGACAGACGGACCTGAACGGATCCATGTGTGAACGAGGCCTTACCTTTCTAGTTCTTTGGAGAAGCTTTATACATAGGACTGTACAGACAGCTTGTAAGTTATTTTGAACAATATGAAAGTACAATTAGCAGGACAAATTGAGGGAGAGTTTTTTTTTTTTAACCAGTTGCCGATCGGGCCATAGCTGAATAAAACAGCTACAGCGCAGTCAGATAACTCTGGGAGGCCGTCGTATGACTTTCTCCCAGAATCACGCTCCTGTGCGCACCCGGGAATGTCCTATGGACTCGGCGCATCACAAAATGGGGTAAAGGGCCAATGACAGAGGCCCTTTACCACATGATCGCTCTGTCCAATGAAGGAGCGATCAGTTGTCAACAGACCGAAGCATATCCGATTTAGTACCTCCCCCTCTCCAATCGGTACAATGTGCGAGGAGAGGAAGGAGCCGGGTGCAGCAGTGCTGTGGGCTGGATCTAAAGTGCCCACAGCACTGATCTGTGCCCATTCATGGCTTATCCATCCATGCTCATCCATGGCTCATCTGTGCCCATCCATGGCTCATCCATGCCCATTCATGGCTCATCAATGCCCATTCATGGCTCATCCATGGCTCAGCCGTTCCCATCAATAGCTCAGCCGTGCTCATTCATGGCTCATCCATACTCATCTATTCATGCCTCATTTATGCTCATCCATGCCACATCAGTGCTCATCCAAGCCACATCTGTGCTTATCAGTGCCTCATCCATGTCACATCAGTGCTCATAGTGCCATATCGATGATCATCCGTGCCACATCAGTGCTCATCCGTGCCACATTCATGGCACAGACATACTTTTGCATGCCACATCAGTTTTCATCCATGCTTCATCCATATCACTACAGTGCCCATTAGTGCCACTACAGTGCCCATCAGTGTCTCACAAAAGTGTAATAGGTAGTCAAATTAGATGTGTAAGTTATGCTCCTAGAATCCCTGATGGTGCTCCCTGCACAATGAGCCTCTGTATGTTCACCATTTCAGGTCAAATTGTTGGCTTGTTGAATTCATACCTGAAATGGACCAAATGATGCACAGTGCTCCTGTGCAAATTCGCATCGGAGCCGCAGTGGAGATATGTGAACCACTTTTGTGAATTAGAACCCGCATCTAATTCTCCAATAGTGTGAACCCAGCCTCAAAGTGTGAGAGCCCTGAAAGCTGAAAATTGGTCTGTATAGGAAGGGGGTTTAAGTGCCTAGTGGGCAAGGGGTTAGGCAGTACAAGAAATAAAATAGGAAAAAACAATCTGCATCCATAAGAACAGGTCTCTTTTGTTTTGTACAAATGAAAACATCAGTAGCACAACATCTGCAAAGCTTCCCATGCCCCAAAAACATTTAGAAAAGAGAAAAAAAATTGTAGAAAATAAAAAAAAGGGGGGGGGGTGGGGGGTGGAATAGAGAACATCACTAACACATCCAAACAATGGCCTGTTGACATGGTCAGAAGTTTTTTTTAAGCACATTAACCCACAATGTACCACCCAAGCCTTGACATCTTTATCCTTTTGTTAGGACAGACTGTGTGTCTATCTAAGCCCTGGTTCACATTGATGCTACTTTGAAATCGCGCTACTTCACTTGAAGTAGTGCAATTTCAAAGTAGCAAGGTCAGCACAATTTTAGCTGCTACCTGATAGACATCTGTGTGGCTTCATACACAGATGTCTATTGAAGTCGCACCTGAAATCGTCAAAAGTAGTGCAGGAACTACTTTTGAAAATCAGTGCGGCACCGCAAAATCGTTCTCGCACCGATTGGAACAGTATGTCATTGCCTCCAATACGCTGAAAATTGTTGTGCCATTTGATCTCTCAAATCGCATGACAAATCGCTCCAATGTGAACCTAGGCTAATTTACTGATGATGAGATCTGTCAGCATAGTACAGATGGGGTTAAATATGGTAAATATAACTCTCCAGTCCCCTCCTTGACTTTTACATAGAAGGGGAAAGATTAGTAGGACTTTTAAGCAAGCAAAAAGCTAAGCAGAAATGTTTGAATGTTTTTTTCAAGTTATGCTGTGTGAATGGGGGCATGTAACAAATACAAGGTGGGTGTTATCCCATTTTTGCTGAAAATCTGAACATAAATTTTAACACTTAAACTGACAATTAATTTTAAACTTCTCTGTAATACTTTTTTCACTAAAACATACCCCTAACCCTAAAACATAAACTAGACCCTTAATCCCAGTCCCTTATATAGCCTCCAAATGGAGCCCCAACACTAAACCAAGCCATTATTTTGTGTATTCACCTTGTCCTGCACTGGGAGCGGGCACAGCCAATCCTCATTGAAAGATGGCAGTAACAAACTATGGGAGATAATAATCAGATGGAGCTTACAAATAATCATTTCACTCTCGTATACATTGCTTTTAGGAAAAACTAATTAGCCTACCTTCAACTGTGTAAACAAGTAGACAAAGCCCTGAAGGGACAGAGCTTAGGAAAACAGTGCTGCAAGGTCATAGTGGTAACAATTGACAGAGCTTTATGAACAATCCAACAAGGAAACGCCATGGAAAATGAAATAGAAGCGTGAACTTACAGGTACAGCTTAGCCATATATCTGTCCCTCTTTCGTATAGTCATTGGCTTGCAGAGGTTTTCAGCTTGGCATTTTAGTGGTTTGGGAATGCCTATTGGGGTTATAAAGTCCAAATTGTGTTTGTGGAATTTTGCAGTAAAAGAATAAAAGTCAAGCCCCTATTTAATGGCTGTAAGTCATGTCTGTTAATGTCTACAGGTACACAATAAAGCATAGCTAAACTCAAAAATTGAAATGTATTATATTGCAGATTACCTTTAAATGTGGTGGCTGAAAAAGTATTCATACCCCTTGAAATTTTCCAAATGTTGCTATATTACAGCCAAAAACTTTAATGTATTTTATTGGAATTTTATGTGATGGACCAACACAAAGTGGCACATAATGCCGCGTACACACGGTCGTTTTTTGCGATGGAAAAAAGACGTTTTCTGTGAAGTAAAAAACGACGTTTTTGAAACGTCACTTTTCAAAGACAATTTTGCATACACACCATCGTTTTTTCACAAAAAGCGAGGTTACGTTCACCACTCTTTTCCATTGAAGCTCGCTTCATAACTAGCTTCTGGGCATGCGCGGGTTGAAAAACGTCGTTTTGAACGATGTTTTTGCTACACACGGTGACTTTTTGTGAAACAAAAAACGACGTTTTGAAAAACGACACAAAAAATTCAAACATGTTGTAATTTTTTTTGGGTCGTTTTTTTGAAGACAAAAAACGACGTTTTGCCCACACACGATCAATTTAAATGACGTTTTAAAAAACGTCGGTTTTTTTCATCGCAAAAAACGACCGTGTGTGTACGCGGCATTACTGTGAAGTGGAAGGAAAATGATAAATGGTTTTCAATTTTTTTTTACAAATAAATATGTGAAAAGTGTAGCGTGCATTTCTATTATGACAAATCAGGTCTTGAACTACCTTGCTTTACATGTAATAAGTCTATCTTATATATTAGTTTCACCTTTTAAGTTGCATTAGTGAAATAAATGTACTTTTGCACAATATTCACATTTTTCGAGTTTCACCTGTAGATCTGGGCTTTGACTGGGCCATTCTAACACATGGCCATGCTTTGATCTAAGCCATTGAATTATAGCTCTGGCTGTATGTTTAGGGTCGTTGTTCAGCTGGTAGGTGAACCCCCACCCCAGTTTCAAGTCTTTTGCAGACTCTAACAGGTTTTCTTCTAAGATTGTCCTGCATTTGGGCCCATCCATCTTCCCATCAACTCTGACCAGCTTCCCTGTCCCTGCTGAAGAAAATCATCCCCACAACATGATGCTGCCACCACCATGTTTCACAGTGGGGATGGTATGTTCAGGGTGATGTGCAGTGTTAGTTTTCTGCCACACATAGGTTTTGCTTTTAGGCCAAAAAGTACAATTTTGGTCTCATCTGACCTGAGCACCTTCTGCCACATGTTTGCTGTGTTCCCCATATGGCTTCTCGCTAACTGCAAACAGGACTTCTTTTGGCTTTCTTTCAACAATGTCTTTGTTCTTGCCACTCTTCCATAAAGGCCATTTGTGACTAATGGTTGTCCTGTGGACAGATTCTTCTACCTGAGCTGTGGATCTTTGCAGCTTACCATGGGCCATTTTGCTGCTTCTCTGATTAATGCTCTCCTTACCCAGCCTGTAAGTTTAGGTGGACGGCCATGTCTTGGTAGGTTTGCAGTTGTGCCATTCTCTCTATTTTCGGATTATGGATTGAACAGTGCTCTGTGAGATGTTCAAAGCTTGGGATAATTTTTTATAACCTAACCTTGCTTTAAAATTCTCCACAACTTTATCCCTCAGTTGTCTGCTGTGTTTCTTGGCCTTTATGATGCTGTTTGTTCACTAAGGTTCTCTAACAAACCTTTGAGGGCTTCACAAAACAGATGTATTTATACTGAGATTAAATTACACACATGTGTGGTATCAGGGTAAAGGCGGCTAAATACAAATGCACGCCACACTTTTCAGATATTTATTTGTAAAAAAATGTGAAAACCATTTATCATTTTCCTGCCACTTTGTGTAGGTCTATCACATAAAATCCCAATAGAATAAGTTTACATTTTTGGATGTAACATGACAAAATGTGAATAATGAAAAACCATCACCCCCCATTCACACACACTTTTTCACTAATTTACACTACCCCAGTGGGGGATTGTATTAGGGGGGGCAGCAGCCTCGGTGTATAATTTTGATCCTAAGCGCAGGATTTATTTATTTTTTATATTTAAAATGTGAATAATGTCAAGGGGTATGAATACTTTTTCAAGGAACTGTAGTTTTCTTTTTTTAGGCTTCATTTTCACCTAATCTGACCAGTAACACACTTCTTGCCCTATGCCTCATACACACAAGAAAACTGCCTGCAAAAAAATTCAAACATGCTCTATTTTTTCCCATCGTGTTTCCCGTCAGTCTTTTTCTCATCGTGAAAACTGCTCGTGTGTATGCTTTTCCGAGGGGAAAAAAACATGCATGCTCAGAATCAAGTATGAGACGGAGCGCTCGTTCTGGTAAAACTAGCGTTCGTAATGGAGATGGCACATTCGTCGCGTTGTAACGGACTAAAAAGCACGAAAACTGTAAAGACCGAATCGTCTCTCACCAAACTTTTACTAACACGAGGATCAGCAAAAGCAGTCCAAAGGGTGGCACCATTTGAATTGAACTTCCCCTTGATAGTCCCGTCGTACGTGTTGGACGTCACCGCGATTTGGTTGAGTGGTTTTTCGACTGAACGTGTGTATGCAAGTCAGGCTTGAGAGGAATCACGTCGGAAAAACTTGGGGTTTTGGCATGTCAGGAAAACCGGTTGTGTGTACAGGGCATTAGAGTGTCTTCGCCCTGGAAGAGACACCTTTGGACCAGGGGCGGACTGACCATTGGGACTTTCTTGCACTGCCCGAGGGCCCCATGCACTAGGGGGCCCCATCAGGATTGCAAGCTCAATAAAACCAGGGACAATATGTAAAAATCTGTGTTTTTTTTTACATCTGTCCCTACTATGTCTTAAACCGACATGCTTTTGATGTGAAAATCCTGAGATTTTAGCTGCCCTGCCTCTGCACTGCCTCCTGGCGTGGTGGCCATCTGTAAGTCCAGGGGCCCCATAATCTTTTATTTCCCGGGGTCCCCATGGGTTGTCAGTCCACCCCTGCTTTGGACAGCAGCATTGTCAATTTGGTGATCCTCAGCTAATGCTTTTTAAGCAGAGACCTTTCCCCTGATCACTGTATGCACAACAGATCAGTGCTAAATGGTTTATCTCATCCTTGTAACTGCCACGTCCATGAAAAAAAGTTGAAAAGTAACAGAGAAAAACTGAATATGAATGTAGTCAACAAGAATTGGTAAGCTGCAGGGTTTAGATACCCTCTATTTGTGCTTCTTGGCCCCCACATGTGAAATGCTGTCAAAGTTTAGCTTTGAGCAGCTGAGGCCTCCCTGATCAATATTGCATACACTGATCTCTAAATATGACATACACGGATATTAATTTTCTGGAACCCTGCACAGCTCATTTGATCCCTTCCAGTCTAGCCAGCCCACCGCAACTGACCTAAAATTCTGCGGCTAAGTATTATGCAAATTTTACCCTGAATCGAGTTCAAGCTTCTGCTACAGCACCCATAAATACTTAATCACATGTATTATCTGGCATCACAACTTCAGCAACTATATGATTGGAATCATATAAATCGAGAGGACCGTATACAGCGAATTATATTTTCCCAAACGCCGAATTTGGACTATGGTTCAACAAGAAACTTCATGAGGGATATACCCAATATATGCCTATATGGAAAAATACTCGAAAATTTTGACTCATGGAAAAGAGCTGGTATTGTGTTACTTATTCAACTTTTTGACAACATTTGATAAACTGGCAGAGAAATATCACTTGTCTAATAACTTTTTTTTTTTTTAATATCTACAATTACACTCTGCAGTCAGGCCATGACTTTTCTACTAAAATATACTCCATCTTCAATTTTAACCATGGCAGAAACTATAAGATACTTTAAGCAGGGACATATTGGGGATATATATTCTTCCCTACAAAGGACAGATGGTATTAAAATACAAGATGGTAGTCTTGGATGATGGCGTAGGAATTTAGACCCCTAGTGATGAGGAGTGGGAGCAAGCTTTGAAGAATTTATCATCTGACCCAGCTATTTAATTTTAATAGATCCCACTATACTCTCTTAAAATTGCATTCTTGGGATAAAGCAACTACATCAACTTGCTGAATGTGTACTAGTGATATGGGTACACTTATACATATGCTGTGGCGATGTCCCAAATTGCATCACTACTGGGAGTGTGGATTTGATACTTTAAATACCCTATGTTCTACACAGGTACAGTCTAACCCAAAAATAGCATTGCTAGGGATTGTACCAGAAGACCCCCTCCCGGTCGAAATGCATGTGATGTGGTTAAGATCTATGTATATAGCCCGTAAACTCATATTACAAAAATGGATATCAAACTCTCCACCAACAATGGTGCAATGGTCCAACGAGATTAACCTTAAAGGGGTTGTAAAGGTACAATTTTTTTCCTAAATAGCTTCCTTTACCTTAGTGCAGTCCTCCTTCACTTACCTCATCCTTCGATTTTGCTTTTAAATGTCCTTATTTCTTCTGAGAAATCCTCACTTCCTGTTCTTCTATCTGTAACTCCACACAGTAATGCAAGGCTTTCTCCCTGGTGTGGAGTGTCGTGCTCGCCCCCTCCCTTGGACTACAGGAGAGTCAGGACGCTCTCTACGGTGCAGATAGAGAAAGGAGCTGTGCGTTAGTTGGCATCCTGACTCTCCTGTAGTCCAAGGGAGAGGGCGAGCATGACACCTTTACAACCCCTTTAATGTAAAATAGCGTATAAATATAGTAGAAGCTCTAAAAAGTTTTTGAAAATTTGGTCCTGGTGGTTAGTTTCCAACCTAAAGTGGAGCGCCACCCTAAAGTGGAACTTCCGCTCATCGGATTCCTCCCCCCCTCCGGTGCCACAATTGGCACCTTTCGGAGGGGACAAGATACCTGGAGTCTGGTCATGGCGGTGACGCAGCAGTGACGTCACCACGGGGCTCCCTCCTCCTCTTCCCCTGGCCGCCGGGCTAATAGGACAGAGAAGCTGGGGCCTTGCGCATGCGCAGTAGGGTTGCCGGGGGAAGCCGAAAGGCTACACTGCCGGGTTCCCTTACCCGCAATGAAAACATCAGCTGCGGTGCCGACATCGAGGGACAGCTGGACAGGTAAGTGTCCATTTATTAAAAGCCAACAGCTGCAGTATATGTAGCTGCTGGCTTTTAATTACTTATTTTTTTTACCCCCGGACCTCCGCTTTAACTGGTAATCAGGTGAACATGGTAGGCCTCGTACACACGAGGGGATATGTCCGCTGAAAACGGTCCGTTTTAGCAGACATCTCCGCTCGTGTGTATGGGCTAGCGGACAGATTTCTCCACCCGACAGATTTCAAAGCATGCTTTGAAATCTATCCGGTGGGAATCTGTCCGCCCGACATGTCTGCTGGTTAGTACACTTACCAGCAGACATGTCGTCCCCCACCGCCGCCGCCAAATGGATTCGGCGCATGCGCGGAAGTGTTTAACTTCCTGGTGCGGTGACGTGGCGGTGACGTGGCGGCGTCACCGTCACGTCACCGCGCCGTCCGGCGGCGGGGAATTTGATTCGATGGTGTGTACACGCCATCGGATCAAACTCCAGATCGGACATATCCGATGGAAATGGTCCGCGGACCGTTTTCATCGGATATGTCCGATAGTGTGTACGAGGCCTTAAAGATGTTGAGAAAAGTTAATGATGAGATAGTTCTTTGGAGGGGGGACAGTTGTAATGTATATACTGTATATGTTGTTAAGGTGTAGTGATCAGATTGAATATAATGGTTTGATTTATATCCTCATTAACCCTATGTGCATAGGTGTGCGCAGCCTATTGCATTAGGGTGTGCATCCCAAAGCTCAAACACACGTGTGTGTGTGTGTGTGTGTGTGTGTATATATATAGAAAAAATGTTAAATGTATTAAAACGTGGACAGTGTCAGTAGAGCAGTGGACTTGTCAGTAGGAAAGAGATTGGTGTCAGTAGGGCAGTGGACAGTGTCGGTAGTTTTTCATTTCGTTTTTAATTCTTTTTTTACAATTTCTTTAAAAAATAAAAAATAAATGAAGAACCCTGTTGAAAGGGCTTTGGTGAAATATCAGAAGGGGAAATCTGCACTGCATAGGATGATTAGGGTGTGCCCAGGCACACACGGCACACTCCCTGCGCACACCTATGCCTATGTAGGGAGAATCTGGAATGCTCAAAAAAAGTGTGTGTTTGATGGGAATGTTTTGTGTGTTTTTGAGCTTGAGCAGCCGAGGATTCCCTGATCAATATTGCATACACTGATCTCTAAATATTACATACACGGATATTCATTTCCTGGAACCCTGCACTGCTTATATGATCGCTTCCAGTCTAGACCGACCCACCGCAACTGACCTGGAATTCTGCGGCTGAGTATTTCACATATTTTACCCTGAATTGAGTTCAAGCTTCTGCTACAGCACCCATAAATACTTAATCACATGTGTGCAGTCGTGTATGTGATGGGATTTTAGGGAACAGGAGATTGTTCAGCAACTGTTTGTCATTTCTTGGAAAGTTTTGATGAGTTGTTGGTATTTAGTTGCAGCAATTTAACTCTTAACTTGTGGTCATCAGTGGTGTGCGGCATGAGTTTAAAGGAACAAAGAGAAGAGAGAGGGGGCTGCAGTTACCAGCCACTTCCATGATGAACTTTTTATGGCATTTTGTTTTATTAATAAATAGCTGCACTTAGATGTGGTGCTCTCTCTCTCTTCTGTTTGTTATATGTGCACTAGAGTTTCTCTAAGCTCAGCTTAGGAGAAGCTACAACCATCATGCAGTGGCTATTTATTAAGACTTTCTAGGATCTTCTTACCCCCAAGGGCTTTGTCTAGGGTTGTCCCGATACTGATACCAGTATCAGTATCGGGACCGATACCAAGTATTTGCGGGAGTACTTGTACTTCCGCAAATACCCTCGATGCCTAAATAGAATACTTGCCTCCTAAAACCCCCCCCCCCCCCCCGTCGCCGCCGCCGTATATCGTAAAGCCGTCGCTGCCGCGTTAATCAGCGTGCGGCGAACATTACAGGCACCTTTAGTTTGAATAGCTGTTTTGCCCGCCGCGCCATGTATAGACACTCCCCCTTGCTCGGGATTGGACAGATCCGAGCAAGGGGGAGTGTCCTTTACACGGCGTGGCAGGGAAAACAGCTATTCAAATGAGAGCTGCCTGTAATGTTCGCGGCGCGGTGATTAACGCGGCGGCATCATCATTAGGTATGGGGGGACATGGCTGCATATGTGGGGGGGACATGGCTGCATATGTGGGGGGGGCATGGCTGCATTTGTGGGGGGGACATGGCTGCATTTGTGGGGGGGACATGGCTGCATTTGGGGACACATTTAAAAAAAAGTATCGGTATTCGGTATCGGTGAGTACATGAAAAAAGTATCGGTACTTGTACTCGGTCCTAAAAAAGTGGTATCGGGACAACCCTAGCTTTGTCCTTTATCTTTTCTTTATCTACACGCAATCCTTTTGCTATAGTTGTTTTACTGTGTTTTTATTGAATGTAAATGAAACCTGTCTTTGGAGAAATAATGGGGCAGATGCTGCTTACCGCCTGAGTTGTAGAACTCTAACTTAAACGTGCTCCGTGTCTCTGACCCAGAACAAGTCTATAGAGGTGTCCTGACATTTTTCTGAATTCACTTGCTTGCATGCTTCTTTTCGGTAAGTGTTTTATAGGGGATGCTTTACTAAAGGCAAATGGGTTGCACTCTGCAGTTGCTCCAGAGCTCAGTAAATGAATTGCACATGATTGGATGATGGAAGTCAGCAGAGCTTCTGCTCATTTACTAAGCTCTAGAGCAGGGGTCTCCAAACTGTGGTCCAAATGGCTAGATGTGGCCCTTTGCCAGCCTTTATCCGGCTGGCCCTTGGGGCACTATTCCTCCCACTGACGTCAAGAGTGGGGAACCATTTCTTGCACCAATAACTATGATTGTATACTATTCCTCCTACTAATAGGGGCACTACTCCTACTCCTATTGACCACCAACCCTGAGGCCATATTTATTCTCACTGACCCGGGACATTTTCTGCCAACGCTGGCCACAATTTGGCCCTCCTAAAGTCTGAAGGACTATAAACTGGCCCTTTGTTTGAAAAGTTTGGAGATCCCTGCTCTAGAGTAACTTCACTTTGCAAAGTGCACAAATCTATTTGCCTTTAGTAAATCAACCCCATAAAGTATCAAATTCAGATTCCTTTCAAGGATTAAAATTGCTCACGTGTACCTGTCAATTTAAACTAAAATATTCATTTTATTGACCCCGCATCTCTCCTTAAAGAGGACCTGTCACACACATTTCCTATTACAAGGGATGTTTACATTCTTGTACTAGGAATAAAAGCGATTGAAAAAAAAATGTAAAAAAAAAAGTGTAAAAAATAAATAAGTAAAATAAAAAATAAATAATAATGATAAAAAAATTAAAATGCCCCTGTCCCCGGTAGCTCGCGCTCAGAAGCGTACGCAAACGTATGTAAACGTCGTTCAAACCACACATGTGAGGTGTCGCCGCGTGCGTTAGAGCGTGTGCAACAATTCTAGCACTAGACCTCCTCTGTAACTCTAAACTGGTAACATGTAAAAATATTAAAGTGTCGCCTATGGAGATTTTTAAGTAACGAAGTTTGGTGCCATTCCATGAGTGTACGCAATTTTAACCACTTGCCTACTGTGCACCTACACCCCCTTCCTGCCCAGACCAAATTTTAGCTTCCGGCACTGCGTCGCTTTAACTGACAATTGCGCGGTCGTGCGATGTGGTTCCCAAACAAAATTGGCGTCCTTTTTTCCCCACAAATAGAGCTTTCTATTGGTGCTATTTGATCGCCCGTGCGGTTTTTATTTTTTGCGCTATAAACAAAAGAAGAGCGACAATTTTGAAAAAAGACACAACATTTTTTGCTTTCTGCTATAATAAATATCCCATAAAAAAAAAAAAAAAAAAATTGATCTCAGTTTAGGCCGATACGTATTCTTCTACATATTTTTGGTAAAAAAAAATTAAAAATAAAATCGCAATAACCGTATAGTGACTGGTTTGCGCAAAAGTTATATTGCCTACAAAATAGGGGACATAATTATGATTTTTTTTTTCTTTTACTAGGAATGGCGACGATCTGCGTTTTTTTTTCGGGATTGCGACATTATAGCCGACACATCGGACACTTTTGACACATTTTTGGGACCATTCACATTTATACAGTGAACAATGCTATAAATATGCATTGATAACTGTATAAATGTAACTGGCAGGGAAGGGGTTAACCACTAGGGGGCGGGGAAGGGGTTAAATGTGTATCCTAAGGTGTGTTCTTACTGTAGGGGGAGGGGGGGTGACTGGGGGAGGTGACCGATTGTGTCCCTATGTACAAGGGACACAATCGATCTCCTCTCTCCCTGACAGGGACGTGCAGCTCTGTGTTTACACACAGAGCTGCACGTCCCAGCTCAGTTACACAGAAATCGACGGGTGCGCGCACGCGGCACCGGCGGCGCGCGCGCGCCACCTAGTGGCCTAAATTGACATCACGTCATATGACGTGATGTCAGGATAATTGAGTATCCCGCCCGCCGTCATTTCACGGTGGGCGGGTATTAAGTGGTTAAAGCGTGACATGTTATGTATCTAGTTACTCGGCTTAACATCATCTTTCATATTTTACAAAAAAATTGGGCTGACGTTACTGTTTTGTTATTTTTTAATTCATGAAACCATTTTTTTTACAAAAAAGTTGCAATGACCGCCATTTAATTCCCTAGGGTGTCTGCTAAAAAAACATATATAATGTTTGGGGGTTCTAAATAATTTTCTAGCAAAAGAATGATGATTTGTACATGTAGGAGAGAAGTGCCAGAATAGGCCCGGGAAGGAGGTGGGTTTTAAAGCACGGTATTGAAGTGGTTGAGTTATTTTTAGGTTTTGAAGGAATCTTTACTGAAACCAATTATGATTTTGTAGGATCTGCTTCATTTTTGTAGGTAAACCCTCATAAGTAATTCTTAAAGTTTTTTTTTCATCTTAAACTCCTTCTTTCTTCTCTCTGTAGGGAAGGGCAGCAGTCCCCAGAGCAGTGGCAAAGGATGTACGGGAGATGTTCCGGGAATGAGGTCTATCACATACGCATGGGAGACAGCAAGTTCTTTATGGAGTACGCAGGAAAGAGTTTCACCTACGCTGCTTTCCACGCTCACAAGAAGTAAGAGTCACTGCCCATTTAGGTGTCAATGTTTAAGCATTTTATTATCAGAGGTCAGTAGTTTATAGTTGCCATGACCAAATCGAGCAGCAAAAGTATGCATTGTTTAAATGTAACTAATATGCATACCTAACAAGTAAATGTGTGTGTGTATATATACAAAGGTTCATCAAAATATATACCCGTAATTGCCAGCGCAAAAGGGGACTGGGCATATAAGATCCCCTATTTTTCAATTGAAAACATAGCTTTTGGGCTATACTCGCCATATAAGACTACCCCCCTTGCAGTGCAACACCATTTAAGAAAACATGGATTCCACCACATATTTGCCACTGACCCAAGTGTAGGCATATGAGCATACACAATAATCATCGCTATTCCAACAGGCGTTTAAGTCTTTAGTTGACTGACCACAATGCACAGGGAATTATTAAATGAGAGGTCCTTAAACTATGAGCCCTCAGATTCCTATTTACAGTCAGGGTGACTTACCGGCATTGTCCTAGCTAATTCCTCAATCAACATTGTTCTCCATGACACCTACTACATAGTTGCCCACTTCCACTATGTCCTATCCAGTTACGCTGGATGTGTGGTAGCTTCGGCTACATACAGTATACACCGCTGAGCCAATCCCGGTAAACAATGTATTCTATTAATGAATACATAGACTGCCCCGATTGGCAGAGGCTGTAACATCAGCCCTCTAATCTCTGACTCTCAAAGCCAATCCGAACAGGCTACTGTATGTAGCCTGCTCGGATTGGCAGGCTCTATATCCACTAATAGAATACATCGCTCTCTGGAATTGGCTCAGCAGTGTATACTGTATGTAGCCATAGCTACATACAGTATTACCGCAAATCCGGAGGGCTGACATCCAGTGTGTGGCATTTTATGCCCGGCGTATAAGACGACCCCTGATTTTTGGTAGTTTATTTTAAGTGTAAAAGGTAGTCTTATACTTAGTCTATATATATATATATATATATATATATATATATATATATATATATATATATATATAAAAATATAAATCGAAATGAACACTTTTTTCTTCTTTTGTATGAGTTTTTTTTTTACGCACTGTGATGTAAAGTGATCGCTATAGCTTGCTCACATAATCGGGAACCACAATGATTGGTTTTGGATTACTAATTGGAAATGGAATTTAGATCAACATTCTTTTAACATGGGTCAGCATGTCTGAGAGTATCATTCTACACATTGCAGTTGTGAAGGGGTTATCTTTATGGAAAATCCAGTAGTTCAGGAATGCAATTCTTATTTTTTTTTTTTTTTTTTTTTTCAACGGTTTATTGTGATTTTTTTTTTTATTCACAAGGATATCACAGTCCACCAAGGCACATTGCCTTTGTAAGTGTTTTGCCCAATTGTGTCTTTTTTTAACCAGACTAACTATGTAACTGTGTAAGTGCAAAGGTTACAGATGTTTCATTCATAAGACATTGGTGCAATTATATTGGGGTTAGAATGAGGGTCACAATTAAGAATATAGTGAACCTAAAAATAGTGAGGAGAAAAGCACCAGTGGTCCTCGGCAAAATGAGAATCTCTAAAAGAAAAAAGCAGAGAAGAGATCAAGAGGAGAAGCTGAGGAAGGAATGGGAAAGGAGAAGGGATAAAGGCTGGTAGGAGGGAGATGGCAGCCCAACAAATGTTTAGTGACGATCTTATAGTTGGGTCATTGGTAAAAATTCGGTAGTATAAAGTTTTTCACCCAGGGTGCCATTATACAATAAAATTTTGCTATGTTGTCAGTAAATGTTTCTGTCCTCTTGTCATAAACCATCTATGTCACAGGTGTCAAACATAAAGCCTGCGGGCTGAATCCGGCCCTCCAAGCCTATTCATGTGGCCCTCGCACCTCTCCTGCAGCTGCAGAGAGCTCCAGCCCTCCGCTGGTCCTTCTCCAGACCCCTACTTTCTGCTTTCAAACAATGCATCCAGCTTCTTCCCAGCAGCAGCATAAGGAAAGGGGGTGCACTGTGATGTAAGGGAGAGTGGGGGACTCAACTTCTGATGGTGGGGTGGCTCTTGACATCTAATGTAAGGGGAGGGGATGTGCTGGACATCTAATCTTACAGATACAACCGGCCCTTTTGAGGGCAATCATAATGCTGATGAGGCCCATGATTAAATTGAGTTTGACACCCCTGATCTATGTGATGCCGCTCTTTGATTTAAGAAATGTTGACTGGGAGATTTCCAGATCTCACAATAACATGCTTTGCAGCCACAAAGACAAATGTTAAAGACTTAGATTGGTAACCATTTCTCATCTACTTCTAAGAAGTGCAACTTCTGGGTCTTACAAATAAGTCTTACAAATAAGCTGGAAAAAAAATGTTCTTCTTCTTTTTTTTTTTTTTAAAGTGTATTTTGTGCGTGTACTTGAGAGAAGAGCCGGAACTGCAGGAGTTTGGGAGTAGGCAGACCTCCCCCAGAGGCAATCTGCCATCTTTTCTCCATGCCCCGGGTGGCAATGGCGGGTGTGAGGGGGTCCTCCCACACAGCCCGCCCTACCTGCTCCGCTTTGAAGCCCAACGGGGCAGAGGGACTCCCCTATGAGGGAGTGAGAGGATCTAGCCCGCTCAGCCAGCCCTGTTAGTCCTTCGCCTCTTTTTTTTTAGAGACCGCGTGGCCAAAGTGCGTGCATGTTAACCCAATTTCGAGTGCGTGTAAGTGTGGTGGTTTTTGTGGTAGGGGGGTGGGCGTACTAAGCACAGGCTTACCTCGCATAGCGCACCCACCGGGAGCCGGGCTGAGACCACCAAACTCAATTCACATGCAGCCGAGACCGGGATCCGAACCCTTGGCTGCAGAGGTAAACGGCTTGTCAGCGCAGTGCCAATCGCGTTGAGCCGCCACAGCTCCTGCTGTAAATCAAGCTGTGGAAATCTCATGTCCACATCATGGAGGATACTAGGCATTGTCACCAAATATGCGATGGGTGCCAAGGTCCACGCAGCTGCGAAAGCATCTGTAAGAGCAGCTAATAACATAACAGGCAATACAGGTGGGGACCAGGTGCCATCTAACTAACAGCTGGAAGTACGTCTCAGCAATCCAATTTTTAACGACGTTTACAAAAAAAAAGCAGTGGACAAAAATACATCACCTGTTCTTTTGTGGACACACAAACCCCCTTTCCAAAGGTATAGCTTTACCCTGAGAATAAACTTTTGTTTCCCTGAAATGTATGTGTGACGGTAGTAGAACATATCCCCGTCAAGCATTCTGTCACCGTATGGTCTTTTAAATGAGAGAATTGTATTCTTAGCGTGCTGCTTTTTTTGCTTGTTGCAGTACGTTGGCCTATGAGATATGTGTGTGGGGTGAACTTTTTGCAATAGCAAAACCTTTTTCACATCAATGAACCAAAATCCGTTTTAGATATTTACTTGTTTTTGTTTGTTTTTGTTCTTGTGCCTCTGACCATAATGACCATACTAACATGGTGATATTACGTTGAAGGTATGGGGTCTGCCTGATAGGCGTGAGGAGAGAGGAAAATAAGAGTATTCTGCTGAACCCTGGACCTCGGCACATCATGGCCAGCTCTGACACCTGTTTCTACATCAACATCACCAAAGAGGAGAACTCAGCCTTCATCTTCAAACAGGAAGAGAAGCAAAAGAAGAAGGGGAGAGGAATCTATGGGGAACCGTCTCGACTTCCTGTTCACAGCATCATTGCCAGCATGGGTAATTATTTACTGCCCAGGTTCAGTCTTTGTAGTTGCTCATAGTTTTTTAAAAGTTTATTATCCATCAGCTTATGATGAGGGGATCAGAATCATCACATTGATTTAGGCTAAGTTCACACTGGCATCAAAAGCATGTGTTTAACCACGTAAGGACCGGACCAATATGCTGCTAAATGCCCAGAGGCGTTTTTACAATTTGGCACTGCGTCGCTTTAACAGACATTTGCGCGGTCGTGCGACGTGGCTCCCAAACAAAATTTGTGTCCTTTTCTTCTTACAAATAGAGCTTTCTTTTGATGGTATTTGATCACCTCTGCGATTTTTATTTTTTGCGCTATATACAAAAATAGAGCGACATTTTTGAAAAAAACAAAACAATATTTTTTACTTTTTGTTATAAGAAAAATCGAATAAACTAAATTTTAGTCAAACATTTAGGCCAAAATGTATTCAGCCACATTAGTAAAAAAAATAGCTACCTAGCGGCAACAGTGACACTAATACAGCGATCAGAAAAATGATCGCTTAGTGACACTGGCAATAGGGAGTGAAAGGGTTAACTAGGGCGGTGATCAAGGGGTTAAAACTTTATTAGGGGGGTACGGGGGGCTACCCTGAACCTAACACTAACTGCCTGTCACACTGCCTGTCACACTGACACTAAATGCAGTGATCAGTAGATATATGATCACTGCATTCAGTGACACTGTGACAGGGGGGTGGGGGGGTGATCGGGGGGGGGGGGGGTTAATGTGCCTACATGTCCTGGTGTCAGTGTAGTGTTGTGCAGACTCACTGTGATGTCTTCACTCCTCAGGAGGACGCGCCTTGGCTGGAAGCGATCCGGAGGGGGCGGACAAAAACGAACAGCCGCCCCCTCATCCCGGATCGCTCGGACAGCCACGGGGACCGCCGCAGGTACCGGGGGGGGTCCCGATCGGACCCCGACCCACATCTAGGCAGGCACGTACAGGTACGTTGATGTGCCTGTCCGTGCCATTCTGCCGACGTATATGTACATGCGGCGGTCCTTTAGTGGTTAAGGGACGTTAAAAACACCCTTCAAATGCCTATGCAAATGATACAATGGACAGCACATCGTGCTGTTCATACCATCAAAACATGAAGCGTTGGCGTCGCATCACTTAAAAATTGAAGCCCCATGTGGAGTCAGGAGGTGTTTGAAGCTTTTAAACGCCTCCCATATAGGTCAATGGTAACGCTTCACAAGCAGTAACGGTGCAGTTGCGGGGCTTTAGGATTAGTTTATTTGCTGTAATGGAATAGGCATTTGTGGAGCGGTTTTAACGCACCTTAATGCTCATCAAACGCTTCAAAACTGCACATAGGGCTCTTTCACACAGAGCGGATCCGTATTGATCCGCCCCGCGTGTTTCCGTCTGCTCAGCGGAGATCATCCGTAAATCCCCGCTGAGCTAGCTCCGCTCTCCCCTATGGGAAATCGGATGAATACGGACCGTGTGTCTGTATTAATCCGATCCGATCCGCCAGACGGAAGAAAAATAGGGTTTTCTTCCGTCCGAAAAAACGGATCTTGACGGAGGCGGATGTTTGCTGACGTTAGCGGATGCTCAATCCGCTAACGCACGCGATCCCATAGGGAAGCATTGTGAGTCCGTAAACGGACTTATAAAAAGCGGACCGCTCGTCCACTCGTGTGAAAGGGCCCATAGGGTGTTTGGGGAACATTTTAACTCCTCATCAACGCTTGTAAAAAGCCAGTCTACCGCCCATACTAAAGCTCAAGAATGTGAGTCTAACACCCATTCTAACGCTATAAGAGCGTTTATTAAGCGTTAGAAATTTAGCCAAGAGTGAACAAGCCCTTAAAGCCAACTTGTATACAACTGTTTCAGGCTTGCCGGCCTTCATCAGTGCAAGATATAGGTACTCGGAAGTCTAGGAAAAAAGGTTTAGGGGGTATTAGGACAGGACAAGGATTCCCCAAGTCTCACGCCGTAGAAATGTAGTCAACACAGCTGTACGGAAGAAGGAACTAATGGCTCTATATTTTGAATGCAGCTCTAAATTGGCAAATGTGCCTATATGAATGCATGTCTCCTCCACACCCACTCTCCTAAATTAAGGACTCATTTCCTTGTTTGTTTGTTTTTTGCTCTTGTGTTGCAAATAATGACATGTGACTGCATCAGACTGTATATATAAGTGGCTTATAAAATGCGGAGTGAAAATAATCACTATAAAGGTAATGTTAGAAGTACCAGAGAGCTGTGTGCGGTTTCAAAGTAAATGGATGAAGAGTCGAATCATGTTATATTGTGTTATGAGAACATTGTGAACAGCAGGACACAAATAGCCCAGAAACAGCTGTCACAGCTGGGGATAATAGATTCATATCGCCTGGTAAACCTTGAGATGTGCTCCAATCACATGGCACTCCCAGGAAATTACCTTGATACAGAACATTCCGTCTGTTCTTTTCTGTAACTTTTTCATTGTCATCTGTCACCTTCGGAACAAATTCTGTTTACCACTGAAGAAAGTAAACAGCCAAAGAGAGTAAAATATGTCTAGCAAGGAAACTCGCAGAAAAGTTACATTTGTTTTTGTTTTTTTCATTTTCCAATTGTAGCATAGTTGCTGTGCAGGGCCAGATTAAGAACATCATGGGCCTGGTGCTGAGGATTTTGGTGGGGCCTTTTATAAATAATAAATAAATGCGTGAGAATTACAGCGCAGCAATGGAGGGCCCAGTCTGAAAATTTAAGTGTACCCTAATGTGCTAATATGCTGTGCATACTTGTACATTGTGGCATAACCTACCCCAGGGCCTCTAAAAAGTAGTAATGTCAGGAAAGTTTACTACCGCTTTAATATCACAGGATCCCAGAAACCTCTCATGGGGCCCACTACTGACCCAGTGGCCCTTGGGCAGTGCATAAGTGCATAGTTGCCAACATTTAAAAAATATTTTCAGGGACACTTTTTCACAAGTGCTATATTTAGGCGGCGTACACACGGCCGAGGTTCTCGCTGAAAACCAGCGAGAACCTCGCTGGAATGCACATTCCAGCGAGGACCTCGGCCGTGTGTACGGTCTCGGCAAGCTTCCCGTCGGGAAGCCCGTCGAGCAGAAATAGAGAGCACGCTCTCTATTTCCTCGACGGCCCGCCTGGAAGAATGGCTGGTTGCCATTCCCGACGGGCGGGTCGCCGATTTCGACGGCCGGCAGGGAACCTCGACGGGCGGAACGATGTGTTCTGCCCGTCGAGATTCCCTGCCGTGTGTACGCCGCCTCAGAGTAGCTGAGATCCCCTATGTTCCTCTGTACATCACAGTAGTAATCACAAAATTAAATAAGTTCTAATAATGGAACAGAACAAATATGAGAACTGAGATTTCCTTTAGTTGAACTAACAAAAGTGTGTCCATTCTAGAGCTGGTAACATTGAGGGTATTCAGTATCATTTTAAAGAACTGTTTTTGTGGGTAAGCGACATAGGGGAGGAGTACGGACGGTATATAAGTGGGAAGTATATGCAGGTGAGTGAGAGGAATGTGGAGGGTCTAACATTGGGCACTATGTACAGGAGAAGAGTGCAAAGGGTACGGCAAAAGGCACAATGTACAGGAGAGAAGTGTGGAGGGTATGACAGTGGGCATCATGTACAGGAGAGAAGCATGAAGGGTACAACAGTGGGCAGTATGTACAGGAGAGAAGTGTATGACAGCAGGCACCATGTACAGGGGAGGAGTGTGGAGGGTATGACAGTGGGCACTATGTATAGGAGAGGAGTGTGGATGGTATGATAGTGGGCACTATGTATAGGAGAGGAGTGTGGAGGGTATGACAGTGGGCAGTATGTACAGGAGAGGAGTGTGGACGGTATGATAGTGGGCACTATGTATAGGAGAGGAGTGTGGAGGGTATAACAGTGGGCAGTATGTACAGGAGAGGAATGTGGAGGGTATGACAGTGGGCAGTATGTACAGGAGAGAAGTGTATGACAGCAGGTACTATGTACAGGAGAGGAGTGTGAAGGGTATGACAGTGGGCAGTTTGTACAGGAGAGGAGTGTGAAGAGTATGACAGTGGGCAGTATGTACAGGAGGAGTGTGGGGGTATGACAGAGGGTAGTATGTACCAGTGAGAAGTGTGGAGGGTATAATGGGGCAGTATGTACAGGAGAGAAGTGTGGAGGGTATGACAGTGGGCAGTATGTACAAGAGAGGAATGGGGATGGTATGATAGTGGGCACTATGTATAGGAGAGGAGTGTGGAGGGTGCGACAGTGGGAAGTATGTACAGAAGAGGAGTCTATTACAGCAGGCACTATGTACAGGAGAGGAGTGTGGAGGGTATAATAGTGGTCACTTTGTACAGGAGAGGAGTGTGGAGGGTATGACAGTGGGCACAATGTATAGGAGTGGAAGGATGTTTAGGGACTGCGTAGTGGTTAAGCGGGTCATACATGAATTTAAATTACACCAATTATGCAGAGACCAGCCATAGTCGATCTATGTATGGGCTAGCTGGTTTTACACAAGTCAATCTATTAATCTATCAAAAAAAAAAAAAAAATCGTGCTAACTTTAGTGTTTTTTTAATGTATGAAACAGTTTATTTCCAAAAAAACATGTTTGAAAAATTGCTGCGCAAATACAGTACCGTGCTAGAGCTGCACAATTAATCGTTAAAATTGTGATCTTGATTCAACCCCCCTGACATCTCCAATGCAGAGTTTGCTGATTCTTTCATATAACAAGTGGAGAGACTTTCAGCTGTCAAAAGAAAATATCTGGGCAATCTGCCAAGTTCTTAGCAGGAAACATTGTAACTAACGCTTTCTTCTTATATCAAAATGATAAACTTCTGTGTGTAAAGAAAATATCCGACTGTCTGCCAAGTTTGTAAACAACATGAAACATTGTAACCAACTTCCTTTTTAGATCAAACTTCTGTGTGTAAATGCAAGAAATGTAACCACTTGTTTAAGTTAAAAACCAATATTTTTTGCTAGAAAATTACTTGGAACCGCCAAACATTATATATATTTTAGCAGAGACAAAAATGGCAATTGCTGCAATATTTTATGTCACACTGCATTTGTCCACTTCATTGAATAATAAAAACCATAAAAACAAAACAGTAAAGTTAGCCCATTTTTTTTTTTCATTTTAATCTGAAAGATGATGTTATGCCGCACGAATCGTGAGAGAATGGCGATCTGTCTTCTAAGCAAAAAAATTGCAGTTGTCGTTTTTGCCAGAATCATGCAGCTCTATACTGTGCAACATAAAAAGTTGCAAAAACCACCATAGAGTAATTTTTTAGCAAAAAACAAATGATGATTTTTTTTCTCAGTCTGCTGCAGTGTGTCAGCTTGTATTTATAATGGCCGCTCTGTATGTAGCTTCTGACAGGCTGTGCAAGCAGGCCCGTATCTCCGGAACCATAAATGATAGCCATCCCATATTTTGACCGGTTGTGGGGTAGGTCTTCAACTGACTACCCCCCAAATGTGGGGTTTCTGTGACCTCTGGTCATCGAGCTACAACCCCCGAAGTCGATCTAAAAAAAAAAAAAACTTTATTTTTTTTTTTATTTTTTTTTTTGGGGCAAATGGGCCTATCTTGAGAAAGGGGCCTGGAGCTGCAGCTCCATCAGCCCCTCTGTTAATCCGGCCCTGTTGCTGTGCATCTTTCACTCCTTCTCCGTTACATTTTGAATTGCCCTTTTTCAGGATTCTGCCCCACGCATTATCTTCCCAGCTGCAGTCAGTGATTTGTATCCCTACAAGTCTCTTAGGCCTCGTACACACGAGGCAATAGATTTGTTCAATACGGTCTGTCCGACCGATTTGAACAAATCTGTCTGTTTGGATTTTGGTTTGCTCGCGTGTACACACGAGCAAACCAAAATCCCCGCCAGCAGACGGCGCGCTGACGTGTCGGTGATGTGGCGGTGACGTTGACGCCGCCACGTCACCGCACCAGGAAGTAAAACACTTCCGCGCATGCGCCGAATCCATTCGGCACCGGTGCGAGACGACATGTCTGCTGGTAAGTGTACTAACCAGCAGACATGTCGGGCGGACGGGTTCCCACCCGATAGATTTCAAAGCATGCTTTGAAATCTGTCGGGTGGCCAAATCCGTCGGCTCGCCCGTACACACGATCGAATCTGTCTGCTGGGACGGTCTAGCAGACCGTTTCCAGCAGACAGATTTGATCGTGTGTACGCGGCCTTAGGTGTACTCAACTAAAATGCCTGCTGGAATCCCCCTGATCTGACTGTAACTGCAAATCATACACAGTGTAGGTTACAACAACCTCAAGAGTGGGGCAATGCATAATGCAAATTCAACTTTTTTTCCAAAAATCTAAATGACCTATTTATAGCTGTTTTAACATGGAAGATAACGCATCTAATTAAAATGTATTTGCAAAAGTGATGCGCATTGCTTTGTTTTTTGTATAACATTAAAGTACAGTAAAACCTTGGATTACGAGCATAATTCATTCTGGAAGCATGCTTGTAATTCAAAGCACTTGTATATCAAAGTGAATTTCCCCATAAGAAATAATGGAAACTCAGATGACAACAAGGGGATTAGAAGCAAAATCCAGCAGGAGCTACAGAGTATTAAAGAGAAGAGAGGTTCTTCTAAGGGTAGCAATATGTTGCTAAGTGTTGTACCTTCATTAAATGTAACCATATTGCTACACTTAGAGGCACCTCTCTTCTCTTTTATAACCAGTTGTGACATGACGCTACTTGTATATCAAGACATCGCTTGTATATCAAGTCAAGATTTATAAAAAAAATTGCTTGTTTTGCACAACCCTCTTAAAACCAAGTAAAGCCTTGTACAAGCAATCAGTCCATCCAATGAGAACGGTATGATGGACCGTTGTCATCGTTTAACCGATGAAGCTGACTGATGGTCTGATGTGCCTACCGTGTTAGAAGTTCAATGCTTCCAAGCATGCGTCGACTTGATTCTGAGCATGCGTGGATTTTTAACCGATGGTCGTGCCTACTAACAATCGGTTTTGACCTATCGGTTAGGAATCCATCGGTTAAATTTAAAGCAAGTTGTTTTGTTTTTTTGTAGCACTTTAAGATACCCTACTTAATGTACCCTACCTAAAGAGAATAAAATAACTCTGACTAGCTTCCCTGTTCCTGCTGAAGAAAAGCATCCCCACAACATGATGCTTGCTGACACCACCATGTTTCATGGTGGGGATGATGAGGGAGATGTTCACTGTTAGTTTTCCATCACATATAGCATTTTGCTTTTAGACCAAAAAGTTCAATTTTGGTCCCATATGACCAGAGCACCTTCTTCCACATGTTTGCTGTGTCCCCCACATGGATTCTCTAAAACTGCAAACAGGACTTCTTATGGCTTTCTTTCAACAATGGCTTTCTTCTTGCCACTCTTCCAAAAAAGGCCAGATTTGTGGAGTGCACGACTAATAGTTGTTCTGTGGGCAGATTCTCCCACCTGAGCTGTGGATCTCTGCAGCTCCTCCAGAGTTACCATGGGCCTCTTGGCTGCTTCTCTGATTAATGCTCGCCTTGCCCGGCCTGTCAGTTTAGGTGGACAGCCATATCTTGGTAGGTTTTCAGTTGTAAAATATTAGAAAAAAGGGAGTGTTCACGGACCTAATGCATTACCAAAAATATTTTTAATTCCAGGTGAAAAACAGTAATGGTTATACTCGCATACAGACCTAGTATATAGACATATCAAGACAAATGCAAATGCGAACACTTTTTCTCAGGTCTGTTGTGAGGAACCGTTTTTTTCTAATATTTTACAGTTCCAATAACACCCATTGTTCTGAGGAAGGCAGCAAGACCATTGGCATTAAAAGAGTTGTCTGCAACACACATCCCTAGACCCACTACCCAAGAGCAGGAGATTTGTGTTGTGAAGGTTTGCAGTTGTGCCATACTCTTTCTATTTTTGAATGATGGATTGAACAGTGCTCCGTGAGATGTTCAAAGCTTGGGATATTTGTTTATAACCTAACCCTGCTTTAAACTTCCCCACAAATGTATCCCTACCTGTCTGGTGTGTCCCTTGACTCTTGTTCACTAAGGTTCTCTAACAAACCTCTGAGGGTTTCACAGACCAGCTGTATTTATACTAAGATTAATACTTCTACTATACTAGTATATACTTATACTAAGATTAATTTACACACACGTCGACTCTATTTAGTAATTTGGTGACTTCTGAAGGCATTTTAGTTGGGGGTATAAGGCCTCGTACACACGAGGGGATATGTCCGCTGAAAACGGTCCGATGGACCGTTTCAGCAGACATCTCCGCTCGTGTGTATGGGCTAGCGGACAGATTTCTCCACCCGACAGATTTCAAAGCATGCTTTGAAATCCATCCGGTGAAATCTGTCCGCCCGACATGTCTGCTGGTTAGTACACTTACCAGCAGACATGTCGTGCCCCGCCGCGCCGCCGCCGAATGGATTCGGCGCATGCGCGGAAGTGTTTAACTTCCTGGTGCGGTGACGTGGCGGCGTCAACGTCACCGCGCCGTCCGGCGGCGGGGAATTTGATCCGATGGTGTGTACACGCCATCGGATCAAACTCCCGATCGGACATATCCGATGGAAATGGTCCGCGGACCGTTTTCATCGGATATGTCCGATCGTGTGTACGAGGCCTAAGAGTAAAGGTGATACAAATGCACGCCACACTTATTTATTTAAAAAAAAATGAAAAACATTTATCATTTTTATTTCACATCACAATTATGTGCCACTTTGTGTTGGTCTATCACATAAAATCCCAATAAAATACATTTACATTTTTGGTTGAATAATGTGGAAAATTTCAAGGGGTTTGAATACTTTTTCAAGGCACTGTACCTCTGAGTAAGGGGGATCTGTGACAATCCCCAGCCTTCTTCAATTCAGCACTCAGTACCCAAGCAGCCAATCTCAAGGCTTGAATGTTGTGACATGGAGGGCGAGAAAGCTTTCTTGACCATGTACCAAAGTTATGGAGGGGATGACGTAGCGTATTGGAGAAATATCTGAAAGGTCAGTCAGGAAATGAAAATATTTAGTTGCAGTGAATAAGCACCGGGTGCCTGTGCGTTAATACATACGGTCTATACATTTTATTCTCCCCATTTAATATAGAAGTGTAATCTGGTCCATGTCTGGGGCCCGTGCGGGATCTTCTGATCCTTTGAAGTCATGTAAATTGTAATCATCTCATTGTAGCCGAAGGCATTTTGTATGTTAAAAAATTCCCCTAGAAATAAGGGACATTTAATTATATATTCTCTATAGTCTGCAGGCAATGTATTAATCCTGCTCTAGTTAGACATTCACTGCGCTGCAGTTTTAGATAACGAGCAATTGACATCTTGGCATTCTACAACTTCTATAATTAATAGCAGTGAGAAAAACTGGGGCACAATAGAAGTATAGTGGTGCTGCCTTCTCCTGGCGTGTGCCTTAATTCCTCTCTTAAAGTGTAACTCCACCTTCAAGTACATTTTTGGCTTTTAAAAGCAATATGCACCTTACAGTTTTCACCAATCTAATTGTTTTCTTTAGCTAGAGCCGGGGACTCCAAACATTTTAAACACAGGTCTGGTTTATTGTCCTTCAAACATTAGGAGGGTCGGATTGTGGCCAGCAGGAGTATATATTGTCTTCGCATCAGTGGGAGTAAACATCACCACATTTCGTATTGGGGGGGGGAAATAGTGCCCCATTGTTGGTATCCTAGGGAAGAATAGAGCCCTCATTATTTGTGTCGGTGGGAGAGATGGTGCTCCATTTTTGGTGTCGGATGGCAGAGTAGTGTGTTGTATCAGTGGGAGGAATAGTGCCCCAAGGGCTGGGTAAAGGCAAGTAAAGGGCCACATCCGGCCCTCGGGCCGCAGTTTGGAGACCACAGAGCAGTTGTTCAAGTTTGATAGCTCTCTGTGGCTTCCATATATATTTTTGCCATTGGATGCACTTGAGAACCCTACTTTTAGAAGCATTTTTTTAACTTAGGTTTTCTTTGTCACAGAGCACATTTACTTTTTTTCTAGTGTGTTTTAGGACTTACTGATTTAGTAAAGAATAAAAATGAACGTTGGTGAATAAGGTGAAGCTGTGGCCACTTTGAAAACCCAAAAATGTGCATGAAAAAAACATATATTTCCTTTTGCACATGATTTGGATATTCTAAATAAACATAGCCTATCCTTTTTTTTTAACATTCAAGTTGGAAAGTGAGTGTTTATTTAGCTAGGTGAACAGCTTTATGTTTTTGGAAGCCACCTTTACACCCTACAGCTTGCATTCTCAATTTTGCAAATGTATCTGTGATACATAAAACTAGGCCAGCTCTGAACACACATGTTAACCATGAAGGACCTTTGCCCACTGAGCCACTGCAAACCGATCTTTCCTGTTGTCTAAAAGCAGATGGGATTGTTGTGTCACTCTGACAATTACATGCTTGTGTTTCAGTCATCTGATATTTTAGAGTCAAGGAAAACTCCTCATTTCATTAACTCCTCGTTTCATTTGCCCTAATAAAATCTGAATTATTCCATTTTATTTGACTTGGAGAATAAAATTATTGCATGAAAGGCAGTCAGTGTGTAAATGATGTCTGGAGTTTGAGTGTACCATTTACATTTACCATGTAAAGTGTTCCTATGGATTGATTGTATAATAGGTACACGTGAGAAGCTTTTAGTAGCCTTTTGAATGTCTAAATCTCTCATGTTGTACACAAGACAGAAGAAGGGGGGGTTACCTTGGATCCCAAAAGAGAATTTCCTAATTTTTTTTATTTTTTTTTACATATTGTCATTCTGCAAAAAAAGTGAGTCTTGTATGCTTATGGAAGATGCAGTATATGCAAATCCTATCTATGTTTTATTAATTTATTCTATTCAGGACTGGCAAATACAAAGTTTAGTTGTTTTAGCTGACCAACAAATATGAAATATTGTAGCCCAATATTTTGTATTTTAGTTTTCAGCCAGCAGGTAGTCTTGTAGGCTTCTTATCACAAGTTTAAAAAAATGCCTGTGTATGGAGCTCAATACCGTGTTTCCCCGAAAGTAAGCCCTACCCCGAAAATAAGACCTATCTGGATTATCAGGGTGGGCTGCAATATAAGCCCTACCCCAAAAATAAGCCCTAGTAAATATCATTAAAACCCCTGTAATGCTTTTGTAAATAGCCAGTGTCTTTGTTTGCAGCTGAGTTTAAAAAAAACAAGTTTACATCCACCGCTGACCCCCCGGAGCTCTTCTCTCCTCCCGTATGATGTATGTGGCCATTCCTCTTCTGCACATGGAGCGGGCTGACGTCAGCCGATATCTCGGCTGTTCTCTTTCCTCCACCCCTCCCACCTAGCGGCAGCCCCTCTGTGTTCAGTGCACAGACGTCAGCGGCAATCACGGCTCTTCTTTTTCCCTCCTCTCCTGCCTCTGACGTCTGCGCCCTCTCCCTCTTTACTGAAGTGCAAGGAGCATGCTGACGTCAAATTCTCTTTCCTCATCTCAGAGAAGAGCAGTATACGGTTGTTAAGGTTAAGGTTGTTAAGGTACTTTTATACAGTATAAAACGGGACTCCTGACCTGACAATGTTGTGGTGGGAGGGGGGGGGCTGGGCATGCAGGGGGTGAGGGGATGACAGAGGACACAGAATTTTTAGATTTTGAGGAAAATTGAGAGGGATAGATGACACCGCACAAACACTGTGTTGTCTATCATGCGTTAAAGAAACAGGATTTTTTTTTTAATGCAACAACCAGCCAGACAAGACCATAAATAAATAAGCCCTACCCTGAAAATAAGCCCTAGTGTGTTTTTTGTGACCAAAATTAATGTAAGACCCAGGCTTATTTTCAGGGGAAACACGGTAGCTCCAGCTCCAACTTGCCCACAACTGAATAATCCTGGTTTCAGCACTCACTTTGGCATGTTATGCAACAAGTGTCATTAGACGCAAGGTGTTATACAGATCCAGGGCTGTAGTCTAGCCATTTGACACCCAGACCCTGAAGAACCCTCTCTGGGTATTTCTACTTTGATGGGCAAAGCCTGGACCATGGTCAGAGCCAGCGACATGGGCAAGGTAAGACAGGGTTTCCCTGTACCCTCTAACATACCATTTCCTGGCTTATAAGTCTTGATGGCTCTCCTGGTTTACATGTCTTGATGGGTCTGTAGTATACATCCTTATTCTACAAGATATACTGTACACCTGTGCTATGCACAATAACAATTCATGGGAACAAATGTAAGGGAATCTACATGGTTGTTGTTTTTATCCTAACTGTATTCCCCACCTGGAGGTTTTTTTTTCCAGCATCTGATGTAGTGCTTACAAGACTCTTTTCTGCCCACAATGCAAGTTGATTATTTGCCACACCACTTGTTGACCAACGCCAAAAATGAACAGCCATTGGAATTCAGTTAGCACCTTGGTTGCTACAACTCCTTCATAAGGAACATGTTGACCCTCCCTTAGTCCACATCCATTCTAAAAGTACCATGTAGCGGAATGCCCTCACTTAGCAATAGAGGATTACAGGCTCTTGGAAGTGGACAGCAGTGTGTTCGCAGCAGGCCCAGAGGAAACTGCCACTTCTGGAATCAGAGGGGGTTTTCAGTCACAAACACTTTTTCTGCCTTGCGCCCCCCCCCCTCCCCCCGACCTTCTTATAATTCTGCACAAAGAACAGAATTGTTTGATGCACTTGCTGCAATGCAAACAAAGGGGGATGCTTAAGAAAGGAAAGGAAACAAGCTGTGAGATCAGACAGAAAAGTCAGTGTTCGGCAAAAATGGCATCCATTAAAGGGGTTGTAAAGGTTTGGTTTTTATTTTCTAAATAGGTTCCTTTAAGCTAGTGCATTGTTGGTTCACTTACCTTTTCCTTAAATCTTCCTTCTAAATGTTTTTTTTCTTTGTCTGAATTTCTCACTTCCTGTTTTTCCTCTACTGAACGTTCAGCGTCTCCCTGCAGGGATGTTGTCCCAAGGGAGGGGGAGAGCATGCCAGAACGGCTCGGATCATGGGGGAAAGCTTACTGAGGAGAAACAGGAAGTGATAAATTCAGACAAAGAAAAAAAACATTTAGAAGGGAAATTGAAGGAAAAGGTAAGAAAACCAACAATACACTAGCTTAAAGGAACCTACTTAGAAAATAAAAAATGAACCTTTACAGCCCCTTTAATGTTAGCATAGCAAAATAACATCCTGTTGGAGTTCTGCCGTCAAGGAATCAGTTCCGGCTGAGGGCTTCTAGAGCATGAAAAGTCTTGTAATGCCTAGGTTCTGCTCTGATATGGGATGTGATGGAATCCTGTAGAGGCGATCAGAATCCTGTAGTGCCTGCAAGGGCGTTACTACAGCTGTAGAACCTTTTTTAAGAGTTTAGTTAGCAGACTTCTGTTGGTATGTACTGCTGATACCATTGAACTACTGAATATCTTTATCTAAGCAGAAGATAAATCCATTCATGAAGAAAGAGTTCAGTTCATGAAAAGCCAAAGCCCTGGACTTGGCAGCTGGGAGCTTTCGATGCAGAAAGGTTGGTAGTTGGCACACAAGGTTACAGAGAGGGATGATGGTGTAAGGCTTATATAGAAAGTTATTATTGGGGTTTGTAGGGAAGTTTGTTATAAGGGTTACAGTAAGGGTTAATGTTGGACATTACAGGAAGAGTTAGGGTTAGAGAGAAGGTTTTTATTTGTGTTACAGTAAGGAGTAGTGTTAGGGTTGTAGAGAAGGTTAATGTGAGGATTATAGGGAAAGTTAATGTGAGGGTTACAGGAATTTGTATTGAGAAGTTTTTAGTATTTGTGTTATTTGTTGTTAGGGTAATTGGAAAGGTTAGTGTGAGCATTGCAGGAAGGGTTAGTGTTAGGTTTTCAGGGAGAGTAGTGTGAGGGTTACAAAGAGGGTTAGTGTTAGGGTTACAGGGAGGGTTAGTGTTAGGGTTACAGCGAGGGTTAGTGTTAGGGTTGCAGGGGAGAGTAGTGTGAGGATTGCAGGAAGGGTTAGTGTTAGGTTTTCAGGGAGAGTAGTGTGAGGGTTACAGGGAGGGTTAGTGTTAGGGTTGCAGGGGAGAGTAGTGTGAGGATTGCAGGGAGGGTTAGTGTTAGGTTTTCAGGGAGAGTAGTGTGAGGGTTACAGGGAGGGTTAGTGTTAGGGTTGCAGGGGAGAGTAGTGTGAGGATTGCAGGGAGGGTTAGTGTTAGGTTTTCAGGGAGAGTAGTGTGAGGGTTACAGGGAGGGTTAGTGTTAGGGTTGCAGGGGAGAGTAGTGTGAGGATTGCAGGGAGGGTTAGTGTTAGGCTGCGTACACACGATCAAATCTATCTGCTGAAAACGGTCTGACAGACCGTCTCAGCAGACAGATTCGATCGTGTGTACAGGCGAGCCGACGGATTTGGCCAGCAGACAGATTTTAAAGCCTGCTTTAAAATCTAATGAGCAAAGTGATAAAGAAAGAATAGAGGGCGCTGGGGTAAATGAGTGATTGTACTATAAACACGCTGAGAATGATTCTACAAACGATAAAGGAAAATAGTAATAAATAACCCAATAATGTATATATAAGGTGAAGCAATAAATTCAAAATGTGCTGTGCAATAATAGAACCAATTGAGGTAACTGGTGCGTCCTATATCGTATTCAGATAATGACCAAACAGTGCAGTCCTTAAAATCCAAAAGGAAGAGAAGGTGAAAAATAAAAAGAAAAAGAAATTCTTCAAAGAAAATCCACAGTTCCTTCACCAGGCAGATTGAATCACCCCAATCGTGCTCATAAAAAAGAATCCGCTTACCAGATGGTCATGACCTCTTACCGAAAAGAAGGTCAATCTCGCTTTATGCAGGATTATGCCTGCATTCATTTGGAAGAATTTCTTCACCACCAAGCAAAAAGGGGGTTTCACTCCATAGAGATATACATGGAATAAATGGACAGAGAAATGGCTCCCATAGCGCGATCAATTTAATTTAAAAATGGAATAAAAACAAGCCAAATGGCTACTTACAAAAAACAGTGCCCTATCCCGGCACTGAGGCTGCAGGCAATCAACAAGCTGGGGGTCAGATAGCGCACTCACATGTGGCGGCCTCGCTGTGTTGCTTGAACGAGCAGTAATTCCTCAGAGGACCGTGGCTGTATACATAACTTCGTAACTCGAGGATACGTGCTGTGACAACTCGTTGGTACGTCTCTATGACAGACGCCGGGAGAACGGACACAGGGTGTGCATGTGACCAGGCTGCGCCGACCGACGTACGTTTCGTATGGATAACGTCTTCAGGGGGGCGTGCCTGGTCACTGGAGGTCACGTCTTTTATGCTGAGACGCGGACAGGAAGTCCGGGAACAAAGCGAATGAAAAACTCAAAAACCAATATATATAAACTACGGGTACAGCCAGTTTGCCTCTGCAATCTCAGTAACGGCTTAGGCCCCTTTCACATTGAGGCGTGGAGCCGCGGTGACGGTATAGCCGCGCTATTTGTAGCGCCGCTATACCGTCGTGTTTACCGCGATATTCGGGCGCTAGCGGTGAGGTTTTAACCCCTGCTAGCGGCCGAAAAAGGGTTAATACCGCCCGCGTTGCGGGCGGTATTACCGCGCTATTACCGCGGTTTCCCATTGATTCCAATGGGAAGGCGCGCTATAGGAGCGGTGAACACACCGCTCCTATACCGCGGTAAAGATGCGGCTAGCAGGACTTTTGGAGCGTTCCTGCTAGCGCACCGCTTCAGTGTGAAAGCCTTCGGGCTTTCACATTGAACACTACAGGGCATGATTTTCCATGCGATATAGCAGCGCTATTTTTAGCGCTGTACCGCATGAAAAACACCTCAATGTGAAAGGGGCCTTAGGTTTACAATGCAAAAGGACATAGGGATACAATGACTGAAAATAATTACTCTAAAACAAGAATCTAAACCAAATCTAAATCGGACTTGGTCTCCATTCAAAAGACCTCCTTTATTTCTAATTGGAAACCGATGACATAAAAGTAGATTATATGGGTGTGGAAAATGGTAGTGTATCTAACCCAGAGATTTCGATAATACATGAATGTAACAATAAGGGATAGGATCAGCTGTATTGATACACATAATCACCTTGAATGGATATATACATGAATAGTCATTAAGGGCCAGCATGCAAAGGTTGCCAATAGATGTGTTTATTAAACACCACCAATTGACCTGCTAGGTCCATTGTAACTAGGTAGTTAGTTGTAGGTCAACGTACACAAAACTGAAAATTTTGTTTTATTGTAGGTCAACATACACGAAACTAAAAATTGAAAAATTTAAAAAATTATTTTAAAAAATTGGGCAAACCCATTTGTCAATGGATATGCGGAATGGACAACATTAATTAACCCACTGGGTCCATTGAGGCTAGGTATTTAGTTGTCGGTCAACATACTCGAAACTAAAATTAGAGCTAATGAGAAAAAATATACAGCAAAAAATCTCATGTCATCAGAATGTATTAGGGGACCACCCGGCCATATTGGTCGAAGTGGCCCGGGGATGGTTCTATTAGTGGTATTCAACTCGGAGTGGTCGTGATGTTATTACTCATTGGAGAGGAAGCAATTCAGATCAAGTTCAATATTGAGCCCATCAGGCTGCATACTTCTCATTTTATACAGCCACATGGTTTCATTCTGGGAGATCTTTCTTCTCATGTGGGTCCCTCTCCAATGATTTGAAATCTTATCTATACCATAAAATTTACAGAGGCTTGCATTACTATCATGACATTTCTTAAAATGTCTTGACACACTATGGTTCATGAACCCTTTTTTTATATTTGCCAAATGTTCACCTATGCGAACTCGAAGCTTACGTGTTGTTCGACCAACGTACTGGAGAGAACAGGGGCACTCCAAAACATAGGTCACGTAGTCCGAGTTGCATGTGATTAATGGTTTAATTTTGAAATTTTCATGAGTTACATTGGATTGAAAATGCGTTCTTTTTTTAGGTGCTCCTGGTATTCTAGTGATTTGGCATGCTTTGCACCTAGTGCAATGATGGAAACCAGAGCCATCCAGAAAGGTGGACATTTTCTTTGGAGGCTCTGGGACATTGCGTGCAATTCGATTCCTGAGGCCTGGAGCCCTTCTATAAACAAACTTGGGTCGTGATGTTAAAGTGGATTTTAAAATTGGATCTTTTAGAAGAAGTGGCCAATGTTTTTTGAAAATGGTTTCGACCTGTCGATATTGTCGGTTAAAACCAGTAATGAAGGCGATTTGACCATCAAAGGTTTTTCTTGGCTTGCTGATCAATAGAGACTCTCTTTCCATTTGTGCTACTTGGTTTTTAACTTTAACTAGAGACTCTCTGTTGTATCCTTTTTCTAGAAATGTATTGGTTAGTACTCCTGTTTGATATGTAAAGTCTTCATCAGTTGTACAGTTCCGCCTCAGCCTCATAAATTGGCCTTTAGGTACGGCTCCTATCCACCGTGGATGGTGACAGCTGCTCGTTGGTACAAAACCATTTCTGTCTGTTGGTTTGAAGTATGTTTTTGTCTCAAACTTCATTCCATTTTTCTTGATGGTGAGATCAAGGTAGTGGATGGATTCCATGCTTTTCTCTGCTGTAAACTTAAGGCCATAGTTATTTGAATTCATCAATACTAAAAAATGGTCAAGACTCGTGGATGGTCCTTCCCAAAATAATATCACGTCGTCTATGTATCTACGATAAAATACTAGCGACTGATGCTGATTCGAGAAAATGTTCTCATTTTCCCATTTGTTGAGAACTATGTTGGCAACGCTCGGGGCATATCTTGCCCCCATGGCTACACCACTGCATTGGTTATAATATTGGTGGTTAGCCCAAAAGCAGTTGTTGGTCATAGCTAACTGAAGACCTTTTACTAAAAATTGAATCTGAACTTTTTTCATTGTGCCTTGGCGGGTTAGAGCCCACCTAGTTGCTTGCAAAGCATCGCAATGGCGGATGTTCGTATAAAGGGATTCAATGTCTACTGTAACCATTATAGTTGTGGCCGTGGCTGTAACTTGTTGTAGTGCCACTATGAGATCTTTACTATCCTTCAGGTAGGAGGGACTCAAGGGTACCAACGGTTTGAAATAACTGTCAAGGTACTCCCCTAATCGCGAGAAAATAGATTCAATGCCACTGATAATTGGTCTTCCTGGCGGGGCCTCTTTACTTTTGTGAATTTTGGGTAATATGTACATTACAGGTGTCTTAGGAGCATGTATCTTAATATATTTGGCTTCTTTTTTATCCAATAGTTGTCTAGATACTCCTTCATCTACCCATTCGCAGAGAAGTTCTTTAAGGTTACTTATTGGATTGGTTTTGATTACTTGATATGTGGATGTGTCTCCCAAGAGTCTTTGCATTTCCATATCATAATATTCTTTCGTGAGAATCACTAGCCCTCCGCCCTTATCAGCAGGTCTTACTACAATATGTTTATTCTCCTCTAAACTTTTGATACCTTCCCAGATTATACGGTCAGATTTATAGTCAGAAACTTCCATTTCTCTAATTTCATCCTGTACCATAGTTTTGAACGCCTCAATCTGATGATTCGTACCCTTTTTGGGGTTAAAGGTGGAATTATTCTTTAGTCCACTATGTTTGTATATAGTGGTGGGATTAGGCCCTACACTACTGGTATCTTTACCTGCAAAAAATTTCTTGATATTGAGTTTTCTGATATATTTTTCAATATCTACGAATACCTCAAATTTATCAATATTTTTATTCGGTGCATATTTCAATCCTTTATGTAATACTTTAATTTCCTGTTCAGAGAGTTCCACATTCGCTAGATTGTAGATACCCTCTTCTAATCCACTCTTTTTCTTTTTCGTTCCGCCTCTTCCTCGTCTACCTCTCTTTCTGTAGATTCCTTTATGTGTTGGGGGGATTTGGGGGGGATACGATACGTTTCTTTCCACCCTCTCCCTTCCCCCCCCCCCCCTGATGTTGATTTTGGTGAGGGGAAGGTCTTCCTCTGAAGTTGCCTCTATGATTCCCCCTCGGGGGTCTTGGAGGTCTCGCAGGATAATATGATCTATCATAATAGCCAGGATCCATTGGTCGTGGATCAGGAGGCCCATAGTGATAGTAGTTATCCACTGGATGGGATTGGTTGTAGGGTTGAGGATAGTAGGGTGGAATATTGGGTTTGGGTTTTAATGTAGATTTTTTGTTAATATTTTTGCTCGGGGTTTTGCTTTTATTGGATTTACCGTCAAGTTGAATAAGTGGTGGTATATTTCCCACTTTGGAAATAGGAGATGAATCTGGGGAACTCTCTGGGTTCGGGGAATTTTGCCATTTATATACTTTTCCACTTTCAAAGTCACTGATATCCCGTTGGTATTTTTTGAGCTTTTTGTTTTTAATCTCCATATCATATTTAGTTAACTGTGTCTGCAGGAGTTTCTCTTTTTCTGTGTATTCACTGTGTGCTTTAAAGGGTTCCATTCTTTCTTTTAAGTCTATGATCTTAGCATCTAATAATGCTTTCTTGGATTTTCGTCTCCTAATCATCAACTGCATGAGTTTTTGTTCACATGCATTAAAGAATTGATACCATTCATCTAACAGTTCTAAATCTTCAATCCCATCATTGGGACTGACATCCCATCGTAATCTCCTAGGTGTGATATTCTTGCTTATATACATTTCAAATGATGCCATGTCCCACCAAAGTCTTATTTGTTTCTCCATGTCAAGTTGGAGTTGTTTGAACCCTTTAGCAAGATCTATGTTGGGACTGGGAGCTTTAAGAAATATTTCTTCCAAATTTACATGTCTGTTTTGCATGAAATTGAAAATATCCATGGCTGCGTGAAAAATAAAGTCCACTCAAAAGTGAAACTTGAACTCGTGTAAAAAAGGGAAAAAATTCCGCGCCAATAGCTCGATAAAGTGGTGGATTGTTTAAATTAATAAAGATGTATATAGTGAGAGAAAAAAACACACATATATATATAAAGCTGCTCCTCGTGTCAATTAGTGTAATCTAATGAGCAAAGTGATAAAGAAAGAATAGAGGGCGCTGGGGTAAATGAGTGATTGTACTATAAACACGCTGAGAATGATTCTACAAACGATAAAGGAAAATAGTAATAAATAACCCAATAATGTATATATAAGGTGAAGCAATAAATTCAAAATGTGCTGTGCAATAATAGAACCAATTGAGGTAACTGGTGCGTCCTATATCGTGTTCAGATAATGACCAAACAGTGCTTTAAAATCTGTCTGCTGGGAACCCGTCGGACCGATATGTCTGCTGGTTAGTACGCTAACCAGCAGACATATCTGCCCGCACATGTGTCGAATGGATTCGACGCATGCGCGGAAGTGTTTTACTTCCCGGTGCGGTGACATGGCGGCGTCAACGTCACCGCCACGTCACCGCGCTGTCTGCCGGCGGGGATTTTGGTTTAATCGTGTGTACAGCGATCAAACCAAAACAGCCAGCAGACAAATCTGACCAAATCGGTCTGCCAGACCGATTTGATCAGATTCATTTGCCCGTGTGTACGGGGCCTCAGGGTTGCAGGGGAGAGTAGGGTGAGGTTTACAGAGAGGGTTAGGGTTAGTGTTGCAGGGAGAGTAGTATGAGGGTTAAAGGGAGGGTTAGTGTAGGGCTGCAGGAAGGATTAGTGTTAGTTTTTCAGGGAGAGGAGTGTGAGCATTACAGGGAGGGTTAGTGTTGCAGGGGAGAGTAGTGTGAGGATTACAGGGAGGGTTAGTGTTAGCGTTGCAGGGGAGAGTAGGGTGAGGTTTACAGGGAGAGTAGCGTGAGGGTTACAAGAAGGGTTAGTGTTAGGGTTGCAAGGGAATGTAGTGTGAGGGTTACAGGAAGGGTCATTGTTAGGGTTGCAAGGGAATGTAGTGTGAGGGTAACAGGAAGGGTTAGTGTTAGAGTTGCAGAGGAGAGTACTGTGAGGCCGCCTACATACACGATCGAACATGTCCGCAGACCAGTTTCAGCGGACATGTTCGATCGTGTGTACGGCCTAGCGGACAAAAGTTTCTAAACATGCTTAGAAACTTGTCCGCTGTAAACCTGTCCGTCGGACATGTTCGATGGTTAGTACGCCCAACCATCAGACCAAAATCATGCGCATGCATCGAATTGGTTCGACGCATGCTTGGAAGCATTGGACTTCCTTTTTTCAGCACATCAGTGTTTTCTACGTCACCGCGTTCTGGTCCGAGGGGATTTTGGTCCGATGGTGTGTACACACATCAGACCAAAAGATCCCTTCAGACATGTCCGATGAAAACAGTCCGTCGGACCGGTTTCATCGGACATGTCTGATCGTGTGTACACGGCCTGAGGGTTACAGGAAGGGTTAGTGTTATGCCGCGTTACCACGGTCGGATTTGCCAATGGTAAAAGTCTGATCGGAAATTCTGATGGACTCGGAGAGAGAACATGTTCTCTATTTTTCCAACGGAAAAAATTCCTATATGAAAATGTATTCGTCTGTATGGAATTCTGACACACTAACAACCGTGCATGCTCGGAATCAAGTCGACGCATGCTCTGAAGCATTAAACTTAATTTTTTTCGGCTCGTCTTAGTGTTGTTCTTGATGGTCGGAATTTGGTGTGACCGTGTGTATGCAAGACAGCTTGAGCAAAATCCTGTCGGAAAAACCATCCAAGTTTATTCCGACAGAAAAGCTGGTCGTGTGTACAGGGCATTAGGGTTGCAGGGGAGAGTATTGTGAGGGTTACAGGAAGTATTAGCCTTTTGGTTGCATGGAGGGTTATTGCTTGGTGTATAGGTAGTGCAGGCAATTGGGAGGGGCGGTGTGAGGGTAACAGGGAAGGCTAGCGTGAGAATGCCATATATATTTCAGAGCTACCGTTTTGGTGCATTATTTCTTGTAAATCTGATTCTAGTATTTTGCTGCAATTACATGAGATAAAATCTTTGGAAGATAATTTAAAATAATGTAGCTTTGAATTTGCAAAACAGAGTGGCCTCCGGTGTCTATTTTTCCAAAGGTGTTTTGAGTGGGAGTACTGCAGCATGGCCAAGCAAGGGCACAGTATTTGTTAGTGAAGGGAAAGCACCGCACAAGGGTAAATTGTCACTAAAGGGCAAATGATGCTTGAGTACAATATTTGGCACTAAATTGCAATAATGTATGTCTGAGCAGGAAAATGTATTGCGTGTCTTTTATTTGAAAATCATAAAACAACATTATTATTTTAAAAATAATTGCACTTGTATTCATAGATCAGTAAAGTATGCAATTAGATAGTAAGCTCCTCCCACAGGCTGAACACCCATATGCTCAGGAAAGCCAAATTCCAGTTTGCAAATAGACCAATTTATAAGAATATGTATGTGTGTGTGTGTGTGTGTGTGTGTGTATATATATATATATATATACACAGTACAGACCAAAGGTTTTTCACACCCAGAGTTTTCTTTATTTTCAGGACTATGAAAATTGTAGAGTCACACTGAAGGCATCAAAACTATGAATTAACACATGTGGAATTATATACATAACAAAAAAGTGTGAAACAACTGAACATATGCCATATTCTAGGTTCTTAAAAGTAGCCACCTTTTGCAGCAGACACATCTCTAGAACAACTGATAAGAGGAGACTGTGTGAATCAGGCCTTCATGGTAGAATATCTGCTAGGAAACCACTGCTAAAGAAAGGCAACAAGCAGAAGAGACTTGTTTGGGCTAAAGAACACAAGGAATGGACATTAGACCAGTGGAAATCTGTGCTTTGGTCTGATGAGTCCAAATTTGAGATCTTTGGTTCCAACCACCGTGTCTTTGTGCGACGCATAAAGGGTGAACAGATGAACTCTACATGCCTGGTTCCCACCGTGAAGCATGGAGGAGGAGGTGTGATGGTGTGGGGGTGCTTTGCTGGTGACACGGTTGGGGATTTATTAAAAATTGAAGGCATACTGAACCAGCAGGGCTACCACAGAATCTTGCAGCGGCATGCTATTCCATCCAGTTTGCGTTTATTTGGACCATCATTTATTTTTTAACAGGACAATGACCCCAAACACACCTCCAGGCTGTGTAAGGGCTATTTGACCAAGAAGGAGAGTGATGGGGTGCTGCGCCAGGTGACCTGGCCTCCACAGTCACCGGACCTGAACCCAAGCGAGATGGTTTGGGGTGAGCTGGACCGCAGAGTGAAGGCAAAAGGGCCAACAAGTGCTAAGCATCTCTGGGAACTCCTTCAAGACTGTTGGAAGACCATTTCAGGTGACTACCTCTTGAAGCTCATCAAGAGTGTGCAAAGCAGTAATCAAAGCAAAAGGTGGCTACTTTGAAGAACCTAGAATATGACATATTTTCAGTTGTTTCACACTTTTTTGTTATGTATATAATTCCACTGGTGTTAATTCATAGTTTTGGTGCCTTCAGTGTGACTTTACAATTTTCATATGCAGTCTCTACTTCCTACTATGCATTGTTACATGATGGTTGTTCTTTATTGCTTTCTTACTATGTCTGAGAGTCAGCTTACCCACTGGAAAGAACTGTCAACAGCTGGTATGACAGAAAGTAGAGACAGACAAGTGATATTGTACTGGGCCACTGAGAAACCCTATCAAATGGCTAAAATAAAATATCTGTTTGTAATAAAAAAAATCATGGATGGTAAAGCTTGTAATATGTCAAAGTCACAAAATGTATACATTTCCTTTATTGCAAATAGACTTTCACAAAAAAAAGATTATCCAGATGGATCATACTGTGTTGGGCTCGGTTCACACTAATGCATTTTTCCATGCTTTTTGTAGAAAAATGGGTTCCTATGGAACACGTACACATCAATGCATTTTCATGCCTCTGTGTTTTTGGAAAGGGTCTGGGGCTTTTTTTTTAATAGACTTCAATGGAGAAGCAGCAGAAAAGCATGTAGTGTGTTTTTAGTGCGTTTTTTGACACGTTTTGCATTATTGAATCTGCCCAAAAATAAGTTGGTCTAATAAAAATGAAAAAAAGCATAAAAAAATGCAAAACGCATCAAAAACGTGTGTCTAAAAACGCAGAAAGCAAAGCACTTCAGAAACGCTCACAAGCAACATGCATAGATGTGATTTAAGTCTTATATTTTCTCTTTCAGCATTAATGCTGATTATACAGTCAGATAAGCTGACAACTAAAAAGTGCAGCTTCCAATCTGACATAATTATGAACATTTGGAAGACCGTGCAAGTTTACAGTACATAAATAATTGATTACATAATAGTTTCATGTTGACATTTTGAAATAATTTGTTGTGTTTTTAATGAACATTACAACGTAAAGATGATTGTTTCCTTTATTAAAGGCACAGTCGCAATGGATCTTCAGAACACAGACTGCCGTCCTGCAAACAGCAGCAAGCTCACATTGCCATCAGAAAATGGTTCCGGTACCAGAAGACCCAGCATTGCACCGGTGTTGGAAATTGCAGACAGCTCTACGGTGTTACCTTGTGACATGCTTAGTGACCAATCGGAGGATGAGTTGACCCAGTCAGATGATGAGGGTCTCCCAGTTTTGGAGTAAGTTTGATGTGCCCGTATTGATGTACATGGCTATCAATTCATAGAAACCAGAGATGTTGCAAGGATTGTGAAAGACTCATGCAACTCTGGGCAACACAGAGGAGATAACAAGTGGGCATAGCCTAGTCACACCCTACAATCAGAGTGGCATCAAGGGGAATAGTTAAACTGAGCAAGAGCCTATTTATTGTAAATACTGATCCCTTGTGCCAACAAAATTCTCTTAAAGATATGTGTGTGACGTTTTTATTGCTAACCGTGTCCTCACCAAGGAGATTCACCTCTCTATTTGTCATGGTGGTGTGCCAGAGCCCAAAAGAGAAATCCAAAATGTGAGTTGTCACCAGAGCAAAATGTTAAAATGGAACTCCACCCAAAGGGGGGGTGTATGTAGTTTTGACAGGTACCCACACACTCATTTCTGCTCAGATCATGTAGGTCAGGGGTCTCCAAACTTTTCAAACAATGGGCCACTTTATTGTCCTTCAGACTTTAGGAGGGCTGGATTGTTGCCAGCAGGGGCAGAAAATGTCACGGGCCCAGCATCAGTGAGAATAAATATGGCCTCAGGGTTGGTGGTCAATAGGAGGATGAGTATTCCCCCTAATAGTAAAAGGAATAGTATCCCATTATTGGTATTGATGGTAGATATAGTACCCCGTTCTTGGTGTCAGTTGGAGGAATAGTGCCTCATATCAGTGGAAGGAAATGTGCCCCAAGGGCCGGATAAAGGCTAGCAAAGGGCCACATCTGGCTCTCAGGCCACAGTTGGAGACCCCTGATCTAGGTGATCCAAGCGGAAGTTCACCCCCCCCCACAGTTTTCTCAGACACGTCACAGGTCCCAGAAGACTGCGGGACCATTCACAAAATGCAGCATGGCTCGTGCATGTACAGCGGGCGCCCGGCTGTGAAGCCAGAAGCAGTGTAGCTGGCTGCCCACAGTTAGGATGCCGGCTCCAGGAACCCGAAGGCTAGTAAAAAACTATCCCGGGTGAGGGCAGCACTGGATCCCTGGACAGGTAAGTGTCCTTTTATTAAAAGTCAGCAGCTACAGGATTTGTAAGTCTGCAGCAAAAAAATTTTTCCAGAGTAAACTTCCTCTTTGAGTACATGCTCTTTTAATTAGATATGATTTATTGATTGTACGTCACAGGACACAGAGGATTTGACTACTTAGGGTATACTGCCACCTTCAGGTGAATGGACACCAGGCAAAAAAAGGCCAGAAATCGGACCCCCCTCAACTAGGCTAGGCCTGATTTGGGTAGTGTCTTTAGGCAATGGATGTGCCCACAGATGTCTCTCTAAAGATCTTCTCTTTTCTGGGGCTTTGTACCTGATTTCCTGGTTATTCCTAATACCCCTGTGGGGAAGAGCAGGGCCTCTTACTGGCCAAGATGTACTGTACCTGGACCCTCTATGCAAGAACAGGGAAAACGTGTAATGTTGCCAGTCAGTGCTGAATCTTGCAGGCAGCCATCTCTGGGGGGGAATATATCCAGCGACCTCGCTGCTAGAGTGTTTACAGGTCGAGGGTAGTAATCCCCCTGGAGGAGAGTCAAGTCCTTGAAGGCCCTGAGAGACATGATCACTGTGATGGGTGAAGATTGGGTCTCCTGGCAGACTGGTTAGTGCACACACAGACTCTCTCTCTCTGTGTATATGTATATATATATATATATATATGTACTGTTCATACATAGACAAACGTACTGACTGCTTGATAGAAAGCTAAATCGCATTAAGACTTTTATGCTTTTATGGAGAATTCTCACTATTGTGGTAGGGTGGGCACAGATAGTTACTATAGCAGGGAAATCTCACCATTGTGGGAGGGGCAGAGACACAGACTAATGTGAAGAAATCTCATTGTGGGAGTGGCAGAGACACAACTAATATAAAGAAGTCTCATAATTGTGGAAGGGGTGGAAACACAGCCTGATGTAAGGAAATCTCATCATTGTGGGAGAGTTGGAGACACAAACTGCTGTGTGGACATCTTACCGCTGTGGGAGGGGCAGACTAACATGAGAAAATTTCACCATTGAGGGAGGAGTGGAGACACAGACTAACAGCTTTGACTAAGCGCTAACATTACAGTGCAAAACGCGTCAGCTTATACCCCACTGCCTGCTGTGATTTGTAGTGCCGTTTATTTTTACTATTAAAGGCAACCTTTTTAAGGATTTTTGGAAGTGCGGCTGTCCAACCTTTTCTTTTCAAGTTTTGTTCCATGCATTGCCTGCACCCATGAGAGGACACTGATTGCTTAGTGCACTCACCTGGAGCGGCAGTTCCCTTCTTCTCTATCGATACACAGTGGGAGGGGCAGAGGCACAGACTAACATAAGAAAATCTCACCATTGTGGGAGGGGCAGAGACACATTAACATAAGGAAATCTCACCATTGTGGGAGGGGCAGAGGCACAGACTAACATAAGAAAATCTCACCATTGTGGGAGGGGCAGAGGCACAGACTAACATAAGAAAATCTCACCATTGTGGGAGGGGGGGGGGGAGACACAATAACATAAGGAAATCTCACCATTGTGGGAGGGGCAGAGACACATTAACATAAGGAAATCTCACCATTGTGGGGGGAGACACATTAACATAAGGAAATCTCACCATTGTGGGAGGGGCAGAGACACATTAACATAAGGAAATCTCACCATTGTGGGGGGGGGGGAGACACATTAACATAAGGAAATCTCACCATTGTGGGAGGGGCAGAGACACATTAACAGAAGGAAATCTGGAGCTGCGGTGGCTCAACCCGATTGGCACTGCGCTGACAAGCCATTCACCTCTGCAGCTAAGGGTTCGGATCCCGGTCTCGGCTGCATGTGAATTGAGTTTGGTGGTCTCAGCCCGGCTCCCGGTGTTGCTATGCAAGGTACGCCTGCACTTAGTATGCCCACCCCCTCCCACACTTACACGCACTCGAAATTGGGTTAACATGCACGCACTTTGGCCACGCGGTCTCTAAAAAAGAGAGGCGAAGGACTAACAGGGCTGGCTGAGCGGGCTAGATCCTCTCACTCCCTCATAGGGGAGTCCCTCTGCCCCGTTGGGCTTCAAAGCGGAGCAGGTAGGGCGGGGTGAGTGGGAGGACCCCCTCACACCCGCCATTGCCACCCGGGGGCATGGAGAAAGATGGCAGATTGCCTCTGGGGGAGGTCTGCCTACTCCCAACTCCTGCAGTCCGGCTCCTCTCTCGAGTACACGCACAAAATACACTTAAAAAAAAAAAAACTGAGGGAAATTGTGGGAGAGGCAGAGACAAAAACTAACATAAGGAAATCTCACCATTGTGGGAGGGGCAGAGACACATTAACGTAAGGAAATTTCACCATTGTGGGAGGGGCAGAGACACATTAACCGCTTAAGGACCGCCGCATGTACATTTACGTCGGCAGAATGGCACGGACCTGTACATGGCTGCCTTGACATGGGTCGGGGTACCGATCGGGACCCCCCCCCCCCCGGTACATGCAGCGTTTTTTTTTTGTACGCCCCCTCCGGATCGCTCCCAATGCGCGCGCTCGCCTGCAGTGTCATTTCCTCCTCCTGTGTAAACACAGGAAGGGGGAAGTGATTTTTCAACCGCCGCTGAGGAGAGATCACATCACATAGTAAGTCTGCACAACACTACACTGACACCAGGACACGCAGGCAGACTTAACCCCTTGCGATCACCCCCCTGTCACAGTGTCACTGAATGCAGTGTACTGATCACTGCATTTAGTGTCAGTGTGACAGTTAGTGTGACAGGCAGTTAGTGTTAGGTTCAGGGTAGACCCCGTGCCCCCCACCCTAATAAAGTTTTAACCCCTTGATCACCGCCCTAGTTAACCCTTTCACTCCCAATTCCCAGTGTCACTAAGCGATCATTTTTCTGATCGCTATATTAGTGTCGCTGTTCCCACTAGGTAGCTATTTTTTTTTTATTGCGATTTTTTTTTTTACTAAAGACATGTGGCTAAATAAATTTTGGCCTAAATGTTTGACTAAAATTTTGTTTATTTGATTTTTCTTATAACAAAAAGTAAAAAATATTGATTTTTTTTTCAAAAATGTCACTCTATTTTTGTAAATAGTGCAAAAAATAAAAATCGCAGAGGCGATCAAATACCACCAAAAGAAAGCTCTATTTGTGGGAAGAAAAGGACGCAAATTTTACTTGGGAGCCACGTCGCACGACCGCGCAATTGTCTGTTAAAGCGACGCAGTGCTGAATTGTAAAAACCCCTTGGGTCATTTACCAGCGTATTGGTCCGGTCCTTAAGTGGTTAACAGAAGGAAATCTCACCATTGTGGGAGGGGCAGAGACACATTAACAGAAGGAAATCTCACCATTGTGGGAGGGGCAGAGACACATTAACATAAGGGAATCTCACCATTGTGGGAGGGGCAGAGACACAAACTGCTGTGGAGAAATCTCGCTATTGTAGGAGGGGCAGGAACAACATATTTTTATGGGGTATAGCAGTAATAGCAATCAAGTAGGGGTAGAAATATAAAAAAGAACAGCAAACATGTTATTTGTGGAAATGCCATGAAATTAAGGTGAACATTACAATAACAAAGCAGAATATGTTACAACTTAAAATACACGATAGGTTGCCGTGAAGAAATGTTGTTAGCCATATGTCATGTTCCACTTTGCTCTGCACCGTGTTGGAAATGCAATCAGGAGATTTAAGTGTAAATTCTTTTCATGAGTGAAGTGATTGTCTCTTCTTTTTAAGCCTGTCACCGGTGAACCTATAAAATATTTTCCTGCTCACAAAGGCCCTTGCAGAATGAAACAAGATTTATTTTAAAAGACATTCCCATTGAACTGCAATTCTGTTTTATTTCACAGTGACCATATGTCATGTATATTTCATGTGAGATCACATTTGCATGGTTGTGAACATTCATGAATAATGTTTATTTTCAGGGAAAACATTATTAGAACAAAAGATGCACACTGTTACAATGTGTAGAACTGGCTGATATGGTGTAACACTGCCCCCATGTGGCTGGTTATCAAATTGTCTGCAATAGTTGGGAATATGTCTCAGATGTAAGTTGCCCTACTTGGATTCTGTGATTGAGCTGCATATGCTATGTGAAAGAAATTGCAGCGTACCTGTTGTGTGCATTTAGGTGACTTTACAGTCCATTCAATACACAGGGGCTGCCTAACTGCATTGAGGGTCATCACAGCACGCTATGTTATGGTGTAAATGGGTCCTTACTGGAAACAATCCTATGTATGGCTGTGTATATGTATGGTATCATCTGATTGCTCAGATTATATATTTGTTACTATCATATCTTTTCAATAAAAATTGTGAAATTTAAATGCTGTTTATTCCCTACACATCAGCCGTAATATTAAAACAGGCTGTATAGAAAAGAGGCAGTGATCATTAAAGTGGAAGTAATCCCATTGATTTAACAGTTACATTTCTGGCATTTTGACAAACTGTCAAACCATCCAATGCCTGGTGTCATAACTAATCACATGTGCAGTATCATAGCAGTTGAAGATTAAACAGAGGCCAAGATGGCGGCTTCCTTGGCTGAAAATGATAGGAGGGTTTACTTCCACTTAAACACAAAGCTCAGTAATCTCCTAATGCCAGCCCTGATATTTTCATATTACATTTCATATTACAGTTGGCTAACGCAAGTGCTGAGGAAGGTGAAACTGGCACCTTCTACAGAAATATCTTCAGGGTCAGACAATAGGAGTCTCCGATGCCCTCTAGTGCCTGTTAAAGGGATAGTTGTTAATAACGTCCTCCTACTGTTTTTTTTTTTTTTTACATCTGCAGTTATGTGAAAGGATACCCACCAAATTCACCGTATATTGGGAGCTCGCCAACTCTTTGCCACCTTCTGCCATCAAAAGCTGCATTTTGCTGCCTGCGATTGGACAAGGTATTGTATGTTATATACATATAATAGTAATTGTGCATTTTGTTTTTTTTATGACCCAAGCCAGAGGGTGGTTGTAGACTAGTACAATTTACCTACTGACAAACAAAATCCCAAATGTATTTGTTTATTTATGTTGTCTCGTTTACTTGCTCAACCTCTGGCCCTTGGGAGTCATGCTTGTACTTGTCAGCTTTGCAATGCCTCATGGGACTTGTAGTTCTGCAACAGCCTCGAGGGCCACAGGTCTTTTCATGTCTTTTTATGTCTTTTTGTCATGTTTGAATGAATGAACTTGCAAAACAGTGTTTTATTGGGGACAAATACTTCCTGTGTTATGGGTGTTTTTATCCCGGAATAGACTCTTGATAAAAGTTTAGAAAACTTTACGAAGTTTGAAAACTTTGTTGGAAGTTCAGTTGACACTTTATGATTGCACAGGAGAATTCTACATTCCCTGTTCTTGTCATATTGTCTCCTGATAAGTAAGAGGCACCCAACCAGGCGAGAGATGTGTTTGTATCCCAGGGGGGGGGGATGTGTTGACAGGTGTCTCCTGCAATCCTCAGTAAGTTGTGGTGTCTCTCTTCGCACACAGGGCTGCAAACATAACAGCTTTGAAGATGCCAAGGCCTACGGCTTCAAGAACAAACTGATTATCGTGTCTGCAGAGACCGCGGGGAACGGGCTGTATAATTTCATCGTTCCCCTGAGGGCGTACTACAGATCGCGCAAAGAGCTCAATCCGATCGTCCTCCTCCTGGACAATCCGTATGTAATTCCTTTATTTTGTCCCAATTCTGAAGGGACAGGAGGCAGCAAAACACTTTTTTTTAATGCATCATTCTAAGCTGTAACAGAATTGCTGAACATTTTTTATTTTCTCAGTTGTATTTATATCTTCCTGCTCCTTCTCAATGCTTCAGTTTGATGCTTCCTTCTGACATTGTGCTGGTTTGTGTATATATGAGTCCTCAAGTGTACAGAATGAAATGGCTGATGGAGTCATCCTATCTGATTGATGATGTTAGATCATCGCAAGAATGGAAATGATATATGTTATTGATGTCAAGCATAAGAGCAGATTATACCTCATTCACAAGAGACTAGATACAAAATCAAAAATTATCAGAGATGGTCCAGCCAAAACAGATGTTTCAATGTGTTTCTTTTTAAGATTGGCCCCAAACAGAATCAAATAATGAAAGTAAGTCCACAAACCAGTAAAGCGCACTACAAGTCCCAGCTTCCAATGTCTGTAATATCCATGAGATTCACTCCTATCAGAATGCTAATCCAATCAGAAGGATGGTCAGGGAATGTGACAGGAGGATCCTGCAGCTTCCAGATAAGATCCAGGATGATGTAAAGCAGCTACAAGAAAACAGGAGCATGTCATTCGCATAACAGTAATCAATTATTACATGAAAAAAACAGCACATTTACAGTTAAAATTCTTGGAAATCGGCATAAGCGGTATGAATCACCGAGGTGAAGACAAAGCAAGGCTGTATACAGATAATGGCGACTCCAGATGCCCTGACCAGCATCATACGGACCACCTCTGACAGCTGTTAAAGGGGCGCCTTCCTGTTAGCTGTCAGAGAAGGTCTCTATGATGCTGGCTGTGGGATCTGGAGTCTCCATTTCCTGTATACAGCCATGCTTTGTCTTCACCTTGGTGATTCATACTGCTTATGCTGATTTCCAAGAATTGTAACTGTAAAGCCCCATACACACTATCAGTTTTGCTGCAGGTTTTTCTCTTCAGGTTTACCAAAACCATCTAATATGAGGTCAAACCTTAAGAGTTTCAATTGGTATGCAATCAGGCAGGCCCTTGCACTACATGGTTTTGGTAAATCCGAAGAGAAAAACCTGCAGGAAAACTAATAGTGTGTATGGGGCTTAAGTGTGTAATTTTTTTCTTTTAATAAATGATTACTAGGAGAAAAGTAGATGGACAGCCGCACACCAAAAAATAACCTTAAAAAGGTAGCCTTTATTTGTGCAAAAGGATAAAAGCACTACAAAGCACAGCAAGCAGTGGGATATAAATACTGACGCATTTCGCACAGAGGTCTAGTGCTTAATCACAGAGCTATGATTAAGCACTAGACCTCTGTGCGAAACGCGTCAGTAATTTATATCCCGCTGCTTGCTGTGCTTTGTAGTGCTTTTATCCTTTTGCACAAATAAAGGCTACCTTTTTAAGGTTATTTTTTGTTGTGCTGCTGTCCATCTACTTTTCTCCTAATTTTTGCCTTGTGCATTGCCAGCACCCACAGTGTCTGAAGAGGACATTGATTGCTCATTGCACTCACCTGAAGCGGCTGTCTCTTTTTCTCAATAAATGATTACTGTTTTACTAATGAACGCTCCTGTGTTCTTGTTGTTCAAACAGAATCAAAGATGACTGTGAATGAATAAGTCAATTTCCATGATATAATATACTTTTTATGAAATATGTGTGTTTGTATCAGAACAATGCAACGTCCAGGGGCGGACTGATCATTGAGTCACTCGGGCACTGCCCGAGGGCCCCATGCAACTAGGGGGCCCAATCAGGGTTGCTAGGCTCAGTAAAACTAGGGACAGTATGTAAAAATCTGTTTTTTTTACATCTGTCCCTGATATGTCCGAAACTAACATGCTTCTGATGTGAAAATCCCGAGATTTTAGCTACCCCGCCTCTGCACTGCCACCTGGCGTGGTGGCCATCTGTAAGCCCAGGGGCCCCATAATCTTCTATTGCCCAGGGGCCCCATAAGTTGTCAGTCCGCCCCTGGCAACGTCCTCTTTGTTGCCTACTGAGAATGCCAAGGGATCTTCTTGTGTGGATGGGTTTAAGGCCTTCCACCACTGACCTGGCATTGAAGCCGACCACATGAGAACAGCATTTTTGTGAACAGGTTAAATGTCCCCTTTTAAAAGCACATGTGCAAAGCCTGAAGGTACATGTTTTGTCTTTTTTTCATCGTTTTTTTTTTTTTCTTTCTATTATGTTGTCTTCCCACAGGCCAGACAATCACTTCCTAGAAGCAATTTCCTGTTTCCCGATGGTCTACTACATGGTCGGCACCATAGATAAGTAGGTTTGTTTATATCAGTGTACTGTAAATCATACCATTAAACATCCATCTACCTTTATTGACCAGATTCTTTATTCAGTGTTTACATCTTTAACTTTATCTTTATTTGTGTTAAAACATCCTAGATTGTGGATCCTAACAAAAAATAATTGCAAAAACTAATAAGGCATTAGGAGTTAATACTGATGAGTCTTAGAATCCTTTCACACCTGGGCGGTTTTCAGGTGCTTTAGTGCTAAAAATGGCCTCTGCTAAGCACCTGAAAACCGCCTCTCATTCATTCCAGTGTGACTTTTGTGTGGGTTGAGAGCGCTGTATTTAATGCTCCCAAAACACCCTGCCTTTTGGAATGAATGGGCAGCGCTTTCAAAGCACTTTAAAAGCGCGTTCAAGGAGCCAATAATCGCTGCCAAAACAGCGCTAAAGCACCGCTAAAACGAGCTGCGCTAAAGCCGGGTGCTGTCAGTGTGAAAGTAGCCTAAAAGCATATTGCAAGGCAAAATAATAAGAAACACATATTCAGTACATCTCTGTAATACTAAGTTCTGTTCCATTAAAGACCCTGCAAGTACAGAAAAATACCTGTTGACTTGCCAGAAATGTGAAGTGTGCCAGGAATGATGTACTCCGCTGTTGATTTCCTGTTATGGGCTGACAACACACACAACATTTTTATGTCTAAATTACTCAACTACTCCCACTCTCCTGTGTATACAACATAGACACAAATTATCCAGTAGTCCAATATACAAACTCGAAAAACTGTTTAAAATAACACAGGAAGCATGTAGAACTTGGTGAAACTCGGTTTCACCACCTTTGACTCAGGCCCTTTGCTCCCTTACTTGAAAACACAAAACTCCGGCTTCTATGCTTACAAGAGACAGCTTGTTCCCCAACAGCTCCCACAGATCAGATCTCCTGAGTGGCTCCCACTGAGTGAAGGATTGGGACAAAGGAGATGCAGCTACAAGGGGTGCAGTGCAAATGCCAACGTCACTACCAGATTATCTTCCTGCAAGTGAGAACGGTGGAGCAAACTACAGTATGCACTATGCAGGGAGGTACTAGTGCCGGCTCGGTGCTTCAGCTCAATACAGCAACAAAAATAAGACATGTGAAGGTCAGATCTGAAGAGGGGTATTTGTGATGTGGATGGGGGATGCAGAGGTAAGCAGCTGTGGAAAAAGGCTGAATTCTGCACTCTGTATGCAGCGCACCCCTGAACTCTGCACTATTTACGTAGCACACCCTGAACTCTGCAGTCTGTTTGTCACCCCCTCCCTGAAATCTGCACTCCTGGGGCCAGATTCAGGATGGCGAGCGGTTCTTTGCGGCGACATAACTTTTCCTATTTACGTTACGCCACCGCAACTTTACCTGCAAGTGCTATATTCACAAAGCACTTGCGTGTAAAGTTGCGGCGGCGTAGCGTAAATTGGGCGGCCTAATTCAAATTGGGCGGGTAGGGGCCGTATGCTATTTAAATTAGGCGCGTCCACGCGCCGAACGTACTGCGCATGCGTCGACCATTGAAAAATCCCAGTGCACATGCTCCGAATTATGACAGTGTTTTCGTCGTGAACGTAATCGACGTAAATCCCCATTCATGAACGAGTTACGCAAACAACGTAACATTTTTCAAATTTCCCACGGTCACGACGTCCATACTTAACATAGGATGCGACATCTTTTTGGTGCTTTATCTTTACGCCGGGAAACCCCTTACGGAAACGGCGTAAAGTCACTGCGCAGGGCGGGCGTACATTCGGGAATTGGCGTATCTCGCTGATTTACAAATTCTCTGCGTAAATCAGCGGGAACGCCCCTGGCGGCCGTTTTAAAAATGCTTTTAAGATCTGACGGCGTAATACAATTACTGTTGGATCTTTCCTGCAAATCGGCGTATCTTGTTTTCTGAATACAGAAAACAGCTCTCTGTTTATATTAATGATCGGGAGTCCACAGGACAGCCAATCACAGTGATCACATGATCGGCCAATGCTTCCTGTCCCTTGGGTGTACAGACCCTATTAAAAGTTAACTAGAAGGGGTTAAATATTTGCATACCTATCGTAGGAAATAATGTAACTTTAGTGATTCTTTATTAAATATCTATTGAACTTAGCGAAGTTAGAAACTTCTTGTATAAAAACAAAGCGCTGCTTTCTAAGTGTACAGGGGGTTTTCCTTAAAGGGGATATATTGCCTTTTAAGTGGTGTATTGGACATGCATCTGAAAGAAAACTGCTACATGTAAATAAATAATTATTTTATGTATGCTATTGATTTAAAGACTTTGGGCCAGATTCACATACACTTAATATTGCACTGCGTAATTGAAATACTCTACGCTGCCGTATTTTACCAGGCTCTACACCGAATTCTGGTAGATTTTTGCCCGTACGCTACAGCGGCGTAGTCTATTTCTCGCCGCGTAATCAAAATATGAGATTAGGGGGCGTGAAGCATTTAAATTAAGCGCGTCCCTGCGGCGATCGAACTGCACATGCTCCGTTCAGAAATTTCCCGCCGTGCATTGCGTGAAATCACGTCGTTACGTCATTCGTTGTTTGAGTAGTGTCGTTTACGAACATTCCTATTCCCGGACGACTTACGTAAAAAAAAATAAAAGACGTCGGAAAACGTAGAAATTCGACGTGGGAACGACGGCCATACTTAACATGGGCTGTCTAATATTAGAGCAGCAAAAAGCTGGTATAGTGTTACGCAAAAAAAAGATGACTAAAGGTGCCGTAAGAGATTGCGAATGAAGATCGTAATTTCGGGGATCGCCGGCAAAAGCTCATTTGCATACCCAGACGCGGAAAACGACGGGAAGTCCACCCAGTGGCCGCAATTTTATTGCAGCGTAGATCCGAAGGCGTATGAACACGTAATCCAGTCGAATTGAAGCCCGCAGCCGTCTATTCATGGTTTGAGGTTTTCAACTAGCTAGAAAACGCGCGTAATTGGAAATTACTCCAGTCTAACACCAGTTAGACAGGCGTAATGGCTCTCTGAATCTGGGCCTTTGTTCATGTATCATTTGTAATTATCTATGTAGAGGAAGGTAGACCGATTTACTCATTACATGTGCAGCTTTTACTTCCTACTTTGCGATGCTACCCAGCAGTTGTGTTGTACTACTTCCTTCCTTGTGGACAATATTGCAACAGCTGTTATAAGACTAACGGAGTCGTTGTCCTGAGCTGTAGATTACTCCCTCTAGTGGCTAATCTACAAAATAAAATTTAGCAAGAAAAATATGGGGCATATGAAAAATGTGAAAGCCGCTTAAAAATGACAAACTGCAAACGTTGCAAAAATATTACAAAACTCCAAGTGTAATGAACTTTCTGTCTTTCTCAGTCTGGATAATTTGCTGCAGTGTGGAATCATCTACGCAGACAATTTGGTGGTAGTTGACAAGGAGAGCACCATGAGTGCAGAGGAGGATTATATGGCAGACGCCAAGACGATCGTGAACGTGCAGACTATGTTCAGGTGAGATAAGGTGGATGCTTTCTTTCCCAGCTACCATATCATTTAGATCAGGGTCTAACTGGTGGCCCTCCAGCTGTTGCGAAACTACAAGTCCCATGAGGCATAGCAAGGCTGACCGTTACAAGCATGACTCCCTCTGGCAGAGGCATGATGGAATTTGTAGTTCTGCAACACTTGGAGGGCTGCCAGTTTGAGACCCCTGATTTAGATGCTCTTCAAACAGCATTTGTGCACAGCCTGCCCTTTCTGATAACTAAAGTACTAAATGGATCTCATTATGGGTTGTGTATACTGGTGGCATCAGACAGGAAAATTAGCAGTTTTTCTTCTTTTCTTTTTTTTCTACTGAGTCCTCTTGAGTGAATGGGCTATATTTTGGAACATTTTTTTTTGGAGAAATTCCCCCTTATATGTAGTGTTACATTTGTGGCCAGCTTTAGGATTACTGAATGTTCACGGCAATGGTGACATGCAAAGTACAGAAAGTCATGTGGCTTTTCTTGTTTGTTTTTTTCAGGCTGTTCCCCAGTCTCAGCATCACCACTGAACTAACACATCCGTCAAACATGCGCTTTATGCAATTCCGGGCAAAAGACTGCTATTCTCTTGCGCTTTCCAAGTTGGAAAAAGTAACTATGTCTACTACTACTATCAATGATTTTAAATAAAATAAAAAAAAAGGCAGATTTAAATACCTCTGCATTCCTCAATACACAAAATATAACTGGATTGATCCAGAGAATATCCGATTGCCTTCAAGGGATCAGGAAGGATCTTTTATTCTTAAGCCATGCTTTATAGAGTTTTTTTTGTTTGTTTTTTGCCTCCCTCAAGCTCACCTGTGGGTATAAGATTCTGGAGGTTTTCAATTTTTATTTGTTTTATTGGTTGAACTGGATGGACTTGTGTCTTTTATTCTTATCCTAAAGCTGGCCATAGATAGGCAGAATTTTGAAAGAACATGCATGGGAAAAGAATGTTCTAAGAAAGTCAAAAGAAAGAAAGGGGAAAGGTCTGATGTCCCCAGTAACACAATTCCATCCCTGTAACATATAATAAAACAAAGGATTTACCCCGGGACTTTAAATGAAGTTCTAAGAAAGTCTGTTCATTTTTCTAATCAATAGTCAGTCAAATTGACGTTCATTTTCGTCCGCAGTGACAAGAAAATTTGGAGAAGCAGGATAGAATTTTTTCCCTTAAATTCACAAATTTCTAACAGTGTATATGGTTTTCCTTTGGTAAAGTCCATTCATTTCAAAATCATATGGTAAAAGGAAATTAAATCTTTTAAACAACAAATGAATGTTCTGAGAATTTTAGTTTTTCAATGGTTTTTAGGCAGAGTCTTTGAAAGTATATAAAACCAGCATTTGCTGTTATGACAATAAGGTTTAATGTACACGGGACGTTTTACATCCTCTCCTGACCGGTTTAACTTGACAGATAGTAACCAATATTTAAAAACGTCAGTTTTGCAACATTTAGTTTGCATTTAGAAGCCTTTTTTTATATATATAGTCAAAAATCAAAAACACCTGTAAGCGAAACGCGGCTAAACACAAGTTACCACGTTTACACTTGTTTACAAGCTCTTTTGCCTCATACACACGACTAGGATTCCCGACGGGAAAAGTTCCGTTCGGAAATCCCGGGGGGAAAACCGAAAACCTGTTTGGTAACTTTTCCCCCGTACACACGAGAGGTTTTCCCGTCAGGAAAATTCAGATGAGAGCTTTGGTCGTATGGGAAAACTGCCAAAAACTGCTGGGAAAAAGTCCGCCGGGAATCCGGTTCCCATCTGAAAAACTGCGTGGAGCATACGCACGGCTGTGATTCCCGGCCAAAAGCTCTCCTCGCAGTTTTCCCATCGGGAAACCCGGTCGTGTGTACGAGGCATTACAGGCATTTGATTTTCAAATACCTCTTAACATCCATCCTGAACGCAGTTTTTTGCATTCCAAAAAATGCCTCTAAACTCAACTGCCTAGAAATGACTATAAACGACCCCATGTACATGTATTGATTTAAATAGGAGCCTCTTAATGTACAAAAATAAACATAAAATGATAGTACCATCATCCTGGAGATCAATTTTAGATAGAGTAAGGGTTAATGGGACCCCAAAATGGCCCAAAAACAACCTTGAGGAGAATGGGTGGGCAAAGGGACTATAGCGGTACTAGGTAGACAATAATAAGTAAAGAGATTATAGTAAGATAAAAGATATAAATTAATTTATTATACAAAGTATCAAAAAACAAAGGACACACATAATTGTAAAAAATATCGAAAAACAGCAATAAAATGGACACAATGTACGACCAACTGTCCCAATCACTGAGATGTTAAGGGCCCTAACAGAGGGTGGCGGTGAAACGAAGGGGGTCATACACGTTGAATCTCTATTAGTTTTGCAACGATAGTTGCTTCGTCAGGAGAATTTTTCTGCACTGGAGATCTCACTCGCTTGGGGGAAAGGAGACACAACACGGAGAGAACAATTGTGAGTCAAATAATGCACACTGGAGTCCTTTGTTTTTTGATACTTTGTATAATAAATTGATTTTTTTTTTGATTTTTTTTAAATCGGATGTTTTTTAAGATCAGATGTATCTTTTATCTTACTATAATCTCTTTACTTACCCGTGTACATGTACTGACAAGATAACATAGAGAAGAGTTCAGGGGCAAAACTGTTCCTAAACGTCCGTTTACCAGCAGCAGTGTACATGAGGCCCAACATTCGTTGGCTTGTGACAAATCCTTGTTATTTTTAAGAGTACATTTTGTTATTAAACATAATGTATTGCCATCCACATTATGAAGTTATGAATCATAACAAAGAAAAAACAATATAAAGAAGGAAATCGACATAAACTATGAATATACATAATGACTCTTCCTATCTGTTTTAAGGGTTTTAATTTGAAATTATATCCATCCATGGCCAGCTTAACTATGTAAAATATTAACATCATCCATATCTATATTTCCACTTCCCTACACAGGTTTTGACATAAAAAAATGTGGACTTTGACTTTTATTTTTATTTCTTTTAATGACATTGACATTTTTTACACAAAATATAATGTAATAACCCACTTACAGGAGATACAGTTGCAAGAAATGTATGTGAACCCTTTTGGAATGATATGGATTTCTACACAAATTGGTCATAAAATGTGATCTGATCTTCATCTAAGTCACAACAATAGACAATAACAGTCTGCTTAAATTAATAACACACAAAGAATTAAATGTTACCATGTTTTTATTGATCACACCATGTAAATATTCACAGTGCAGGTGGAAAAAGTAGGTGAACCCTTGGATTTAATAATTGGTTGAACCTCCTTTGGCAACAATAACTTCAACCAAACGTTTCTTGTAGTTGCATATCAGACGTGCACAACGGTCAGGAGTAATTCTTGACCATTCCTCTTTACAGAACTATTTAAGTTCAGCAATATTCTTGGGATGTCTGGTGTGAATCGCTTTCTTGAGGTCGTGTCACAGCATCTCAATCGGGTTGAGGTCAGGACTCTGACTGGGCCACTCCAGAAGGCATATTTTCTTCTGTTTAAGCCATTCTGTTGTCGATTTACTTCTATGCTTTGGGTCGTTGTCCTGTTGCAACACCCATCTTCTGTTGAGCTTCAGCTAGTGGACAGATGGCCTTAAAGGGGTGTTCCAGCCCTAAGTTGTGTTTATTAAAAGTCAGCAGCTACAAAAAGTGTAGCTGCTGGCTTTTAATAAACACTCACTTACCTGCTCCTGCGTTCCAGCGACGCGCCGACCGGGGCTCCGCTCCTCTGCCCCCCTCCCCGGCCGGCGTCTCCATCCTGACTGTGGGCACCCAGCCGTGACAGCCTTCGGCTTCACGGCCGGGCACCCACTGCGCATGCGCGAGCCGTACTGCGCATGCGTGCGCGGCGCGGCTCGCCGCTGATTGGAGAGGCGATCGCATGGGACCTGTCAGTGTCCCATGTGATCGCCTACAGGGAGGGGGCTGGTGTAGGCGATTAAGCTTAATCGCCTAACCAGCCCCTCGGCGGAAGCAGGAAGTGGGACAGGAAGTCCCACTCCTACTGAAGCCCCCACTCCCCCCCCAAAAAAATTACATGCCAAATGTGGCATGTATGGGGGTGAGGAGTGGATTGAGAAGGGGTCATTTTTTTGGGTGGAACACCCCTTTAATTTCTCCTGCAAAATGTCTTGATAAACTTGGGAATACATTTTTCCTTCGATGATAGCAATCCGTCCAGGCCCTGATGCAGCAAAGCAGCCCCAAACCATGATGCCCCCACCACCATACTTCACAGTTGGGATGAGGTTTTAATGTTGGTGTGCTGTGCCTCTTTTTCTCCACACATAGTGTTGTGTGTTTCTTCCAAACAACTCAACTTTGGTTTCATCTGTCCACAGAATATTTTGCCATTACTGCTGTGGAACATCCAGGTGCTCTTGTGCAAACTGTAAACGTGCAGCAATGTTTTGTTTGGACAGCAGTGGCTTCCTCTGTGGTATCCTCCCATGAAATCTATTCTTGTTTAGTGTTTTACGTATCGTATATTCGCTAACGGGGATGTTGGCAATAGCATATGCCAGAGACTTTTGTAAGTCTTTAGCTGACACTCTAGGATTCTTCGTCACCTCATTGAGCAGTTTGCGCTGTGTTCCTTTAGTCATCTTTACAGGACGGCTACTCCTAGGGAGAGTAGTAGCAGTGCTGAACTTTCTCCAGTTATAGACAATTTGTCTTACCATGAACTGATGAACAGCAAGGCTTTTGGAGATACTTTTATAACCCTTTCCAGCTTTATGCAAGTCAACAATTCTTAATTGTAGGTCTTCTGAGAGCTCTTTTATGCGAAGCATCATTCACATCAGGCAATGCTTCTTGTGAAAAGCAAATCCAGAACTGGTGTGTGTGTGTGTGTGTGTTTTTAATAGGCCAGGGCAGCTGTAATCAACACCTCCAATTGCATCTCATTAAATTTGAACTCCAGTTGGCTGACACCTCACTCCAATTAGCTCTTGGAGATGTCATTAGTCTAGGGGTTCACATACTTTTTCCACCTGAACTGATAAATGTTTACATGGTGTGTTCAATAAAAACATGGTAACATTTAATTCTTTGTGTGTTATTAGTTTAAGCAGACTGTGATTGTCTATTGTTGTGACTTAGATGAAGATCAGATCACATTTTATGACTAATTTGTGCAGAAATCCATATCATTCCAAAGGGGTTCACATACTTTTTTTATGCAACTGTATGTGGTATTGTACATATCAGCTGGATCAATAAGTAGTAAAAGTTATACAATTTCATGACCATAACATGGTGATATAACAATTTAGATTCAACAGTATGGAATAACTGCAGCCTACCTAGACTTCCACCTTAATGTTTATGGACGTTTGTGTTCCCCAGATCTTGTTAGATATCTATTTGTGTCATTACAGAAAGAACGAGAAAATGGATCAAATCTGGCATTCATGTTTCGCCTTCCATTTGCTGCTGGACGAGTGTTTAGCATTAGCATGCTGGATACATTGTTATATCAGGTCAGTGTGTTTTTATTGTCAGTGTGCTCAGACTCTAGACCAATCTGTATATATCATTACCAAGTATGGCTGCCTCTGAGGACATACCGTTCATATATGTAAACTGTACATAGAATCACAACTCATGCCAACTAGACTTCCAAAGAGAAATAAGGAAAGGGCCATTGCTGGCCTTCTCTAAACATGCCAGTTTCCAGGATGATGCTGATCACGTGGCTGCAATATTTTCTGCTTTAGAGATCAGACAACATAGCAGGTTTTCTTCACTTACTGGCCACATACTTATTGCAGGTCAGTGACTCCCAAAGTGTTAAAGCCATTAGATTGGCATAATAGCCAGATAGATAGCATTTTCATAAGGCTATTTTTAGTGGCAGTGTCCATATAGATCACAGCCCAATCTGCTTTATACCATCACCTATGTAATGCAAGGGTCTGCCTGATTGGATATATAGGGAGAATGGCACACCAAGGAACAAAAGGTCTTTAGGGAAATATTAAAAAGTTAGAAAAATATTAAGATTCTGAACAAAGAGGGAGAAGAAATAGCACCATCTAAGTGTAGTACTGAAGTGAAGCATTTATAAACACATAGAAGGCAACTCACATAGGCTTAAAAGCACTGTGTGCCCGCTGAGCTGGCTGCACTGGAAACACCCAGAAATTTCTATTCAGCATGGAACGCACAGCGTGAAGGTGGACGTTGCATCACTCCAAGATGTCGACGCAGTCTAGGGGTTGTTGCGCGTTACAGAGCATGGAGCAGTGCTCAATCCTCAGGCCTTAGGAAGTGGCAGCCAGTGCAACATTTTTTGGGGGGGCATGCAAGCAATCTGACACCACCACCCCGGTCGGTCGATCACTCAAATCACCCCCAACCCCCCCACTCCCCGTCGCTCCATCGTTGGCCCACCAGTCCCACACTTACCCCATTTAGTTTGCGTGCAGCGCTTCTTTGGTGGCTTCACCCTGTGTCTCCTCCTCCTTGGCTTCACATCGGCTTCCCCTGGGTCTCCGGACCCGCTTCTTAATATTAATTTGCTATTGTCACACAACTGGGTGGGCTCAGGGCGCAGTGCTCAGCACCCTAAGCCCCCTTTTAAGCCAATTAGAGCTGCAGGTTCTAATCATGTACTTAAAAAAAAACACCTCAGTAAAATCCATACGTCTGTCACCCTGCACTAGCAGCTTCTACACTTTAGATTTACTTTCAAACATGTAATGCAAGGGCCTGCCTGAGTACAAATTAAAAGTGTTTAGGTCTGACCTCATAAAATTGTACAATGTATGGCCAGCCTTTTGCTATGTACTCATGATCGATTTCCCGACTGGAAAACTGCCATGTTTGCTTTTGGTCGGGAAAACCTGCGGGCAAAAAAAATGAGAACTTGTTCTCTTTTTTTCCCGCCACGATTCTCAGTGTTTCTATGGGAAACACTGCAGTGGAGCATACACATGGCCAGTTTTCCCGACCAAAGCTGTCATGGCAAACCAGCCGTGTGTACACAGGAAAAGCAACCGAGCAGGTTCTCGGTTTTGCCGGCAGACTTTTGACCGCCGGGAAAACTGATCGTTTGTACAAGGCATTAGATGTTGTTTTTTCTTCTCCCTCATTGGATGGATGGGTATGTCCTCCTATTTCATAATTTTTCGTAAATCTAAAGGAGATTGTAAGGTGTATGACCAACTTTAGCCCAGGTTCACACTAAATACAGCTATTTCAGCGCGATTTCAAAGCTGCCGGCGTGATTTCATGTTCGGCTTGCACATGAAATCTCCAAAAATAGTGCAGGAACCTTTTTTCAAATCGACGCAAGTCAAAGTCGCATTGATTTGAACAGTTCCATAGGCACAAATAGGGTGCAACTTACCATGTGATTTTGAACTGTCAAATCGCATGACAAGTCGCACTGGTGTGAACGAGGGCTTAGTCTTGTATCATGTTAGCCATTGATCAGTACAGAAAGATTTAGTTGAAGGGATACCTTTTTTTTTGGCTAACTTATGTTATTAAAGTTGCAAGCTTTCAGGGCCTTAAAGGGGTTGTAAAGGAAAACATTTTGTTTCCCCTAAATAGCTTCCTTTACCTTAGTGCAGTCCTCCTTCACTTACCTCATTCTTCGATTTTGCTTTTAAATGTCCTTATTTTTTCTGAGAAATCCTCACTTCCGGTTCTTCTGTCTGTAACTCACCACCGTAATGTGAGGCTTTCTCTTTGGTGTGGCGTGCCGTGATCGCCCCCTCTCTTGGATTACAGGAGAGTCAGGATGCTCACTAACACACAGCTCCTTTCTCTATCTGCAACGTAGAGAGCGTCCTGACTCTCTTGTAGGGGGCGAGCACGACACTCCACACCAGGGAGAAAGCCTTGCATTACTGTGTGGAGTTACAGACAGAAGAACAGGAAGTGAGGATTTCTCAGAAGAAATAAGGACATTTAAAAGCAAAATAGGAGGGTGAGGTTAGTGAAGGAGGACTGCACTAAGGTAATAGAAACTATTTAGGGAAAAAAAATATTTTCCTTTACAACCCCTTTAGGCTTGCATATGTAATTTAGTCTGAAAAAGGGACATAAGGTCCAAAAAGTGTTTTTGGCAACAAACTTAAAAGAATTATCACTTTTACATTATTCAGTTCCTAAAATGACAGAGTACATGTAGTCCTTTGACCCATCTTTCTAGGTGCCTGGCTGTAGTGCTAACTGCAATGTCGGACAGAACATCCCAGCTAGTGTTACAGGGCATCTACAATGATGGGATAGATAATTACATAGAATTTTATTCCATCAGGAACTGAACAGTGTAAAAAAAATGCCAATAAGGAATTCCAAATGTCTCTTTCTGCATGCTTGTATTCAGCCTTTGGCTCAGAATTGGTGAAACCAGACAAAACCAGGCACAAAGCATGTTCTAAAGGAGGTCAGCAGTGGCAGCCTGCATTGTAGCTCATGACCAATGTACTTAAATTTAGATTTGTATATGTGCCTGTGTTTTTGCAGATATTACTTGTAGTTCTGTTCACACACACACACATGTATTTCAATCATTTTATCATCCTTCAGTCTTTTGTAAAGGATTATATGATCACCATCACCAGACTGCTCCTTGGGTTGGACACCACGCCAGGCTCGGGCTATTTGTGTGCGGTGAGTAATGTAATATAGAGATCCTTCCTGGTTTTTGTGTGTATGTGGGGTGTGGGGTGTGTGCGTGTATGTGGGGTGGGGCTAGGACAACCCACCATGAAGGTGGAACAAAGGGACTGCGATACCAAGGCATACCGACACACAGCTTCTTCTCCCAACAGGGTAAGTATGCTGCATCCACCGAGGTAAGTATGATCAGGGGGGAAAAAAAACATGCTTCGATTTTAAGCCCTGGTAAGCAAGTAGGAGCGGGGGTGCGGTCTAGTAAAATCCATTTACCGTATAGACTCGAGTATAAGCCGACTTGAGTATAAGACGAGGTACCTAATATTACCACAAAAAAATTGGGAAAACGCATTGACTCGAGTATAAGCCGAGGGTGAGAATGTAGCAGCCGAAAAGAAGGTAAACAATGCTCATTTGCACACATCACTGTGCCCATTGCAACCTCACTGTGCCAGCCTCAGAGGCTGCGGGCATCCATTCATTGTCTTCTCCTGGTCTCTTCCGTAAAAAGGCAGAATTGTGTCTGCTGAGAAACGCCTATCACGGACGTTCTCTCATCCTCAGACTCAGTTTCCCAGCAGACACTGTGTTCAGTGTTCCGCCAATCATGGACGTCCTCTTGTCCGAGGAAAAGGTGTCCGTGATTGGAGGAACACTGAACACAGTGCTTCTGCTGGGATGTGCGAGGATGAAAGAATGTTTGTGATAGGCTTTTTTTTTAGCAGACACAGTTCCGCCTATCACGGAAGAGACCGGGAGAAGACCGCAAGTTTTAAACAATGAACGCCCACAGCCTCTCAATTTTAGGTACACTGACTGGCGTATAAGCCGAGGGGGTTTTTTTCAGCCCAAAAAAAAGGGCTGAAAATATCAGCTTATACTCGAGTGTATACGGTATTCATTTAGGCAGAAATTAACAATAAAGCTGCCATGGGCCCCTATGTTTAGCTGGTGAGGCTTGGGCCCAGTAGTACTGCCTCATCAGCGGCCCTGGGTAGAGGTCACCACTATTATCTGAGGGATGTGGCAGATTCTTTATTGCTGGCCCCTCTGTGGATGGAACAGACTTGATTATTTTTTTTTTTTTTTTTTTTATGTCAATGTAGATGAAAATCACGGAGGAAGATCTGTGGATCAGAACATATGGTCGGTTGTTTCAGAAACTTTGCTCATCCAGTGCGGAAATCCCGATTGGCATTTATAGGACTCAGTCACACATGTTTTCCACATCTGAGGTATAGAAGATGCAACCGAATCGTTTTTGTACTAAGGAGAAAACTGCGTATTATTGCCAATCCCTGAGTGAATGGTTGAGTTCAGACATGTTCAAAGAGAATGGGGCCCATCAGACACCAGTGTATGCCTTCTCATGTGAAGTGATGGGGTGTGGGAGGGGGACTAAGCTATCCCCCTGGGTTACTGAAGGCGAAAGTAGGTTGTACCTGGGATCCCTGGACAACCACCAGGCTCAAGGCTTCTGCCAAGGTAGTCATGTGGATGATTTCCGATCAACTGAAAAATTTGATATTCAGTCAGTATAATTGTCTTCTCTACAGTTCTTCAGTTTTCTACCAAAAAAAATTACAGATTGCTTTTATTGCTTCATCAAAGCTGTAATATTTATACAAATGACTCCATATTGCTTTCTCTTGCAACTTCAGACATTTTGTTTTTAATTTTCCTCCGTGCATCTTATGCCTCACAAACCATGTCTGCTGCTTCTTCCTTTCTCGTTGTCCCGTTAATTGTGTTGTATACTAGCAGTAGCTGATAATTGAGACAGCTGTACATGGTAGCCAATCAGCTTCTAACTTCAGCTTGTTCAATTGAGCTTTGAAAAAAACCTTGAAGCTGATTGGTTTCCATACAGAGCTGCACCAGATTTTACCCTCTACACTTTTAGTAAATCAACCCCTTGGGGTCCATGCACCTGGTTCCAGAGGTAAGATTGTTACATGTGTCTTTTTAGAATACCATATATACTCGAGTATAAGCCGTCCCGAATAAAAGCACCTAATTTTACCACAGAAAACGTATTGACTAGGGTGTCCATCTGCATGCCTCAATGTGCCCATGCCTCAATGTGCCCATGCCTCAATGTGCCCATGCCTCGTTGTGCCCATGACTAGACTGATGTTTAATATGTCTAGTCAAGTCTAGTCTATGGAAGGTGTGCCCAGCTTTGAAAAAACGGTGCTCCCCAACCGTAGGTCCCCCAGACAACAAACTTTGCACACTTGTAGAGGAGAAATGGGGCTACATGTGTGCCAGGGGACCTACGACCGGCTAGTACCGGGTCCCCAAAATCACAGAATAAATGACAGTTTAACATGGTAGTCTATGGAAGGGGAGCCCGGCTTTGAAAAATTGGTGCTCCCCGGCCGTAGGTCCCCCGGCCAACAAACTTTGCACACTTGTATAGGAAGAGTGGGGCTACATGTGTACCGGGTCCCTAAAGTCCGGGAGATCAGGCGCGAAAAGGTGACTCGAGTATAAGCCGAGGGGGGCATTTTCAGCACAAAAAAATGTGCTTAAAAACTTGGCTTATACTCGAGTATATACGATAACTATTTGCTTTAAGTTACTTTTGAGCTTCTTTATGAAATGTAGAACATTAACAATATGTTTTTTCTTCTTTAAACAGCCACATGATATCAGAACACAGGTAAGCCTTCCTATTCCATAGATTAAAAACCAAACTGCTGCAGCCTCTGTACATGCATAACTAGAGTGCTTTCCAGCTAAAGTAGCTTCAAGAAACATTTAAAGGGAACTTTTCATATGGATGTATGGGATCTTTTTTTGAATCTTTGTTCTGAGTCAAAGACTCGCTAACCATTGAAGCAAAGGTAGCAGGCCTGAGGAACCTCTGTCAACATTTCATTGCCCAGAGTCACCATTGGAGCGATATTCCTTCACTTCCTGTCCTGGTGACTGGATGGCAAAGAGACAGGAGATTATGGGAATTATCTCTAGTGTGGACGGAAATAGTAAAAATGATATGAAGCTCTGTCACATATTTATTCCTGCATTAAACACGAGGGAGGCAAACCTCTAATTGAAACAGAGCCCAATGAATAGTTTATTGATTAAAGGTTCCTTATCAAATAGTTCTAACTTGGCCAAGGTTTAGGGTTTTATTGTTGATGTTTCTTAGTGACCCTTATTCTCCCTCATTTTTTTATCCTAGTGTTATTTAAACATAATAAGACATAGCCCCCAACTGTCCCTGATTTGTTACAAAGTCCCTCTTTCCTCCTTATTTGTCCCTCATTTTGGTCCAGTCTTTTATAGTTGTATATAAAATGCATTACTTATCTATAAAAAAAAGTGTTTCCCAGTGCTAAGCCTTTCATCCAATTTCTAAACTGCTGCATTTGTAAATTCCAAAAAACAAAATAAAGTAATAGTGGTGGTAAAAAAACACTTGTGGGTTTAACCAATCATTTTTGTGTGTGTGTGTTCTATGCTTACATACTATTGCTAATAGGTGTCCCTCGTTCCCATCTCAGAAAGTTGGGAGGTATGTGATAAGAAATTAAATATTTAATAGTATAAAAGACAAGTTTTAGCATTAACAAAAAAGGCAGCAAAGGTCTGATGAAAACGGTCCATCAGACAAACCGATCGTGTGTACGCAGCATTAGTTCTCTGACTGGTAGAAAAAAGGAGGATGAGACTGATTGTCATCCCAAGCATTATCAGATGGACCTTAATGTTTTTCCTTAATTTAGAAGCACCTTATAAATGGGACTTTTGTGCCAAATGCATCAAGGTTCCTCTGTTGATGTCTGTTTACATGTGTGTAGGTTTTACACAATAAACCTGTGGTTGAGCAAGAGAACCCTGGGGAATTTATGTATTGGATTTATGCATTGTCTATAGCTCAATCTACATTAGCATCCAGTTCAGCATCACCCTCTTACTTCTGTTTCCATCTTTAGTCTCAAATCTCAATCAATGTGGAAGAATGTGAAGACACGAAAGACACAAAGGAGCACTGGACGGGTAAGCCCAGCCACAGGAACTCAACGTCCAGCGACCAATCGGAGCACCCGCTGCTACGCAGGAAGAGCATGCAGTGGGCACGGAGGCTTAGCAGGAAAGGGAACAAGCAGACAACTAAGACAGCGGAGTGGATAAGCCAACAGCGACTAAACTTGTACAGGAGATCGGAGCGTCAGGAACTCTCCGAGTTGGTGAAAAACCGTATGAAGCACCTGGGCCTCCCAACGACGGGGTATGGTAAGTCCTTGCTGTGCTCTTGTTGGGGGTTTTGTTGCCACTGTGGACCTCAGTTCTGAGTATATCATTCACGTGTTACATACTCTGTTCAGTCATTTGTCAAATGTTATGTTTCTGTGACAAGCGTGAGGGACCATTCATCACTACTAATGCCATCTGGGAATCTCTGCAGCTTTTATTTTATGAAAAAAAAAGGAATCTCTGCAGCTGTGTGAAGATCAGTCCACTCAATACATCATTCATTTGATTTGTACTTAATCCATTTCAGTCAGATTCAGCAAACTTTTTGATTCTAGGCAAGACTTCTGCCTTTTGTCACACATGCTGTGCATCTTCTCAGAATATAGGTTTAAGAAATGTGAAGGATACCAGCAACTAAAGGAATTTAGCAAACTGGATAGCTAGGCCAATAAAATTAATGCTGGGATTTGTCAGACAAACTCTGTCATTTTTATATTTGGCTGGAGTGTGCCTTTAGAATTTATGCAAGGAATGCTCTCTGACAAAATGGCTGCCCTCATGCTTCTTACACAGTAGTTGCCACCACTAGCGAAGGATATTGAGGTCTGCTCATTAACAAAACATTCTTAACTTCTCCACTCAAAATGTTTCCACTGCCATTGGTTGTTGCCTTACTTTATTTGCCCTTTGTAGTTTGGGTAAGAAATAGTTAGCTATTGGGCTAATGTGGCCGATTGCACCCTTTGTCATCCCCAGCATGGCAACATGAAATGAGATTTAGCAGAGATTTCATTGTTTGTATTTGTCTATAGTTGATGTGTTTTGGTGTCTCATATGTACACATGTTATAGAGAGATAGGTTTGACCTACTAAATATTCCCTGCATACAAAAAACAATCTTTAAGCCTCCGTTCACACATGCTGCACCCGTGGTTCATAGCATGGGGTGAAGGGTGTCCCTGTTCACCGATTCAGGTGCAAATCAGGTCCACATTTTTGCCTGAATTCATACCTGAATCAGACCAGAAAATGCACAGGACCCTTTTTCAATGCGGATCAGTGCCACCCCGGAGCTGTGTGAACCGGATTCATTGAGAGCCGGTCATACTCTCCTGTCATGTGAATTGGATGCGAGGGGAAAACCCTCATCCAATTCACATATGTGTGAACGGAGCCTTAGAGAATGTTGAATCAACCCACCTACATTTTCTTCCATCTCTGAGTTTTTGGGTTTCTACATTCCCTATAAAGAGCAGCTTTTGCTCTGTTTGATTCTATATTTTATAGTATCGGCAAAGTTATGGCAAAAGATCTTTACTTAGTCACCAGTTAGGGCCGGTGCTACCACTAGGTAAACTAGGCAGCTGCCTAGGGAGCACTGCTGTCTAGGGCACAGCCACAGGCAGTTGTTGCTGAGTCCAAACCCCCCCTAGAGCATCCTGCCCAAATACCCAGTCCTGCTGCCACAGCCGAGCCACTCAGCAACAACGCAGGCTGTGCAGCAATCGGGACTGAATGTACAGTGGTTGACAGCATCCACGACCACCGCCTGCTGTTCTCTGCACCAGGGTTTGGTTGCTAGGGGTTCCCATGTCAAACATTTTGTTGCCCTGGCTTTTAGGTTTGCAGGAAGTTCCTCCTCCAAACGTATCCAGTCCCAGTTTCCAGCCTTCCACCTTCCACCTGTCCTTTAGCCAACTGCTGCAATGAGAAGGAACAGATGCTGATGTAAGCTGAGGTCTTCACAATACTCCCTACTCCCCTTCCACTAACCCCAACTATCCTTATAAACCTCTCCACTCCCCTTACCCCACTCTGCTTTTCCCTTCTAATGTTGGGGACCCTAATGAAAGGGAATGGGCTCTATGGAGGATGATGTAAAGGGATTTTGGGGACTCTGATGTAAGGTGGCTTTAGGGACCTTGATGTAATGGGGGTGTGGGGACACTGATGTAAGGGGGGCTCTGGGGACCCTGATGTAGGGGGGTGACTTTTGGGATCTTAATGAAAGGGGGACTCTAATGTAAGGGGGCTTTGGGGTCCTTGACTTAAAGAGGATAGACTCTGGGGACCCTGATGTAAGGGGGGACGCTGCAGAACCTGATGCAAGGGGGTGACTTTGAAAATCCTAATGAAAGGAGGAACCTGATGTAAAGGGGACTCTGATTTAAGGAGGGGGGTCTGGGGGATCCTGATGTAAGAGGGAAATTTGGGATTCTAATTTAGGGGAGACTTTGGATATCTTAATGAAAGTGGGGTCTCTGATGTGAGGGTGAACCAACCAGGTGTGGCGCAACATCACTTCCTCCCAGCTCCCCAGTCAGTCTCCACACAGAGCTAACATTGGTAAGGAGGTGAGAAAGCATCCCTGTACAAGCTGCATTTGCAGCCTTTATTTTCTTTGTGGGGGGGGGAGTGCGAGTAGTTGGTCTTGCTTCGGGCATAAAATAGTCTAGCACCGGCCCTGGTTACAGTCCATCAGATTAAGCTATTAAAGGGTTTCTAAAGGTAAAAAAAAAATCCCTAAATAGCTTCCTTTACCTTAGTACAGTCCTCCTTTACTTACCTCATCCTTCGATTTTGCTTTTAAATGTCCTTGTTTCTTCTGAGAAATCCTCACTTCCTGTTCTTCTGTCTGTAACTACACGCAGTAGTGCCTCTTGAGGGGGGAGGGGGCGAGCAGGAGTGTCAGGGCACTTTCTACTTTGCAGATAGAGAAATGAGCTGTGTGTTAGTGGGCGTCCTGACACTCCTGCTTGCCCCCTCAACAGGCTTTCTCTACACCAGGGAAAAAGCCTTGCATTACTGTGTGGAGTTACAGACAGAAGAACAGGAAGTGAGGATTTCTCAGAAGAAATAAGGACATTTAAAAGCAAAAGTGAAGGATGAGGTAAGTGAAAGAGGACTGCACTGAGGTAAAGGAAGCTATTTAGGGAAAACTATTTTTACCTTTACAACCCCTTTAAGCTTGATAAAAGTCTGTAGCTGAAATGTAACTTTTGGAAGATGCTGACTTTTGGGTGCTGCATTTTTTAACCCAGTGCAGTGCAAGTTTTTGTACATTTCTAGGCTTTGAACAGATTGTTCCACCTTTAATGGGGGGGAATCCTTAAATTTTCAGACTAAGCTAGACACATTATTCTGGGGTCCAAGTGCTTTCCATTACCTTTCTTGACCTCTGAGTGCAGTAGGTGCCAGGGCTGGATATATGAATAGCGAGGCAGACTGTAGCGTCCAGAAATATTATATCATGGCCTGTGTTACTTTGTGTCTTAAATGTGAATTTGTTAGTTTGTTATCATACATTTATCTCTGCCTATAGTATCTATGCTTTCAAAAAATGTGAATTGCCTTGCTGTTGGCTGACCCACTGGCTTCATAACTTTCTGAGGCATTGACCCAGAGCAAGTTGTGATATGCTTCCTTGTTCCCAGTCCGAGGCTCCAAGTTTTGCAGCAAGTGGGTGAGCATAATGACCAAGCAACCAGCATTTCCAGAAGGAAAGGTCAGCAGTGGTGGCTTCTGTGTTCCCGTAAGGAAAAGTTTCCTTTACCTGTGTTTGCCCATGGAATGGAATGCTTAAACTGGCCCTATGGCTATTTCAAAATTGCAAAATGGAAAGCTAGATTTGCTTCATATGTGCAATCAAATATTTTACAGCATTCTGGAAGCCTGGAAATCACTACCACCCTTGTTATTAGACATGTGCATTACTGGAAAATTCATTCATTCATAATATAGACCCGAAAAGTGCATTTCGTGTCTATATTATGATCCCAATTTGTAAATTCAAAAGTATGTAAATTCGAAAATCTGACAATAAGAAAGAAAATCTGAAAATAACTAATAAAAACATAATAATAAATAATAATTTTTAATGATTAAACATTTTTATCATTGTTATTTATTATTATTAATTTGTTACGTTTCATTCGTTTAGATGGGCATTCGTTATTTCGGATAATTCGTAACTTTGGATAAATTTGTATAACAGACAAATTTGAAAGGAAATTTAAATACCTACAGTGTAATAAATAGTAATAGTTAAGTTGTTATTATTAAGTTGTTATTATTAGTAAGTTATTTTATTTTGGATTTTCGAATTTATGAATTTACGAATTTTTGAATATTCAAATAAAAATAAAAATTGGTTTTCGTTAATTCTGATATCTCCGAAATTTCTCGAAATGCATTAAAAAACAAATTCAGGACAAAACGAATTGTACCTTTCTACTTGTTATTAAATGTCAGCTACTTACTTTGGCTGAGAGCTTAGGCCCATGCTCTCGGACACCCCCTAGCTGGCCAATGAGTCTGTACATAAACACTGTGGGCCAACAGGAGCGTGCCTGAACAGTAGGGATGAGCTCCGGCATGTTCGCACACTGCACATGCAGATCCCGCCAGGAAGTCTGCACGGCGCTGCGCTAATCACAGGCAGGGAGACATTTCCCGATATCTGCAGCCGAGCATCTGGACAATGTATGAATAAGGAAAAAACCTAATCACAGGAGTGAATAAAGGTTGGACTTTGAGGCAAAGCGGAAGTATATATAAAAAATAATTGTTTAATACAAAAAATAGAAAAATACAAAAATTACAATATAGAAAAATAAATACAATAGAATAGAACCATTTGGATTAATAATTCATAGGTGATAAATAAATCCTTTGAAGTCGCCTACGCGTTTCGCCGTTGGGCTTCCTCCAAACGAGACAAGCTGGATTTTTTGATAATTTATAAATATTGTTTCATAATCTGGAACAATACATATCACATTAGTAGAAACCGACATCCGACACTACTAGGTTCATTACCACATACTCTGACCAGCACAAACAGGTACAGGCTATTATGGATAAACATTGGCACCTTCTAACCATTTGTGGTTTAGAAAAGAAAGTGGACTTTATAGGCACTAATCATAAACGTAATATAAGTGTTTTATTGATACAATACCAAAAGGATTCTGGCATTGCACTCAAAATTACAGTATAAAGTTATAAAAATACATTTAAAAAGACATATATGATTGATCACACAATAAAAATAGTGAACAAAGAAAATAAATAGTCGTTGTAAAGGAATGATCCGGTGTAGAAATCAATACAGATTGATAACTACTGTAGATATAGATATACATAAACATAAACTCTACATGTTTCGCATTTGTTGCTTCGTCAGGAGTTATGATTTTTCGTTTCCGCTGTTGGGTATCATAGAAAGGATTTTTGACAGTATAGATGAATATTGTCTGGAACTTGGGAGATTCCAGATGATTGAAAAACGATCCGAATAAAAATAAAACGGTGTGGCTTATTCCAAATATGTGCACCGCAGAATGTTGGTGGAGAGGGCTGAACAACTGCTTTGGTTATTATGCTTGAGCAGCTAAATCAATAACAAAGAGGGGGTGATCCCCTAGTCTGCCATTTCTAAGCAGGGAATTCAACCAAACGGCCTGAGTGACACACTCCTGAATACACCGCAGCCTTCTACTATTGTTGGTCTACCTACTAATTGGAATTCAGGCTTCAACACTAGGGGATCACCCCCTCTTTGTTATTGATTTAGCTGCTCAAGCATAATAACCAAAGCAGTTGTTCAGCCCTCTCCACCAACATTCTGCGGTGCACATATTTGGAATAAGCCACACCGCTTTAGCTTTATTCGGATCGTTTTTCAATCATCTGGAATCTCCCAAGTTACAGACAATATTCATCTATACTGTCAAAAATCCTTTCTATGATACCCAACAGCGGGAACGAAAAATCATAACTCCTGACGAAGCAACAAATGCGAAACATGTAGAGTTTATGTTTATGTATATCTATATCTACAGTAGTTATCAATCTGTATTGATTTCCACACCGGATCATTCCTTTACAACGACTATTTATTTTCTTTGTTCACTATTTTTATTGTGTGATCAATCATATATGTCTTTTTAAATGTATTTTTATAACTTTATACTGTAATTTTGAGTGCAATGCCAGAATCCTTTTGGTATTGTATCAATAAAACACTTATATTACGTTTATGATTAGTGCCTATAAAGTCCACTTTCTTTTCTAAACCACAAATCTTTCTAGTTACTCTAGGACGCGGCACTGTAATACTCCAGGTCACCCATAGTCCATCCTATGGTCTGTGCACCTTGAACCCCGTTTTCACCTTCTAACCATTGACCAGACTCTATCAAAATACATAGGTCAAAAAACGGAAATCACATATAGACGCGCAGCATCAATCCGTGACCGTTTGGTCAGGTGTAAATACTGTAAAGCTAGTGCGGAACCACCAGATACCCCAGGTTTATTTAAATGCAAACACTGCAATTTCTGTGACATGGTTTTAGAGGGAACTTCTATTCGATTACCAAATGGCCAAACCCATAAGATACGGCATCATATTACATATTGATTGTACAATTATTTTTTATATATACTTCCGTTTTGCCTGAAAGTCCGACTTTTATTCACTTCCTTATTCATACCATATACGGATGTGGCTAATGTGAGTGCTTTCGCTGTGTATTTTGTCCTATTCCCCTTTTCCCTCCCTCTCCCCCCTTTTTTTCCCCTTTTTCCCTTTCCCCCTCACCCCCCCTTTTTTTTTTGATTCATCTGTGCAAACACGCTGGAGCTCATCCCTACTGAACAGGGTAGCTGAGGTTTGCGTACCTTTAGAAAGCAGGTAAATGGGTAAGATAGATGTTGTTCTCGTTTCTTACAAAGTTTTAGTGAATTTTGCACGCATCATATGCCATGCTTTTATCCCATGTCCCCATATGCTTGTTGCCATGGCATCACTAGAAAATGTGTCCATGTTGGACTAACTTTAAGTGTTTGTTCAGCATCTCCTCTAAGTTCCTGACCCTCTAAATGTACACAATGTGCTTTAATTGTAGTGTGATGTACTCTAGAGTATGCGCTCACTGTTAAGGAAAAACAGCCCATTGCAACGTACATAAAAACAACAGATGTGAAAGCCCGTAACTGTAAAACATTTTACCAATGGAAAATGGCGAACTCCAACTGCAGTTGTGTGAAGTGACCTTAGCAATTCCGTTACACAAATAAGTGTGGGCAGGATTAGTAGCAGCAATGTAAAGACCAAATTACCTGCAAACTGAAATGCATTCTGGGTAATAAGGTAATAAATACCATACCCTCTCTTGCAAGTGTTAAATTAAAGGGGTTGTAAAGGTTTGTTTTTTTATTTTCTAAATAGGTTCCTTTAAGCTAGTGCATTGTTGATTCACTTACCTTTTCATTCGATTTCCCTTCTAAATGTTTTTTTTCTTTGTTTGCTTTGTCTGAATTTCTCACTTTCTGTTCCTCCTCAGTAAGCTGTTCTAAATGACTTTCCACTGCTCAGATGATGGAGGAAAGCTTACTGAAGAGAAACAGGAAGTGAGAAATTCAAACAAAGAAAAACAACATTTAGAAGGAAAATCAAAGGAAAATGCACTAGCTTAAAGGAACCAATTTAGAAAATAAAAGACGAACCTTTACAACTCATTTAACTGAATGAATTCTTAGTGTTTACCTTATTAGAATTAGAAATTCAATTTGTGATTTGCTCACAGCATGTTAGGTGTAAAACCACTTTTAAAGCCCTTTATTGAACGTTCAGTAATCAGCTAAATACAGTCCAGGTACATCAAAACAAAAAGTGTAAAAAAAGTCTAACAATTTGTTCTGTTTAAAAAGCAACTACAACATGAGTAGAAAAGCCTGTCCTCAGCCAGCATGCTGCAGAGCAGGACACTTGTCCCAGAGCCATAGCTTTGCAATCAGCAGGGAGCATATGCTTTGCTGAGCTCACAGCTACAGGTCTGACTAAGTGGAGAGACCACACAAAAAAGGGGCCCACTGTGCAGGTACTGGCAGGGAACAAACTTATATACTTGGTTTTGATGCAGTTGGAATGCATATAGCTGATATACAGTGCATCCGGAAAGTATTCAACACGCCTCACTTTTTTCACATTTTGTTATGTTACAGCCTAATTCCAAAATTGAATAAATTCATTATTTTCCTCAAAATTCTACAAACAATACCCCATAATGACAACTGAAAGACCAGTGGCGGCTAGTGCTCAAAATTTTAGGGGGGGAGCAATCAAACGAAAAAAAAAAACACTGTGCCCATCAAATGCAGCCACTGGGCCCATCAAACGCACCCAATGTACCATCAATTGTAACCAGTGTGCCATGCCATCAAATGCAGCCACTGTGCCATGCCATCAAACGCAGCCACTGTGCCAATTGTCACTACTGTGCCCTTTAATTGTTGCCACTGTGCCCTTTAATTGTCGCCACTGTGCCCTGTAATTGTCGCCACTGTGCCCTGTAATTGTCGCCACTGTGCCCTGTAAAATGCTGCCCCCCCGCCCAGCACTTACTTTCTGGGGTCCGCCATCCTCCTTCCACGGTCCCTCAATGTCCTCTCCCAAAAAGAGTGGCTACGGGACAACTCTATGAATGTCCTAGTGGCCCAGCCAGAGCCCAGACTTAAACCCGATTGAAAGAGGCTGTGCACCGACACTCAACCTGATGGAGCTTGAGAGGTCCTGCAAAGAAGAATGGGAGAAATTGCCCAAAACATAGGTGTACAAAGCGTGTAGCATCATACTCAAAACTACTTGAGGTTGTGATTGGTGCCAAAGGGGGTCCAACAAAGTATTGAGCAAAAGCTGCGAATACTTGTGTACATGGGATTTGTTTTTGTTTTTTATTTTTTATAAATTTGAAAAGATTTTAAACAAACTTCTTTCACCTTGTCATTATGTGGTATTGTTTGTAGAATTTTGAGGACATTTTTTTATTTAATCCATTTTGGAATAAGGCTGTAACATAGCAAAATGTGGAAAGAGTGAAGTGCTGTAAATACTTTCCAAATGCCCTGTAAACTGAAACCTCAATAGAGCTTTCAGTGAAAACTTTCTCTTAAAAAAAATATGTTTTTTTTTTACAAGATTTATATTTTGTGGTGGTGTTCTTTGAGATACTGAGTGTAGTTTTATATTTTTAAATTTCAGTCATGAAATGTACTGTATTATAACTTGGCTCCCTCCATAATCGACTATTGCTTGTTGGTTGTAGGTGACATGTGACCTCATATGTCCGCTTAAATCCCATTTATGCAGACTGGAGAAACCATTTTAGAAGGGGTTCTCTGACTAGTAACAGAACAGCAGGCCACACTAGACATGTTCAGCCTGCAAGATGGCTGCACACGGGGAGACAGGAACATTTTAAAGCAAAACCTGATGTGTTCTGCTCGATTTAGTCTCTTGCTGATTTCTCTTTCTTTCTCTTTCTCTCTTTTGTTCATGTCTGTGCCTTTTTCTTCTGTATGTTCTCTGTAGAGGATGTAGCAAATTTAACTGCCAGTGATGTGATGAATCGGGTAAACCTTGGATATTTGCAAGGTAATTCTCCTCCTTGGGAGTCAAGCTTTGACTCAGCGCTCAATGTGATTGCGAATATGCCAACTGGCCCCTCCCACCTGACGCATTCTCAACCGCAGACTAACGCATGTATGGTTTCTGCATGTGCATAAAGACTAACGCCCCATTTTATGCCGCAGATATTGCTTGGTTTTCAGTTAACAAGATGCCATTTTTTGTCAAGTCCATCAGACACCATACATTTCACAATATAGTACGAACTGCAGATGTGATAGGAGAGGTACAAATTAACTTAGGAGCAAACTACATTTTATTCTTGAAATTCTAGCAAGTAAGAATCAAATATTGCCTAAGCAAATTACATCTTTTACATTTTATTTATCTAAAATATTTTTTTGCTGAAATTCTGCTTTTCTGCAGACACAAGGCTTGACTGGCCTAACTGCTGGATGTTTGTCTACGGTGTCAGTTGTTATATATTCTCCTACCTTTCTATATCACTATCCCTAACCTCCTTTATCCCTCCTAGCAAAGATTTCTCCTACCTGCTAGAAAATGATTGTTATTGCTCCTCTCCACTCCACACATCCTAAAATTAAACTAGACCCTTTTCCTAAAGCTATGTCTTGCCTGGATGGGTAAAAAAAAAAAAAAACTTCAATGCTACTCACATAGCCAAGAGCCTAAGCATTTGGTCATGTGACCGCTGCTTAAAGCTGAACTTTACCCATACTTGATAAAAAATAATGTTTTTACATACATTTCACATTAATAGTTATAACTCCAAAATGAGTGTGTGCTGTCGTTTTGCTGACGCCCAGAAAACCTGAGCAGCAGTAAATCTTTAGACTGTCAGCAGATCGCCCTCTACATTTTCAGCACAGTGACAAAAAACAGAAAGCAGCTGATCATGTGCAGAGCAGGGTAAGACTGTGTTTTACTAGGTTTTTAAACAGTATAGGCACCTTTTTTATTGTTTTGCATAGCTCCACCTACACAAGTGGCCAGCCTGAAGTGATGTAGCAGGACTTCGTTTTCTGACAAATGTTCCAATGATTACTTCCTGTTGCTGTGACACCCATAGAAGAAAGGGGGGAGCAGTTGACCACCAGAAAACATTCTCATAGGTTCTTACCATTCTCCACTCTCCAAATATTTTTCATCCGTCAGAGCTTAAACCCGAAAAGGGGAAGTTGCAGACCAAATTCATATAGGCGTCCAAAACTGCTTTAATGACGCACAAGACAGCCAGCATGTTCTGGAGGACAAAACATGCTTCCCTTAATCAAGGCTCGGTAACATTTGCAAGTGACTCAAGAAACTGGATGCCTGAGAAATCTTTAACTTACTGCTTGCAAAGGAATCAGATGGGGCAGAATTATGCCAGTAAAATACTGTATTTATTGGTGTATAACACTTACTTTTTACCCTGAAAATAGAGGATAAACTGTGCCTGCATGTTATACGCAGGGGGCTGTGGGAAGTTTTTAGGGTGTGTGATATACGACTGTGCGTGTTATACGCCAATAAATACGGTAGCTACAACATACCAAATCCTAAGGTACCTTTCACCATAGGTGTGCGCAGCCTATTGCATTAGGGTGTGCACCCCAAAGCTCAAACACACACTACCGATCACTCACGATCTTCATTCAGAAAGGGAAGGGGCCAGTAAATTACATACTTACTGGCCCCTTCTCCCACTCATTCTAAATCATCCCCACAGCAACATCCGGCGGGAGAGGAGGGAAGCCAGAAGCACTGTAGGGAGAAGGGGAGGAGCTAGGGCAGTGGGGGAATTTGTGCTGCACAGGGTGATTAGGATGTGCCTGGGCACACCTGGCACACCCTGTGTGCACGCCTATGCCTTTCACATTCTGATCATGTCCACCTGCCAGTTTTATCTTGACTTTGATCAGAAGCTCCATGCAGGCCTATGGACAGTCAAATGTAAATGGACTTGTATCCGTTTACATCCAATTACCTCCTAGTCCATCTAAGTTTTTAAAAAAAAAATGGTAGGACTGCATTGTTTTCTGTTTTTGCAGACCTAAAGATGACAAATCAAAGGTAACCTGATGTAAATGGACAACAGTGACTGTTTATGCCCGGCCACCCATAGAGTTGTCAAGGGTTCACCGGGCAAAAATTAAATAGGCTCTGGTCCTAATATCTGTCCCGTTATGCTCTGATTCAGAATAAAATATGCTCACGGATCCCCTGCCGATCAAAGCAGACTCCACTCAATGTGAAAGGTGCCTAACCCTTTGGTATGTTGTAACTGTTTCACTGACATAATTCTGCCCCATCCGATTCCTCTGCAAGCACTAAGTTTAAGATTTATTTGGCATCTGCTTCCCCGAATTCATTTAAATGCTAGCAGCAAACATTAGTAAGCCCTGATGAAGGATGGTGTATTTTACCCTAAAAAAACTTTGGCTGTCTAGTGAATTATTAAAGTTGTTTTGGACTCCTTTATGGCGCTCCATCTTTTGATTTAAGTTCTGAGTAACATTCCTGAGTTCCTATTCAAGGGTATCCTTGCTTGGATGTGAGCCGCCTAACCAGAGGCAGTGAGATTTTCAAATGATTGTTTTCCCTTAATTAATAAGCATTGAAGTCCCAGTGCCTCTTGGATGTATGTATTTGTTTTGCTTGTGTCCTTGTTGGAGAGAGTCCCCATAAATTCCTGTCCCAAAAGGAACGGAGTAGAACTGTCCCCAGTAGGAACACACATGGCTGGGACTTTAACCCTTATCTACTTACTTATCTAAGGTTTTGGATGGAGTTGGACTTTAAACTGAAGAATGGCTCTTCCAATTTTTCTGTGCACAAAAGACTTCTGTGTTTTATAGATTACCACCCATATTTCCAGATGTTTTTATTATGTCAACATATACTAAAATTTAAAGATTAAAAAAAGTTATATACATTTTAGATTATAGAGTTTGTGGAGTGGACAATTTTCACTTTTAGGAATACAAAATGACAAAAAAAAACAAATAGGGAAATGTGTTTTAAAAATAATTTTACTGCGGTGAGGTTGATCACAGACTTTTGGGAGGTCTACACAACGTAGACATTTCTTAGGTGTTGGCATTTTCCTCCATTGATGCGCTCACTCTTTTTTTTAAGATGGCCCCAACATGGTTTCATGGAAGCGCCCACCCTAGCATGGTATATTGCCAGTTCTCAAAGATTCTCTAAAACTACCGTGAAGTAAACCTCTGGTTTTAGGTATTAATTGTTAGAGACCTGTAATCAAATTTGGAAACTCCAACTATTTGGCATGATTCTATTTGGCAATATATGGCGTGGGATTGACAAGGCTTTGACTCACTGCATGAATTCATCCAATAGAAAGCTTCTTCCATGGAGCAGAACTGGCTGCAATGACCAACGGGCCTTTACCCTGAATATCTGAAGTCATTCTGTAACAGGCACCCATTGTGTGACGGTAAACACTTCATATCTCTCCATTTTCCTAAACTTATCTTCTCCTTTCAGCGCTCTTATTGCAAGGCTAAACATTTTCCTACCAAAAATTTAAGGATTACTCCTTTAGAATGTTCAGACATTAACAAGAACTGCAGTGTCCATAATGTGTTAAAAGCCAAATGACTTATTTGATACCGATTTTTTGGGGTTGACAATTTAGGACTGTTAAAACTAATAGAAACCTTTGTATTTCAAGTAGACCTATGAAACCCTCAACTATATTCAGGGCTCTGTTTTAAAGTGAATCTAAAAGATACATTTGAGTTGCTATATCATAAATGTTCCAAACAAAGTGCAATTGGAGTAGTGAAGACCCTAATTTCCCTGCAAAGAATGGAACATTTACCTGTCATTGATGGCTGGTCACACATCCAGTGCCAAGGCATTGGTCATTTGGTCCATGCCAATAGGCTCATCATTGATTGGGCAGGGTCATAATTAGGCAAGTTCTTCCTAAACTTCAGACTGTTTGCCCCTGTTGGCATCCATGTTGTCAGTGCCACAGAAAAGATAACAAGACTGACCAGTGGAGGGATTCTTGGTTGCTGCAGGAAAGGTAAGGCTTAATGTATTGCATTTATATATATATATATATATATATATATATATATATATATATATATATATATATATATATCCCCCTTCAGTTGGCCAGGGGTACATTACCAGTTAACCACTTGCTTACTGGGCACATAAACCCCCTTCGTGCCCAGGCGAAATTTCAGCTTCCGGCACTGCGTCGCTTTAACTGACAATTGCGCGGTCGTGCGACGTGGCTCCCAAACAAAATTGGCGTCCTTTTTTTCCCCACAAATAGAGCTTTCTTTTGGTGGTATTTGATCGCCCATGCGGTTTTTAAAATTATATATATATTTTTTACTTGTTGCTATAATAAATATCCCAATTTTTTTTTTTTTTTTATATTTTTTTTTCTCAGTTAAGGCCGATACGTATTCTTCTACGTATTTTTGTAAAAAAAAAAAAAAAAAAATCACAATAAGTGACTGCTTTGCGCAAAAGTTATAGCACCTACAAAATAGGGACAGAATTATGATTTTTTTTAAATATTTTTTTTTTACTAGTAATGGCGGCGATCTGCGATTTTTATTGGGACTGCGATATTGCGGCGGACACATCGGACACTTTTGACACATTTTTGGCGCCATTCACATTTATACAGCGACCAGTGCTATAAATATGCACTAATTACTGTATAAATGTGACTGGCATTGAAGGGGTTAACACTAGGGGGTGAGGAAGGGGTTAAATGTATTGCCTGGGTGTGTTCTAACTGTGTGGGGGAAGGGGGGTGACTGGGGGAGGTGATCGATGCTGTCTCCCTATGTACAAGGGAAACAGCATCTGTCTCCTTTCCCTGACAGGACGTGGAGCTCTGTGTTTACACACAGAGCTCCACATCCCTGCTCTGTCACCGCCGATCGTGTGTACCTGACGGACATCGCGGCCGCCGGGTACACGCATCGAATCCTCCAAAGACGTGACCCCCGGCGCCTCAGGTCCGCGCTGTTGACGTATTCTGTCAATGGCGCGGACCCGAAGTGGTTAATGTCTCAGCAATGTCAGACCATAACTAAAGGGGGCATTATGAAAAAAATTATAGACAGTTCAGAGATCACTACTTGTAAAGTAAATAATATAAATCTATATGCAATAGTATACAATTCCTATTTACGCTGACTTCTACCTGTTTGTTCACTTGAGGCCTCCTGTAAAGTAAAAGGTGCAAATGGAGTTAGCAGCCTAAAAAAAATAAAATGACAATTACATGTTTTCTTCTCCCTCATAAAGCAAGGTATCATTGTAACAACTGTTATGCCGTGTACACATGGCCGGGTTGTAAAAAATGACATTTTTAATGGTCTAGAAAAAAACTTTTTTTTCAATCCGATCGTTAAAACAGCCTTGCCTACACGTGATTGTGAAAAAAATAATGCTCTAGCAAAGCGCGTGACGTACAACGGCACTATAAAGGGGAAGTTCCATTCGGATGGCGACACCCTTTGAGCTGCTTTTCCTGATTTTGTGTTGGTAAAAGACGATTCACGCTTTTCAGTCTGTTACAGCGTGATGAATGTGCTTACTCCATTACGTACGCTAGTTTTACCAGAACGAGCGCTCCCGTCTCATAACTTGCTTCTGAGCATGCGTGTTTTTTTCACGTCGTTTAAAGCCCACACACGAACATTTTTTACGAAGTTTAAAAACGTAGTGGAAAAATTAGAGCATGGTCGAAATTTTTAATGACCATTTTTTACATTGTGAAAAATGCTCTGGTGCCCACACACGATTGTTTTTAATGAGATTTAAAAAAATATATATTTTTTACAACCCGAAAAACGGTTGTGTGTACGCGGCATTAGAGGTTTTTACTGACTATATCTCTTTAAAACTGTGTAGTGTTTTGTTTTTTTAGATTAATATATTTATTAAATAACCAAGATTCAAAAACCTAGCCTGCCCAGTACAGTAGCTTGGAAATCCACTTTACCAAGTAGTTGGCTTGGAGAGGTAGGTGGAGTCTTGCAGTATGTGCCTGAACTTTTCATGATCACTAACCCCTTCTTTTTCCCATTTTTCATTCCTCTGCTGTGTGTCCTGCATTGTGGAACGTGGCTTGTGATAACACTATGCATACTTATAAATGAGTTCCTGATCTTTCCTTCTATAGGTTATCATGGTCCCCTGTAATACACACTCTTTGCAGGCTTCTCTTTGTTTTTGTATGCGCACATTGCCCAAAAATAAAATTCTTCTAACAGAGGGTGTATAGTTTCTTCCGCCTTATTTTAATCAGATATCTTTTTATTTTAAAAAAATTTTGAGGTACAAACATACGTAAAAAAATATATGACCACAATAACTCCAAATGTACGGTACCTCGAGTAGAAAAGACACTAAGTATGCAATAGCCATGTGACACCAGGTAACAACTATGAGAACGGGTTTTCAAGTATAAAAGTCAAGATCAAAGTCTTCTTAAAAACTAATTCAAATTCAAATTAATGAAAACCCATTTAACACATTTTTCAGAAAGTTGGTAAATTAGAAAGAGAAGCTTTATGCTATTACTGTTGTCATGCTTTAAATTATGTGTTTCTAGCTGACATTCTTTGAGTGTTATATTTGTTATATGATGTTGTAGTTTATATTCACTGTTTTGCGCTGCACTAATTTTTATTTATATGCTCTATTGAGGTATTTTATTTGAATTTGACCTTCAAGTGCTGGCTTGCATAGTTTTTAGTTGTAGATTCCAGCGCTGAATAATTCTTTCTTATTGGTAAATTAGAAAACCTGAAAATAAGAATGAAAACCTGAACATTTGAAAACCTGAAAATTTGAAAATCCAAAATAACTAATAATAACTATTACTAACTATTAAATTATAGGTATTGGAATTTCCTTTCAAATTTGGCTGTTTATGAACGTAACAAATTTGTCTTTATCCAAACTTACGAATTATCCAAAATAACGAATGCCACATCTAAACGAATAGAACATAACAAATTAGTAATAATAAATACTAATAATAAAACCTTTTTATTATTAATTCATTATGTTCCATCCATTTAGAAGCAGTATTCGTTATTTTGCATAATTCGTAACTTCGGATAAATTAATATTTGTTACGTTCATAAACAGCCAAATTTGAAAGGAAATTCTAATACCTATAAAGTAATAGTTATTATTAGTTAGTTATTATTTTGGATATTTGGATAATTGGATTTATGAATACCGCATCTAAACGAATGGAACATAATGAATTAGAATTTTTTTAAAGGTACAAATGTATTCAAATCATAACGATCATAACGAATAACCCCCAAAAAACGAATTAAAGGGTCACTAAAGGAAAAAAAATGTTTTGCTGAAATGACTGTTTACAGGGTATAGAGACATAAAAGTTAACTGATTCCTTTTCAAAATGATTAAAAATAGATAAAAATCAATCATATAATGTGCCTGCAGGTTAGTTTCACTTTTGAACTGGCTTCATGTTCCTGCAAAGTAGAAATAGACACACAGAACAAAAACAAACAAATCCAGGGCAGTGTTTTGTTTTTAAAATTAATCTGATTGGTTCTGGGAAGTTTTAGACACACAGTAATGACAGCTTAAACCATTGTGAGAAAGCTCCCAGTATGGTGGTTATAAGGAAACAGACAAGCAGGAAGTGTGGAGAACAGAGCAGGATTACAGCAACTTCAAAGCAAAAATGAACAATAAGGACATGAAACCAGTACTGCAGTGAGGTAAAGGAAGCTATTTAGCTAAAAAAAAAAATTCCTTTAGTGATCCTTTAATTGAAACCAAACACATTTTTCGGCAGTGCACATTTCTAATGTGGATGTACCTGCTTTTTGTAAATAACCATATTAATTTGGTTCTCTGTTTTACCCACCACCTCTCTAGTTCTAGTTAATAATTATACATGGGTTCTGACACATTTGCTCATTCTGTATGCAGGCTCTGATTTCTACCGCAAGTACATTTAAAGACTTTTTTTTAGTCTTGGGTAGAGATGGGCAGGAGTCTAACCTAATTCTAATCTATGTGAAAGTCACAGCAAAGTTGACAATGACAAGTAAAAATATAATACAGTTTGCCTTTGAAGAATTTTTTTATAGCCCATGATCTGTTCAATCAATTACATTGAGCTGGAATCTGTAAGTACCTCTCCGATAGCTACACTCGTGCAGCATTAGGAAGAACTGTCTTGTATTTCTTTATTACACTTGTTTTTAGAGTTGTAACTAAAGGACATCTGCCTAAAACACAGAGAAGATAAAACAAAACCATACTGGAGAAAGTTTACATGTGATATCATTGGTTCATAACGGCGTGCGTTTAAAGTAAACCTGTACTGAAAGGTATTTTGTAAACTGCCATTGTTGACTTATTTCTAAAAATGCTAGCTGTATGACTGTCTCTGGCATCATTACAAGTAAGCATTCATGATCCAAGTCAGTGGCTCAGAACATAATGAACCCAGTGGAACAACATGACAGCCAGACTATTAGTAGCAATGAGAGCTTACATATCTTCCTTAGTACAGGTTTGCCTGAATAAATTGGATGGATAATGAATGTCTGATGGAATGAAGAGGGCATTCCTAGGTGAAGGGAGCAGCACAGGAGAGGTTTTGGAGGAATGATGATCAGGGACCTACAGCACATACAGTATGGGGTTTATTTACTAAAGGTAAATCCACTTTACACTACAAGTGCACTTGGAAGTGCAGTCGCTGTAGATCTGAGGGGAAGATTTGAAATGAGGGGACACTCTCTTGATTTCTATCATCCAATCATGTGCAAGCAAAAAATCTGTTTTTTATTTTCCTTGCATGTCCCCCTCAGATCTACAGCGACTGCACTTCCAAATGCACCTGCAGTGCAAAGTGGATTTGCCTTTAGTAAATAAACCCCAATGTGTGTGCTCTGTTGAAGGACTGCGCAGCATCCCATCCCAGCAAACATGGTGGTGGTGAAAGGGTCTAGGACCTCCCATCCTAAAATAAATAAACATAAAATAAAATCAGAATTGGTTTACAATAGTTGTACTGCCCAAGCAATACGATTATTTTTAATTGTTTAAAGGAGAGGTCCAGCCTGAGCTTTTTAGGCTGGGCTTCTCCTCTGTGTCACAGGAGTGCAATTTGTTTTGCACTCCTGTGATCTGTTTATAGCAGAGAGTGATCTGAAGTCCGCTCTCCACTGACATCACTGCTATCAGTCGAGTCAGCACTTAATCCCAACTTCCCAGACGCATTGACTGATGGTAGTCTCAGCGACCTACTGAGACGCTAAAATGGCCGATCCCCGCCCCTCCACCCAGCTGATCGCTCCAATGAGCTGTGGAGGATCAGAGAGATGCTGACTGACAGGTGGCATCTCTCCACTCGGGGAGTGAGAGAACCGAGCCATCGGCAATGTTCGGTGGCTTGGTTCTCAGTGCAGAGACACTGGGGGACAGATGCAGCATCAGCCTGATGCTGCATCCACTGAGGTAAGTATGAATATAAAAAAAAATACTTCTCTTTTAAATTGTATTTTAAATGTTTTATTATACTTATTTATATGAAACGCTATCTGCTTCCAGAAAAATGACTCCACATGCAAAATGTTTACATGTGATTTGTTATAAAAATATATGGGGGGACTATTAACAGGCAAATTAGAAATACAATTCATCCCAAATCAGATTCACAAAAATCTGTGCGTCTTTATTCATGGGCGACAGTTTGCGAAGTTCCGAGACTGATTTATTACTAAATATAGGACAGATTTCTATTCTAAACAGATGCAGAATAAATAACTGGTCAGGGTCAGGATTCATTCAGTTACTTTAAAATTTTAGAGCAAAAAAAATGATGATTGGGACTGTAAACTCGTAATAAATCTGTTTCATGAGGTGTCCCTGTGCTCCTGTTTAGCATTGCTTTGCCTTGCTACAGGATTGATAATTGTCTTTTATGGTTCGTAGAGATAGTATGTTCTGGAAAATAATAGAAAAGAGACATAAACAATGACTATAGTTCTTATGGCACATTCACCCATCAATGCATAACATTGTGGGTCCCGATATATTGTGCATTGAGCTTGAGCGGAATTCCGTCGGAAAAAACGATCAAACGGAAAATCCGATCGTGTGTACCGGGCATTATAGAATAATACAGCCATATGTTATTTGTTAGCCTCTCCTGGCCTACAATGGTAGCTAACAGAAGACAAGGCTATGCAGTGAAGTTATAGAAATATAGGAAATTTGGTTTATGGATGCTATGAGGAGCTTTTGTTTTCACTATCAGGTAACTTAGTTTTGACTACATTCTCAGTTCACAAAGTAATAACAATTAATGTTTGACATAAAAGTTGTTTTCAATAGTGTGATGCCCAAAAATGTTAGAGGAGGGGGAGGAGGACATAAAGCAGAACTTCCCCTTTAGGATAGAGTTCCACTTTATTATTCTGCTGGCTTTGGGACCCTTAACGGGTCATAAAGTCCAACATTTTGGTATATAGTGAATAGAGATATACTGTACATTATAAATGGGACCATAGATCAGATGGTACTTAAAGTGAACTTGTGCATTGCCCATAAAGCCCATCTCCAAGAAAAAATAAAAATGTCTTCTTTGCAGTGGGGCTGCCCCCACGTCGTAGGAGTTAAATTCTTGTTTAGGTCTGGGGAGGTGCAAAAATCAGTTTCCCTTACCCGATCTTCTGCATCCCCGGAAGCTGGTGTTCTCCTCTACTCTTCTACAAGCCAGCTGTGGACTGTCTCTGAGCCTCATCACATACAAGAGCAAATCACAGTTCACGTTAAGATAAGGTGATCATTGTCAGGGGGGACTTGGACAACAATAGGTTCTGTAAACGAGCATATATTTTTGTTAAAGTTGTTGTAAAGGTTCGTTTTTTATTTTCTAAATAGGTTCCTTTAAACTAGTGCATTGTTGGTTCACTTACCTTTTCCTTCGATTTCCATTCTAAATGTTTTTTTTATTTGTCTGAATTTCTCACTTCCTGTTCCTCCTCAGTAAGCTTGCTCCCATCATCTGAGCTGTTCTGGCAGGGGGTTAGTCAGCGTGCTCACCCCCTACCATGGGGCTACATCCCTGCAGGGAGACGCTGTGTTCTCCCCACAGGGATGTAGTCCCAAGTAAGGGGGTGTGCACGCTGACTAACCCCCTGCCAGAACAGCTCAGATGATGGGAGCAAGCTTACTGAGGAGGAACAGGAAGTGAGAAATTCAGACAAATAAAAAAAACATTTAGAAGGGAAATCGAAGGAAAAGGTAAGTGAACCATCAATGCACTAGCTTAAAGGAACCTATTTAGAAAATAAAAACGAACCTTTAGGGCCCTTTCACACGGTGCGGACCGTTTTTCGGTCCGCTCCGTGTTAGTCCGTCGGCTCAGCGGGGGGTCCCGTTCAGCTGTCGGCGGACAGGGCGGTCCCCGCACACTGTGCAGGGACCGCCCTGTCTCTCCTCCGCTATCCCCTATGAGGAATCGGATGGAAACGGACCGTCTGTCCGTTTGCATCCGATCCGATCCACCGGACGGAAGAAAAATAGGGTTTTCTTCCGTCCGCAAAACGGATCCAGACGGACGCGGATCGTAGGCGGACGTTAGCGGATGCATCATCCGCTAACGGATCCGCTCCCATAGGGCCCCATTCTAAGTCCGTTTACGGACAACCCCTTTAAGAGTACTCCAAAACATTACTTGGCAACCAGCACAGGTCATAGAGGGTAAAACTGTATCTACTTCTCCATTCACTATATCATCTGTAACTCAGTGTCACATATGCAAATTAAATATTTTTGACATAACTAAATAATAGTGTTTCCTCTGTACTGTTTTTGTCACAGATGAGATGAACGATCATCAGAATACACTATCGTATGTCCTTATCAACCCTCCACCAGACACCCGGCTGGAGCTCAACGATATTGTGTAAGTAGAAAGAAGCCGGTCCATAGGCAAACAGTTTAATGCATACATAGACATTTTTATGCCAGCCAAAATATGTATAATTCTGTTCTGCCAGCCTTACAAAGTTACATAGTAGGTGAGGTTGATAAAGACACAAGTCCATAAAGTCCAACCTATGTGTGTGATTATAGGTCAGTATTACATTGTATATCCCTGTATGTTGTGGTCGTTCAGCTGCTTATCTAATAGTTTTTTGAAACTATCAGATATCAATTCATATCCCCTCCCAAGCGTCTCTTCTCCAGATAGAATAAGTTCAGTGCTCGCAACCTTTCCTCATAACTAATATCCTCCAGACCCTTTATTAGTTTTGTTGTCCTTCTCTGTACTCGCTCCATTTCCAGCACATCCTTCATTGTGATCCAGTCATCCTCTACTAGAGAGTACAGCCAGGTCAGTGACCTCACTTTTCTCCACTGCAGTTAAAGTAAACTCTCCTTTCTTTCTCGTACATCACGGGACACAGAGCGGCATATTCATTACTATATGGGTTATATGGAGTACCTTCAGGTGTGGACACTGGCAATCTCAAACAGGAAGTCCCCTCCCTATATAACCCCCTCCCCTAGAGGGAGTCCCTCAGTTTTTTCGCCAGTGTCTTAGGTGTTGGTCACGGAATAGCTTTGCTCCACATCCTTGGGATTAAGGGCGGGCTAACCGGATCTGTCCAAGGAGCCTCAGTGCCAAAGTGGACAGTAACCGGGCTCCAAACCGCGGGGTTTTGCCTATAATGCTCCTCTTTGGAGGGCTGGACCCTGGGCCCAGGACTTGGAGTTTGTAAAAACCATAAGTGCCTGTTTGCCAGGGTGCTATATAGGTCCAGGACAGTGGGTACCTTCATAGGACCCCAGGGCCTGAAGGTCTACTACGCTACCCACGGAGATGGGAGAAGATTGGATCGTTTTGCTGGACAAACATCCTGCAGCATGGAGCAGGTAAGGGGGAGCCTGCGGGACTTGGTTCGACAGCAGGCTCTCCGGGGTAACCTAAAAGGGGGGATAGCCTAAGTATGCTCTGCATTGGCAACCTTGCTCACTATGTCTGTGAAAGACAGGATGACCCCTTTTTTCCCCCATCACTAGGTTCCCCTGTCTAAGAATGTGTTGCTAGCTAACCTGCTGCTTTCTTCCTAGGACTAGTAAGGATCCCTATGGGGCTTTTTGGAGAGTCCTACCTGGCCGGGGGTTTGAATCTGCCGCCTGATACTGCAGTCCTGGGTCTCCAGCAGCGCGGCTCCTCCATGTTCCTCCTGTTCCGGCATACGCGCGCGCACGTCTTATAGACGTTTTTTCGCGCCGTTCAGAGAGGAGGGCGGGGGGGGGCGTGCCTGCGGCGTCATACAGGGGCGCGCCTTGTGCTGTTATAGATCAGCAGGCATTCTCAGTGCTCAGTCTGAGGCTGATTTCAGAAGGAGAGGACGCAGAGCGGCAGAACAGTGACTCCCGGTGGCGGAAGAGGGGTAGTACATGCTGGACTTTGTTCCAATGCCTTTTTTTTGTTAAGCCAAAAAATTCCCCTTTTTGCAGCAGGTTGGAGGCTGGCAAACTAAGTTTGGGGTCACTGTATGTTTAAAAAAAAAAATATATATAATATATATTTAAAAAAAAAAAAAAAAAAAAAAAGAAAAACATACGGGGCCCCATCAGTTTTTGGGCATTAGTGATCTATTGTCCCCTAAGCTCTGGTTTTGTACTCCTGGCCACTACAGTCTGTTGTTGTTGGCGGAGTCCCTCGATTTTGTATTATGGCTTCCAAAGGTTCGGGGTCAAAGGGTACAAAAAAGACCAAAAAACAAAGGGGTTCCCCCTCTGATTCTGATGATATGCCGATACTTTCCCCGCAACTTATTAACATAAAGGGCGCCTTGGATGAGCCATTAGGGGGATCTGGTGCGGAGGCTGGCCCAGATCAGCCCAGCCCTGTGTTTATCACAGAGGAGATGCTAGCCGTATCCCTAGGGGGGCTAGAAGAGAGAATAGCAGCATTGATCGCTAGAGCTATTCCTGGTAAGAAACGGGTTAGATCCCCATCACCAAGAGGTGTATCCTCAGATGCTGAGATTCTCTCTCCAGAGGAATTGGAATCACAGGAGGATCAACTAGACCTGAACCAAGAGGGTTCAGGGATTGAGGGATCTGCCTCTGAGGAACCATTTTCAGACTCCCAGACAGAAAGACTGTGGGTACAGTCTTTGACGGACATGGTCCGCTCGGCATTTAGTTTACCATTGCCAGAGCCTCAGGTTCCTCCGGTATCCTCTCTGGGCTCTTTGAAAGCTCCGTTAAGCAACGCAGTTTTTCCGGTCCATCCTCTCTTGGAGGAATTGATCTTTCGGGATTGGGTACGGCCGGACAGGATTTTTCTGCCACCGAAGAGATTTGCGGTCATTTACCCCATGGAGGAAAAATTCTCCAAGAGGTGGAGGCTCCCAGTAGTGGATGCAGCCATCTCATGTGTGAATAAATCACTAACTTGCCCGGTGGAAAACATACATATGTTTAAAGATCCGGTTGATAAACGGTTAGAGACACTTTTAAAAGCATCCTTTGCTACGGCAGGAGCAGTGGTACAGCCAGCTGTGGCTGCAATTGGAGTTTGTCAGGCGTTAAAAGACCAGACAAAAGAAATGTTAAAGGACATGCCTACCCAACAAGCAGAAGAGTTTTCTGACATTCCCAGAGCTCTGTGTTTTGCTGTAGATGCTATAAAAGATTCCATCCAGCAGGCCTCTCGTTTATCACTATTTTTGGTGCACATGAGAAGGCTCTTATGGTTGAAGAACTGGGCGGCGGAGCCCCCATGCAAAAAGCTTCTGGCAGGGTTTCCCTTCCATGGAGGACGACTCTTCGGAGAGGATCTGGATAAATATATTCAGACTATTTCAAGTGGCAAGAGTACCCTTTTACCGGTCAAAAAGACATTCCGGGGTCCTACATTTAAAAGGCAGCTCTTTCCTGTCTCGGGGCCCTCAAATTCCAGGCAGTATCGACGGCCGCCTGCACGATCCAACGTTAACAGTAGATCGCAGGGACAGGCCCCTGGGGGTAAGAGGCCATGGTATCGCAAGCCGACAAAGACAGCCCCTAAGTCTGCCTTATGAAGGGGCGCCCCCACTCTCGCGGGTGGGGGGAAGGCTTCGTTTCTTCTCAGAAGTTTGGGAAGCCAAGATCCCCGACAAATGGGTCCGGGCATCTGTAACCACAGGCTACAGACTAGAGTTTCTAAGGTGTCCTCCGCCTCATTTTCAAGAATCAAGGCTACCAAAGGATCCAGCAAGGAAGGCCTCATTGCTGGCAGCTTTGGATCACCTGCTTTGCCAGGACGTAATAATAGAGGTGCCAGCCCAAGAGCAAGGGCTAGGTTTCTATTCCAATCTCTTTGTCAAACCAAAGCCCAACGGCGATGTCAGGCCAATCTTGGACCTAAAGAGGTTAAACGGTTACCTAAGGGTTCGTTCCTTCCGGATGGAATCCATCCGGTCAGCAGCCGCCGCGCTTCAGAGGGACAATTTTCTGGCCTCCATAGACATAAAGGATGCTTACCTTCATGTACCAATCTTTCAGTCGCATCAAAGATTTTTACGCTTCGCGGTGGGGCAGCGACACTTCCAATTCAGGGCGCTCCCCTTCGGGCTGGCCACGGCCCCCCGGGTATTCACGAAGATCCTAGCCCCAGTTCTGGCCAATTTAAGGATCCAAGGGGTCACAGTCCTAGCATACTTGGACGACCTTTTAATCATAGATCACTCACGGCCGGGTCTGCAACAGGCAGTAAACCTCACGGTTCGGTACCTCGAAGGATTCGGCTGGGTCCTAAACCGGGGAAAGTCAGCGTTCCAGCCTACAAAGCAGTTGGAATACCTCGGCATGAGGTTAGACACAGAACAGCAAAGGGTGTTCCTGCCCCTTGTAAAGATCGAGGCTATCAAGGGGTTGGTTCAGTTGGTTCTAAACAAGAAAAAACCAACTATTCGCCTGTGTATGCGAGTACTAGGCAAGCTAGTGGCCACGTTCGAGGCAGTACCATACGCTCAGATCCACACTCGCGTCCTACAGGCAGCCATTCTAGCAGCCTGGGGCAAGAGGGCACATGCCTTAGAGTCCCCTTTGACGCTATCATCAAGGGTCCGACAAAGCCTGGCCTGGTGGTTGAACCCCCAGAATCTTCTAAAGGGAAAATCCTTCAGCCCTGTTGTCTGGAAGGTAGTTACCACAGACGCCAGCCTGGCAGGCTGGGGGGCGGTCTTCGAGGGGTTCTCTCGCCAGGGAACTTGGGTGAAAGCAGAGAGGCAGCTCCCCATCAATATCTTGGAGATCAGAGCTGCTCGCCTAGCCCTTCTGGCATGGACCTCCAGATTAAAGGGGTTCCCGGTGAGAATCCAGTCAGACAATGCCACGGCGGTGGCATACATAAACCACCAAGGGGGAACCAGGAGTCAGGCCGCTCAGAGGGAGGTGAGCTTGATTTTTCAGTGGGCAGAGGTTCATGTACCCTGCATTTCGGCGATATTCATTCCCGGAGTGGACAACCTGCAGGCAGACTTCTTAAGTCGCCAGAGTCTGTTGCCAGGGGAGTGGTCTCTGCATCCCCAGGTCTTTCAGACAATCTGCCAGAGGTGGGGAATGCCGGACGTAGATATAATGGCATCCAGGTTCAACAAGAAACTAGACAGGTTCGTGTCTCGAGCGAGGGATCCTATGGCCTGCGGAACCGATGCGTTGGTTTGCCCTTGGCATCAATTCAAACTTCTATATGCATTCCCTCCGCTACAGTTACTCCCTCGCCTGTTGCGCAGGATCAGAGTGGAGCACAAGCCAGTCATTCTAGTAGCTCCGGCTTGGCCCCGGAGGACTTGGTACTCACTAGTCCTGAAGATGGCAGTGGGAGACCCTTGGACTCTTCCTCTACAACCAGACCTACTCTCACAAGGCCCGATCCTCCACCCTACATTACAGCGTCTAAATTTGACGGCCTGGAGGCTGAATCCCTGATTCTCAGGGGTAGAGGTCTGTCTAGGCAGGTAATTCCTACCCTGATTAGGGCTAGAAAGCCGGTCTCCAGGGTGATTTATTACAGGGTGTGGAGGAACTACGTAGGCTGGTGTGAATCCAAAAGATGGAATTCCCGCAAATATACTATTGATAGGGTGTTAAGTTTTCTCCAGCTAGGAGTGGATAAAGGCCTGGCACTAAGCACAATCAAGGGACAGATCTCAGCTCTGTCAGTGTGGTTTCAGAGGCCGCTGGCCACCCACTCGCTGGTAAAGACCTTCTTACAGGGGGTCTTGCGTATTAATCCTCCTGTCAAGTCACCAATTTGTCCATGGGACTTAAATCTTGTCCTGTCCACTCTACAGAAACAACCCTTTGAGCCGTTGGCTGAGATTCCTTTAGTCTTACTGACAAGAAAGTTGGTTTTCTTGGTCGCCATAGTTTCGGCCAGGAGAGTGTCAGAATTAGCAGCCTTATCGTGTAAGGAACCATATCTCGTTCTGCATAAGGACAGGGCAGTTCTCCGGCCCCATCCTTCCTTTCTACCAAAGGTTATATCCAAATTTCACTTGAACCAGGATTTGGTACTTCCATCCTTCTTTCCAAAACCCACATCTAGAAAGGAGGGGTTGCTGCATACCTTGGATATTGTCCGGGCCATGAAGGCCTATCTTAAAGCTACAGAAAAGATCCGGAAGACAGATGTGTTATTCGTTCTACCAGATGGCCCCAAGAAGGGGCAGGCAGCTGCAAAATCCACCATCTCGAGATGGATTAGACAATTAATCATTCAAGCCTACGGTTTGAAGAGGGGCCTCCTCCTTTGTCGGTAAAGGCCCATTCTACCAGGGCCATGGGCGCCTCCTGGGCAGCACACCATCAGATCTCTATGGCTCAGATATGCAAGGCGGCGACGTGGTCATCAGTCCACACGTTTACAAAGTTTTATCAACTAGACGTGAGAAGGAATGCGGATTCTGCCTTTGGACAGGCAGTACTACAGGCTGCAGTTTAAGATCCTCGGGATCAGAAGCACCCTTGGTTGTAAAAAAGAAAAAAAAAAAAAGTTTTTTCTTGACTAAGTTGGAATTATTATTATTATTATTTGAGTATACCTCTAAATTGAATCCTTCTTTGGAAGATGTCTCCCTCCCCTCATTAAAGCATTGCTTTCGGACATCCCATATAGTAATGAATATGCCGCTCTGTGTCCCGTGATGTACGAGAAAGAAAAAGGGATTTTTAAATACAGCTTACCTGTAAAATCCTTTTCTTGGAGTACATCACGGGACACAGAGCTCCCACCCCTCTTTTGGGGAAACATTTTGGGAGGCATACTGCTTGCTACAAAACTGAGGGACTCCCTCTAGGGGAGGGGGTTATATAGGGAGGGGACTTCCTGTTTGAGATTGCCAGTGTCCACACCTGAAGGTACTCCATATAACCCATATAGTAATGAATATGCCGCTCTGTGTCCCGTGATGTACTCCAAGAAAAGGATTTTACAGGTAAGCTGTATTTAAAAATCCCTTTATCGTTTTCAGCAAAGAAACCTGCCATCTCGGCCCCTGTTTAATCTTAAACTGTCATGGTGCTGCACATGTGATTAGTTATGGATGGTTAGACAGTTTGGTTGAGAGCACATCCAATGTGACAGTTACATTTCCGGCATGTGCCGGACACTGTTCACTGATAAAAATATAAGGCTTCTCTTGAATGGTGAAGAAATGCTCAGTTTTACTCTCTTTAATTTCATCACAGTGCTGCATATTGTATGTAGCGAATGCTATTATAATCCATTACAGCACCACAGCACCATTTTTCGGCATGAAAAAAACTTTGTTTTTATACATGTCATTTAAAATGACCGTGTGTGGGCTTTGCATAATTTTTCGGGTTCTGAAAAAACGACAATTTTTTTCCCGAACATGCTGCATTTTATTAACAAAGTTTTTCGGGTTGTAGAAAAATGATCGTGTGTGGGCTAAAACGAAAAACCCGCGCATGCTCAGAAGCAAGTTATGAGACGGGAGCGCTCATTCTGGTAAAACTACTGTTCGTAATGGAGTAAGCACATTCATCACGCTGTAACAGACAGAAAATCGCGAATCGTCTTTTACTAACATGCATCCGCATCCGCATGGAACTTCCCCTTTATAGTGCCGTTGTACGTGTTGTACGTCACCGCGCTTTGCTAGAGCATTTTTTTTAAACGATGGTGTGTGGGCAACATCGTTTTAATGATGAAGTTGGAAAAATTTTGTTTTTTCTACATGCCGAAAAACTGTTTTTATGACTAAAAATGATCGCGTGTACGCGGCAATAGAACTCATCTTACTACGATTAAGCATTGTGTGACTGGTGGAGCAGGTGAATGACAGCATTTCCTCATCCATTCGCAGAATGTGATGCATTGTGTGATGGTAGAAAGATGAGTTCTATGAATGGTGATGGAGCTTTTGTGAGTAGAAGTAAAGTCTGTTAGACAGTACTGACAGGGGAATCCGCAGTTGTCGTCGTCTCTTGGTGGGGGGGAAGCCATCCCCACCAGGAGAAGACAGTGATTATCGCTAGTTATAGCAGCTGATATCAATAATCGCAAGAGAATCCAGCATGCTGGTTTTACCCATGGTAATCAATCAACTTGGTACATTCAGCCTGCCCAATAATGGTTTGAATCTTGGCCGGTTCCTGCTGAACCAGCCGAGATTGGAACTGTGTATATCTGGCTTTAAACCTCCTAGCACTGGAAAGCACCCTCCTTGAAGGAGCAGCTGCAGGAAAATTTCTATCATATCATATACTCCTTAATCCTCACATATGTTTTATCCACCAGATATCTTATCCGGTCTGATCCTTTAGCCCACGTTGCCAACGACACGCACAGCAGGAAGAGCAGCAACAGCTACAGAACGGAGCAGGTGGCAAACCCAGAGACACGGGACGAGACGCAGCTATGAGAACAAATACAACTCGCGGACACTGTGCCTAATAACACAAAGACAGACCTCTTTATTTGTATTTCTGAAGAGCCAGATTCAAACCGTGAGTTCCACAATCAGTACATGGAGACAAGGAGCATCCATGCAAAAGACAATACCAGATTCTGAACTCTCCTTGAACTCTTCACTGCCGGTAGGAGACAAAAGAAACCTAAAAACAGCACAGAATTGAGAGATTTTGGTAAAAGAATACTTTTTTAATCACCGCTCCAGCCAACAGCTGAGTTTTGGCACTGTGTTCAAAAGTGTTAGGAAAGAACTTATTTTTTGTGTCAACAGAGAATAGTTTTGTTGCATTAGATATCATATATAAACAATGAGCTAAAGGAGGTTAGTCAAAAACAACATATTTTGACCATTTCTGAAACTATCATCTTCTCCTGGGCAATGCCACCCAAATGTGATATTTCAGTTTTGGGGTCAACTTTGAACTTGCCCGCAGCATTGCAAAACAGAAATGTCAACATTGAAATGGATTGCTCTTTTTGGCTTAAAACTGAACCATATGTTACTGATGTCAACATTTTTGATAAAACAAATTCTCCTTTCACTTATACCTAAAGTGTTTAAAGTACAAGTATACTTTTAACAAAACTTTTGACCACCCACACCCCTTGCCCCACAGCAAACTGAACTAACCCTCCCACCCTCTGCTCCCCATCGATTCGAATGGGCATATGGAGACTTGGTATACAGCTCCATTCAGGTCTCAAGAGAAAGTTTAGTTAAAGTATAGGTGTCCTTTAAAAGTATTATTGTGTTGAAATAATAAATATGTTGCCATATCTATATCACAAGCTACAATATGTAGTTAAAATATGCTACAATGAAAACATAAAAGTTTTTTATGAAAAAAGCTGCTAATCAAGCCTATGTTTGAAGAATAAGTGACTTACATTGTCTCACCTGAAAAACTTAGATTTTGAGGCCAATTTTCACCTTTTTTGACAAATTTGTCCTACAGTTAGAGGGCAAAATTCATTTGGTTAAATGTTTTGCTCTTTTTGTTTTTGCTTGTAAATGTGTTTTAAAGTAGAACCGTGACCAGGCTATTGACATTCAAATATTTACATATTTTAACAGGCAGTTAATAAGCTCTCACTGACCTCTATAGTCACTGTGGAACAATTTATCCTCAATGTTTACATTACAAACAGTGAAGTTGCTAAAGTCAGATTTCAGCACTTTTTTTTTTCTTACCTTGACATGTGTTTACATTAGAGATTAGAAGGCTGGCAGGCTGCCAATTCACTGCTGGGAGGGGAGAGCTGAGCTACCAAATGAAAAGGAGAGCATAAGGATGTACTCGCACTAGGCACAGTTAAACTGAACTGTGCCCAAGTTGGATTGTCCCCACTCGTTCATTTCCCGACTTAGTTGGGGTAGGCGGTACACTTTGGTGGGGGTGGGTCAGCCACACCATGTGACCTTTGACCTCTGGGGACCCGCCTTCTGGCCTTTGAGGGAGGTCCCTGTTCCAATTCCTGAGTCCTAGCCATATTCTTCAATGGGAAACCCTAACCCCTAATGCTAACCCCTAACCCACACTCACCCAGGCATATTTGCAACACCTTCATCAACCAGATAACAGTTGCTCATTTCTGCTTTATTGCTCACTGATCTATGGATAGTTCTGTTTTCAGACACAGGTACCAGACTCTAAGTGAATTGTACCCCAGGGCACCTCTTCTAAGTGGTCCTGGGCATGGTATGCTTAACTGTAACTGGGTTCGGTCAGAGAATTCACACTACACAAATGAACAAGATTAAGGGGGTTCCTTGTGTCCTGGTACAGTTAAAACTGCTGTTAACCAACCACTGTCTATAGCCTGGCCACAATACTGTATGGCCGCGTACACACGATCAAATCTATATGCTGGAAAAGGTCGGCCCGACCGTCCCAGCAGACAGATTCGATCATGTGTACGGGCGAGCCGACGGATTTGGCCAGCCGACAGATTTGAAAGCATGCTTTCAAATCTGTCGGCTGGGAACCCGTCCGCCCGACATGTCTGCTGGTTAGTACGCTAACCAGCAGACATGTCTTCTCCCACACGCTTCGAATGGTTTCGACGCATGCGCGGAAGTGTTTTACTTCCTGGTGCGGTGACGTGGCGGCGTCAACGTCACCGCCACGTCACCGTGCTGTCTGCTGGCGGGGATTTTGGTTTGATCGTGTGTACAAGCGATCAAACCAAAACGGCAGCAGACAGATTTGTTCAAATCGGTCGGCCCGACCGATGTGAACAAATCTATTTGGTCGTGTGTACACGGCCTATGAAGTATCCATTCTACCTAATGAGAAATGTTCAATCTGGCAAACTAAAATAGGAAGATTTATTGTGAAAAATGTTTCAATCTTGCTGCACAGGAAGGAGCAGAACTATTTATGAGCCAGAATTTACTGCCCAGCCTTGTCAGATTTATCATAGAGGTGGATCTGTACTTTAAGAACAAAATAAATAGTGGCAGATGTAAAAAGAACCAACCACAAAATAGAGTATCCAAAGGAAGAGCACCAGATCGAAGCTTCCAAAAGCTGCTTCAAGCAGCAAACTAGTTTTGAGCCATCGGCCATGCAGCAGAACAGGTTAAATTTCACAATCCTTGAACTAGGGTTGCCACCTTATCCCTTTCAAAAGGAACACATCTGAATTACACAGATTCTGAGGCTAGTTTAATACAGATAAGGCACCAAGTGAGTTTAATTACCACCATAATTGGCCACAGAACCTGTGTAATTAACCACTTCAGGTTGGCGCTATCGTCAAGACGTCCACAGCGCCGACCTGAAGTGCCAGGTGGACGTCTTTGGACGGCTTTTGTTTACATTACCCGCGCGTGCCGCTGGGGGGGCGCGCAGTGGGTAAACACTGTACCGTCGCATCGCTGGGAAGCCGATGCGTGCGCCTGGCGGCCGCGATGTCCATGGGTACACGCGATCAGCAGTCCCAGCAGGTGACAGCAGGAACGTGGAGCTCTGTGTGTAAACACAGAGCTCCACATGCTGTCAGGGAGAGAGGAGACTGATCTGTGTCCCTTGTACATAGGGACACAGCGTCGGTCACCTCCCCCAGTCACCCCCCTCCCCCCACACAGTTAGAACACACCCAGGGAATACATTTAACCCCTGCCTCACCCCCTAGTGTTAACCCCTTCCCTGCCAGTCACATTTATACATTAATTAGTGCATTTTTATAGCACTGATCGCTGTATAAATGTGAATGGTCTCAAAATTGTGTCAAAAGTGTCCGATATGTCCGCCGCAATATCGCAGGCCTGACAAAAATCGCAGATTTCCACCATTACTAGTAAAAAATAAATCATAAATCTGTCCCCTATTTTGTAGGCGCTATAACTTTTGTGCAAACCAATCAATAAACGCTTATTACAATTTTTTTTATCAGCTTAAACTGAGGAAAAAAAATATATATTTTTTTAAATTGGCATATTATTATAACAAAAAGTAAAAAATATTGTGTTTTTTTTCCAAATTTTCTGTCTTTTTCTGTTTATAGCGCAAAAAATTAAAATCGCAGAGATGATCAAATACCACCAAAAGAAAGCTCTATTTGTGGGGAAAAAAATGATAAAAATATAATTTGGGTACAGTGTTATATGACCGCGCAATTGTCATTCAAAATGCGTCAGCGCTGAAAATTGGTCCGGGCACGAAGGGGGTTTAAGTGCCCAGTAATGAAGTGGTTAATATATGTTCAGTTTTAAAGGAATGAGGTGGCAACTCTACCTGGAACTAGAACTGGGCATTGTAGTTACAAAAATAACAAAGCATTTTCCACCAAAGTGTTAACATATTTTCGTGTCTGTAAGCTCAACCTCATCAAAGGTTCTTTGAGGTCCTTATTCCATAGACACACCCTAGGTGTTATCAACCATGTCCACTTAACTTTTAAAGATTCTAAAGTCTAGTACACATGAGCTGAATGTCGGGGGGGGGGGGTTCAATTGGTCAAACAGAAGGCTCGAAAAAGGTCTGATGACCGGCTACCGATCAGTGCTCTCAGCCAATGGCTAGGCTTAAGTGGCAAAACTCTGTATGATCATTACATTGATCATTTGCCCCTTATGCTGCTCATAGATCTGTCACATTTATAAAGCAGATTCATTTGCCACCTTCCAGCCAACATTCAGTTCTCAGACTTGTTGGCCATATTCAATATATAATCAATGCTACTTTTTTTGTCACAGATTGATTTTACTCAAGGTGAACTGTTGATTTTATCATTGTTCCTTTGGTGCTTGCTTGTGTACACATTTAACGCAAGTTCAGCTTACTGCAAATGAGACTTTCTCTAAGCACAAAATGCCCGTAAAATATGAATTTCTAGGTGTAACCACAGTTGACACGCTACAGCAAAATCATCAGAGCACCATGGTTAAGACAATCTCATCTCTATCAGCTGTGCCAATGCCAAGTAATAACTAACACTGCAGCATGCAGTTACCTTACTGGTGCCTGAACGATGTACACATCCTTCTCCATCTAGCTTATTTGCCAAACACTATTGCTGCCTGAATAAAACATTTTACATCACCAGACTCGGGACTGAACGAGATATAAAATCATTTTATCCTGAGTGGTATTGAGTAATGTGGTACTGCCTGAATAACAAAGAGATAAGAACCTGAATTATATATATATATTTGACTTTCTGCTTATGATTTTCCACATTAAATTATGGTGTGGACAAACTGTACCCCCCCCCCCCCCCCGAAATACCCAAGGTTAATTTGGTCAGTACGTTAGCCAGGAAAGCCTTATTCTTAGCCCCTCTCTGATTTCCTTTTGTTCTGTTACCATAGCCTGACTTTCCCTGACTTCATTCCCAAGCCTTGCCACCTTTCATCTCCCTGTCCAATGAGAATGTCTTTACTGGCCACCTGACACTGTCTCATTAGACACTAGATTAGCAGAAGATCTTTGCCATTTAAGTAGAAGTCTAGGCAAACTTTTTTTTTTATTATTCTGGATGGAGTAGTTTTTTTTTTGCCATCTGTGTCCCATTGGGGAGATTTCCCTTCACTTCCTGCCCCATAGCCAAAACAGGAAGTGAGAGGAAATTCCTGCAAATTAAGGAAATCCCTTGGGGGACCCCTCGTTGGAAGATTTCTCTTATACTCTTCTGGGGACAACCCAGAATTTACTTGTACTTTTACTTCCAATGATAATGGTAAACAGAACACACAGAGAGGGTGAATCTCCCTAACAGGGGCACAAACAGCACTAAAAACTGACAGGTGTTCTACTCCATCTCATTCTCTACTCTGTCCAATACTAAAGAAAAATTGCATTTAGTTGTACTTAGAGTCAAGAAAGTGTGACCACATAGGTCACCAGTTGCTAAAAGTTTGATCTTCAGTGTACACATCTTTTTAACCACTTCTCCACTGCCCGCCATCAAATGACGGCGGGCGGAAGACTCCATTGTTCTGACAGGACGTCATATGACGTCCTGTCTTTTAAAGCCGCCGCTTTGCTGGGATCACGATGCTCGTGCCCGGCGGCAACGATCGCCGCCGGGCACCCGCGATTGCCCAGTAATTGAGCAGTGACGTGGAGGTCTGTGTGTAAACACAGAGCTCCACGTCCTGTCAGGGAGAGAGGAGACTGTTCTGTGTCCCTTGTACATAGGGACACAATCGGTCACCTCCCCCAGTCACCCCCCTCCCCCTACAGTTAGAACACAAACTAGGCTACACATTTAACCCCTTCCCTGCCCCCTAGTGGTTAACCCCTTCCCTGCCAGTCACATTTATACAGTTATCAATGCATATTTATAGCACTGTTCACTGTATGAATGTGATTGGTCCCAAAAATGTCACGAAAGTGTCTGATGTGTCCGCTATAATGTCGCGGTCCCAATAAAAAAAATCGCAGATCGCCGCCATTACTAGTAGAAAAAAAATGCCATAAAGCTATCGCCTATTTTGTAAACACTATAAATTTTGCTCAAACCAATCGATAAACGCTTATTGCATTTTATTTTTTTTTCAAAAATAGGTAGAAGAATACGTATCGGCCTAAACTGAGGACATTTTTTTTTATTTTATATATTTTGGGAAATATTTATTACAGCAAAAAGTAAAAAATATTGCATTTTTTTCAAAATTGTTGCTCTATTATTGTTTATAGCGCAAAAAATAAAAACCGTGATCAAATACCACCAAAAGAAAGCTCTATTTGTGGGGAAAAAAGGACGCCAACTTTGTTTGGGAGCCACGGCGCACGACCGAGCAATTGTCATTAAAGCAACGCAGTGCCGGAAGCTGAAATTTTGTCTGGGCAGGAAGGGGGTAAAACCTTCTGGGGCTGAAGTGGTTAAGGATATATTTTCTGGAGTACATTTTTAGTAAGAAAATTATGAAAATTATGAAAAATCAAGGATTTTACATAGCTGGTTTAATTGTGTTGCACAAATAAAAATTGCAGGATCTCAACTTACACACCCAGCTGAATAAATCTTGGTAGGGTCAGCAGGTACACATCTAGTGCTAGGTTCTCCCATTAGACAATCCAGCATGCACTGCACACATTGAAGCACTGGACTAACCAGTATTATATTTTTTTTTTTTAATTTTGATTTTATATACATTTTAACAATGATACAGAAAACACTTCAGAAACTTACAAATATAAAAAAATAAAAATATAATAAAACTAAAGTTGACCCAAGGCCACTATAGCTTTATGAAAACAAGTTTTTTTTTTTTTTGTGATAGAATAGCTATATTGTATGATAAATCTTTTTACACTGCCTCAAAAGGAAATCCAATTTTCTGTGAGTTTTGCTTACTGTATAATTTGTCATACTTTTTTGACAGCTGTACAAAAAGCAGTAAAGCTCACATATGTAAACTGGAAATAAGGCTTCCCAGAATAATATACTAACTATGCACAATATTTTTTTTTTTTTTTTTAAATCCCTTTAAAACACACACGTTTGCGTGATCACTGCTTCTGTGCTGGAGAAAGGTATTTGTGAGTCATAGACAAATAGGCAGCTGTCTACATGTCCAAACAGAAGATGGGAGCTCCATTTATATTGGTGCTATGTATTATATATTGGTACCTCTCATCGACTCACAACCAGCAAGGTCTTTCCTTTTAAATATCACAAATATTTATTACACACCATTATTCAAAAGCAGGGGTAGCCCTGAAAAAAACAAAAACGAGTAGTTGATTTTCTAATTGAAAATATTTGAAGGTAACTCTAAACCCAATTACTAAAATGTAATTAAACAGTAAGCTTTAGTATTATTTCAAAAGTTTTCACTCTTTTTAAATATAAAGATTTTATTAAAATCAAAACCCCATCTCGATCCAGCTGTCCGCCATAAAAAATTATTGGGTAGGAAAATTGGTCACAGAATGATTCTCAAGTTAAAGTGGAAGTAAACCCTATTATCATTATCAGCTAAGGAAGCTGCCAGTGGCGGTCGGTGGTAATTTTTTTTTTGGGGGGGGGGTCGGTCGGGTGTGGGGCACTTACCCCATCACTTTTCCTGGGCTTCACCGGCAGCTTCCTCTGTTTAAAGATGGCGGTAGCTTCCCCTTCTCCTGCTCTCCACTGGCATCACTGCGGCGGTGGCTTCCCTTTCCTCCCTCCTCCTCGGCAGCCAATCGGAAAACGGGTCTCAGACCTGATTCTGATTGGCCAAATTGAGGATCAGTATTTCAATAGCGAATATTCATTCGCTGTTGTAACACCTGGGTGGGCTCTGAGCGCTATGCTCTGCATCTGGAGCCCACCCTATTTTGCTGCCTATTAGAGCCTCTGGCTCTAAATAGGTGCTTAAAACAAAATGCTGCTATAATTCATGCGCCTGGTGTCCTGGCCCCTGTTTGATCTGCAACTGCTATGGTGCTGCACATGTGATCAGTTATGACACAAGCCATTGAATGGTTTGACAGTTCGGTTGAGAGAAAAACCAATGTGACAGTTACATTCCCAGCTCCTCCCGGGAATGTAAAGTTTTTTTAAAAACTGTTAAATCAGCGAGTTTACTTCCGCTTTAAAGAACATTGCTAAATTCAATCTGGGCATCTACACACCCTGCCACGGAAAAACATAAGGAAATAATTTAGCCAGGACCTTGTAAAAAGACATTGATATAGTATTTTTGATAATGCAAAATTTAAATCCTATCGGTATTAAGCGCCTCTGCCTTGTTCTGTAATAGACAACCGCCATGTTTCCCAAGTTTTCTGTGGGTGGGTATCAGTCTGCAAATCGGATCCTGATGCTCATTTGAGCTAGCTAGTACAACCGCTGTGAGGATCCTAAAATTGAAAAAATTGTTAATTTTGTGTACTAGATTTAATTTTTAGCAGGTCGGGGTTTGGCCTTTATTACCTGCAGAACGTAACATTAACAAACAGGTTTTTTTTTTGGCTTTATCAGTTAAGTGCAAAGATTGAGTGCAGTAACCCATATCAACCGATCGGGTTCAGTTCACAGTAGTCATATCAGTTACAAAGAAACTGCAACTAAAAATGTGTAATATTTACAATAGACGTTGATCACTTTACCATATCTTCCTGTGCCAATGACCATGTGTTTAGTATCGCCATCTAAACATTTCATAGCACATCCCGCCTTATTAGCACATTCTCTGTCAACTCTTTAAACCTGTTTACTTGGAAGACAATCTTACTTCGGGGCTGCCATCAAAAATAAATCTGCCCTGTTTGTTTACTTTATTAGTTTAGACTTCATCTATTTCTCTTAAACAAGGCAGCTGAAGTATAGAAATCCTCTAGTATATTCTCTTCTCAGGTTGGCATAGAAGCTGTGCCACAAAGTGAGACCATACTACATAGATCATAATAGGGTGTCATTCACAGCGTATCGCGAAATAATACTGACGTGATGCCCCAAACTATATATAAAAAATAGAAATATGTCAAAATGTATTTTTTATGATTAAGTATTAGGAATCACGAAGGACAAGAGAAAACACTGATCCTTTAGGATTTTTTATTTTATTTGTAGCAGTCAGTTACTTCCCATATCACATTACTCTAATTTATTGAACTATAACTGCTTCTACTTTCCAAATCCCCCACTTTTAGGGCAGAAGTCATTTGTACCCATACTGCATGGTTTAAAGCCTCTAAATATGTATTATATATCTGTATATTTTGCACTGATATAAAAAAAAAAGTATTAAATAGCCTTGTATTATTTTAAAAGTATTTTTCTATTATATATTAGAGCTTAAGCATAATGATGCTCATCTATCAAAATGTTTCCGTAGGCCCATAGCAACTCATTTTCATTTGCTGAATGAAAATTGAATAATTTCATCTGCTAAAATCTGGTTAAAAAATATTTGATAGTGTTTGCTTGTATGCTACTGGGTACTAAGAAAGCACTGCAGATAAAATATTGCACGATTTATTGGTCAAATTTTGTTCCTTGACCACCTTTGAGAAAAATATTGGAATATGTATTAATAAAGATTCTGTACTATAAACTTAGAATTTCTACAAATCCTGCTTTTCTTATGCTGTCTATCACTGTTCTGTAATATTTGTACTGTATAGTTTCTGTATATAACTATGTAGATGGATAAAGATATATACAGTATGTGTATCGGGCAGTACTTTAATGTGAACAATGGGCAAAGCAACTTCAATGGTGGCCCACCATCAGCGCTTATTCAATCTTCCTTTGTTCCCCCACTGCCTATCTGTACACTGTAACTCACTCTCCTCCCTCCTATTTAACAGCATTGGTATTTGGCACGTAAAATGATTGTAAATGATCACTTTGTAAAACAACCTATTCAGTTTAAAATAGAAATTAATAGGAAAAACATTTTTGTATAGATATAAAAAAAAACGAAATACCTTTTTACCCATTTTTATAAGTGATCACATTCCCTTTGTTCTCAGCTGCAATAGAGTTGAGGGGTGGAGCAGCAGCATCACATTCTCAGTAAATGGCTGTGCAGCAGGGGAAATGTCAGGACAAGTCTGATCATTGGAGGAGAGTACACTGAGTTCCCAGCGTAGCTAGAGAACTGACCACATTGTGCTCTCCTTCTTAGTGTGGTCAGGTTTTTTTATACGAAAGCAGGAGGACTGGCAGGAACACCAGGGACTTCACATAAAGGAAACAATACAAAGAGATCAGGATACCTTTTCATACAAGTACATGGTACCAGTGGCAGCTGGTGGTAATTTTTGGTCAGGTCAGTCGTTGCACTTACCATATCCATGGGGGCAATCACGGGGCGGCTTCCCCCAGCTCTCCTCTGTGGGCATCACAAGCTGCTTCTCCTTCCTCTGCTTGGCAGCTTCCATTTCTTTCCTCCTCCTCCGTTGCCAATAATAACGCTTCTTCTTTTGGCCAATCGGGAAACGTGTCTCAGAGCCGCGCTTCCTGATTGGCGGAGAGGCGATTGTGTGAAAATAATGAATATTCATTCGCTATTTTAAAACACCTGGGTGCGCTCCGAGCGCAATGCTCTGCGCCCGGAGTCTACCCTATTTTGAAGCCTATTAGAGCCTCTGGCTCTAATCAGTGCTTCAAAAAAACACTGTAATTCATGCGATCCGTGTCCTAAAAGAGGCGGGACTCATGGATAGGGCAGGCGCCGCCCGTGCACCCTTAATGGATGGGCCGCCCCTGCATGGTACAGCAGGGTACATATCAAGCATATGAATTGTTGGGGTAACAACCGCTTTAGGCATCAAGCGTTGCCACAAGAGGGGCCAGAGTAGAGTTCTCAGGCTTGTGTAAGCTCCAAGACACCTCAACAAGAGAGTGAAGGGAACAGGATTATATTGCAGGTGGTTGGGCTGCCATCAAATTGAGCTTGTTAGGAAAAATCATAGCCATGTTTGATTACTATTTGAGACATAACTATAGGGTGACCATAACTAATTTGTTATTTTTATCATAAACCTCATATTCTGTCCCCTTCTTCTCATTCAATTGCTATACAATTGTACAGTCCTCAGATGCAGACCAATGGAGAGCAGTAATTAAATCCACAGATGCTATAATTATAAGATGTTTGATTTGACAATGTAAGAATTTGATAATTACCAATTCAGCTGATTGTGAGTCAGAAATGATTCTCTGCAGCTTGAAGGGCTTTGCTTTCATTTATTCAAGTAAATATAGAAATGTATACTTTGCCCATTTTTGCAGTGGTACGCAGCCCTGACACCTCCAGCGATGTTGGCAAGGAGCGCTGGGATGTTCTAGAAGGTCTATTGATACTGTCTACTGAGGTGTCTATTGTCTGCGGGGGGGGGGGGGGGGTGGAATCTGTTGGGGGCAGGAGTCTATTGTTGTTGGCTGCTGGGGATCTATTGTTGCTTAGCTCCATTGTTGCTTGATGCAGTGGATCTATTTTTGTTGGGGGGGTATTTTACTCATGTGGGTGTCTTTTTTTGTTGGTGGGTCTATTGTTGATGGGGAGGATCTATTGTTAAAGTGGTTGTTAAGCCACTCTAACCTGTATACATCATCAGCGCTGCCTCTTTTGTAGTATCCCTCTCTGTGTGTGACTTATAAAAAATAAATGCTGTAAATACCTAATTTCACTGCCAAGATTGCGATCACATGACCAGCCAGCTTTCTCCTTTCCTCCTCTGAGAGATTCCTCTGCTGACGTCAGTCTGGAGGGTAGGAGAGAGCTGGCTGGTCATGTGATCCCAATCTCGGTTCTTAAATTAGGTTTTTACAGCATTTATATTTATAAATCACACACAGAGGGGGACACTGCGATAGGAGGCCGTGCTGATGGTGTATACAGGTTAGTGTTATGAGAGCAGCAGGAGGGGGGAGGGGTGACTCGCATATAGAAAAAGAGGGGAGGGGGAGGAGGACACAGGAGCAGAGAGAAGAGCAGATAGCGGGCTGCTGATGACAGAGGCTCGCAAACTGACCACATATTTTTGGTCTCAGCAGCCATGATACACCGTGGTCAGTTTACAGAGGGGTGGGGAGAAACTGTCAGGATCAGGCAGGTTTTTTTAGGTGTTAGAGGGGGGCCAGATGAAACAGGACAAGCACTGTGTCATATAACATGCTTCAAAGGAGCAGGATCTTTTTTTTTGGGGGGGATTAACAAACACTTTAACTGTGGGGTAGATTGTTGCTGGCTGCAGGGAATCTATTTTTACTGCTTTTCTTGATTATCATTAGTACATTCGATATAAAATACTTAGCACCAAAAAATGATTCTGGTTCTGTATTCTCTAATGAGGGCGATACTTGGAGGTGGGTAGGGGGCACAGAAAAGGGATGGTACTCAGAGAAGGGTAGAGGTGACTCAGGGGAGAGGGGAGTACCTGCACCTATTCTCAGAGAACAAAAATCCCTGAGTTTCATAACTGCTACTGTAATTCTGCATGGGCTGTCCCCATCTCAAATTGGGAGCAATAATTATTATCCTTTGTTACTGAAACCAACACATTCATGATGATTACATGAAGATGCAAACACTGCCTAGCCCTGGGTAGGCCAGACAGTAAAGGGCTTCCATTTGTCCACATCTGAGGTCAGAATTTCTATTTAGGAATTCCATGAGGAAGACGGGGAACATGATAGTGAAATATGAGGATTATGATAAAAGTTCTTACCCTCCTCTAAAGTCACTCTTAGGCCCCTTTTACACTTATACGACTTGTCCCACGATTTGTGATGGAAAAGTAGCACAAGTCGTTTCCCATGATTTTCAATGACAACCATTCATATTGTTTCCGACTTCAAAGTAGTCCCTGCACTACTTTGGTCCAATTTTGATGCCAGTTACACAGGTAATCCCTGAAATCGCGCCAAAATCGCATGACTATAAAGTCGCAGTAATGTGAAAGGGGCCTAAGGCTGGGCTCACACTGATACTACAGTCATACGACTGTCATCCTACATTGCTCTGCGACATCAGTCCTACTTCGGTCCTATTCCGGTCCTACTTCCATCCGACTTGAATGAACAAGATAAGATTTTGCTCTGACTTTGAGATAGTACCACTTGTCCTTTGACCAATCAAAACAATCCCAGTGTGAGATGAATTCCTTTTACTGCTGCTGTATTTACCATGTCGGATCTCACAAGTTGGATGGTTAGGACAAGGATCCTACTTTGATCCGACTTCAATGATAGTCAATGGTCTAAAGCAGAGGCAGACTGACAACTCATGGGGCCCCCTGGCAATAGGAGATTATGGGGCCACAGTATACACACATACAGTATACTTACACAGACACACAATATTCACACATAGTATACATACACATAGAATACACATACACACACTGAAAAGGTACTGGAGAGGTGGGGCTATAATCTTGGGATTTTTTTTTAAAAACACAGATTTTTACATACTGTCCCTGGTTTTACTGAGGCTGGCAACCCTGATGGGGCCCCCTAGTGGCATGGGGCCCTCGGGCAGTGCCCGAATGGTCAGTCCGCCCCTGGTCTGGAGTAGGATCAAATTCGGACCAAAGTAGTACAGGGAGCATTTTCAAAGTCGGAGCGACTTGTATCGGACCAGTTAAGATGGCTCTTATAGGGAAACATTGATTTTCACACGTCATGCGTCATGAACTCCCAATTTCGGAGCGTTTGTCATATCAGTGTGAACCCGGCCTGATTCTGTAGCTATGAGGCAAAAATTGCAGCTGAGTTTGATTCCGAGTTACTCAGCTCTATTAATGTATATATATTTTTTTAGTCCATTATAATTTAAGATGGCTTTTCACAGTGCATCTGGGGGAGTGCAGCTGCTTGTTACATACTGAGCGTAGTGCCTCCTGTTTGAGAACTACCCAGGTCTGTACTTTATTTAAACATTTGTTTTCACTGCATTCTTCCTCCTTAGCTCTTTGTCTCACAGTTTTGCTAAAACAAATGACTATTTGGTCTTAATTCTTGGTTTCTATTCAAAGGCTTTTTTTTTTTACTCATGTGCAAAAAATGAACAAGCATATCTTTCTATGTATAGCATTTTCGAGCTGCAGACCTGGCGGCAGGAGGCGGTGTGATGTGTGAAAGGCAATCAGCCATTCATCCCGACGGGCCGTCGAGCTAATAGAGAACCTGTTCTCTATTTGCTCGACGGGTTTCCCGACGGGCGGGGCTCGCCGAGAGCGTACACACGGCCGAGGTTCTCGGCAGAGTGCGGCTCCCAGCGAGGTTCTCGCTGGTTTCTGCCGAGAACCTCCGCCGTGTATATGGGGCTTCAGACCAAATTCCGACCGTCCAAAACGCGGTGACGTAAAACTACGACGAGCCGAGAAAAATTAAGTTCAATGCTTCTGAGCATGCGTCGACTTGATTCTGAGCATGTGTGTTTTTTCCTCCGCCGGAGATCCATCGGAAAAAAATAAAACATGTTCTATTTCTAAACTCAGATGGGGCCCACACACGATTGGAATATCCAAGGAAAAAATGTTGTCAGACTATTTTCATCAGAAATTCCGATCGTGTGTACAAGGCATAAGGAGTGTAGACTTACCTGGGGGGATTTTGTCTTTTATAAGAGAAGCTAATGCCACTTTGCCTAAAGCTCCACTTACTTTTGAAATAGCAAGGCAATGTCTGAAATATTGGTGAGTGGGGGTTAGTAGTAAAAACATAATCGTTTTATAGCCACTAATTTGTTTTATAATTCACAGAAGTGCCATAAGTATCTAAAGAGCCACACTGCCCAATTATCATCATTTTTATAAAGTGCTTTTCTGCATACATAGATGTGAATGGAGCGCTCTCGCATTTTTAGAGGTGTTTTATTAGGAGGGCTTATTATATAATAATTAGAAGACAGTAAAAAAAAAACTAAAATATTTTTGTCCAGCACCAACTGCTGCATGGACTGACATTAATATACGCAATGCGTTTGGGGATGTAAGAAATCTGTATGAATAATTCATTACAGTTCCCTTTAAAATAACCACATGATCAGTGAAGACCATTCATTCTAGACATGCATTGATTTGATATGCATAGTTTTTTTATGTTTTTTTTTTTATATTTCCTAGAGGAGAAACAATGGGTAAGATTACAGAAAAACTTCAAAGCATGTATTTTTCTTAATGGGTTGCGGAGCTTTTGACAGAGTTTAGAAAAGATTATGTATAGGAATGGCAACGAGTATTTTGTACAGTTTTTTTTTTTCTTAATTGCAGATCTATGTAAAAAAAAAAATATATATTAAAGGAAAAAATAAACGGCATGCGGCCATAAAATGTAGTGGTGTTATTTAAATTGTATGATATCAATGATCCGAATTCTAGGCAGGTTGTCTATTACACTAATGAAGTGCATACGTACAGGGCAGCTAAGGCAGTACAGCCAGCCCTCCTGTACTGGGCCCGGGCCTCATCCATTCAAAAGGGGGGCCCGGGCATCTGACGAGCAGGAGGATCAGCTGCTCTGCCTTATTGTTGACACACGTGACTCTTGTGGATCCCCCTGCAGCACTGGCGGCTTCTACTTTTCTTTCTCCTTCCAGCTGCACTGCAGAGGGATTGGTTCTTGGATCCGAACCCCCTTCCACCTGCTGTCCAGGATTCTCTGTGTGCCCCCTCCCCCACAGCGCTTCCGGCTTTCCTCTCTTCTTCTCCTACTGGCAGCTGCTGTGGACACACTGGGAGATTGGTTTCAGGATGAAGATCGGGAAGGGGATGGGTAAATGTGCCATATTTACCAGCCCCTTCCTTTTTTGAATGAACACAGTAAGGGGCAAGTAATGATCACTCTTGTGTTCATTCATCACTGAAGCATATTAAAATATGTTTACTATGCTTCGGCTGCAGAGAAAAGGATTAATTGAATCCGTGTCCTCAGTCTATTTCTCTGTCTCAAAAAAAAAATAAAAAAAATATTAAGGACTCTTTTAAATGTAATTTTCTCTCTTTAAAGGAAGCAGCATTTGGATTGTTCTTCAGAGAGCATTTGACAGGCGGTGAGGAAGCATATTACCTTTAAACCCGCACTAGCACAACCTCCTTGCAGAGAAGGATTCACTTGAATGTCTCCTGTTTAATAGGGGGTATAATTCTGCCATGGCTGCAAAGCATAGCATCGAGGCGGTGGCATTTTAGTGAAAATATCTTTTGATATTTTCAGTGGGGGGCTCTATCAGGTAGGGTGTATGGGGCCCCCCTGATTTGTAACAGCAGCCCTGCATACATATGTGATGTTTAACCTGCCAAATGATTATTAATTGGATCTCATGTTCTAAAATGTCACTACTAGAGGGGAAAGCCAGGTTGGTGATCTGATATTTTTTCTTGCTGTAGTTAGCAGATATAAACCCTAACAATTAACTTCTTGTTTTTTCGCCCTTATTTGGTCAGTACAATACAATTGGAAGATTTGTTTTTTCTTATTATACCTGATAAGCACATATACTGATGATCTTGTCAGAAATGTAGAGCTGTACTGTGTCTTGTGCAATTGTTTTGTGCTATTCTAGTTCTCATCTTGAACTACAGAATAATTAACCTGTATGTTATGGAAATTTGAGAGTAGGAGGTGTAGTTGAGTAGTTTAGCAAAAGACACTAAAACATGGAGAAATGTGCACATATTGTACTAGACATGTACTACATGTTTTTTTTTTTTGCCCTGACATATGCTTTAGGCTGGGTTCACACTATTTCGAATGGGATGTGGATTTCAATGCACAGCAAGAGATTGTGACCAACTCTCTATGGAGCCGGTTCACATATCTCTGCAGCGGTTGCAGTGCAATTTGCACAGGAGCCCTGTGCATCTTTTGGTTCATTTCAGGTCCGAATTCAGCCAAAATTTTGGGCTGAAACGGTGAACAGGGATGCACCAGACTCCAGCTGTGAACCGCTGCATGCTCATATGTGAACCCAGCCTTAAAGTGGTTGTAAAGTCAGAAGTTTTTTTTATCGGAGCTGCTGTGTGTGACAAGGAGTGAGGCAGAGCAGGCTTTCTGTGATGTCCCCCCAGGCCCCCCCTCCCCCTTCTTCGGTCAGCAGCAGGAGCAGGGAGATCAAAGACACACAGACAGGGCTGTGTACATTCTGCCAGCAGCGTGGGTGGTGATTAATAAAGCAACGGCAGGACGGAACAGGTAATCATTGTGCAGTAACTTCTAGCAACTGAATCATGAGCAGTAATGTAATGTGTAGTAAACGAATGGTACTGGGCAGTAATGTATAGCAACTGAATGGTACTGGGCAGTAATGTATAGCAACTAAATGGTACTGGGCAGTAATGTATACTAACTGAATGGTACTGGGCAGTAATGTATAGCAACTGAATGGTGGGCAGTAATGTATAGCAACCAAAAGCATAATTTACAGAACCCAACTTGGGGTGCACACCCTGACCACATGCCGTCAGCCCAAAACTAGCCTGCCCAGTGTCTAAAAGGGAAAAATTATTGGGGAAGGGGGGTGAAGTATGTTTTTTGACTTAATATCTACCTTAAATCACTTTGCTGTGTATGTGTCAGGTAGGTCAGTGTATGTCGCACAGTGTATTCTGAGCACAACTCATTCCTGAACGTTGCATTCTGAACAAATTTGTGTTGGCACTTTGAAAGAAATAAGTTGGGTTTGCGTCGCGGTTTGGGCACTCGGGCTCAAAAAGGTTCGCCATCACTGGCCTAGGCCATCCTTCCTAATTGGCTGAGACACAGAAGCAGCACCATTGTCTCCCACTGCTCAATCAAAGTCATTTACCCAATGAGGAGAGAGAGGGGCGAGGGCAAAATGCGGTTCCGTGTCTGGAAACACAGAGATGCAGCTCGGCTCGGTTGCCCCCATAGCAAGCTGTTTGCTGTGGGGGCACTCAACAGGAGGGAGGGGCCAGGAGCACCAAAGAGGGACAAAAGAAGAGGAGGATCTGGGCTGTTCTGTGCAAATCCACTACACAGGGGGCAGGTAAGTATGACATTGACTTTAGTATCACTTTAAGCAAAACAGCTTGGTCTCCTCCCTGCCCTTAGCCTCTGACTGGACAAAAAGTAGCAGCAACTGATGAGGTCATCTCTCTGCTATTAGTTTGTTACGTGTCAGCACATGTGCACTATAGCAGATGATGACTGGCCCCCAGCACTGCCCCTCTTTCCCAGCAAAGAAAATGTCCACAACCAAATCCATGCACCTAAATCCATGCACCTAAAAGGTGACAACTCTAAATTCTGAAATACCTCTGAACCCAATGTTGAAAAATGAAGATCTTCAGGTAGGTTGGCTGTTACCATGAGTCAGTTAAGATGGAATAGATGACAAATGTTTGTGTATTGTATTGCACCTATAGAAAGAAAGTTGAAAAACATTTTACCCCAACAGTTACCACCCAAACTTTTTAGAAAGCTTCAAAATGATTATGTGAAATCTTTATCAAAGGACCACTGTAGCGAAAAATATATTTTGGTAGCCATATGTGATTAATACCTTTAATTCCTTATTTTTATTTCACACAGTGTACCAGAATAAACTACATAACATTGCCAGAGGTCCTTACAGTGGTAAGTTTTTGTTCATATGGTTATTTTATTTTTGTGTGGCACAGCTGATAAAGTAAAAATTCACCATGTACAAGTGGGTTATAGTGCCATCCATAGGAGTAGGGTTGTAGGTGCACAGAAAAACACGCAGCTAAGAGGACAGAGTTGCTAGTTTGGAGAATGGGAACTGTTTTCTTCAGCTCCTGGAGTTATTTTCTGCTATGATTTCTCTACTATCAAGCAGCGTACAGACAGATGGGTTGGATTTTGATCCTCGTAGTAACTCCAGTCTTGCCAACGCACATGTGTTTCTTTGATTCTGGATCAAGATTCATCACGACAGTTCTGTTCTAAGGACAGTGGTAGCCATTTATTTATTGGAATATGGATTTGTAGTACATATGTTTTCCTTACTATTTTGCACACAAAGAAAAGCAATTGATGGCACAATGGCTGCGGTTGATGGGCACAGTGAGGATGGATATGCTGGGTTTTTTTTCCAGAATTTTTCAGTTTGTTTGCGCCCAACCAAAATATTTTGGGCACCAGACACCACTGGACTTCATCCAATCTTCAGGGCTGCAGGAGTCAGATTTTTTATTTATTTATTTTTTGTCATTTTTCATCCCTTCCTAAGTACTTTGGATCTATTCAAGAACTGTGAGAACTTGAAAATGTTTGGCTAAATTTACAGTAATGTGGGATACTTTTTCTTCTTCTATGCCTCATCTTTTTCCAACATTTTGGCTGAAGACCCCAGGATAATTGTGTCCTTGAAGCTTTCCTAGGCTGTTATTACTGACTTTCCTGCTCTGCCTTCTACCACATCTTTTGATCTCTGTGTATATAGCTGTTTACTATTGGTACAGAATTCATAGCCCTCTTGTTTTATTTTATTTCTGGCGAACAGTTATGTGTGCAGTTTTTATTTGTTTCTCTTATTCCAACCTGTCTTGGACACAGCTCCTATAAGGCCTGGTGAATCGCCGTTACCTTGGCTGGAAACACTGCTGCCTTTTTACCTTAGGGCAGGGGTAGGCAAGCTCGGCTCTCCATCTGTGGTGAAACTTCAAGTCTGATGAGACCCTAACAATCACAGGCATGATGCCTAGAGGCAGAGGCATGATGGGATTTGTAGCTTTACCACAGCTGGAGAGTCAAGGTTGCCTACCCCCCCTGCCTTAGGGCAAGGGGCAGGGAGTCTGCATGTGCATATTGCAGAGCCCATTTACTACTGCTGACATATATTGTTTTTCCTTATTGCTCTCCCTGTGATCTGGCAGATTTACTAAAGGCAAATAGAATGTGGGTTATTGACTAAAACTGAAGCATGCAAAATCTGGTGCAGCTCTGTATGGAAACCAATCGGCTTCCAGGTTTTTTTTTTTTTTTTTTTTCCCCAAGGCCTAATTGAACAAACTGAAGTTAGAAGCTAATTGAGTACCATGCACAGTTCCACCAGATTCTAAGCGCACAAGTTTTAGTAAATCTCCCCCAATGTGTACTTTGCAAGTGCAGTTGCACTCAATTTCCCCACAGCTTAGTAAATGTGATAAATGTCTGCCAATTTCCATCATCCAATCATGTGCATGCACATTAGAAAAAAAAATATTTGCACCTGATTGGGTATTCTTTACAAAGTGAAGCTTTGCCACGTTACATTTGCTAAGGAAAATTAATGCAACTGCATTTGCAATATGCTTAGTCAATATTCCTTTAGTTAATCAACCCCAATAGGTTCATTCTCCTTCCACAGCGTTGGGTACATCTCCATCTGCTCCCTCATCTGCTACCCTACCTGGCAGTGGCAAGGTGCACTGATAGCTATACAAAGTTACATGGTAAATAGAGTGATTTGCTGAACGCTGCTAATCCTTCTTCTGAAATCCTTTCTGGGCCCACCTATGACCTTTCATATTCCATAACCCTTGAATCTCTTCACTCAGTTACGGACGGATTTCTTTCTGTCAAACGAGCTGGATTGTGACAGCCCTGTTTTATATTGCAGTGGCAGTCTTCATAAATATACTTTGGAATGGACTAACTAAGGAGTAAGTGTTTTGCTTGTCACAGCATCTCCTTGTTGTGCCACAGAACCCCACCCTTGTGTGGCAGGCCCTTTGTAGAACTTGCTGAATATATCCTTTAATGGTGTGTTTCCCTCTGACTGACAGCCATTTGTCAGCCTTACTGGGTCATGGCTACCACATCACCATGACAATGCAGCCGCAGTGTTTACTAATGATGAGGCTATCAACCGTTTTTATGACTCACTGCATATATGAAACTGAAACATCTGTTGGAGAGATGGCACTTCAGTCTGACACAGTTTGGCAGCCTAGAGACTATAAGCATACTTTTTATGGGGAAAAAATACACTTTTTTTATGCCCATAACTTTTAAGATTTTTTTTTAATTGTGAAGCAAACAATAAATAGGACCAAATAACAGAAAAAGTCAATACTTTGTAGAGCCACCTTTTGCGGCTATCACAGCTCCAAGTCTCTATGAGCTTGTCACATCTTACCACTGGGATTTTTGACCATTCCTCTTTGCAAAACTGCTTCAGCTCCTTCAAGTTGGATGGTTTGCACTTGTGAACAGCAATCTTTAAGTCTGACCACAGAATTTCTATTGGATTAAGGTCTGTGCTTTGACCAGGCCATTCCAAGACATTTACATGTTTCCCCTTAAACCACTCAAGTGTTGCTTTAGCAGTGTGATTGGGGTCATTGTCCTGCTGGAAGGTAAACCTCTGACCTAGCCTTAAATCACACAAAGAGTGGTACAGGTTTTGCTCAAGAATATCCCTGTAGTAAGAACCAACCATCTTTCCCTCAACTCTGGACAAGTTTCCCAGTCTCGACTGCTGAAAAGCACCTTCCTCCATACATTTTGAGAGTTTCCCACATGCCTTTTCGCAAACTCAAAACGTGCCATTTAGTTTTTTTGCTGGCCACTTTGCCATAAAGCCCAACTCTATGGAGTGTACGGCTTATTGTCATCCTATGTACAGATAATCCAGTCTCTACTGTGGAACTCTGCAGCTCCTCCAGGGTTATCTTAGGTCTCTGTGCTACCTCTGTTAAATAGCCCTCCTTGCCCGGTCCATGAGTTTTGGAGTGCGGCTGTCTCTTGGCAAGTTTGCTGTTATGCCATGTTCTTTCTATTTGGTTATGATAGATTTGATGGTGCTCCTAGGAATCATCATAGATTTGGATTTTTTTTTTTATATAACCTAACTCTAAATTGTATTTCTCAACAACATTGTCCCTTACTTGTTTGGAAAGTTCCTTGGTCTTCATGGCAGTATTTGGTTACTGGTGCCTCTTTCTCGGGTGTTGCAGCCTCTGGGGCCTTTCAAAAAAAGGTGTGTATATGTAATGGCAGATCATGTGACACTTAGATTGCACACAGGTGAACATTATTTCACTAATTATGTGACTTCTGAAGGTAATTGGTTGCAGAGCTTTTTATGGGCTTCGTAACAAAGGGGGTGAATACATACGCACATATAATTCAGATTAAAAAAAATTGAACTAAAGACTGTAATGTAACAAAATTGGTAAAAAGCCATGGGGGGGGTGAATACTTTTGCAAGGCACTGTAACTATCAGGTTAGGGCTCACCCTGTTATGTATGCTGCTACTTTATTTTAGAACCACTTGAGGATGTCCAACTTATATGGTTGAAAGCTTTATTTCAACAGCTGTGTCTCAATAAATAAAAGTGAAAATAGAATGTTTGTTCTTACAAAAAAATGCTTTTCTCTTATCGTCCATGGACCGACACAGCTCCTTAAACCTTGACAAGTGGGTTATGTTCCTGTTCATAGGAGAGGACTAGGCAGAACATGTTAGTTATCTTAACCACTTAAGGACCGCCTCCTGCAGATTTACGTCGGCAGAATGGCACGGCTGGGCACATCAACGTATATATACGTTGGTTTTAGTACCCAGCCGTGGGTCCGAAGCTCCAGGACCGGGACCGCGGGATTCGCGGACCCGATCGCCGCTGCAGTGCGGCGATCCGTCCCTGGAGCGGAAGAACGGGGAGAGCCGTGTGTACACACGGCTTCCCCGTGCTTCTCTGTGGCCGGAGCATCGATCGCGTCATCCCTGTAATAGGGGGACGCGATCGATGACGTCACACCTACAGCCACACCCCCCTACAGTAGTAAACACACACATTAGGTACACATTCCCTACAGCGCCACCTGTGGTTAACTCCCAAACTGCAACTGTCATTTCCACAGTAAACAAAGCAATTTAAATGCATTTTTTGCTGTGAAAATGACAATTGTCCCAAAAATGTGTAAAAATTGTCCGAAGTGTCCGCCATATTGTCGCAGTCACGAAAAAAATCGCTGATCGCCGCTATTAGTAGTAAAAAAAAAAATAATTAATAAAAATGCAATAAAACTATCCCTTATTTTGTAAACGCTATACATTTTGCGAAAACCAACCGATAAACGCTTATTGCGATTTTTTTTACCAAAAATATGTAGAAGAATACGTATCGGCCTAAACTGAGGAAAAAAAAAGTTTTTTTATATATTTTTGGGGGATATTTATTATAGCAAAAAGTAAAAAATATTGCATTTTTTTTTAAATTGTCGCTCTATTTTTGTTTATAGCGCAAAAAATAAAAACCGCAGAGGTGATCAAATACCACCAAAAGAAAGCTCTATTTGTGGGAAAAAAAGGACGCAAATTTTGTTTGGGAGCCACGTCGCACGACCGCGCAATTGTCTGTTAAAGCGACGCAGTGCCGAATCGCAAAAACCCCTTGGGTCATTTGCCAGCGTATTGGTCCGGGTCTTAAGTGGTTAAAATATGTAACGTTAACAGCACCAACCAGAGGGCGGCCCCTCCAGTCATAACCCCTCACCTTGCCTCATGCAGCTCAGTTTTTTTTCTACCTAGCAGAGGAGTAGGACATGGCTACCTTTTGGGCCCAGAGCTCTGAGGACATTTTTACTTTTATTTATTTTATTTTTGCGATTCTTCTATCAACTGCCGGCTGGGTGACATGCTGGATATTATAGATCTTTATAGTCTCCCCAGTCTGGACATCGAGCCTGAGCAGTCCTTAGCTACGTGCTGGGTCGGCCATGACATACCCCATGGCTCCAGGGGTGGCAGGTGAGCATATGCTCCGGGGTCCACATAGGACTGGGCTGCTGTTGTCTCACTCACAGTGGACCGGGCCGACAGCTACTCTGTACCATCGGTTGAGGGTCTGTCAGGGACGCACCAGCAAGTCCTCGCAGGGACGGTTCCTCCTGCCTCAGCAAGCAGGATGGAACAGCTGGGCATTCCCGGGATTAAGGGGTTCGCCTGTCCTCCCTTTCCCTGCTCTCTGTCGTCCTTTCCCCTCCTGCCCTAGGGCCAGCTGCGACCGGGGTGTACCTGTGGGGGGGGCTCTGGGTCCCTGTGGGGCGCCGGGGTCGGCTTTCCGTGGGGGGGGGGTCTGTCTCCTGGGAAGTCTCTGCACGGCCTTCTCGTCCACATTCCGGGGCTCGGGCACCATTTTTTGCAGCGCCGACGACATTTTTAGCATGCTGGCTTTCTCTTTTGAAAATTTCCACTGGCGGCCATTTTGTTGTGGCCACGCTGTGGCGCAGGTCGGTATTGCGGGCATCCATTTTCTTGTGGTCCCTTTTATCTGAGGCATCTGGCGGCCATTTTGGAGTGGGTTTTGGCCTTCAGCACTGGCTTTCTGAACGGCACACAGCTCATTCCCTCACAGTTTTTTACCTCACACACATGCTATGTATACAAGTAAGGCGGGTAGTGTTGCTAAGTGGTCTCCCTCTGGGTGGTGAGTCCTCTGGGTAACACCCCCGGTCGGTGCAGCAAGGAGGGTGGACTTCTTAAGTGTTTTTCACATAGTTCCTGAGGGCTGTCAGTGGGTGATAATGGAGTTCAGTATCTGACCTTTCTTCCCCTAAATTGCCAGAGGCAGCAAACGGTGTCCCTTCACCTGCGGTTTCAATGGATATGCTGTCGGCAGTCCTGGAGTCATTTTTTGCCAGGGTGGAAGCGGCGTGCGGGAGTAAGGGGGGTAAAAAGTACCCCCTCCCCTGAAGTGGGAAAAAATGTTGCTGTAACCACTTAAAAGTGTTAGCTGGAATTTGACATTCAATTTGTTGCTTAACCACTTAAGGACCGAACCTCTTTTTCAGATGTGTAGTTTACAAGTTAAAAACACTTTTTCTTGCTATACAATTACTTAAAACACCCAAACATTATACATTTTTTTTCTGACATCCTAGAGAATAAAATGGTGGTCATTGCAATACTTTATGTCACACCGTATTTGCGCAGCGGTCTTGCAAGCGCAATTTTTTGGAAAAAAATACACCTTTTTGAATTAAAAAAATAAGACAACAGTAAATTTAGCCCAATTTATTTTTATTGTGAAAAATAATGTTACATCAAGTAAATAACCAACATGTCACGCTTCAAAATGGCGCCCGCTCATGGAATGGCAACAAACTTTTACATTAAAAAATCTTTATAGGTGAAATGTAAAAAATTCTACAGGTTGCATGTTTTGAGTTACAGAGACGGTCTAGGGCTATAATTATTGCTCTCGTTCCAACGATCGTGGCCATACTTCACATGTGTGCTTTGAACACCATTTTCATATGGAGGCACTGCTCACATATGCGTTTGCTTCTGCGCGCGAGCTCGTCGAGACAGGGCCCTTTAAAAAAAATTATTTAATTTTATTTATTTTTACACGTTTTTATTTGGGTCACTTTTTTTTCCTATTACAGGGAATGTAAACCTCCCTTGTAATAGAAAAATGCATGACAGGTCCTCTTAATTATGAGATCTGGGGTCAAAAAGACTTCAGATGTCATATTTACACTAAAATGCAATAATAATTAAAAAAAAAATGGCCCTTTTAAGATCAATGAGCGGAAGTAACGTTTTGACGTCGCTTCCACCCTGCTATGGTATGGAAATTGTTGGGCCATCTTCCCATCACTCGTATCCATACCAAGCAGGAAAGAGGACACGATCGCCTCTGCAGCTCCGGTAAGCGAAAGAGGGCACAGGAGAGCGGGGGGAGGGGAGACCACCATTATCATAAAGTGGACCATCGGCTGAGAGATGGATACCTGGGTTATAGCAGCTAGCTGCTGCCATAACAGAGATATCCCTCTTCAAAGTGCAGACGTATATAGTCATGCGGCAGTTCTGAAAGTGGTCAAATTATTTTTAAAACTACATGTTTATAGTGTGACAACACTGCTGTGCGATTTCACTGCAGAAAGAAACAGCATTGTCACCCTGTAAGTGGAAAAAATAATAAATCTACTGATGAGGATGAATGGATAACAAAACAATGTTACAAAAAAAAAACTGTTGTGTTAATGCTAGTGACAGGCTGCATCATGAAAGTAATTTATGATTTTGACCATCTCCAGTTTAAAAGACGATTATCTCAATTTTTTTTAAAGTCTGTCTCAGTTTCAATATTGTGAGATAACTCTAGACTCCTCTTTAAAGCATAGATAACATGCAGAACTGCCAACTCATCATCAGCCTTTAATTCTTCCTTACTAGGGGGTAAGTATACATTCTCTGGGTCAGCTGGTTTTACATTAGGATTTATATACACTTCCTGTATATCTGTAGAAATTTCCTGTTTTGTGATCTCACCTGGCAAAGCAACTTTACAGAAATTAAGGTTTGCTAGGACACTTATATCATCATATATATCATCCATGTCACTGACAACTTTTAACCCTTCTAAAGAACCAGGGCACACCTTTGGACTTCTAGCATATAAGTAGGTGAGATATTCAAAAGCTTCCATCGTCTTATTTTCAGAAAGCTGAGGCACAAGGTGAGGCCTGGTTGTGCCCGAGTCATTGGCTGACAGTTCACCCTCTAAGGTTGAGTTATTTTCTACTTCACCATCCCCCATACTTGGTGTCTTTGTTGAAAATGGAAAGACTGAATAAAACGGTCTTCTGTTAATTCTGCATGATAAATAATCTTTAAGGTCAAACTCTTGGACATTTGCAGGAGGGACTTTGTTAGAGGTCTTCAGTTGTCTATGTGTTTTGGATTTTTGGTCACTCCATGTGTGTTTACTGTAAGTTTTTGAAATATTTTGAACTCCTAATACTTGATCATCTTTCATTTGTTTTTCAGTCTTGCATAGTGATGCATCCGTAGCATTTATTATATTTGCTTGCAAGTTATTGAATGCCGCGTCTGAATTACAGACAGTTATACTATCTATTAATAGTTTTCTCGATGCATTCACTGATTCATCAAAATGGCAATCACTTTCTTTCAAATTGTATTTAATTCCGTTAAAATCATCATCCCCATATTTGTTTTTTAAACTTTTAGATAATGCCTCAGCTATCAGGATGTCTCTCTTTTTGCTTCCAGTGAGAGTACATATTTTTTCAATTGCAGCAGTTGAATCTGAACTTAAAATATCTTGAAATATGTTTAAATTTTCATCAAAATTTTCACCAACATGATTTATATCCACCATATCAGGATTACTCTTAACCCTTAAAATCAACTTCTCATATTCTTTAAAATCCACTGCCTCATTTGTAATGGCTGCTGTGCATAAATCACTATAGTTTCTGATGTCAGTCATGTTAGTCTGGGATAGAGGGTCTTCGGCTTCACTTGTTTCAATGTTTGCACCTGGAGAGCAGGTTAAATCTTTTGAAAGGTCTCCTGATCCCTTATTCTCCTCTGAAGGCCTGTTATTGACAAATATAGTCAGAGAATGGCCTTTGTGATTCACTGTTTGGTCACTTGCATTCACTGTGTTATCAGTTTGGTCATCACAAGGGTTTTCATTTCTTGGTTGAGCTTCAGGTCTACTATTAATGAACATATCTAAATTATATGTATGTGTACTGTCTTTATAGCATGTAGGATCAACTTTGTCACCATTAATGATTTGTGAAACTGAATTAGGATTTGTGGCTTTCATTCCTTCTAGATTCCCCATTTGAATCTGAGCCTTTTCAGCATATTCCAAAAAATGTAAATTTGTATATGGATGGTCTTTAAATATTCTTTGTGTATCAAGGATTTCTAGCCCTGCTTTCTCTTCATTATGAATTTCATGACGTTGGCTTGTTTCATCTTGAATATAAAAGGCCTTGTTTTCCATACTATTTAAACCATTTCTGTCTTCAATCTCTATATCATATTGATGGACAACAGTGCAATTAAATTCCTCCACTGCCATGTTGTTATGGTTATCTATATCACAAAGCTGGTGGGCCATTGTTTCTGCTCTCTCACATTCGTCAACAATGAGGTTTGAGTTTGGCTTGTTAGAAGTATCATACACATTCTCATGTTGAGGGTTAAACAAGGGAAATAAGTGATAATTTAAGATATCAAAGTTTGAGGACAAGCTAATGGTACTTGAATGTTTTACCAAATCAGCAATTTTTGGCCAATCTGTAACTTCTTCACCATCTTGAATGGAGTTTGAATAAGAAACAGAATTAGTAAGATGGGTCTGTGTATCGGGACTCCCATTTAAAAACTCAATTTTTATGGGCTCTTCGGTGGGCATAGATGCATTTTCTCCAGTTGTTACTTCTCCGTGGTTAGCAATCATTCCAATCAAAGGATTTGAAGTTGATGAATGGACGACTGCTATTTTTTCTTTGTTGATAGACATGCCATTTGCATCTGGTTTACTTAGAGTTTGAGATTTTTGTGCTTTGATTTCTAACTTTAACTGTAAGCCTTTTTTTTCAAAAGAGTGGTTTCCAGCAATTTCGGGATCTGTTATGGTGATTTCCATATTATTTGATATTTCTGGTTCACTATCTTTCACATCATCTCCTTCTTTTAGTATTTTTATAGGTGGTAGACTTTTCACAATATCTAAATTGTGGATGCCAGCCATTGGTAAATATAAATTGTTAGTCATCATATTTTCCAAACAGGTGTTTTGAACTGAAACACTCAACAATGGCTCACCAATAGTAGGTAATTCCTTTGGGCTGGCTGATTTTTTTTTTTCATTTTTAGATCTTATGGTATCTATTAGAGCATTGATGATTGGTGGAGCTAAATTATTAACCGACTTATCATCTAACCTCGTCTTTCCTCCTACAAGATCCTCTGCTGGGGCATCAATAATAGGCAAAGCTAAAGTGCTAGATGATACATTGTTCATCTCCTTTTCACTTGTTACAAAATTATTTGTTTGATCCTCAAGAACAGGTAGATTTATATTACAAGAAGACATATTTTTCAAGTGCTCATCGTGTGCAACACAGATAACTGGTAGATCAAGGTGGCCTATAGAGGCTGTAGTCAATATGGCAGTGTTGTCATCCACATTAACAGATACTTCTATGGAGCTTTTTAAAGATGGAGTGTCATGAGAAGCACAAACCTGGTGGTTGCCATACTGACTTAGATCAGGTAAACTGGAACAAATCATCTTAGAAAGAATTGCTGGTTTTGCCAGTATATGATCTTTAGGCAAACTGATGAGTGAAAGAGGTAGTGATGGGTTTTCTGTAAAACAAAAAGCAATAGTACTCCTTTAAAATAAATGCATCCTGCAAACAATGTATGTTATCATCTTTTCATTTTTTTAGACACTAAAATTGTCAGCATTGGCAATAGAAACACCAGAAAAAAATGTTTAGATTATAGTTACCTGATTCTGTTTTTAAAATGCTCTCCTCACCTAGTTCAAAGTGACTAAAGAAGTTTGTTTATAAGGTAACAAAAGTGATGACTGTCTTAAAATCAATTGCTGTGTCACTGTGGGGTCTGCTTTGCATGCTAGGTCAGGGCTATACACAGGGCATCAATTTCTGTCCAATTATAAATGAAGACCTGCCCCTCCTGGTGCTATGCCCCATGATCAGTCATTCAACTCTTAAATGCTAGAAATTCTGAGCACAAAGGTTTTGACTTTTAACCACCGAATGACAAGGGCTTAGCTCCAGGGTTGGGACTTAATCTCACACAATCTGCAAATTGGCATACAGACCAAGTCATACCAAGGGAACTAGTCTGCCTAGTGTGGGTCCTGCGCAAATACACTGACTTGACATGTTTCAGAGCCATGAACCATATCAGAGCCCTTGATTTTAACATGATGGGAGATGTAGGCTCCCCAAGTAAATATTGAGCATAATATCCAATGTGGCTCCACCTGCATTGCACGGAAGACTAAGACAGGCCCTATATTGTTCATTTTCTTTCATTCAATCAGCAGGGTGGAAGGAAGAAATTGAATTCATTCCACCATCCACACATTTAGGGGGATATAGGAATTCCTCTCATGAATCTATTGTATTCTGACAGCAAGGTGATTTTTCCCGCTGTCAAAATACACTCATGAATTTTTACATGGACTTTAGTGAGAAATTCATTTAACTATTTAGGATTGCTGTGAGACAGCACCGGTGAGCTAACTGAAATTGAGAAGTGGCCACAGAAATCTTAATTTTATCTGCAATTAACAAAAGGCAATTTAAACTACAGTGCAGTAACAAGCAGATTTATGAAAGTTACTGTACCGTGTGTGTATATATTGTAGCAGAGCGTCCCAGAGAGAGCCTGGGAAAGTCCAGTTCGGGGTTTATACCTCTCCCAGGCTCCTCTCTTACACGTTCAGGGATCTCTGATCCCTGATCCAGGTCAGGTGTTGGCCCTCTCCCCCAGGCCAATTTAAGCTCACCTGAGCTAACAGCCATTGCTCTGTCCTGGGAAACAGATAGTGTGGATCTGTAGGAGCAAGGAGGTTGTTAAAAGACTGGTGAGCAGTTTGTATTTTGAGCTAACAAGCGGTAGGCTTGTTTAGCTTAGTAGTTAGGGCCTACATATCGTGTAGTTAGAGCCGAGACACGGCTAGGTGTTTGTTTAAACTACTTTTGCTTGTTTTGTTTTCTGCACACTGTACAGCACCTGTAAATAGACTTTGTATAGCACCAATAAAAATCCCACTGTTGTTCACTTATCCTATGGACTTTGGTATCTGTGCCTGCTCATCCCAGGGAGCTTTTGTACCCGCTACCTATCCCCAGCTTACATATGGTGGAGGCTGCGATCAGCAGTAGTAAGTTACTATTTTTAAAAGGCCAGTACCTAAAGTGACAACATGGAGGAAATCCTCAAACAAATGATGTTATCCAATGCTGCACAACAGCAAGCAAATGCTGCACAACAGCAAACTAACGCTGCATTGCAGCAAGCCAATGCTATCGCACAGGAGCAAACCAAGGCGCTGTACAAACACATTGGTGCTGCACAGGAGCAATCGCAGAGGCAGATTAGTGCTGTACAGGACTGATTGCCCCCTTACTTTCTGGTGAATCGCAGAAGGCCTACTATGATCTGGAGTCAGCAGAAGCAGAAGACTACGAAAAGGTCAAGCAGGAAATTCTGGCGCGACTCGGCGTCACCTTGGCCGTTCGAGCCCAACGGGTCCACAGCTGGTTCTTCAAAATCGAGAGGCCCCCAAGATCGCAGATGTTCGACCTAATCCACCTGGTGCGAAAATGGCTACAGCCTGAGTCCCTGTCTGCGCCACAAATAGTGGAGCGTGTGGTCATGGACCAATTCCTGAGGTCACTCCCAATTCCCCTGCAGAAGTGGGTGAGTCAAGGGGACCCCAAGTCGGCAGATAACCTGGTGGAACTCGTCGAAAGGTACTTTGCTGCAGAGAACCTGGTCACCACCCCAACAACCGCACGGACTTTCCACCCAAAGCCACGGTCTCCCCAGGCAACCGGTAAGACTGTTCCAGGGGAAGTGGGTGGTAAGCATGGCAAGGAAATAGGGGGGAGGATTTTTGGTGCCAGGACTGAAGTTTGGCGTCCCAAGCAAGGGAAACCACTGCCTGTCAGCAAACCAACTTGGGGAAACATCAGGTGTTTTCGTTGCCAAGAGCTGGGACATGTTGCAGCAAACTGTCCATTGACTGATGAACCAATGCAGTGTGATATGTCTATTAGAAGGCAGTCCATGTTTGCTGCTGTTTCATGCGCTGCAGCGCCAAATGTGGGGAAACACATGTGTCACATGACTGTTAATGATAAGCCTATTACGGCCTTACTGGACTCTGGAAGTCTGGTTACTTTGGTTACAGCTGAGATGGTTGAAACTGTGAATTTTCATGCTAAAAAAGTTGCTGTGATCTGTGTACATGGGGATACCCGGGAGTATCCTATAGCCACAGTTCAGTTTAAAACTGGCTTAGGTACGGTGTCCCATGCGGTCGGACTTGTGCCCCACTTGGTGCACGAGGCCATCATTGGTAGGGACTTCCCTAAGTTTTGGGAACTGTGGGATCGTCCCGACCCGGTCGCAGTACCTGACTCAGTCGCAGAGCCAGAGCTCCTGACTACTTCCGATATTGTGGGTTCAGGGGACTCATCTCAGGGCTCTCCGAGTTATCCTTTCTCGGTTATGGCAGGAGAGCTGGAGGAGCCTGAGGAAGTCCCCACAACCAGTAGAGCCGGACAGCCGTCTGCCGACTCGGAGCCTATGTTGGAGTTTACTGACCTTAATGTGCACAAGGAAAATTTTGGTACTGAGCAGAGAAAAGACCCTACCCTTGCCAGGGCCTGGGAAAATGTAATGGTGATTAATGATGTACCTGTTGAACCAGGGGATAGGCCCTGTTTTCCTTATTTCAGCAGCAATGATGATTTACTGTATCGTGTATGTAAAAAGAATGATGAAGTTACTGAACAGTTGGTGGTCCCCAAGCCTTACAGAAGGGTGGTGTTGGAACTTGCCCATGGGCACTTGCTAGGAGGTCATTTAGGGGTTGAGAAAACCACTGAAAGAGTGTTGCGCAGGTTTTACTGGCCTGGGATACAGAAAAATATTGAGAATTATTGTCAATCCTGTCCTGTGTGTCAGATGTCAGCCCCCCAGCCCCACTTCCGAAGTCCTTTAGTGCCCTTGCCCATTATTGAAGTGCCCTTCGAGAGGATTGCCATGGACCTTGTGGGTCCCCTCCCCAAATCCGCCCGTGGTCATCAGCATATCCTTGTGATTATGGATTACGCTACCCGTTACCCTGAGGCCGTTCCCTTACGCGCCGCATCTGCTAAAAATATTGCCAAAGAGCTGTTTATGGTGTTCAGTCGGGTGGGCATCCCTAAAGAAATCCTGACAGACCAGGGTACCCCATTTATGTCACGGATAACTAGGGAGCTGTGCAAGTTATTTAAGGTGACGCAGTTGCGAACCTCTGTGTATCATCCGCAAACGGATGGCTTGGTGGAACGTTTCAATAAGACGTTAAAGGGCATGTTAAAAAAGGTTGTTGACAAAGATGGGAAAGACTGGGACTTCCTGATACCGTACCTGATGTTTGCTATCAGGGAGGTTCCCCAGTCCTCTACAGGGTACTCTCCATTTGAGTTGCTTTATGGGAGACACCCTCGGGGACTCTTGGACATAGCCAAGGAAACTTGGGAGGGGGAACAGACACCCCACAAAAGTGTAATTGAGCATATCGCTCAAATGCAGGACAGGATTGCAGCCGTAATCCCAGTGGTGAAAGAACATTTACTACAGGCTCAAGCAGCCCAACAGAGAATATACAACCGGGGGGCCCAACTCCGTGTTTTCTCACCGGGTGACAGGGTCCTCGTTTTAGTTCCCACTGTTGAGAGCAAGTTCCTGGCTAAGTGGCAGGGCCCCTTTGAAGTAATTGAAAGAGTTGGGGAAGTCAATTACAAGGTGTATCAACCAGGTAAAAGGAAGCCCGAACAGATTTACCACGTGAATCTGTTAAAGCCCTGGAAGGATAGACTGGCGTTAACTGCGAGGTCCCTACCGGTAACGCCTAAGGGTACTGAATCCCCTCTGATCCCTGAGGTCACGATTCCAGACACCCTGTCATATTCCCAAAAACAGGAAGCTAGAGAGTTCCTAATAAGGAATAGAGAGAAATTTTCAGAGTTGCCTGGCACGACTTCAGCGGTTCAGCATGATATTGTTACTGAACCTGGGGTCCGTGTCAAGATCAAACCATACCGAATTCCTGAAGCGAGGAGAAAGGACATCAGTGATGAAGTTAGAAGGATGTTGGAACTAGATGTCATTGAGGAATCCAATAGTGACTGGTCGAGCCCCATCGTGTTGGTCCCAAAACCGGATGGCACTTGGAGGTTTTGTAACGACTTCAGAAAGCTCAATGCAGTAACAAAGTTTGACACGTACCCGATGCCCAGGGTAGATGAACTTATAGACCGACTGGGCAAGGCCCGTTATCTGACCACTTTGGACTTGACCAAAGGATATTGGCAAATACCCCTGACTAATAGTGCCAAAGAAAAGACTGCGTTTGTGACCCCGGAGGGATCATTCCAGTATAAGAAAATGCCTTTTGGGTTGCAAAATGCCCCTGCAACCTTTCAGAGGGCCATGGACAGGACCCTAAGACCGCACCAGCAGTATGCTGCAGCTTATTTAGATGACATAGTGGTGCATAGCACTGACTGGGAGTCTCACTTGCCCCGTGTCCAAGCTGTCCTTGATTCCCTCTTCAAGGAAGGTTTTACGGCAAATCCCAAAAAATGTGCCATTGGTTTGGAGGAAGCCAAGTATTTGGGCTATACTATTGGCCGTGGAGTTATTAAACCCCAAGTGAATAAAGTAGAAGCCATCCAGCAGTGGCCACGTCCTGCAAACAAGAAGCAGGTCAGGGCCTTTCTTGGCATTGCGGGATATTATAGAAGGTTTATTCCAAATTTTGCCACTATAGCTGCCCCACTGACAGACCTGACGAAAGGGAAAGACTCCGTAATGATAAAATGGTCCCCAGTAGCAGAAGAATCTTTCCAAGTCCTGAAGAAGGCTCTTTGTGCACAGCCAGTGCTATACTCCCCCGATTTCTCCAAAGATTTTTTGGTTCAGACAGATGCCTCTGATGTAGGTATCGGGGCAGTACTATCACAGGTATACAATGGGGAAGAACACCCTGTGGTCTACCTAAGCAGAAAGCTCAATGATCATGAGAAAAAATATGCAGTCATTGAAAAGGAATGTTTAGCCATAAAGTGGGCCGTGGACGCGCTCAGGTACTACCTGTTAGGGCGCCAGTTTGAGTTAATAACTGACCATGCTCCCCTGAAATGGATGGCCCAAAAGAAGGAGACTAATAGGCGGGTGAACCGGTGGTTTTTGGCCCTCCAGGATTATTCCTTTTCGGTAAAACACAGGCCAGGGGTTGAGATGGGTAATGTAGATGCCCTGTCCCGTGTTCACTCCTGTTGGGCTACAGGTGTTCCAACCCTGGGGTTGAAACAAGAGGGGAGGGTGTGTAGCAGAGCGTCCCAGAGAGAGCCTGGGAAAGTCCAGTTCGGGGTTTATACCTCTCCCAGGCTCCTCTCTTACACGTTCAGGGATCTCTGATCCCTGATCCAGGTCAGGTGTTGGCCCTCTCCCCCAGGCCAATTTAAGCTCACCTGAGCTAACAGCCATTGCTCTGTCCTGGGAAACAGATAGTGTGGATCTGTAGGAGCAAGGAGGTTGTTAAAAGACTGGTGAGCAGTTTGTATTTTGAGCTAACAAGCGGTAGGCTTGTTTAGCTTAGTAGTTAGGGCCTACATATCGTGTAGTTAGAGCCGAGACACGGCTAGGTGTTTGTTTAAACTACTTTTGCTTGTTTTGTTTTCTGCACACTGTACAGCACCTGTAAATAGACTTTGTATAGCACCAATAAAAATCCCACTGTTGTTCACTTATCCTATGGACTTTGGTATCTGTGCCTGCTCATCCCAGGGAGCTTTTGTACCCGCTACCTATCCCCAGCTTACAATATATATATATATATATATATATATATATATACAGTGCAGAAAATAAGTATTTGAACACCCTGCTATTTTGCAAGTTCTCTCACTTATAAATCATGAAGGGGTCTGAAATTGTTACCGTAGGTGCATGTCCACTGTGAGAGACATAATCAAAAAAAAATTCCAGAAATCACAATGTATGATTTTTTTAACCATTTATTTGTATGATACAGCTGCAAAGAAGTATTTGAACACCTGTCTATCAGCTAGAATTCTGACCCTCAAAGACCTGTTAGTCTGCCTTTAAAATGTCCACCTCCACTCCATTTATTATCCTAAATTAGATGCACCTGTTTGAGGTCATTAGCTGCATAAAGTCACCTGTCCCCCCCATACAATCAGTAAGAATCCAACTACTAACATGGCCAAGACCAAAAAGCTGTCCAAAGACACTAGAGACAAAATTGTACACCTCCACAAGGCTGGAAAGGGCTACGGAGAAATTGCCAAGCAGCTTGGGGAAAAAAGGTCCACTGTTGGAGCAATCATTAGAAAATGGAAGAAGCTAAACATGACTGTCAATCTCCCTCGGACTGGGGCTCCATGCAAAATCTCACCTCGTGGGGTCTCAATGATCCTAAGAAAGGTGAGAAATCAGCCCAGGACTACACGGGAGGAGCTGGTCAATGACCTGAAAAGAGCTGGGACCACCGTTTCCAAGGTTACTGTTGGTAATACACTAAGACGTCATGGTTTGAAATCATGCATGGCACGGAAGGTTCCCCTGCTTAAACCAGCACATGTCAAGGCCCGTCTTAAGTTTCCCAATGACCATTTGGATGATCCAGAGGAGTCATGGGAGAAAGTCATGTGGTCAGATGAGACCAAAATAGAACTTTTTGGTCATAATTCCACTAACCGTGTTTGGAGGAAGAAGAATGATGAGTACCATCCCAAGAACACCATCCCTACTGTGAAGCATGGGGGTGGTAGCATCATGCTTTGGGGGTGTTTTTCTGCACATGGGACAGGGCGACTGCACTGTATTAAGGAGAGGATGACCGGGGCCATGTATTGCAAGATTTTGGGCAACAACCTCCTTCCCTCAGTTAGAGCTTTGAAGATGGGTCGAGGCTGGGTCTTCCAACATGACAATGACCCGAAGCACACAGCCAGGATAACCAAGGAGTGGCTCTGTAAGAAGAATATCAAGGTTCTGGCGTGGCCTAGCCAGTCTCCAGACCTAAACCCAATAGAGAATCTTTGGAGGGAGCTCAAACTCTGTGTTTCTCAGCGACAGCCCAGAAACCTGACTGATCTAGAGAAGATCTGTGTGGAGGAGTGGGCCAAAATCCCTCCTCCAGTGTGTGCAAACCTGGTGAAAAACTACAAGAAACGTTTGACCTCTGTAATTGCAAACAAAGGCTACTGTACCAAATATTAACATTGATTTTCTCAGGTGTTCAAATACTTATTTGCAGCTGTATCGTACAAATAAATAGTTAAAAAAATCATAAATTGTGATTTCTGGATTTTTTTTTTTGATTATGTCTCTCACAGTGGACATGCACCTACGATAACAATTTCAGACCCCTCCATGATTTCCAAGTGGGAGAACTTGCAAAATAGCAGGGTGTTCAAATACTTATTTTCTGCACTGTATATATATATATTATAGCAGGTAAGAATGGCCATGTTTAAATGGCGATATTAAATAACCAACCGTGAGAATAATTGGCAACCCAAAAAAACAATTATTTGAATGGGGAGGGTTTGTGATGCAATTTACACAATACCATGCAGGTACTTTGGTATTGTCTTAAGAATTAACCACTTTAGACCCGAGGACATCCCTGGGACGTCCTCGGCTTTGTGCGGTGATATCTGAATGATGGATGCAGCTGCAGGCATCATTCAGATATCGCCATCTTCAGCTGGCGATCCTGTGCACCACAAGAACGATCAAAGCGGCGGTTCCACCGCTCGATCGTTCTTCTAGGCAGCGGAAGGGGACGTCCCCCCCCCTCCCGCCGCCATCCGGTGCTTCTCGGCCGACGCTCGTTGGTGAAGCATAGAGATGACTGGTCCGTCGGCGGACCGGGCTATCGCGGCTGTCGGCATGTAATCAGTGTTTTGTTTTTCACCGATTTCATGCTTGTAAGCCTGTAGGAGAGATGTGGGGTCTTATTGACCCCACATCTCTCCATAAAGAGGACCTGTCACAGTGATTCCTATTACAAGGGATGTTTACATTCCTTGTAATAGGAATAAAAGTGATCAAAAAAAAAAAAATGTAAAAAAAGTGTCAAAATAAAAAAAATTAAGTATAAAAACGCCCCTGTCCCGGTCGCTCGCGTGCAGAAGCGAACGCGCATGCAAGTCCCGTTCACATATGTAAACACCATTCAAACCCCACATGTGAGGTATCATCGCGTGCATTAGAGCGTGTGCAACAATTCTAGCACTAGACCTCCTCTGTAACTCAAAAAATGTAACCTGTAAAAAAAATTAAAGCGTCGCCTATGGAGATTTTTAAGTACCTAAGTTTGGCGCCATTCCACGAGTGTGCGCAATTTTAAAGTGTGACATGTTAGGTATCTATTTACCTGGCGTAACATCATCTTTTACATTATACAAAAAAATTGGGCTAACTTTACTGTTTTGTTATTTTTGAATTCATGAAACAGTTTTTTCCCTAAAAAAAGGCGTTTGAAAAATTATTGCAATGACCGCCATTTTGTTCGCTAGGGTGTCTGCTAAAAAAATATATATATATAATGTTTGGGGGGTTCTGATTAATTTTCGAGCAAAAATTGTGATTTTTACATAAAGGAGAAAAGTGCCAAAATAGGCCCGGTAACAAAGTGGTTAAAGAAGTCCAGCTGAGCTTGTTTGGCTGGACTTCTTCTATGGGTCACAGGAGTGCAATTTTTTTTGCACTCCTGTGACCTGTTTTCAGCAGAGAGTGGTTCTGAAGTCTGCTCTCTGCTGATATCACACAGATCAGTCCAGGCACTGCATCATCCCGACTCTGAGAGTCTGGATTCACCAGGTGCCTGGACTGATACTCGTCTCAGCCTCCCAGCGAGCCACTCAGACGGTCCCTGCCCCTCCACAGCTCAGCACTCCAGTGAGCATTGAGGAGCAGAGTAGGAGAGCTGCTGATTGACAGGCAGCAGCTCTCTGATCGGGAAGCCAAGCAAACCCAGCCAGCAGCAATGTTCAATGGCCCTGTTCCTATTGCAGAGATGCTGGGGAACCGATGCAGCATCGGTCCGATTGTGCATCCACCTAGGCAAGTATAAAACTGCAATAACCCTGATTCACAGAATTCTCCTTTAACTTATAGCAAAGCAAGAGAGCGTTTCCCTATTAAAATCCCAGCACTGTTAATTTAACTATTTGAAACTGATATTTATAATCCGTGCATAAAATAACCTTTACCATTTTAATCAGGCTATTTCCAAGGAGGCATCTGAGCTTTCTTGCAAGACTTCCTCTGTGAAAGTCTGACAAAGAGATTGAAAGCAATGTGTCCATTACCTTCAAGAAGTTCTTCGTCTAAAGGGGGGCTCTGCTTGGTTTTCTGCATGAGCTGCGTCTTTTCTAATGCTTTTATTTGTTTCAAAACTTTAGATGCAGTTTGACATGGTTGATATTCATCACAGCAATTTTTGTGGTATTTCCACAAATTTTCTTTTATCGTCTGACCATGTAGCAAGGCCTGGTGCTGCTTATTTTTTACCCTTTGCCTTTGAATGATATTTGAAGGTCCAGGTTGTTCATCATCAATGTCCTGGCAGTCAGAAGGGTGTGCATTGTATTTGCATTGGCTTTGGTCATCTGATAAAATATATTTTTCCTGTTTAATGTTGCAGACATCATCAGTGATCTTTGAATATTCTTGCATTTCTTTCCAAAAATAGCTTCCATGTGTTTCTCCTGTGTGATCCATGTTATTCTCATTACGCACAATAGGTCTTTTGGGTTCTTGTTCAGTCTTTAGTTGAAAAATTACTGAATTGTTCACTGAATCATAAAATGAGGGCCCAGTTTTAGATGTTTTACCAAATGCCTTTGAAACTTCAAATTTTCTAAGTTGTGATGAGGTGTCCTCTATTATTTCACCTTCTACAACGTGGTCTTTATTTATCATTTTTCCCATCAGCTCAATTTGTGTTTCAAAGTATCTTACTATGCCTAAAACAGAACAAAAAGAGCACGATAGGCTTTAAAAACTGTTTTAAAATGATGTTTCTTTCATTCAAACTTTAAATACTCAAAATGCAACTCCACTTTTGCTGAGAAAAATACAAGCTCATCCTAGATGGTCTATATAGTGCATCCGGAAAATGTTCACTGTGCTTTACTTTTTCCACAATTTGTAATGTTACAGCCTTATTCCAAAATGGATTAAATTCATTATTTTCCTCAAAATTCGACAAATTACATACACATAAGTATTCACAGTATTTACCATGACACTGAAAATTGATTTCAGGTGCATCCTGTTTCCACTGATCATTCTTGAACTGTTTCTAAGGCCCCTTTAAATGAACGTACCGTCTATCCGTTTTTCTCCCATCCGTCAACGGACGACAATGCATTTCTACGGGCAAACGGATGACCATCCGTTAACCTCCGTTGGCCATCAACGTCCAATCAGTTAAGATCCATTTTGAAGAATTTTTTTTTTTGTTTACTTGTGAACTCAACCTATGACCCAGGCAGCAGTTGGACAATAGGAAGTACATCCCTAATAAGGAGAACCATGGCCAGAGATCTCTCCCAGGAGCAGCTCCTAGTCACAATCTGCTTTTTTTCCTTTATACACATATAGGCAAGTATAACAAACAATGTCACGCTGTCCCAAAAATTGTTGGAATCCATCGCACAACGCAGATAGCACACACAAGGACAAATAAAGGACACAGCAAGGACAAGTCACTTACTGAAAACTGCAATGCAGCATGGGAGGAGCAATGCTTTCTGGGTAATGTCATCAAAGCCACAGAAACTTCTGTAAACAGATGCAAAAACGGATGTAAACGGGTAAATTAAAGGATGTTAATGGAACAAAAGACGGATGAAAAACTGAGATTAACAGAACGGAAGACGGATGAAGCAATAAGAACTGATATGTTTTTAACGTGGCTAAACTGATTGTGTCTGTGTGAATGAGGCCTACAACTTGATTGTTGTCCACCTGTGGTAAATTCAGTTGATTGAACATGATTTTGAAAGGCACACACCTCTCTATATAAGGTCCCACAGTTAACAGTGCATGTCAGAGCACAAACCAAGCCCCAAAGGCCAAGGAATTGTCTGTAGACCTCTGAGACAGGATTGTATTGAGGCACAGATCTGGGTACAGAAACATTTTTGCAGCATTGAAGGTCCCAATAAGCACATTAGCCTTTATCCTCCATAAATGGAAGAAGTTTGGAACCACCAGGACTCTTTCTAGAGCGGGCCGCGCAGCCAAACTGAGCGATCGGGGGAGAAGGGCCTTAGTCGGGGAGGTGACCAAGAAACCGATGTTCACACTGACAGAGCTCCAGCATTTCTCTGTGGAGAGAGGAGAACCTTCCAGAAGAACAACCATCGCTGCAGCACTTCACCAATCAGGCCTGTATGGTAGAGTGGCCAGACGGAAGCCACTTCTTAGTAAAAGGCACATGACGGCCCGCCTGGAGTTTTCCAAAAGGCACCTGAAGGACTTTCAGACCATGAGAAACAAAATTCTCTGGTCTGATGAAACAATGATTGAACTTTGAGGAAACCAGACACCCCTCATCGCCTGGCCAATACTATCCCCTACAGTGAAGCATGGTGGTGGCAGCATCATTCTGCAGGGATGTTTTTCAGTGGCAGAAACTGGGAGACTAGTCAGGATCAAGGGAAAGATGAATGCAGCAATAAACAGACATATCCTTGATGAAAACCAGCTCTGGACCTCAGACTGGGGCGAAGGTTCATCTTCAAACAGGATAACGACCCTAAGAACACAGCCAAGATCAGAGACGGCTCTTTGATTAGGCCCATACCGCAATCTCGATAAGTCGCCAGGACTGTCCTGCAATATGATCCATCTCGACCTGGAGTCCCGCAATGCCCACAGCTTGTGCTGGGTGTCTCCGCATTGCATCCGGCATCTCTCTCCAACTGTCTGATGTGCACTGCAGAGTGGAACAAACTGAACCCACACCTCCTCCTCCTATTGTGATGTTGTCCTGTGCACAGAGGAGGAGGAGGGAAGGAGGCGTACTACCTGTACAGAGAGTGCGCTGGTCTGAGGTCTGTGTAATCTAAAAGTGAGTTTTAAAGGGGGAGGGGACATGAAGAAGAGGGTAGGGGGCAACCCAAGAGCTCACTTAGAGTGATTTGGGGGGAGAGAGGATATGCGTTAGGGGGTGTAACGAATCATCCTACACTCCGCTTGAGTGCTTACGTCATATACCACTTCCTATCAGTCTGGATATAGATATCAGATATTCCAGCTGCTCACAAGCACACGAGACAAGACTTGTTTGTCTCCTGAACATGGAGTCTTTAATAGAACCAAACAGTCATAGGAAGTCCAATATGTAAACCAAAACCACCACCGAGATTGCACCAATAAATGAATGAAGGCAGGCTTACCAGAAGGCAAGCTCAACAGGCTTGCGGCTATAAACTCTAGCCTGGGCCTTAAGAAATCCTCTGCAAAATGATGAAGGGTTGTAGAAAACTCCAAAGATATCACCGATTATGAACAGAGAAAGAGCTCACATAGTGAAGTATGTCAGCACAACATTTATAAATTATATAAAAAATTATATAAAAACGTGACTATGTTAACACCACCACCGTTTCACCCAGATAGATAGGAGGCTTACCAGAAGCCAGGTATTGATCTTCCTATGGCTAAAAAACCCTTAGCCAGGGCCTTGTGTGGTACCGCTGCTAGCTGGATATCCTATAGATCATCTCAGTATCGCATCAGCGGCGATTAACGATAAGAAATAAAAAAAGCCCACATAGTGAAGTACATAAAAATAGGCTAAAAAGTTTAATAAAGGTTACACTTACAAAACATCTCGTAAAAACAGGCAAAAAGATAGCAAAGCCGGCCGGCTTAGTTGAACGCCCGTTCCACTTGGATCGTCACATCTTGCGTCAGCATGTCACCTTCCACACAAGGCCCTGGCTAAGGGTTTTTTAGCCATAGGAAGATCAATACCTGGCTTCTGGTAAGCCTCCTATCTGGGTGAAACGGTGGTGGTGTTAACATTTTTCAAATTTTTTTTATAATTTTTTATATAATTTATAAATGTTGTGCTGACATACTTCACTAAGTGAGCTCTTTCTCTGTTCATAATCGGTGATATCTTTGGAGTTTTCTACAACCCTTCATCATTTGCAGAGGATTTCTAAAGGCCCGGGCTAGGGTTTATAGCCGCAAGCCTGTTGAGCTTGCCTTCTGGTAAGCCTCCATTCATTCATTTATTGGTGCAATCTCGGTGGTGGTTTTGGTTTACATATTGGACTTCCTATGACTGTTTGCAATATAATCATTTTCCAATTAGGATTTTATTCATATCTTTTTTGTGGAACTGATGGACTATTCTCACTGTCTATACTAAGCAATTTCTATTTGGACATTATTCGTTTTCACTAAGGCACTGTGCTCCGTAACGGACTTGGAACCTCTATTTTTGTATAGTTATTTCACTTTGTTTGTCTTTTTTATTTTTCATATAGAGCAACTCCATCTTTTTTGCTTTCCATTATTGTGTGTGTGTATAACACTCAGTTGTTGCAGCTTTCTGTTACCATAGATTTTATAGCGCGGTATTTTTCTCTTTTTTCTCTCTCTTTTTTCTTTAATAGAGCCAAGAATACAACCTTATATATAGTTAGAGGAGGTAACCAGAACATAAATTAACATGAGCCAATTAACTAATCATTTACCCAGACTAGGCGACTCCTAGCTATGACCTGTTAATGGTAGACGTCACGTCTTCTCGCTCACCTGCTTTACAATACACATTATATAAGATAGAGAAAAACAGACAGCGCAAAAAAGCAAACAGTATTCTAAGCAGCTGTACACTGAAGGTCAATAAAATCCTTAAATAAAGTACATGTAAAAAAAGCAGTGCAGCGCTAAACACATGAATAGAAATAAAGTCCAAAAAATGCCAATATCAAAGTGGAAGAGCCTCAGAGATAATGAGGCCTCTTAGATGATCAATAGGTCAATCACCATAGAACACAGCAAACGTGTTCCCTCCACCAGAAGTGCAAACCGCTCACCTGAAAAAAAAGGGATTTTTAAATACAGCTTACCTGTAAAATCCTTTTCTTGGAGTACATCACGGGACACAGAGCGGCATATTCATTACTATATGGGTTATATGGAGTACCTTCAGGTGTGGACACTGGCAATCTCAAACAGGAAGTCCCCTCCCTATATAACCCCCTCCCCTAGAGGGAGTCCCTCAGTTTTGTAGCAAGCAGTATGCCTCCCAAAAATGTTCCCCAAAAGAGGGGTGGGAGCTCTGTGTCCCGTGATGTACTCCAAGAAAAGGATTTTACAGGTAAGCTGTATTTAAAAATCCCTTTTTCTTTCTCGTACATCACGGGACACAGAGCGGCATATTCATTACTATATGGGATGTCCGAAAGCAATGCTTTAATGAGGGGAGGGAGACATCTTCTCAAACGAGATTTAATTTAGAGGTATACTCAAATAATAATAATAATTCCAACTTAGTCAAGAAAAAACCTTTTTTTTTTTTTTTTTTTTTCTTTTTTACAACCAAGGGTGCCCCTGATCCCGAGGATCTTAAACTGCAGCCTGTAGTACTGCCTGTCCAAAGGCAGAATCCGCATTCCTTCTCACGTCTAGTTGATAAAACTTTGTAAACATGTGGACTGATGACCACGTCGCCGCCTTGCATATCTGAGCCATAGAGATCTGATGGTGTGCTGCCCAGGAGGCGCCCATGGCCCTGGTAGAATGGGCCTTTACCGACAAAGGAGGAGGCAACCTCTTCAAACCGTAGGCCTGAATGATTAATTGTCTAATCCATCTCGAGATGGTGGATTTTGCAGCTGCCTGCCCCTTCTTGGGGCCATCTGGTAGAACGAACAACACATCTGTTTTCCGGATCTTTTCTGTAGCTTTTAGATAGGCCTTCATGGCCCGGACAATATCCAAGGTATGCAGCAACCCCTCCTTTCTAGACGTGGGTTTCGGAAAGAAGGATGGAAGTACCAAATCCTGGTTCAAGTGAAAATTGGATATAACCTTTGGTAGAAAGGAAGGATGGGGCCGGAGAACTGCCCTGTCCTTATGTAGAACGAGATATGGTTCCTTACACGATAAGGCTGCTAACTCTGACACTCTCCTGGCCGAAACTATGGCGACCAAGAAAACCAACTTTCTTGTCAGTAAAACTAAAGGAATCTCAGCCAACGGCTCAAAGGGTTGTTTCTGTAGAGTGGACAGGACAAGATTTAAGTCCCATGGACAAATTGGTGACTTGACAGGAGGATTAATACGCAAGACCCCCTGTATGAAGGTCTTTACCAGCGAGTGGGTGGCCAGCGGCCTCTGAAACCACACTGACAGAGCTGAAATCTGTCCCTTGATTGTGCTTACTGCCAGGCCTTTATCCACTCCTAGCTGGAGAAAACTTAACACCCTATCAATGGTATATTTGCGGGAATTCCATCTTTTGGATTCACACCAGCCTACGTAGTTCCTCCACACCCTGTAATAAATCACCATGGAGGCCGGCTTTCTAGCCCTAATCAGGGTAGGAATTACCTGCCTAGACAGACCTCTACCCCTGAGAATCAGGGATTCAGCCTCCAGGCCGTCAAATTTAGACGTTGTAATGTAGGGTGGAGGATCGGGCCTTGTGAGAGTAGGTCTGGTCGTAGAGGAAGAGTCCAAGGGTCTCCCACTGCCATCTTCAGGACCAGTGAGTATCATGTCCTCCGGGGCCAAGCTGGAGCTACTAGAATGACTGGCTTGTGCTCCACTCTGATCCTGCGCAACAGGCGCGGAAGTAACTGTAGCGGAGGGAATGCATATAGAAGTTTGAATTGATGCCAAGGGCAAACCAACGCATCGGTTCCGCAGGCCATAGGGTCCCTCGCTCGAGACACGAACCTGTCTAGTTTCTTGTTGAACCTGGATGCCATTATATCTACGTCTGGCATTCCCCACCTCTGGCAGATTGTCTGAAAGACCTGGGGATGCAGAGACCACTCCCCTGGCGACAGAATCTGGCGACTTAAGAAGTCTGCCTGCAGGTTGTCCACTCTGGGAATGAATATCGCCGAAATGCAGGGTACATGAACCTCTGCCCACTGAAAAATCAAGCTCACCTTCCTCTAAGCGGCCTGACTCCTGGTTCCCCCTTGGTGGTTTATGTATGCCACCGCTGTGGCATTGTCTGACTGGATTCTCACCGGGGACCCCTGTAATCTGGAGGTCCATGCCAGAAGGGCTAGGCGAGCAGCTCTGATCTCCAAGATATTGATGGGGAGCTGCCTCTCTGTTTTCACCCAAGTTCCCTGGCGAGAGAACCCCTCGAAGACCGCCTGCCAGGCTGGCGTCTGTGGTAACTACCTTCCAGACAACAGGGCTGAAGGATCTTCCCTTTAGAAGATTCTGAGGGTTCAACCACCAGGCCAGGCTTTGTCGGACCCTTGATGATAGCGTCAAAGGGGACTCTAAGGCATGTGCTCTCTTGCCCCAGGCTGCTAGAATGGCCGCCTGTAGGACGCGAGTGTGGATCTGAGCGTATGGTACCGCCTCGAACGTGGCCACTAGCTTGCCTAGTAATCGCATACACAGGCGAATAGTTGGTTTTTTCTTGCTTAGAACCAACTGAACCAACCCCTTGATAGCCTCGATCTTTACAAGGGGCAGGAACACCCTTTGCTGTTCTGTGTCTAACCTCATGCCGAGGTATTCCAACTGCTTTGTAGGCTGGAACGCTGACTTTTCCCGGTTTAGGACCCAGCCGAACCCTTCGAGGTACTGAACCGTGAGGTTTACTGCCTGTTGCAGACACGGCCGTGAGTGATCTATGATTAAAAGGTCGTCCAAGTATGCTAGGACTGTGACCCCTTGGATCCTTAGATTGGCCAGAACTGGGGCTAGGATCTTCGTGAATACCCGGGGGGCCGTGGCCAGCCCGAAGGGGAGCGCCCTGAATTGGAAGTGTCGCTGCCCCACCGCGAAGCGTAAAAATCTTTGATGCGACTGAAAGATTGGTACATGAAGGTAAGCATCCTTTATGTCTATGGAAGCCAGAAAATCGTCCCTCTGAAGCGTGGCGACTGCTGACCGGATGGATTCCATCCGGAAAGAACGAACCCTTAGGTAACCGTTTAACCTCTTTAGGTCCAAGATTGGCCTGACATCGCCGTTGGGCTTTGGTATGACAAAGAGATTGGAATAGAAACCTAGCCCTTGCTCTTGGGCTGGCACCTCTATTATTACGTCCTGGCAAAGCAGGAGATCCAAAGCTGCCAGCATCGAGGCCTTCCTTGCTGGATCCTTTGGTAGCCTTGACTCTTGAAAATGAGGCGGAGGAAAGTTTAGAAACTCCAGTCTGTAGCCTGCGGTTACAGACGCCCGGACCCATTTGTCGGGGATCTTGGCTTCCCAAACTTCTGAGAAGAAACGAAGCCTTCCCCCCACCCGCGAGAGTGGGGGTGCCCCTTCATAAGGCAGACTTAGGGGCTGTCTTTGTCGGCTTGCGATACCATGGTCTCTTACCCCCAGGGGCCTGTCCCTGCGATCTACTGTTAACGTTGGATCGTGCAGGCGGCCGTCGATACTGCCTGGAATTTGAGGGCCCTGAGACAGGAAAGAGCTGCCTTTTAAATGTAGGACCCCGGAATGTCTTTTTGACCGGTAAAAGGGTACTTTTGCCACTTGAAATAGTCTGAATGTATTTATCCAGATCCTCCCCGAAGAGTCGTCCTCCATGGAAGGGAAAACCTGCCAGAAGCTTTTTGCATGGGGGCTCCGCCGCCCAGTTCTTTAACCATAAGAGCCTTCTCATGTGCACCAAAAATAGTGATAAACGAGAGGCCTGCTGGATGGAATCCTTTATAGCATCTACAGCAAAACACAGAGCTCTGGGAATGTCAGAAAACTCTTCTGCTTGTTGGGTAGGCATGTCCTTTAGCATTTCTTTTGTCTGGTCCTTCAACGCCTGACAAACTCCAATTGCAGCCACAGCTGGCTGTACCACTGCTCCTGCCGTAGCAAAGGATGCTTTTAAAAGTGTCTCTAACCGTTTATCAACCGGCTCTTTAAACATATGTATGTTTTCCACCGGGCAAGTTAGTGATTTATTCACACATGAGATGGCTGCATCCACCACTGGGAGCCTCCACCTCTTGGAGAATTTTTCCTCCATGGGGTAAATGACCGCAAATCTTTTCGGTGGCAGAAAAATCCTGTCCGGCCGTACCCAATCCCGAAAGATCAATTCCTCCAAGAGAGGATGGACCGGAAAAACCGCGTTGCTTGAAGGAGCTTTCAAAGAGCCCAGAGAGGATACCGGAGGAACCTGAGGCTCTGGCCATGGTAAACTAAATGCCGAGCGGACCATGTCCGTCAAAGACTGCACCCACAGTCTCTCTGTCTGGGAGTCTGAAAATGGTTCCTCAGAGGTAGATCCCTCAATCCCTGAACCCTCTTGGTTCAGGTCTAGTTGATCCTCCTGCGATTCCAATTCCTCCGGAGAGAGAATTTCAGCATCTGAGGATACACCTCTTGGTGATGGGGATCTAACCCATTTCTTGCCAGGAATAGCTCTAGCGATCAATGCTGCTATTCTCTCTTCTAGCCCCCCTAGGGATACAGCTAGCATCTCCTCTGTGATAAACACAGGGCTGGGCTGATCTGGGCCAGCCTCCGCACCAGACCCCCCTAATGGCTCATCCAAGGCGACCTTTATGGGAATAAGTTGCGGGGAAAGTATCGGCATATCATCAGAATCAGAGGGGGAACCCCTTTGTTTTTTGGTCTTTTTTGTACCCTTTGACCCCGAACCTTTGGAAGCCATAATACAAAATCGAGGGACTCCGCCAACCACAACAGACTGTAGTGGCCAGGAGTACAAAACTAGAGCTTAGGGGACAATAGCTCAGTAATGCCCAAAAACTGATGGGGCCCCGTATGTTTTTTTTTTTTTTAATATATATGTCTCTTTCTTTTTTTTTTTTTTAAACATACAGCGACCCCAAACTTAGTTTGCCAGCCTCCAACCTGTTGCAAAAAGGGGGATTTCTTGGCTTAACAGAAAGGCATTGGAACCAAGTCCAGCCTGTACTACCCCTCTTCCGCCACCGGGAGTCACCGTTCTGCCGCTCTGCGTCCTCTCCCTTTGAGATCAGCCTCAGACTGAGCACTGACAATGCCTGCTGATCTATAACAGCACAAGGCGCGCCCCTGTATGACGCTGCAGGCACGCCCCCCCCCCCCCGCCCTCCTCTCCGAACGGCGCGAAAAACGTCTATAAGACGCGCGCGCGTATGCCGGAGCAGGAAGAACATGGAGGAGCCGCGCTGCTGGAGACCCAGGACTGCAGAACCAGGCGGCAGATTCAAACTCCCGGCCAGGTAGGACTCTCCAAAAGGCCCCATAGGGATCCTTACCAGTCCTAGGAAGAAAGCAGCAGGTAGCTAGCAACACCATTCTTAGACAGGGGAACCTAGTGATGGGGGAAATGGGATCATCCTGTCTTTCACAGACATAGTGAGCAAGGTTGCCAATGCAGAGCATACTTAGGCTACCCCCCTTTTAGGTTACCCCGGAGAGCCTGCTGTCGAACCAAGTCCCGCAGGCTCCCCTCTTACCTGCTCCATGCTGCAGGATGTTTGTCTAGCAAAACGATCCAATCTTCTCCCATCTCCGTGGGAAGCGTAATAGACCTTCAGGCCCTGGGGTCCTATGAAGGTACCCACTGTCCTGGACCTATATAGCACCCTGGCAAACAGGAACTTATGGTCTTTACGAACTCCAAGTCCTGGGCCCAGGGTCCAGCCCTCCAAAGAGGAGCATTATAGGCAAAACCCCACGGTTTGGGGCCCGGGTACTGTCCACTTTGGCACTGAGGCTCCTTGGACAGATCCGGTTAGCCCGCCCTTAATCCCAAGGATGTGGAGCAAAGCTATTCCGTGACCAACACCTAAGACACTGGCGAAAAAACTGAGGGACTCCCTCTAGGGGAGGGGGTTATATAGGGAGGGGACTTCCTGTTTGAGATTGCCAGTGTCCACACCTGAAGGTACTCCATATAACCCATATAGTAATGAATATGCCGCTCTGTGTCCCGTGATGTACGAGAAAGAAATGGACCTCTGTGTGAACAGCAGGTCAATCACGCTGTCCCTTATAAAGGGGTAATGGTGAAATGATATCTCCTCATAAGATCCTTTCCTCCAAAGTCCTCAGATGATGGATGGTCACCAAACACACTCATGGATGGAAAAAGGTCATGGAAAAGTATAAAGCAAACACATAGTGCTCTCCATTTGATCAAAACGCAATATCAATTTATTTTAAAAAAAAGGTACTCCTAAATATAGCACTATGTCCTAGTGCATAGAATGAAAGCATAAATAGATAAAAACCAGGTAGGTGGCTGTCCTGACATCAATAAAAGCCCCCCACACGCGTATCGTCTGTGGTGCAGGACTTCAGCGGATGAAGGGGCTAGTGTGTCAGTATTTAATTTATAGCAACAATTCCTGGTTCAGCCAATTTAAAATCCCGCCCACTCCCAGCTGGAGAGCAACCCATCCCAGAGTCAAATAATCACTCAAACTTGTAGTGATATGGTCACTCAGACAACACAGCAGACAAAAGTCCTGATCTAGATACTAGACAGCACATCAACATCAATATAAAAAATCAATGCAAAAAAGCCACAGAAAAAAGCAACTACACTGTCATTTGTAAATATGTCAGCAGAGGCAGTACATGTATACATAGGGGTTAAACGATCGGGTAGCCATCAGCACTAACCTTAATGTAAGAAGTCTGCAATACACGCAGATCGGCGGTGAAACCAACTAGAAACTATAGTTATTTCAGCCATACATAATGACACCCAGCACGAACAGCGGCGTCATCCATGCAACACATGACCCATAACGGTCACACGATTCGCCGTCGTCATGAAGAGTGATACGCAAAATGTATGGGCATATCTAATACTGCCCATCATGGGCGGCAACATTGTTACCACGTCACCAGACAGGCAAGCGGTCACATGACCCGCCACCATCAGGGAAGAGAAAACGTAACACAAAGCACACCCACCGACCGAATACAAGGAGAAATAACAGGGGCCAAACATAAGTAAGATGGAAAGCAAACGAATTACCATAGCACACATAACCCCTTAATGCCTGACATAACAAAGCAAGTATCCATCTGAAACACCATATAGTTAATATATAGACCTCTAAGGGGGACTGAACAGTGAAAAGCACAGCAACATAAAGACCTGCTGATAGGCAATACCGTTCAGTAGGCTGAAGGATAAAAAATTGGATAATAGACAAAAAATTAAACAAATAAAAACCGGGACAGAACTATCCCAACTGGCTATATGCATAATAATAGTCATAAACTGATCACAGCAAATCAAGGGCACAACTAGCGATGGCCAGTATAAATGCTGCAATAAAAATCCATATACAATCTATTCATAATACGTATAGTTCCACCTGAAATAAGGAGGCCAGGAAACTACCTAGAGGCCTCCCTTACCCAGAGGCAAGAAAAGATAAAAAATTAAAAGAAAAAAGAAACGTCAGCACAGCCACCCAACCTGTTTACTATAAAATGGAACAATTGGCCCATACACAGACAAAGAAGAAAAACAAATTAACGGTCAGAAATAAAACAATTGAGGTCGAACTCAACGTTCAACCCCAAAAGGTACTCCTACTTTTAACTCATAAACCCAAAACGATTTTGCCTAATAAAATTACCACCTCGCCAGTGATTCGCAACTTTCTCGATCGCCCAGAACTGTAACCCAGCAGGTTTGCGGTTATGGAAGAGCCTGAAGTGCTTAGATACATTATGTGTAACAAGACCCTTTTTAATATCGGTAACATGTTCACCAATCCTCACATGTAAAGATCTAGATGTCCTCCCAACATACTTAAAGCGGAGGTTCACCCTAAATTTGGACTTTATCTCAATCAAACTGCTAGGCATTAAAAGTAACTAATACGTATTTTTTTTTTTACATCCTTACCCCTTTTCTGCTTCCGTTTATGCCCTGTCAATCACAATCCACCGCGGGGAGTGGGCGTGTATGTGTATTCTCCCCCGATGGCGATATGTCTCCTGGGAGTGAGTCCTGACAATCCCAGGAGACGCGCTGTGCTCAAATCGCGCGAGATATCGCCGGTCACGTGACTCGGCAAGCGTGAGGAAACATGTTGTGTCTCGTCACAACGGGGCGGGTCATTATGACGCCGGCCGTTGCGATGGCAACTGTGCAGTGTCGACGGCGCGGCTCGCCGCCAACACTGCACAGTTGCCATCGCAACGGCCGGCGTCATAATGACCCGCCCCGTTGTGACGAGACACAACATGTTTCCTCACGCTTGCCGAGTCACATGACTGGCGAGATCTCGCGCGATTTGAGCACAACGCGTACATCCCGGAAGTATACAGTGGTGGGCTTCAGGAGTGCCCACACACAAGATGAAAACGTCCATCTCTCCGTTTTATAAAACATCCTTTTACTGAAAATCGGGACAATCGTGGCTGCAAAGACAGGACTGGTGAGTGTAACATTAGGTATATTAACAGCGCCCGAATCACAGTAAAAAAAAAAATTGTTTTTCCCGCAGAACGACCGCTTTAAATCCACATTCACATTGTAGGGCATAAACCACCCCAGGGGTGTGGCAGGTAATAAGATCCTTAATTTTATAGCTTTTACCGGTAGCTGTTGCTAGAAATTCTTTACGTTTCCTAATATTCTTTTTAGCCTTCCTGCACGCTGAACACCCACCACATGCATGGAAGCCAGTCAAGAAATAAAAAATCCTATTTTCAGTATTAATAGGTGGGTCAATTACCCCTGGGGCCAGTTTGTCCCTGAGAGAGGGAGCTCTCTTATAGACAAACTGCGGACGATCAGGTAACAGTGGACCTAAAATCCTGTCATGTTTAAGGATGGGCCAATGTTTCTGTACGATCCTTTCGAATTTACAGTATTGTATATTATAATCCAAGATCATTCGGATGCCTGAGCGATCCTTCCAGTCTGCTCTGGGGACATCGGAGACCAGGGTTCTTCTATCCAGATTACGGACTGTCTCCATTTCCCTATCTAGCAAATTCTTATCATATCCCTTCTCCATAAACCTCATTGATAAGGTTTGGGACTGAGAGACAAAATCACTTTCTTGAGTGCAATTACGCCTTATGCCGCGTACACACGGTCGTTTTTTGCGATGAAAAAAAACGACGTTTTCTGTGAAGTAAAAAACGACGTTTTTGAAACGTCACTTTTCAAAGACAATTTTGCATACACACCATCGTTTTTTCACAAAAAGCGAGGTTACGTTCACCACTCTTTTCCATTGAAGCTCGCTTCATAACTAACTTCTGGGCATGCGCGGGTTGAAAAACGTTGTTTTAAAAGACGTTTTTGCTACACACGGTGACTTTTTGTGAAACAAAAAACGACGTTTTGAAAAACGACACAAAAAATTCAAGCATGTTGGAATTTTTTTTTGGTCGTTTTTTTGAAGACAAAAAACAACGTTTTGCCCACACACGATCAATTTAAATGACGTTTTAAAAAACGTCGTTTTTTTTCATCGCAAAAAACGACCGTGTGTACGCGGCATTAGGCGCACAAATTGCCCCCTTGGTATATTTAATAACCATTTTGTATGGTGACGGCTCTCAGTAGAGATATAAGAATTGCGATCCATAGTAAGGTCCAAGTCCAAAAAGACTGAAATACAATACACATTATCATAGGTGTAAACACAGGACATTTTCACACAATATCAGGGTCAATTAGCACAGAGAACAGACAGATGGCTGGAGGTAAGGACATTAGCATCTAACAGTATATGTCCCAACATTATTAACCACTTAAGACCCGGACCAAAATGTAGGTAAAGGACCTTGCCCCTTTTTGCAATTCGGCACTGCTTCATTTTAACTGACAATTGCGCGGTCGTGCGACGTGGCTCCCAAACAAAATTGGCGTCCTTTTTTTCCCACAAATAGAGCTTTCTTTTGGTGGTATTTGATCACCTCTGCGGTTTTTATTTTTTGCGCTATTAACAAAAATAGAGCGACAATTTAAAAAAAAATGCAATATTTTTTACTTTTTGCTATAATAAATATCCCCCAAAAATATATAAAAAAACATTTTTTTTCCTCAGTTTAGGCCGATACGTATTCTTCTACGTATTTTTGGTAAAAAAAAATCGCAATAAGCGTTTATCGGTCGGTTTTCGCAAAATTTATAGCGTTTACAAAATAAGGGATAGTTTTATTGCATTTTTATTAATTATTTTTTCTTTACTACTAATAGCGGCGATCAGCGATTTTTTTCGTGACTGCGACAATATGGCGGACACTTCGGACAATTTTGACACATTTTTGGGACAATTGTCATTTTCACAGCAAAAAATGCATTTAAATTGCATTGTTTACTGTGGAAATGACAGCTGCAGTTTGGGAGTTAACCACAGGTGGCGCTCTAGGGGATGTGTGACCTAGTGTGTTTGTTTACAACTGTAGGGGGGTGTGGCTGTAGGTGTGACGTCATCGATCGCGTCCCCCTATTACAGGGATGACGCGATCGATGCTGCGGCCACAGAGAAGCACGGGGAAGCCGTGTGTACACACGGCTCTCCCCGTTCTTCCGCTCCAGGGACGGATCGCCGCACTCCAGCGGCGATCGGGTCCGCGAATCCCGCGGTCCCGGAGCTTCGGACCGGGTCGCGGGCGCGCGCCCGCGACCCACGGCTGGGTACTAAAATCAACGTATATATACGTTGATGTGCCCAGCCGTGCCATTCTGCCGACGTAAATGTGCAGTAGGCGGTCCTTAAGTGGTTAATGAGTCACTCTTACAATTAACCCGTTGAGTTCAGATTTAACAAACAGTAAAATAGTTCTTTACAGATATCCTGGAATATATTGTGGATAATTACATAATAATCCCATCTCAGGTAGTCCGATATATAATTTCTCAGTGATCCTATGCCCCTAGTGGACACAGTATGATTTTAGACAGAAGAGGGTCTGGGGATGTCCCGGGTGAGTTTGTCACAGGGGGCACTTCAGAACTTGAGCTATAAGGGGGCTTGAATATGAAATCCACCCCCCCCCAGCACATGTCTACTCCCACCCCAAAGCCCCTCTAGCACATATCCTCATTCAAACAGATGCTGCCTACAACAAAGGGGTGGCTCTAGGCATCCCACAAGAGATGTGGATAAATGCTCTCGCTGCCCAAACTAGTGCCCCCACCAGGCAAGTTAATGGAGCAAAGTGTGGATTCCAAGACACAGGGCAGTTCACACCATAATTTGCACAGGGATAGTCAGGGTCTCTGACTATCTCAGTGTCCATTAGCCTAGGTTCACACTGATGTGATGCAGGAACCAGCGCGATTACAGCGCCAGTTTCTGCATCGCATCTCTCTCCCGCAGGCAGTTCACACTGCCCTCTGTGAACCACTGTGGGCGTCAAAATGTTGTTAATAATACCCGCAGATCGGTTCACAGATCGCAGTACGGATTGCAAACTTGCACAGGAATCAGATCTCATAGGTAACACCCATGCAATCCGATTTCAGTGCGGGAAAAAAAGTACAACTGTATGGCTGCCCTTACAACTCATTGGCATCACAGGTGCGGGTGCAAATCCCATGCAATGTCTGATCGCACTAGTGTGAACCTGGGTTCAAGGGCGCCGCCACCCTCTATCATGCCACCCCCCTATATGTATAATGGATAGATTCATGCATAGCATGAGTTTATCCATAGCCACCCCCTATTTATGCGTCCAGCCGCTTTTAGGATGCTGGACGCCTGATTAGAGCCATAGGCTTCAGGTGTGTTAGAAAAGCAAATATTCATTTGTTTTTCTAACACTGAACCACCTCTCCACCAATCAGGAAGCACGGGTCTGATACAGTCAGCTGATTGGCTGAAAGCACAGGCCATCCTATTGGATGCCTAGCAGGAGTAAAGAAGAGAGACGCGTGGCAGAAGCATGGAAGACACAGCTCCCCGCTGTCTGTCCCACAGCTCACCGCCGCTGTCACCCGCTGCCTGACCACCAAGATGGAGTAAGTGCTGGTCAGACGAGCGGGGGGGCTTGCTAGTTAAATGCCACTGTGGGGTACAGTGGCTGCATTTGATTTTCAGTTTGTCTGCACCCCCCAAATGTCTGCGACTCTCTCACTCTGCGGAAGGTGCTCCAGAGCCCCCTCCACATTAGAGTTTCAATTTTAAATGCAAGTTGGAACTCTGTGGGCAGTGATGTAAAGGGGAATGCAGTGGACTCTGATATAAGGTAAACTTTGATGACCAGAGCTCCCCCTCCCATACATTAGAGCTCCCCTTTACACCAAAGTTAGCAGGTCCCCCTTAGATCATGATCTGCAGCGTTCCCCTTTACATCAGAGTTCCCCTTGCACTGTAAGGGGGAATCCTTCAGAACTCTGTGCTGGCTGGGTTGTATTAACCTGACCTTCATGTAAATGGAGAAATATGCATGTAATATATATCTTTGTTTAAAGAAGAATTGGTTAGAGAAAATGCTATAAATGGTGAATTCATAGTTCATAGAATTTAAAACTCTTAATATATGCAATTTATACAGTTAATTTTTATTTCTTGATTTTTTTTTCCCCATTATGGGCGTGAGTGGGGCTTCATGTCTCAAATTTGCCTAAGGCCTCACAAAACCTAGAGCTGTCTCCGGCCAAGATAACAAAAGGAGTGGCTATCGGACAACTCTGTGAATGTCCTTGAATGGCCGAGTCAGAGCCCAGACTTGAACCTGATTGAACATTTCTGATCTGAAAAAAGCCATGCATTGACGCTCCACATCCAACTGATGGCACTTGAGAGAGATCCTGCAAAGGAGACTGGGAGAAACTGCCCAAAAAGAGGTGTGCCAAGCTTGTAGCATCATACTCAAAAAGACTTGAGGCTGTAATTGGTGCAAAGGGTGTGAAAACTTATGTACATGTGATTTTTTTTTTTTTATAAGTTTGCAAAGATTTCAAACCAACTTCTTTCACGTTGTCATTATGGGGTATTGTTTCTAGAATTTTGAGGAAAATATTTAATGTAATCCATTTTAGAATAAGGCTGTAACATAACAAAATGTGGAAAAAGTGAAGTGCTGTGAATTCTTTCCGGATGCTTTGTATCTACTGTTTTACGCAAACGTTGTTGCTGATTCATATTTAATAAAAAAATAAAAATGATGTTTGCTTCACCAAGTGCTTTCTCAAACTGATTTGTCTATGGGAGGTCGGCTTCATTATCACCTGAGAAAACCCCAGTTTTTAGGAGGAAAGCAGCAGGATTTGCATGGGAAAAAAACCTAAGGCTAACCAAACAGGAAACTATTTTTGCAGGGGATGTCTAAAGTGTAGATTAATCTCAGTGCAGACTTGAAAAAAAGCAGTGAGCCAATCACAGAAGCAACTAATTAAAGTACTGGGGACATTCTGTACACAAGTGGTGTACAGAATGCTTTTAGGTTGCCATACTGCACAAAACCTCAAGTCACAACTCTACTCCAAGGACTATGTGGCATTAGATCTTCACCATAATGCCATCCCACTAGCACAAGATAAAACTCTGTCTCTACAAATCCATATTAAAAAAATACTGTACTACATGACTTGGCCTGAGGAGAGAGTGCCGATATATGAGAAAAAAGGTTGCTAAATTTAAAGAAAGCAATGCATTTTTGAGTGGCTGCAAATTTAACCGCTTGAGATCCACGCTATAGTTGAACGACGGCTTTAGATCCTAAATTGCCAACAAGCCGTCAATTGACTGCTTGTCACTAGCACGTTCCCCGCGCGTGCTCCAGAGCGCACCGCGGGGAAATTCTGTGTTGGCCGTGTCCCTTGGACACAGCCAATCATAGATCGCCGCGAACAGCCAATCAGAGTGGCCGTTTGCGATGCGATCTGTGCGGCGAATGAGAGATGATCTCATATGTAAACATGTGAGATCATCTCTCATTGCTGTTTTACACAGACAGCGTCCTGTCTGGAGAGGAGGAGACCGATCTGTGTTCCCTGTACATAGGGACACAGATCGGTCACCTACACATTTAGAACACTATGTAGGGATTACATTTAACCCCTTCTTACCCCCTCGTGTTAACCCCTTCAATGCCAGTCACATTTATACACTAATTAGTGCATATTTATAGCACTGATCGCAGTATAAATGCGAATGGCGCCAAAAATGTGTCAAAAGTGTCCGATGTGTCCGCCATAACGTTGCAGTCCCAATAAAAATCGCAGATCGCCGCCATTTCTAGTAAAAAAAAAAATAATAAAAAATAATAATTATGTCCCCTATTTTGTAGGCGCTATAACTTTTGCGCAAACCAGTCACTTATTGCGATTTTTTTTTCCAGAAATATGTAGAAGAATACGTATCACCCTAAACTGAGGAAAAAAAATTGTTTTTTTTTAAATTGGGATATTTATTATAGCAACAAGTAAAAAATATTGTATTTTTTTTCAAAATTGTCGCCCTTTTTTGTTTAAAGCGCAAAAAATAAAAATCGCACAGGCGATCAATTACCACCAAAAGAAAGCTCTACTTGTGGGGAAACAAGGACGTAAATTTTGTTTGGGAGCCACGTCGCATGACCGCGCAATTGTCAGTTAAAGCGACGCAGTGCCGGAAGCTGAAATTTCACCTGGGCAGGAGCGGGGTATATGTGCCCAGTAAGCAAGTGGTTAAATAAAAAGTTAACTGTATATGTTATATTTACGTTATTTTATGTATGTTTTTGAACAAAAGAGTTTACCTGCAAGCAATAGTTATTAAAGCACAAGGTATTATATTGCATACATAAATTCTCTAAGACAGAAACACCAAGCAATCTATTACACTGGAATCTTACCTGTGTCATGATTAAAATCCTCATGGTAATTCTTCTGGTCGATCCCAGCTTCAGTGTTCAATTCTACTTCATGACTGTAACATTTGTCTGCAGGAAAGATTCCTGCAATATTTTTACTCAAGACTCCTGCCATGTCACAACCTAGTTCTGTTGCTTCTAGTTGAGCATGATCATTGTTGGGAAATAATGTCGGGTCTGAATTGACTTTTGTGGTTGTTGGACATATAGGCTCGCTGCTTACTTGACTTGGATAAATGGAATCCTCAAAGGAAGATACTGTAACATCTTGGTGGGCATTTGTGGTCGTTAGAGACATAGGCTCCTCAGCCTTCAAAATAGAAACTTTGGAGGACTTACTAAAACAAGGGAACAACATTGGAGCACTTAAACATTTGGAAATACCTTCAATTTTGGATTTATCAGTCCTAAGGGCAGAATACACAATAATATCAAATTCATCTTCTGTTTTAGGTTTCCCACACTGGAAATGTTGAGGGCTTTGTACTGAACTGGGACTTTCAATATCTCTGTTATTTAAATCAAGCTCTTGCAAAGGACCAACTTGCATGTTCTCTGTTTTATCTTTTAGGTGGTTTTCTTGTGAATGTCCTTCCCCCTTTTCCATGGAGCTTTTTAAATTACACTTAGATTCAGACATATTTGTCACTTTGTTTTTACATTGGCTTCTAAAGAAACAGATGAACATCCACATACTCAGCGAAAAGAACAGACCACCTGTAAGAGGAGCAAAAAATGCAAAACAGATAATCAACTGGAAAGACAAAGTATGATCCATCAAAACAACAGGGAAACCTTATCAACTTGGATAATAAAAGCTGAATGATACAGAAGAATGAACTAGCTTAAAGTAGGTGTCCGCTCAAAAAAAAAATTAAAAGCCAGCAGCTACAAATACTGCAGCTGCTGACTTTTAATATTAGGACACTTACCTGTCCTGGATTCCAGCACCGTCCACAGCAGAGGACGAGCGATCGCTTATCACTCTGCTGCACCCCCACCATCCAAGGTGAGGGAACCAGGAAGTGAAGCGCTCCGGCTTCACCGCCCAGTTCCCTACGGCGCATGCGCGATTCGCGCTGCGCCCGCCGATTGACTCCCGCTATGTGTTCCCAGCACACACCGGGGGAGCGACGGGAGGTGATGACATGCCCGCATTCTGCCCGAGAATGCTGGGCGGGAAGTGGGTGCAAATACCTGTCTTTAGACAGGTATCTGCACCCCCCTCCCCCCTGAAAGGTGTCAAATGTTATAAGGGTAGTTTTAAAAACATTCAGTTGCTACACCTAATGGAAATTATCAGAATAGGTATTATAAAAGTTCCCTTTTTTTATTTTATTAGTATTTGTTTATTTAACATACATTTTTTATAGGCGCAAGCTTTAGAAAATAGCTACAAAGCATATGCATTAGGCCCCTTTCACACAGGCGGATAGAATTCAGCTTTTAGCTGTGGATAGATGAAATTATATCTACCGTACCTAAACTCGCACACACTCACTCACACTCACTCACACTCACTCACACTCACTCACACTCACACCATTCCTATGGCCCCGTTCACACACTGCATTTAGCAACGATTTCTATACATGGGGTTTTGTGTGGCTAGAAAAATGTAATTTGACTGTGTCCAGGACTGATTTAGCGCAGCTATCTGTACTAGGGTTGTCCCGATGCCTCTTTTTTTAGGACCGAGTACAAGTACCGATACTTTTTTTTATGTACTCGCTGATACCGAATACCGATACTTTTTTTTAAATGCAGCCATGCGCCCCAAATGCAGCCTTGTGTCCCCCCCATATGCAGTCATGTCTCCCCCCCCCCATATGCAGTCATGTCTCCCCCTATGCAGTCCCCCCCATATGCAGTCATGTCTCCCCCCCCCCATATGAAGCAGTCATGTCTCCCCCCATATGCAGTCATGACTCCCCCTCATATGAAGCCATGTCTCCCCCCATATGAAGCCATGTCTCCCCCCCATATGAAGCCATGTCTCCCCCTCATATGTAGTCATGTCTCCCCCTCATATGCATCAATGACAAAAAGTGCAGCGCATAACAAGTGACATTTAGACAAAAATAAAATAAACAAAGAAAGTCCATATAAAGTGCACTGGTGAGTAAAATAATCTGATAATGCTCCAATCCAAACGTGACTGCGTGCAAATAATCCAAGATCAGTGACCCACAGGACAGATCCTCCACCAGATAATTAAAGATGGCCTCTCACCTAAGCTAATCGACCCAGGGTAAGGTCATACAGCATAAACACAAATGCATCCAAATCGTATATCAAGGGCACCAAACAGCAGGCAGCTCAGCAGTTCCCGGATCATAGGAATGGTTATGCAAAAATAGAAGAAGGAACAGACTAGTGCTCTCTGTAATCAACTTGATTTAATAAAATGAAGGTATAAAACTTACATAGCTGACACTCGCGGCAGAGTGTATGGTAAAAAGCATGTCCTGGATCTCCAGGTAAACAGACAGCAAACAAGCGTGAGACGGCGATCGCGGGTGACGTCACGTGACTCCTCCCCGTCGTACGCGTTACGTCCCAGTGGGCGGGACTTCATCAGCGTGGGGCGGAGAGATCAATGTGAACGTCGCTCTGATCTAAATAGTGTGCCGTTGCCAAAGCAACGAAGACACAGTCAAATAATAGGATCATAACAACAATAAATGGTACACATAATCACCACAAAAAATTAATAATAATAATTTTTTGTGGTGATTATGTGTACCATTTATTGTTGTTATGATAGATAATGTAACGATATGGGTATTCATCATCATATGGTCCTATGGTTGTAATGAGGAGGTGATTACGGATGACGTCATTATTATTATTATTATTTTTAATATTTTTTAAATATTAAATTCTTTGTGTAGTTTCTTCTACATTTTATACTATTTGTTTTTATTACATGTTCTAAATTTTTTATATACAGTCATGTATCTGGTCCAATTTCCATTGAGACCTACATTCCTGCTTATTGACTGCCCTGTTGTTAGTGGGTGCTGGCTGCCTTCTATTAAGTGAACACTAGGTGGCGAAGGTTTGCAATTATTTGACTGTGTCTTCGTTGCTTTGGCAACGGCACACTATTTAGATCAGAGCGGGACGTTCACGTTGATCTCTCCGCCCCACGCTGATGAAGTCCCGCCCACTGGGACGTAACGCGTACGAGGGGGAGGAGTCACGTGACGTCACCCGCGATCGCCGTCTCACGCTTGTTTGCTGTCTGTTTACCTGGAGATCCAGGACATGCTTTTTACCATACACTCTGCCGCGAGTGTCAGCTATGTAAGTTTTATACCTTCATTTTATTAAATCAAGTTGATTACAGAGAGCACTAGTCTGTTCCTTCTTCTATTTTTGCATAACCATTCCTATGATCCGGGAACTGCTGAGCTGCCTGCTGTTTGGTGCCCTTGATATACGATTTGGATGCATTTGTGTTTATGCTGTATGACCTTACCCTGGGTCGATTAGCTCAGATGAGAGGCCATCTTTAATTATCTGGTGGAGGATCTGTCCTGTGGGTCACTGATCTTGGATTATTTGCACGCAGTCACGTTTGGATTGGAGCATTATCAGATTATTTTACTCACCAGTGCACTTTATATGGACTTTCTTTGTTTATTTTATTTTTGTCTAAATGTCACTTGTTATGCGCTGCACTTTTGGTCATTGAAGTTATTTTGGGACCTTTTATTTGAATTGATCCTACAGTGCTGGCTTGCATTATTGTAATTTATTTAATTTGTTTTATTTATTATCTCCAGCGCTGAATTCCTTCCTTTTTTTAGTCCTTTTTTTAGTCCCCCTCATATGCAGTCATGTCTCCCCCCCATATGAAGCCATGTCTCCCCCTCATATGAAGCCATGACTCCCGCTCATATGCAGTCATGTCTTCCCCCCATATGAAGCCATGTCTCGACCCCTCATATGCAGTCATGCCTCCCCCTCATATGCAGTCATGTCTCCCCCCCATATGAAGCCATGTCTCGACCCCTCATATGCAGTCATGTCTCCCCCTCATATGCAGTCATGTCTCCCCCTCATATACAGTCATGTCTCCCCGCCATATGCAGTCATGTCTCCCCGCCATATGAAGCCATGTCTCGACCCCTCATATGCAGCCATGTCTCGACCCCTCATATGCAGTCATGTCCCCCCTGCCGTCTAGCTGTTCGGCGCTTAAGCCAGGGAACATAACAGCTTTAATTTGAATAGCTGCTGTTCCCCGCCACCCGTCGTCATGGCCCCTCCCCCTTGTCCGGGCACTTTGATAGACAGATCACCTGTCCAATCCTGGGAAAAGTGCCTAACAAGGGGGAGGGGCCATGACGAAGCGTGGCGGGGAACAGCAGCTATTCAAATGAAAGCTGTTATGTTCCCTGGCTTAAGCACTGAACAGCTAGACGGCGGCAGCAGCAGCAGCTCTCCATCAAGTGTGATTTTATACAAACCTGGGGACTGCTCTGCTCTCCGCCTTCTTCTTTGCCTCCTCTCCGACTTCTTCTCCGCCTCCACTCCCCCTTCCTCGCTGCCCCCTCAGTCTCCCCTTTGATCGGTTCCCGCCCCCTCTCCCACCCCTCTCCGCCCGCTCTCCGCCCCCACTCCGGAAAAAAAAAAGTATTCTATTTAGGCATCGGGGGTATTTGCGGGAGTACAAGTACTCCCGCAAATACTCGGTATCGGTCCCGATACCGATACTAGTATCGGTATCGGGACAACCCTAATCTGTACATAACAGCAGGTAATTCTCTTGCGAAAAGCTGTGGCAACGAGGAAAGAAAAACACACATCAGAAACGGCAAAAAAATTCCACCACAGCCGAATGTAAACGATGCTAATCGCAATGTACAACTGCAAGAGATAGCTGTGCATGGAGTGTTGGAATTTCAAAATAACAAAACATGTTTTTAAACAGCAGCAGGACAGCCGCTTGTGTGAAAGGGGCCTAAAAGCAAAGTCATGACAGGTTCCCTTAATATCAATACATTCCAACCTGTAAATTGTCAAAACCAAGGCATGTTTCACAGCCACCAATCAAATCCAAATGAGCCTTGAAACTTGAATGTGATTGGTAATAGAGGAGGCAGAGAAAGTTACACAGAACAGGCTTTAAGACACACACACACACAGCTCTGATAAAGGAATGAGTGCTCATGGAAGCAGGGGAACACAGAGAATACAGTCTAAAGCAAACAAAGATGTTTATGAAGTTAGCAAAGCTGCAGTATTTGGTGAACGATAGTAGCTTACAGGTGTCTTAGTAGTTGTGTGGAATTGTTCTTATACTTTCTCATAACAAATCAACTATCAAATTCTAATTATCCTATTTTTTTCCCCATTGCATGTGTCTATTATCTTATTAACCACTTGCCTACTGGGCACTTTCACCCTCTTCCTGCCCAGGCCAATTTTCAGCTTTCAGTGCTCTCTCACTTTGAATGACAACTACTCATGCAACAATGTACCCATATGAAATTTGCGTAATGTTTTCCCTACAAATAGAGCTCTCTTTTGGTGGTATTTAATCACCAGTGGGTTTTTTATCTTTTGTACTATAAATAAAAAAGTCTAAAAATTGTGTGTAAAAATGCATTTTTCTTTGTTTCTGCCATTAAATTTAGGAAAGTAATTTTACTTCATAAATTTTGGCCAAAATGTATACTGCTATATCTTTGGCAAAAAAAAACATAGTAAAGTGCTGAGGTATATCAATATTATAAAGTGATGCCTTTGTCCCATTAAATTATTGTAGAGAAAAGGGAGGCTTATGGTGGACTATAATGGCATCATATGTGCAACTGATAAACAGTCGATATTAAAAGGTTTTTATTACAAAAATAGAAACATTTCATAACATTTACATTAAAATATCAGTTGCGACAACCATGAATCAACTTATCGTTGGCACATATTACCAACGATATATACAGAGTACCAGTAATTGCGCAATGTATGTAAACTCTACATGTCTCATGTTTCGCGGTTACTTGATGTCCGCTTCTTCAGGAGTCATACATAGGCGCATAATTTGTTGAAAGGTATGTACAAGGAATATGTCACAAAACTAAAAATAAACAAATAAACATTAATATCTTTATATATATATATATATATATATATATATATATATATATATATATATATATTAATGTTTATTTGTTTATTTTTAGTTTCGTGACATATTCCTTGTACATACCTTTCAACAAATTATGCGCCTATGTAGGACTCCTGAAGAAGCGGACATCAAGTAACCGCGAAACATGAGACATGTAGAGTTTACATACATTGCGCAATTACTGGTACTCTGTATATATCGTTGGTAATATGTGCCAACGATAAGTTGATTCATGGTTGTTGCAACTGATATTTTATTGTAAATGTTATGAAATGTTTCTATTTTTGTAATAAAAACCTTTTAATTATAATATCGACTGTTTATCAGTTGCACGTATGATGCCATTATAGTCCACCATAATCCTCCCTTTGGTAAAAAAAAAAAAAAAAAAAAAAAAAAAACAAAACGAAATCAATGTATATTATTTAGTCTGTGTGTACAAGCCATGATGCCAATCATTGAAAACTGATCACACCTGATGTACTGAAGGCCTATCTCATTTCTTGAGACCCTAACAAGCCAGGGAAGTACAAATACCCCCCAAATTACCCCTTTTTGGAAAGTAGACATTCCAAAGTATTTAGTAAGAGGCATGGTGAGTTTTTTGAAGTTGTAATATTTTCCCACAATTCTTTGCCAAATTAAGATTTTTATTTATTTTTTACAAAATTTACTAAACATATCAGGTTATTTCTCTCACACAGCATATACATACTTGCAAATACACCCCAAAACACATTCTACTATTCCTTCCTGAGTATGGCAATACCACACTGTGGCAAACCCAGCCACTTCTAGAATGCTGGACGTTGCATGTCAAAAGGTTGTCTGTATTATATGCTATGTATTCTGCTGGGTCTTATGTGGGCATAGTAATTGGTATGCTGGCAGCCGTAAGCCACTAGCATTCAAGTACTTTGTTTTATGTTGCCCAATCGGTGTTCGGCAGTTTTAAACCGAACTCCCACAACACATAACCCCAGACCCCAGCTATCAACCGACTTTTCCCTCGTGCAGCAATGCCTGATGGGAGAATTATCCAAAATGTTAAGTTCCCCATCTGGTCCTCCCTGTATTACCTGTTAAATCTATTTGACTGTTTGGAAACCCCTTGCATGGGGAATTATATAAATATGGAAGCCTGTGAATAAAAAGTCAGTTGACTCTCAGAGCTGTGTGTCGTCCGGTTACTGGGGAGATTTGGGACATTGCCTTACTTTTCAATGCTGACTGTGGATTTACCCTGGTTACCAGCGGAGATCGTGGAGTTTAATATTGTACTCCGCTACAATTGGTGGCAGCGGTGGGATCCAACCTTACAGCCGATAAGCGCAATTCGTGCAATGTGAACTACCGATGTAAATGGAGACGGATTATTCTAGGCTAAAGCGACAGACATTAAAGGAACTGCTAGAAGCCAGGGGTAAGGTAGCCAGCAACAAATCCAAAGCTGTACTAACTGCCGAGCTGATGGAGGGAGACAGAGCCCGCAGCGCTACACCACCAGCAGCCATGGAAGAAACCCTCTACCAGAGAGAAATGAGGACCAGGCTGGAATTTTTTGCCACAGCCTATATCAGATGCCATGCTGCATATGGTAATGGCGAATGTGCATGAGTACGTGATGGCACACAGTCCGCAGTATACACAGTCTCAAGCAGAATCCACTACTGGGTCACTCTACAACCAGGTAAAACCCCAAATTCCCTATCATGCCTTTAAAATGTTTTGCGAGGAGAAGGATGAGATTGATGGGTATTTACAGGATTTTGAGAGACTGCGTGATTTACATGACTTGGAACGGACAGTATGGGTCCCATTGCTAGCAGGCAAGCTGGCAGATCGGGCAGCAGAAGCATATCGCGCTGTACCCAGTGAGGACAGCAAGGATTATGATAAAGTGAAGCGAGCGTTATTGGAGAGATACGCCATTACTCCAGAGGTATACCGGCGCAAGTTTAGAAACCTGCACAAACCAGAGAAGGATTCACATGCTGAATGGGCACACAAGCTGGACCAAGCTTCCCAAGGGTGGATACAAGCCAGCCAAGCCACTACTATGGAGGAATTGAGACAGTTAATGCTGTTGGAGCAATTCTTCAACGGTTTGTCCCCAGAGGCACAAGAATGGGTGCGAGACAGGAAACCTCTCACCCTAACCGAAGCGGCTCGATTAGCGGATCAGCATTTTGATGCAAGGAGACATCATGGGCCCCTAACCAAGAGTTATCCTCTACCCGCGGGACCACCCAGTACTCAATCCCAAGGGACTTTACCACCACCCTCCAGATGTAATGGACGTGCCAACATCCAATGCCACTCCTGCAAACAGTGGGGACATATGGCACGCGAGTGCACCCAAAACCGGGGCAGACACGCCTGGAACCAAAGAACGACGGAACCCGGCACCAAGGGCTGCTGTCCATCATTATCAACGGGAGCCGGCCACTCAAGAGATGTTGAGCATTCCAGCGGAAGAACCCCTGGGAATCTTGCATGAGGTGATGACAGTCCAAGCCACGAATAACCGGCAGCATCGACAGCCAGTGACCTTGGAGGGGAAAGAAGTCCAGGGGCTTTGGGATTCAGGAGCTACTTTAACCTTGCTAGCACCCCATTTGGTCCCTGACTCGGCACACACTGGCGGATCCGTGGCAGTACGAATGGCAGGGGGAGCAGCGTACCGACTACCCACTGCCAAAGTACATTTGGATTGGGGTGTGGGAGGGGGGACGGTAGAAGTGGGCCTCATGCAAAATTTACCAGCAGATGTTGTGCTGGGAAATGACTTGGGCCAGATGACCTCTGCTTTTGTACCCCAGGCCCCATACCAGGAAGCCCAACCAGTGACCACATGGCAACAGGCTCGCACCACGGTTCCACTGACACACTCTGAGGCTCCAGTAAGAGACCATGACCCCCACACGACACGTATGTCCTGGGATACCCCGACTAAGTTTGAGGCCGAGGTGAGGTCAGACCCCACGCTACAGGTATACAGGGACAGGGTACACGCTGACCAGGCTGGGCTAGAGGGGGAGCGGTACACCTGGGAGAAAGGGCTACTTTACCGCATTGCTGAAAGAGGACTGGGAGGGTCGGCCACAGTAACGACTAAACAGTTAGTGGTTCCCCAGAAGTATAGGCAGGAACTGCTTCGGATTGCCCACGACATTCCCGTCTGGGCATCTGGGGATGAAACGTACCCGATACAGGTTGACCCACGCTTTCTTCTGGCCAGGGATCTCCAAGGATGTGAGGCAATACTGCACCTCCTGTGACATTTGCCAGCGAGTAGGCAAGCGAGGTGACCGCCACAAAGCCAGTAGGGTGGCCGTAGATATGTGTGGGCCCTCAAAAAGTTGCAGCCGTATTTGTATGGACAACCTTTTTCGCTACTCACAGATCACAACCTGTTGGTGTGGCTAAACCGTGTGGCGAGAGACAATGCCCGGCTGCTGCGGTGGAGTTTGGCGCTGCAGCCGTTTGACTTTACAATCCACTACCGACCAGGGAAGCAAAACGGTAACGCCGACGGGTTATCTAGACAAACTGAACTTGAAAAGTGATCTGTGAAAGTACACCACCGGACATCCCCAAGCCGATCCGTTGGGATCAGACTGTGTATGCCGGCTTGGTTCTGGGGGAGCATTGTGGCAAACCCAGCCACTTCTAGAACGCTGGACGTTACATGTCAAAAGGTTGTCTGTATTATATGCTATGTATTCTGCTGGGTCTTATGTGGGCATAGTAATTGGTATGCTGGCAGCCGTAAGCCACTAGCATTCAAGTACTTTGTTTTATGTTGCCCAATCGGTGTTCGGCAGTTTTAAACCGAACTCCCACAACACATAACCCCAGACCCCAGCTATCAACCGACTTTTCCCTCGTGCAGCAATGCCTGATGGGAGAATTATCCAAAATGTTAAGTTCCCCATCTGGTCCTCCCTGTATTACCCCTGTTAAATCTATTTGACTGTTTGGAAACCCCTTGCATGGGGAATTATATAAATATGGAAGCCTGTCAGTTGACTCTCAGAGCTGTGTGTCGTCCGGTTACTGGGGAGATTTGGGACATTGCCTTACTTTTCAATGCTTACTGTGGATTTACCCTGGCTACCAGCGGAGATCGTGGAGTTTAATATTGTACTCCGCTACACACACCTGTGAGACTTTTTCACAGCCTGGCCACATACCGAGGCCCAAAATGCAGGGAGCACCATCAGGTGTTTTAGGAGCATAAATTACTAATGCGTTGAGTACCTATTACATCTTTGAAGGCCCCAGACGGTGCACCAGGACAATGGAAAAGCTCAGAAAATGAACCCATTTTGGAAAGCAAATGCTCCAATGTATAATTTATGAGGCATAATAAGTCTTTTGAACGTGTCAATTTTTATCATAAGTTTTTAGAAAATGCATTTCTTTTACACAGTTGTCCATTTATAAGATATTTCCAACACATAGCATGTACATAGCAAAAATGACACCCCAAAATACATTCTGCTACTCTTCCTGAGTATGGCAATACCACATGTGTGAGACTTGTACACAGCCTGGCCAATTACAGAGGCCCAACTTCCAAGCAGCCCTGTCAGGTGTTCAACGAGCATAAATTACACATCTGATTTCTTAACCACCTATTATAAATTTTAAAGGCCCTGGAGCACCAGGACAATGGAAACGCCCATAAAATTACCCCATTTTAGAAAGAAAACATCCCAATGTATAGTCCATGAGTAACTTTTTCCAGAGGTTTTTAGAAAATGCATTATACACGCGTAGCAAAAATGACACCCCAAAATACATTCTGTTACTCCTCCTGAGTATGGCGATACCACATGTATGAGACTTTTACACTGCCTGGCCACATACAGAGGCCCAACATCCAAGTAGCACTGTCAGGCGTTCTAGGAGCACAAATTACTTATACAATTTCCTGACAAACTATCATTTTTGAAGCCCCTTCATATTTCTGAAACATAGCATGTTAATACCAAGAATTACAATCCAAAATAAATTATATGGAGGAAAGGGTAAAACAAAAAAAAATATTACCTGTGGATTTAGTAGTGTCCACAGAGGAGAGCATTGGTCCAGGCGCCAGGCAGGGATGTGCTTAGCAACAGCAATAGTAATTATCAGCAGGCAGGAATATTGGCCCAGATTCAGAGAGAATTGGATTCTCGTAGCGTATCAGAAATACACTACGCCGCCGTTTTTTACCTGGCTCTACGTGGAATCCAGGTAGATTTTGTCCAGTAAACGACGGCGGCGTAGTTTATTTCTCCCGTCGCAATCCATCTAGACGGGTAGGGGGCGTGAAGGATTTAAAATAGGCGCGTTCCCGCGGCGATCGAACTGCGCATGCTCCGTTCGCAAATTTCCCGCCGTGCATTGCGCGAAATCACGTCGTTACGTCATTCGTTGTTTGAGTAGCGTCGTTTACGGACATTTCTATTCCCGAACGAGTTGCGCAAAAAAAATAAAAAATTTTAAATTCGACACGGGAACGACGGCCATACTTAACATGGGTTACGCACCGTTAGACCAGCAAAAAGCTGGTCTAACAGTACGTAAAAAAAAACAGACGTAAGCAATTGCGAAGACCGCTCGTATCTTCGTGGATCGCCGTAAAAACACATTTGCATATCCCGAAGCATGAAAACGACGCAAACTCCTCCCAGCGGCCGCAAAAATATCGCAGCGTAGATCCGAAGGCTTACGAAGACGTAAGCCTCTCGGATCGAAGCCCGAAGCCGCCGTATCATGGTTTATTTATTTATTTATTTTTTTAAAGTGTATTTTTGTGCGTGAACTCGAGAGAGAGGAGCCGGACTGCAGGAGTTGGGAGTAGGCAGACCCTCCCCCCGGAGGCAATCGCCATCCTTCTCCATGCCCCTGGTGGCAATGGCGGGTGTGAAGGGGGGCCTCCCACTCACCCCGCCCTACCTGCTCCTCTTGGGAGCCCAACTGGGGCCCAACGGGACCCCAATGGGGCAGAGGGACTCCCCCTATGAGGGAGTGAGGGGGCCTAGCCCACCCAGCCAGCCCCGTAGGTCCTTCGCCTCTCTTTATTTTAAGAGACCGCATGGCCAAAGTGCATGTGTTTTAAACCAATTTTGTGTGCGTGCAAGTGTGGTGGTTTTTGTGGGGGGGGGGGGTGGGCGTACCTTGCATAGCACACCCACCGGGAGCCGGGCTGAGACCACCAAACTCAATTCACATGTAGCCGAGACCGGGATCCGAACCCTTGGCTGCAGAGGTGAATGGCTTGTCAGCGCAGTGCCAATCACGTTGAGCCACCACAGCTCCCTATCCGTATCATGGTTTGAGGATTCAAACTAGTGATACGGCGCGCGAAATTTGAAATTACTCCTGTCTAACACCAGTTAGACAGGCGTAATTGCTTTATGAATCTGGGCCATTGTCTATAGTCAGTTCAAGGACATTGTCAGGGCAGCCAAAGCATTTGTCCATAGGAATTATCCAGGTAGACAAACAGCCATCACAGCCATAATATTGGTCCTGGTACACTGTGACCTGCAGACACATTATTGTACCGCTCTCCAGCCCTTCATATACATACTGCCTTTTGCTACAGCTAATTATTTCCATAGTACATGTAGCAGGCAGAGATGTGGTCAGTTCATGCGGCAGGCAAAGGCATGATGGCAGTAAGTCAGCAGCAGGCTGAGCGCCTTAGTCGGGTAAGACCTGGGCACAGGGTTAAAGGCTTCTCCCACCCAAATCTCTTTGAAGCCTCGAGACTCCAGACCCCAATCCGGAAATTACGAAACCCAGAGGAAAAAAAAAGTCTCCACCCATAGAAAAAAATCTAGAGCCCCTCACATATGTGAAGCCCCTGTGTACTATAGTAGCAGAGCAACAGATCAGTCCAAGAAGGAGGCAAAAGCAAATTTAATAAATTGGGCCAGGGTCAGTTCAAGCAGTCCAAGCGGTAGGCAAAAGTGTAGTTGATAAAACAGGCCTGGGACAGTTCACGTGGAAGGCAGTGGCATGGTTTTTTGAAGAAGCATTAAAAATGGTCATCACAGATGATGAAAATGGGGAAATGTTTAAAAACATGGGCTTATATTTTAGGGACGTGTGATAAAGTCGGAAGCATTCACCAATCGAAAGGCCGAGTTGGGAGGAACAGTGGTAGCCTCTTTTGGTGTATACGCAACATATTCTTTGGCATTTTCAGCCCGCTTCAGATGGTGAAATGTTGTCCGGGAAGTGGCGCTCATGACGTAAAATAACAGCATAAAAGCAAAGGTTTTCTGGTGGGGTTGTTGATGGATGAGGGATGAGACTGCGACGACTACGAATTTTAGGAAGGGGGTGGGACATTCCATGGATTTGGTGTAGATTATGTATGCGTTTATAAATGGCCAAATGCATGATATAAATTGCTACTTTCTTGTACCAGAAAAGGGACCTCCTTATTGCCAAATAGGGCTGAAGTATTTGTCATCGAAATCTACCCCCCCATGTACAGATTGTAATCTTGGACACAAGTTGGCTTTTCAATGGGACCTTGTCTTCTTTGAACCCCAACTGTAGTGTAATTATGGATGGTGCCATCATTTCTGCTATCCTTCCACCTCAAGGCCAGCACTTTGTTGCTTCTGAAAGTTGCTTTTCCCCCCTTCGCAGTTTTTTGTTCACTATGGATTGTGGGAAGTCCTTCCTGTTTTTTCTGGAGGTTCAGACCAGGGTTTTTGCGAGGTATAAGTGTTTTTAAAAGGGGCAGGCTGGTGTAATTGTTATCAAGGTATATGTGATAACCTTTGTTCAGCAGAGGGTGTGCCAGGTCCCATACAATTTTTTCAGCTGTGCCCATGTAGGCCGGGCACTTGGAGCTGGGGCTGGGAATCTCTTCCTTCATATATGTGGAATGCATACAGATATCCTATGGCCATCTCACAAAGCTTGTAAAATTTCACTCCGTATCTGGCCCTTTTCTTAGGAATATATTGTTTTATTCCTAGCCGGCCTGAAAAGGGTACCAGGAACTCATCCACACATATATACTGATCGGGGACGTTGGGAAAAGAGATTTATGAATGGGCGATTTTACATAATTTATTATAATCTGGATGATTTTGGGGAGGGCACTGGGTGTTGTCACTGAAATGAAGAAAGCGCATAATCATCTTATATTGGGACCTGGGCATTACAGCAGATGGTCACTGATGGGTGACAGGTGAGTGTCGATGGTCACTGATAGGTGACAGGCGCACATCTGGCGGTCACTGATGGCAGTTTCTGATGTCATAGGTGCAATTTACAGGCGCTAATGTGGTGACTGTTGGGTGACAGGTGCAATAGGGGGTTAGCGCCTATTTGACAGGGGTTGTGCTTGGTGCAGTACTTTAAACAAGACACAGATCCGTAACTCACTGCTCCTGGCTCTTCTCTCCTCACACTGAAAACGTGTTTGAGGAGGGAAGAGCTGGTAACAGCCAGTTACCTGTCTGTGTTTACGTTTGTGATCGGCTCTGAATAGATCACAGTTGATCGCGTGATAAAAGCCATCAGCCAATGGCTGTTTACCAGTGTCAGTGACGAGCAGTGTTCCTGGGAACAAGCCTTCACAGACATGCATGCGCATGTGTGCAAGGGGGAAGTACCATCTGTGATTGGCCATGACTAGATTATGGCCGATCACATGGTAAACAACCATGTTCATTGGCTGTTCACCCCCGTCTGTGACGAGCTGTGTCTCGGGGACACGCCGCCACCAACAGTGACACCGACAGCGCAGGGCTGTTTGAATCGGGCGACGTCATATGACATCCACCCAGAACGAGAGTATTACCAGTTGTGGAAAGAACCCATTACATACATAGCAGATACATTATAAGAGTTACCCTATTAAGTTACTTTAATCAATTTTATTTCAAACTAAGCATAAACCTCATTATACACCATTTTTAAAACACAATCCAATAACAACTGCTTTAGAAATGCTTGAGTAATGCAGTTACAAATATAAATATATTTTCTTATTGCATGCATATCTTAAGCACAAGAGTATACTCTGCATGTAGCACCGACTGCAGGTAGATGTAACATGCATGATAATATCTGGAACTATAGTACTGTGAAAAAGTTTTAGGCAGGGGCGAAGAAATGCTGTAAAGTAAGAATGCTTTCCAAACTATTTTTTTTTTTTCAAAAATGTTATTTAAACCAGGAAAAGGCAGATCCAAAGCTTTAAATCAATAGTACATAGTCAGCAATAGATTCAATTGCATAGCATCAAACATGTCAAATCAGTAAGTCAATACTGGAAATACATAAACTTCCAGGAATCATCAATAGAGAATATTTCAAGTATGGCTATATCCTTTCTGAATGGAGGGCGCACCGACCTAGTGTGATACTGTAACAAGATTTTTATTAAAATGCTAAAATCAATGATCATACTCACAAAATTGAGTTAAAGCGGAGCTCCAGCCGCGAAAAATTTTTTTTTTAAAGTCAGCAGCTACTAACAGTGTAGCTGCTGACTTTAAATAAGGACATTTACCTGTCCTAGGCGCCCGCACTGATGGCCCCCCCGATGCCGGTCCCGCGATCGCTCCGAGTCCCGCGCCGCCATTCACACTATGGGAAACAGGCAGTGAAGCCGTACGGCTTCACTGCCCGTTTCCTACTGTGCCTGCGCGAGTCTCACGCTGGCTTGTGAATGGGCGCGCTGCTCTCTGAGAACACACACAGTTCCCAGAAAGCAGCGCGCCCCATTCACAAGCAGAAGGACAAGAAGAAATCGGACCGCGGTGCAGGTGAGGCAGATTACGGACTTCTGCATAGCAACAGCTATTTCGGGTGAGTATTTTTTTTTTTTTTCAGGTTTTTTTTTTTTAACAACATGGCAAAATGTTGTTTTCATGGGTGGAGCTCCGCTTTAAAAACAAGCCTTGAAAGACAGTTCAACAGCACCAGCAGAACAGGACGGTTACTTTAGTCCAATGGTATCCACCGGGGCTTTGAGGAAAGGGGTACGCCCCCAAAATGCGTCAGCCTAGCTTTAATATCGGTCAGATACCATTGGACTGAAGTAACCGTCCTCTCACCTCCACCAAGTAAAAACAGGCATATATGATGATCCTCTGTGTGGACAACCTCCCTCGGTAGTTTTGTTAGCCACCACGGACCGGTGGGAAGATAGGTACCTGCGATCTCGGGTGACAGTGGAAGAAAGGAGGGGGAAGAACAAAAGCCTCCAATAGTGTGTTATCCTTGGTAAAAAGTAGTTTAATAAAGAATCGCACTTACAGGTAGATGAATAAAAAAATCGCATATAACAACGGTGATCACAGCGCATTGCAGCACGTCACTCACTGCACGTGCAGTGAAAGACGTGCAGTGAGTGACGTGCTGCAATGCGCTGCGATCACCGTTGTTATATGCGATTTTTTATTCATCTACCTGTAAGTGCGATTCTTTATTAAACTACTTTTTACCAAGGATAACACACTATTGGAGGCTTTTGTTCTTCCCCCTCCTTTCTTCCACTGTCACCTGAGATCGCAGGTACCTATCTTTCCACCGGTCCGTGGTGGCTAACAAAACTACCGAGGGAGGTTGTCCACACAGAGGATCATCATATATGCCCGTTTTTACTTGCTGGAGGTGAGAGTTCTGGGAGACCAAGACGCGCTGTGTGGTGGTGTCTTTTTCCTCATATCTCTCTGACCAGTGGACATCCTTTCACACTGTTTACACCATATGGACTATTAGTGCACTTATTTAAGGTTTAGCACTTTCTCTGGACTTTTCTCCGTCCCTGATAGACCTTTATGCTTGGCACTTTTATACTTTTGTGCACATATATCACCCATTGTGTATGTTATGTTTTTACAATTTGCGCTATCACCCATATTGATTATACGTTATTAGGTGCTGTGTATGCATTTTTTGTGTTTGCTGCATATTGTCACTGTTTTCTGGATAGACTGATTTAGTAGCGCAGAAGTCCCACTCGATTGAAGTAACCGTCCTGTTCTGCTGGTGCTGTTGAACTATTTTTCAAGGCTTGTTTTTAACTCAATTTTGTGAGTATGATCATTGATTTTACCATTTTAATAAAAATATTGTTACAGTATCACACTAGGTCGGTGCGCCCTCCATTCTCTTATCTTTTTTAGTTTCCTTTGAATTCCCACGATTCTGAGGAGGGCTGCAAGATCCTGGAAGATACGTTGTAATTGAATTGCATGACCCCATAAGAAAGAAATACCGGAGCGCAGGAGAATCAATTTTTTTTTGCCATATATCCTTTCTGCACATATCCTAAGAGGCAAGCCACTCAAAGATGTATGGAGCTGCCCACTCCTTTTTCTATGATCAGAGAATTAAAAAGAAAATAGAGAAAGCTAGAGGAGGAAAGAAGAAAAAGGGGGAGGGGGGTTGAGGGGGAAAGGTGTGGTTTGAGGTGATATCATGAGCCAACACAATAAAAGGTATTCAAAAAATACTGCCTGTCAGGCAAATCATGGACCCAACAGAACATTCCCCTGTTCAGAAAGGACAAACATATTCCATAGTCTCCAGGTCTTGGAGAACTTTTTATGTTTCACTGTGAGTTTTAGATCTAGCATCTTATTGATTTCCTCTATGTTATGAAGCCAAAAACTGATAGTTGGTTGTGGGTTCTTACAACTAAGGGGAATATAGGACTTGGCAGCATTCAACAGGTAAATTGTGTTTTATATATATATATATTTCTGCCAGGATGGCCAACACGTGCAGTAAGAAAAATGACCATCAATTTCATATGTAGGTTGAAGCACAGCCATTTACTTAAACAGAAACGGCTATATAAGAGGCTTAAAACTGGGTGAGGAACAGCCAAACTATGCTACCAAGGTGAGATTGGGAACGTTTTTTTTTCACATCACAGGTCTTACACCTTGGCAAGAGTGAGTACAGCAACAGGACACAAGATAGTTTTACTGCATCATTAAGGTCACTTCTAGGTAAAGGTTTAAAAGCAGAATGGGGTTTCAAGATACACTGATCAAGCTCTTTTGAAAGAAGCACATAAAAACGGGCAAAATAAAGAACAGTAGACACAGTGGTTGGCCAAAGAAACTTAATGTAGCAGATAAAAGACACATCATGCTTAATTTACTTCGACATCAGATGATGTTCTGCAGTGTCATCAGCACAAAAGTGGCAGAAACCAGGTACACCCATCTACTGTCCAGAGAAGTCTGACCAGAAATAGTATACATGGAAAAATGGCGGCCAAAAACCAACACGTGTGGAAACAAGGCTAAGTGACTCTACTATGCATGAAAAAGCACTGGGATGCAGAAAATGGCAGCAGATGATCTGGACTGATGAGCCAACATTTTTAATAGTTGGCTGTAGCAGGAGTCAGTTTGTTCACTGAAGGGCAGGAGAGCAGTACAATAATGAGTGTCTGCAGGGAACAGTGAAGCTGCATTTCTGCAAATGGAGTTAAAGATTTGGTGAAAGTCAAAGGTGTCCTCAATGCTGAGGCAGATACCTATCCATCATGCCATACAATCAGGGAGGCGTGTGATTGAACCCAAATATATTCTGCAGCAGGACAACAACCCCAAACATACATCTGATGTTATTAAGAACTATCTTTAGTATAAAGAACAACGAGGAATCCTGGAAGTGATAGTTTGCCCCCCCCCCCCCCCCCCCCCACACACACACACACAGGGCCATGATCTTAACATCAACTTTGTCTGGAATTACATGAAGTGACAGAAAGATTTGAGGTAGCCTACATCCACAGAAGACCTGTGGTTAGTTTTCCAAGATGTTTGGAACAACCTACCTGCAGAGTTCCTTCAAAGACTGTGTGCAAGTGTACCTAAAAGTATTGATGCGGTTTTTAAGGCAAAGGTTTGTCACACCAAATATTGATTTGATTTGGATTTCTCTTCTGTTCACTTGGTTTATTTTTAAATTGGTAAAAAAAGATATTAACACTTTTATTTCTGAAAGCATTCCTCGCTTACATTTTTTTGCACCTGGCTGAAACATTATAAAAATATACAAAAAAAAAAAAACACACACACAATACAGTTGTGCTCATAAGTTTACATACCTTTGGCAGAATTTATGATTTCTTGGTCATTTTTCAGAGAATCTGAATGATAACACAAAAACATTTTTTTCACTCATGGTTATTGTTTGGCTGAAGCCAATAATTATCAATCAACTGTGTTTACGTTTTAAATTATAATCACAACAGAAACTACCCAAATGACCCTGATCAAAAGTTTACATACCCTGGTGATTTTGGCCTGATAACATGCACACAAGTTGACACAAAGGGGTTTAAATGGCTATTAAAGGTAGCCATCCTCACATGTGATCTGTTTGCTTGTAGTGTGTGTGTGTGTGTGTGTGTGTGTGTGTGTGTGTAAGGTCAATGGGTTTCTGGACTCCTGACAGACCCCTACATCTTTCAACCAGTGCTGCACTGACATTTCTGGATTCGGAGTCATGAGAAAAGCAAAAGAACTGTCAAAGGATCTGTGGGTAAAGGTAGTTGAACTGTATAAAACAGGAAAGGGATATAAATCAAGGAATTGAGAATGCCAATCAGGCAGTGTTCAAACTCTAATCAAGAAGTGGAAAATTAGGGATTCTGTTGAAACCAAACCACGGTCAGATAGGCCAACTAAAATTTCAGCCACAACTGCCAGGAATATAGTTCGGGATGCAAAGAAAAACCCACAAATAACTTCAGGTGAAATACAGAACTCTCTGAAAATATGTGGTGTGGCTGTTTCAAGATGCACAATAAGGAGGCATTTGAAGAAAGATGGGCTGTATGGTCCAGTTGCCATAAGAAAGCCATTACTACGCAAATGCCACAAAGTATCCCACTTATAATACGCCAAACAGCACAGAGACAAGCCTCAAACCTTCTGATACAAAGTCATTAGGAGTCATGAGACCAAAATTGAGCTTTTCAGCCACAACCATAAACGCTTGGAGAGCAGTCAACAAGGCCTATGATGAAAGGTACACCATTCCTACTGTAAAACATGGAGGTGGTTTGCTGATGTTCTGGGGATGTGTAAGCTACAAAGGCAAAAGAAATTTGGTCAAAATTGATGGCAAGATGAATGCAGTATTTTATCAAAATATACTGGAGAAGCATTCATCAGTCAGGAAGCTGCACATGGGACGTACTTGGACATTCCAACATGACAATGATCCAAAACACAAGGCCAAGTAGACATGTCATCGGCTACAGCAGAATAAAGTGAAGGTTCTGGAGTGGACATCTCAGTCGCCTTGTAAGGTTTCTGTGGTAGGTAGTGTCCGAAGTGGAGCTTGTATACTGAGGATTCAGATGAAAACATAGTCAGGCAGGTCAAGTCGGCAACAGATCAGGCAAAACAGTGCACAATCAAAATCTAAAGAATGGGTAGAGTAGTCAAAATCACAGAGCTATCAATACACCCAGGGAGCGAGTCCAAACAAACAGGCACTGAGTAACAGGAAGTTCTGCTGTTTATGGGCTGCTTAATTGTACATTGTCTGCAGCTGGCAGCAGGTGGGGCTAGCGAGTCCAAGGCAATGCATCAAGCTGGGAGAACATTGCAATAACTCCAGACCTCCTCAGTGGCACAACAGGTAAGACTGCAGCCATAAGACCAGGAACATCCTGGTTCGAAGATACCCAGGTACATGACACTCCTGACTTCAATATCATTGAGCCATGCTGGAGAGATCTCAAAACGTGCAGTTCATGCAAGACAGCCCAAGAATTTACAGGAACTGGAAGCTTTTTCCCAAGAGGAATGGGCAGCTTTACCTTCTGAGAAGATAAAGAGCCTCATCCACAAATACCACAAAAGACTTTAAGCTGTCATTGATGTTAGAGGGGGCAATACACGGTATTAAGAACTGGGGTATGTAAACTTTTGATCAGGGTCATTTGGGTCGTTTCTGTTGTGATTATGATGTAAAAAGAGTAAACACAGTTGATTCATAATAAATGGCTTCAACCAAACACTTATCATGAGTGAAAGAAAAGGTTTTGTTTTATCATTCATATTCTATGAAAAATGACCAAGAAATCATAAATTCTGCCAAGGTATGTAAACTTATGAGCAGAACTGTATCAATCTGCACCTATAATTATGCTAACGTTAGGCCATCATTACTTTTAATACTGTCCCCCATTTAAAAAAAAGTTGGGGCAAACCAGCCATAACTAAATATAAAAAAAATTGCAGTGCTTCCAAAGATTTGAAATACATTTGAGAACCCATAAAATGTTTTCTAACCATTTTTTTCTGCTATATGAAAAAATCTTAATAAAATTGACCATAGAACTTCCATTAGTCTTTTTACTCATCTATGAGATTACTGTATAATATATAGGGAAGCAAACAAAATGTATAACAGCTTTAGTAAAATAAGTAGCAAAAAAAAGAAAAAAAAATCCTATCTCCAGATGTTTCTACTGTCCAAGGATCTCTACACAGGGGATTCTTTTTAGGCAGCCAGCAGCTTTGGTTTGTATTTCCGAAGTAATTGAAATAATATCCTCCTTGGGACAATAGGAAATCCAAAAGATAATATGGAGAAAACACATCTGGGCTAAACAGTGTTTACTGAAATCCTAATGTAGAAGTAAAGTTAAGTCCTAAAAATAAAAAAAAGCTGGTTCCTCTGCAGGTTTAAGTCATAATTTACTATTATGCACAACATACTAGCACATTATGACAGGCTTACCTGCAAACAGAGCCTTGCATCGGAGAGCTGTCTCCGCTCCCCCAGCGCTTTTATCTTCCCCCAGTGTTCCTTCTGGATTTACCATCTTCAGCCGGTTTAGGGACCAGGCTGCGTGATGTCACTGCCGCGCATGCACAAGAGAGTGACATCGCCGTGGCACACAGAGCAGGCCATAAATGTGATCTGAGCTGCACATATGCAGCTCAGATTACATTACCCACTGATAGGTAGGTGGGAGACTTACGACAGAAGAGACCTCTATGGTATTTGCTACCACTTTAAGGTAACTATGTATAGTATATTAGGTTAGGCATCTGAAAAAAATGCAGCAAAATATCTTATACTTGAAGATGCAGGTAACAGGCTACCATATTAAATCCTAACACACTGTACATGTGCTAAAAACCTCAGTGACAATACTTTAGTTTGAGTCTCTGTCATTTCTACAAGGTCATAATGATGGTTTCATCGGATTACAAATAGACTTTCCAAATATAATATAGTATGACTGTGGTTGATTCAAGTCTTGGAATTTTGGTGGCCATATCTCTCAATCAGCATCTCAAACATTTAAAAGGCCACTATTTGATTTTACTTGCCAGCAACAATTTAAAAACTGAACTATGGGGTGTAGACGGAACTGTTCTTTAGCCAATGTAATTTTTGAAGGAAACTCACACGATCCAGATTAATGGTAATTATTTGGTTATATGTTTTTGACAACAAAAAATGTTTGTTCAAACAGAACGACAGACCATATTGAATAAAAAATTCTCCTTTAAGTTTACATTATAAAAGAAAGCCAGGGACATACAGAATTCTAGATGTCAGGGGAGAACTGACAGCTGGGAATTGTAAGTTGTTCCTTTTAGCACTGTGGAGAAGGTCGACTTGAACTTCTCTGGTGTGTTTGCCTCCAGCGGTCACGCGTCCAACGCCCATGATTTTCTACAACTTCATGTAAGAGATCAATAAAGTGATATTCATTGTTCGCCAGCAATTTATCATCATCTTCTGGTGTACTCCTTAGATCAGACTGTGTTTCTGATTCTTGACTTTGAAGATCCTCCCTTTGAACTTCAGAATCAAGACTGACAACTTTTTTTACAGGAGTTCGTTTGCCAAGACTTGACCTCTGGCTAACTTTACTGGGTGAGTAGGTGCACTGTTGTCCATCTCGACTGTTGTGTTCCACCGTGTTTCTCTTTTCTATATGTCTGCCCGGTCTAACAGTCTTTGTGCCTTTTATTAAAATGTTTTCATTGGTGTCTGTAAGAGAGGTGGTCTTAGAGGTACCATGGTTATATTTTTGGAATTGGGTTTTCTTGGTTATGTGACTTGCAAAATGGGATTGATTTGGTCGAGGGGAAAGATTAAGAGTCTTTAAAAAGTCATCATAGGAATCACTGGTGACCTCCTTACACCGAAGTTGTTCATTAGGCCATGTTAAAGTCCTTTTTAAGAGGCGTGGCTTTGCCAAAACAATACCATTTTCTTTTTTCGAAGGAGAGGCCCCTACAGGTTCTTCAGGAGCAGTTTTCACACATAAGTAGACTAATGGTTCTTGAACATCTGGAATTACAAATTTCGGAGCGTAGTCTTCATGCTCTGATGGTCTTAGAGCTACTACTGAAGTCTTGTTGGCTGCAACTTCAGAAGCTGTTAAATGTACATTGACAAAATGTTTGGAGACACCAGTTAGTGCTTCACTGAACAGCCCTGATTCTGCTGTTGGTGTCCAATTGACACTGCTAGTTTGCAGTCTGTTAAAGTACCATAACTCCATACTGTCTTCTGAGAATTCATCTGGGCCAACAACATTTTTTTTTACTTTGACATCTAGATTTTTGCCAAGTTGTGACGTATCCAATTTTTTCACCTCTTCCTTTGCTTTTACTTGGTGGAAACTGCCTTGAAGAAGGATGGCTGATGCAGATTTAGCTCTTCCCAAGGTTGCTCTTTTCTGCTCTGGTATGTTTCTGAAGTCCATCCTGCCGAACACACTGTTTGTTACCAACACCAAATCACCAGAAGTAACGGTTCTCCCCATGTCTACAGCTTCTTTGTCTCCCACTGTCCTTTTGTCTGGTCGCACTTGCTTTTGATCTTGCTTTTTCTTCCAAGCAAGGAAGATCAGCAAAATGAACAAAAATATTGCTGCAACAAAATAAATATGTATTTGGAGTAAAGGTTACAATTAGTAAGGAAGACGAGCATTAGCAATTTTAAGATAAAATGGTATTTTAGGTAATAAATGTACCATTGACAAATTCTATGCAATTTATACAAATTATTTTAAACAGATAAATAAAGAAGCTAGAAGAGTGGTCACCTGAAGACTATTCCTGGTACACTTTAAAAAAAATTGGCCAAGCAGCAACTACTTGCATTCCAAATCGTATCTAGTACAGTGTTAGGAGCATGGGTCAAGTTCCTAAGCTGCTTGTCCCAGCCAGCCGCTGTAACCTGCCTGTCTCTTCCCACAGCTGCCACTAGGTCATTCTCCATTCTTTGTGTCAGTTTGTCAGGCCCAACTTTGGCAGCAACAACTCCTCCACTGCTATTGGCTGGAGATAGCACTTCCCTCCAGAGGCATCCTTAATGCATAGCACAAGCTTGGCGCTACCTGCTACATCTCCTCTACCCTGACTGACTTGCAGTGTTCTATTTGAACATAAAATTTTGCTTCCTGGCTACAGTACCAAGTGCCTTGCCTCTGATTGCTCGTGTCTGCCTAGACCCCTAAGCCTGGATAACAGACTACCCCTCTGACCGCAGTCTGCTTTGACCCTTGCCGAGATAATGGGCTACCACTCTGACTGAGTCTGCCCTGACCCTTGTCTGGATTACGGACTGTATTTCTGGCTGCAGTCTGCCCTCTACACTTGCCTGAATAATGTATTAATTCTACTGATTGCCCCGACCACTACTTGCTCAGCATTCAGCCAGTCACCAGTATTGGTCGCTCTTACATTCTGCACCTGCTTTGAACCCGACAGCATAGAAGCCATCTTACACAGTACATACACTCTCTCTGAAGGATGTTGGAAAGTGCCCTTTTTTTTTAAATAAATATAGAACTATACCTTAGGTCCTGGGAACACCCTTATACCACTATCCATAATTACCCTTAAGAGAAAGGTGGTAGCTAAAGATGAAACAGGACAAAAAACACACTATTTGTGCAGAACAGGAAGTGAGCTAGTAGACCTTACATAACGTTTAACAGTAAAACTACACCAAACAAACAAAAGTTTCAGTTAAAGCCTGGGTATCAAAATACGTGCTTTGTCCTCTAACAACTTTCAAAAAGGCCATCATCTGTAAATTTGGGAAGAGAATAGTGAAATGGATTTATCTGTCAAACACTATTAGGGGCCTCTGTTAACAGACTTTGGCCAATTATTAATGGGCAAATGCAGCATGCTGTTGATATAAGATGCTTCTGAGAAACTCTGCTATGAAGGTGAGGTTGTGGAAGATAGTTTCATGTCACAGGTCATAAAAATTGTGATTAAATTGTATTTAAGAATAGTGTCCATATGAAGCCATTTATCATCAGATAGTTGTTTGGCTCTGTTTTAACCACTTTCCTACCTGCCTATAGTCAAATGACGTCCACAGATGGGATCTCCCATACTGGGTGGACGTCATATGCGCACCTGTTGTATCGCTCAGGACCGGTGCGCGTGCCCGGAGGCAGCGATGTCTGCCAGGCACCCGCATACAGCAGCACCGTGGATCTGTGTGTGTAAACATACAAATCCATGTCCTATCATAGGTGAGGATGTGTGTTCCCAGTACAGAGGAACACAGATCAGTCTCCTCCCCTTGTGAGTCCCCTCCCCCTACAGTTAAAATCACTTCCTAGGGAACATATTTAACCCCTTCAGCACCCCCTAGTGTTATCGTGGGCGCATAGTTACGCTGGACGCATTCGACGTTCCCATTTTAAATATGCAAATGAGTAAGATACACCGATTCACGAACGTAGATGCGCCCGGCGCATTAATATATGCGGTTTACGTAAGGCTTAAGTCTGGCGTAAAGTTACCCCTCATATAGCAGGCGCAGGTAATGCAAAGGTATGGGCCAGGGGACAACGCCGTCAAATTTTACGTCGCGTTTACATAGTACTACGTGAATAGGGCTGTGCTATAGCCAAATGATGGCTACAGCGCAGACCCCAATTGCCCGGACGTCCTCCCCTTCGCATGCTCTCCGCAAATCCCTGCAGGGTGCACGCTGTGATCATCAAGTCACTGAGACTCAGGTGATCACAGATCTGAGTGAGGGGCCTGTGACGGGAGTGACTTTGGGTCGGGGGTTTGTGCGGCTCAGCTTGCCCTGGAGAGTTCTGGAGTCTCCTTGTCCAGCTTCCCCAGGCCCTCTTATGTGTAAATCACCCTGTGTCTCTAATAGGGGCACAGGGTGAATGAGAACCCCAGTCTGATTGGTGCTAGTCAGACTGAATGCTTTATACATTGTATATATTGTGTGTTGGCTGTTGTGTATATTTGCTGTGATAGTTTGGGGGTTCTATCGTCTATTTTGGCTGTCTGCCTCAACTATTATGGGATGTGTAAGTGTCCTGCTGTGAGGTAGAGGGAAGGAGATAGCCAGACTACGACCTGAAAGGTCATGCCTAGGAGTCACCTATGCTGTCTAAAGGATTGCTAATTAGCTCATGGTAATTAGGTTTCTGGTTCAGTCTTTATTGTCACCCCTGTGTTTATTGTCACACCTATCAACACTCACAAGTGCCACCTATCAATGCCCACAAGTGCCACCTATCAATGCCCACAAGTGCCACCTATCAATGCCCACAAGCGCCACCTATCAATGCCCACAAGTGGTGCCAATCAGTGCCACCTAGCAAGTGCTGCCTATAAGTGTAACCTACCAGTGTCCATCACTGCCACCCATCAGGGCCACCTATAAATGTCACCTTTTAGTGGCACTTCTCAGTGCCCACTAGTGCCACCTATCAATGCCCTTCAGTGCCACCTTATCAGTGCCCATCAGTGCAGCCCATCAGCGTACATCAATGAAGGAGAAAAATTACCTGGTTTGCAAAATGCTATAACAAAAAAAATAAATTTAACATTTAAAAAAAATGTATTAAAAAAAAACCTGCAGAGGTGATCAAATACCACCAAAAGAAAGCTCTATGTGAAAAAATGATAAAAATGTCATTTGAGTACAGTGTTGTATGACCGCGCAATTGTCATTCAAAGTCTATCAGCGCGGAAAGCTGAAAATTGGTCTGGGTGGGAGGGGGGTTTAAGTGAGTAAGCAAGTGGTTAAAAACAGCCACACCATTGTATCTGCCTGAGAAATACAGGCAGATACTTATTTATCATGTCATACCATCAGGGAGGCATGTGATTGGCCCCAAAGTAATTCTGCAGCAGGACAACAACCCCAAACATACAGCCAATGTCATGAGGAACTACCCTTAGGGTAAAGAACAGATAGTCCTAGAAGTGATGGTTTGGAACCCACAGAGCCCTGACCGCAACATCATCCAGTCTGTCTGGGATTACATGAAGAGACAGAAGGATGTGAGGCAGCCTACATCCACAGAAGATCTGTGGTTAGTTTTCCAAGATGTTTGGAACAACCTACCTTCCGAGTTCCTCCAAAAACTGTGTTGCAAGTGTTGCAGCATTTTTTCACACCTGCCTAAAACTTTTGCCCAGTAACACACACACACACACATCTATGTATATGGATCTATATGTTTAAATATACACACATATTATATATATATATATATACACACACAAAGACACAAATGTTTTGCCTTGCATTTCTATTTAAAACTGAACAGGTTGTTTTACAAGATGTGGGTTCACTGTCACTGTTTAAGCATTGATGGTTCTTGCTTGTTATATCGTTTTGACCTGCATTTGACTTGATTCAAACTGCTTTTGGATTTTTTTAGACTTTTATGGGGAAAGACATTACAGTGATCCGATCTGTCTCGGCAAAAATACGCACTCACCTAAAACTACGAACAGAGCGGGTAGCACAATTGTGTGAAAAATCTTTGCAGAAGGCGGCGATAAAACAGACGCTGAACAATTCACTTCAGAAACATTCCACACAATCATCCCGTTGAGGTCTGGTGGGTAGTGGCAAGTCACCAAGGTGGAGTCATTCAATCTGGAAGCTTTAACTAATTCTGCAACACAAAATAGAACAGTGTCAAAAGATTAAGAAATGATGGAATAAAATGTCCATTATTGCAAAAAAAAATATAAAAAAAATATTATATACACACACACACACAACTATATGCAGTTATTAAGAATTTCCCTTAATTTTTGTACATTTATATATATTTTACTTCATATTTATGTATTGACCAGAAAACGTTACAGGGGCTGGCAAGGCTGTGATAAAATAAAATCACCCTTCTTCTTACCTAAGGTGGTCACACAGCAGTATCTGCTGGCTCAGTAATTCTCACTAAACAAATGTTTGGCTGAGGTGAATGGTTACATCCAGTCAAAACAGAGTGGAAGAAGAGAAAGAAATTGATCCTTGCTGCTGATCGTGATTAGGACAAGTTTTCTAGCTTGCCTAATCAACTCATGACACCATCTAGAAGAATACAGGCAGATTGAGCAACTCCCACCTTTAATCTAGGTCTATGCCTTTATATCTCTATATAGTTGTCATGAACAAAGCAAAAAACGATGGCAAGTGATCCCACCCCCAACAGATATTGGAAATAAGCTCATTGAGCCCACTGGTCTCGTCCATTAATGGATATCATTTGGCCAGAGCCTTGGACTTGGAAAATGGCTTTTATGAATTTTTACAAAGTGTGTATACATAGATTAAATAAAAGTTAAAATACCTTGTAAAAACAGTATGAAATCTTTCTGCTCACAGGAGCAGTTCCATGGATTTCCGTGCAATCTCAAAGTGGCATTCATGGAAGTGAACACTTTACGTTCAAGCGATGAAATCCTATTGTAGGACAAATCCAGAGATGACAGTTTGCTCAGGGTAGCAAAGCTCCCACTTTCAATGCTGATGATTTCATTTCTGCTGAGATTCAGAACTTTCAAACCAGAATATTCCTCCAGCATACCAGGACGCAACTGGCGAATCACATTTCCAGCCACATTGAGCTGCTCCAAAACTGTGGAATCGTGAAACCAAGAGGGCAATAGAGTTGTTAGCTTGTTGTTCTGAAGCTCAAGAGTGATTAGTGATGAGAACTGCTCAAAGGCTCCCGATTCAATGGTGCGAATTTTACTTCCGGTGAGTGTGAGGGTAACAACAGACTTCAAGGTTGGACTGGAAAACACTGTGGAATTGATGAAGCCAACATCCCTTTCTTCAAATATAAGGGTCTTGGTGCCTTCACTGTAATCTGTTAGTAATAAAATAAGGGATAGGCCGGGCTAAGTAGTCAAATATAAATACATGGATGCATTATAAAAAATATAAGCCAAAACACAAATTTTTACCCTTTCCTAATCTATCCAGAACTAAAAGAAAAAGTGATAGCAATAAGAACATTTTAATGCTACAGGCTCCCCTCACAATATGACATGTTTACTTTTATATTATGGGTACTGAATTAGGAAAAATGTATTACAGGGAGATCTCATTGCTGGAATTTCCAAGAGCTAAAGTGAATCAGAAGTGACAACAAATCCCACATATATTATATTATATGATCCAGCAAGAACTTCTTTAAAGGGAAGCATGGTCCAGATTAATATAGTCCAAGCTGTGTCAAACAGCCAGAAGCAAAAGCCTCCAAAAATTTGTCACACACAGGGCCGGTGCTACCACTAGACAAACTAGACAGCTGCCTAGGGCGCCCGGCCACTGGTGTTATTACTCTCTTCTCTCTGCAGCACACCAGTTGGGAGTTGGGAGCAGGGATGGAGGACTGTGTTTGTGTCCCAACTCCCAAATCAATGGAAGCAAGCAAACATTCATTGATGGGCAATGGTGAGGCTGCATTGATAGGCACTGGTGGGCTATACATGGGCAGGGCAAAGGGGTGGAGCCAAGGGAGGGCGGCAAAATTTGGTTTTGCCTAAGGTGTCAAAAATCCTTTTACCAGCCTTGGTCACACAGCATGAAATATTTGAAACTTACCACATTCAAATTGTTGCATACCAAAGTATACTCATTGAAAAATATGTATATATATGTGTGTGTATATATATATATATATACACACATACATATATACACACACACACACACACACACACACATATATATATATATATATATATATATATATATATATACATACGCACACAGTTCGGCACAAAAAAATGTTGCTATTCTAAAATAAAGAAATTGAAATGGAAGCTGCAATATTACTAATAAACCTGTAGGTGATGCCATCATCAAGTTACTGAACATGTCTATGCTACAGCTGAAAACTTTGTTGACACAGCAATCATTAAAGGGACACTAAAGTCAGGGCTTTTGTTTTAAAAAAAATAACAAACATGTTATACTTACCTCCACTGTGCAGTTCGTTTTGCACAGAGTGGCCCGGAAAGCTGTCTTCTGGGGTCCCTCGGCGGCTGTCTGGGCTCCTCCTCGCAAAAGCTTTCCCTCTTCATGCGAGGGCGCTCGCATGGAGGAAAGCTTTTGCGAGCGCGCTCCCGTGATACAGCGGCGGCCATAGCCGCCGACTGTATCACTCGGCTCCGCCCCCGGCGCATCGCGTCATCCGCTCTGATTGACAGCAGCGCTAGCCAATGGCTGCGCTGCTATCAATCCGCCCAGCCTAGCCAATCAACGGCCAGGCTGGGAACCGAAGAGGGCGACGTGGACGCGCCCGGGAGATTCAAACGGTCAGGTAAGTACAACGGGGGCTCGGGGGGGGCGGTGCTGTGAGATGTTTTTTTACCTTAATGCATAGGATGCATTAAGGTAAAAAAAACGTGTACCTTTACAACCCCTTTAAGCTATGTAATAACTAGGAAGTCACACAACCAAAATTCTTAAAGCGGATCTAAACACAAGAAATTAATTGAATATATTGCAGTTTACCTTTCCTTGTGGTGACTGATTTATTCTTTTAGTCTGGGTTCACACTAAAATCGGATGCAGCCCACAGCAGGGGTCCAGTGTGTCCCTGTTCTCCATTTCAGGAACAAATCAAGTCCGTATTTTTGCCTGAATTGAGATCTAAAACGGACCCAGAGATGCACAGGACCCGTGTGCAATCTGCTCTGCAGCCGCCCCAAAGATGTGTGAACCAGCTCCATTGAGAGCTGGTCACAGTCTCCTGTCATGTGAACTAGATGCAAGGAAACCTGCATCCAATTTGCATAAGTGTGAACCCAGCCTTAGGCTGGGTGCGCATATATGCTGGTTCGGTTTTGGTGCAGTCCAGTGTGGTTTTCTTTCAATGGGGATTCAAGTGCAAATTTGACACTGAAATCGCACCTGAACCAGACTGAGAATCGCACAGGACCCTTTTTTAATTCCCAACGCAACCGACCCGGATGTATGTGAACCGGATCCTTTGAAAGCCGGTCTGGTTCACATGTTCTGCGAATCAGATGCAATTCAAAATGCATCTGATTCACATATATGTGAACAAAGCCTTAAACTTTCTTCTGTATTTCCACCTAGTATTCCTGCCAGGAAGACACTTTTTGTATAAATACAGCTGTTCTGTGAAGCCCTCAGAGGTTTGTTAGAGAACATTAGTTGGGAAAACACAGCATCATGAAGGCCAAGGAACACACCAGCAGTGGCGTAGCATGGAGGGTGCAGAGGGGGCCATGGCACCAGGCGCAACATTTAGTGGGGCGAAATTGCCTCCTTTATAATTACAATGTCACCCCACGCTCTGGCCGCCGTGTTTAGTGTCCGGCGCCCTGAGATTGGGCGGATGGGGGTCATGTGCGGCGGCAAGGCTGGCCTATTCACGATTGCTCCTGGAGTCCCACCTCAGTACGAGTGAGCGAGTGAAAAACGTATATAGCACTGCACATGCGAACTGAATCGCCTCTGGGCGCTTGTTGTACAGTTCTCCTTTGAACTCAAAAAAGATGGGTTTTGATCTTTCTCCTAAAGGCCAAGTGACACTTCTCCAACCGAATGCTGGTTGGTAAAGCGTTCCATAGTCTGGGACCTTGGACCGCAAATCTTCTCTCTCCTTTGGACTTGTATCTGGCTTTGGGTATTTGGAGTAGATTTTGATTGGTGGATCGCAGAACGCGATTGGGGTTGTGAGCTTTTCGTTTTTCGCATAAATATTGGGGGGGGGCATTTCCTTGAACACACTTATGCAGCAGACAGAGTGCTTTGAAAGTAATTCTGTCTTTTATTGGTCACATGATCCACATATGCCCAATCCTAGGGCGCCGGACAGTGAACGTGATGGCCAGAGCCCGGAGGGCCCAAGCAATGGAAATCATGATCTGCCGGAACACCCCCATCTTCTCCTCCTCCAGACCAAAGTAGGACAAAAAACACAGACGGTCATGTTGCTGGCCCCTGGGGGATGGACGCGGTCAGGAGAGAGGGAGCAGCCAGAGAGAGAGAGTAGAAGAGCAGCAGAGCAGCTCCATGTAGTGTTAGTATAGGAATATGGTAGGACAGTATAGTGGCCAGTGTAGTGTAGTGGAAAGTATAGTATAGTGATTAGTGGAGTGGAGTGGTCAGTGTAGTGTAGTCGACAGTATAGTATAGTGGTCACTGTAGTGGACAGTATAGTGGTCAGTGTAGTGTAGTGGACAATATATAGTGTAGTGGACAGTATAGTATAGTGGTCACTGTAGTGGACAGTAAAGTGGTCAGTGTAGTGTAGTGGACAATATATAGTGTAGTGGACAGTATAGTATAGTGGTCACTGTAGTGGACAGTATAGTATTAGTGGACAGTATATTATAGTGGACAGTATAGTGTAGAGAACAGTGTAGTGTAGTGGTCAGTGTAGTGGACAGTATAGTATAGTGTTCTGTGTAGTAGTGGTCAGTGTAGTGTAGTGGTCAGTGTAGTGTAGTGGACAGCGTAGTGTAGTGGACAGCGTAGTGTAGTGGTCACTGTAGCGGACAGTATAGTATAGTACAGTGGACAGTGTAGTGTGGTGGACAGCGTAGTGGACAGTGTAGTGTAGTGGACAGTATAGTGTAGTGGACAATATATAGTATAGTGGACGGTATAGTGATTAGTGTAGTGGACAGTATAGTATAGTGGTCAGTGTAGTGTAGTGGACAGTATAGTGGTCAGTTTAGTGTAGTGGACAATATATAATATAGTGGTCAGTGTAGTGTAGTGGACAATATATAGTATAGTGGTTAGTGTAGTGGACAGTATAGTATAGTGGTCAGTGTAGTTTAGTGGACAATATATTGTATAGTGGTCAGTGTAGTTTAGTGGACAATATATTGTATAGTGGTCAGTGTAGTGTAGTGTAGTGGACAATATATAGTATACTGGTCAGTTTAGTGTAGTGGACAGTATAGTATAGTGGTCAGTGTAGTGGACAATATATAGCATAGTGGTCAGTGTAGTATAGTGGTCAGTGTAGTATAGTGGTCAGTGTAGTATAGTGGTCAGTGTAGTATAGTGGTCAGTGTAGTATAGTGGTCAGTGTAGTATAGTGGTCAGTGTAGTATAGTGGTCAGTGTAGTATAGTGGTCAGTGTAGTATAGTGGTCAGTGTAGTATAGTGGTCAGTGTAGTGCAGTGAATGAATGAATGAAAACTTATATAGCGCAGCACATGCGAAGTAAATCGCCTCTGGGCGCTTGTTGTTCCTGTCTCCTTTGAGATCAAAAGAGATGAGTCTTGATCTTTCTCCTGAAGACTAAGTGGTTCTCCTCCAACCGAATGCTGGCTGGTAAGGCGTTCCATAGTCTGGGACCTTGGACAGCGAATCTCCTGTCTCCTTTGGACTTGTATCTGGCTTTCGGTATCTGAAGCCGATTTTGATTGGTGGATCGTAGAATACGATTGGGATTGTGAGCTTTTATTTTTTCGCATAGATAATGGGGAGCATTCCCATGGATACATCTATGCGTTAGACAGAGTGCTTTAAAGGTGATTCTGTCTTTAACTGGTAACCAGTGAAGGGATCTCAGTGAAGATGAGATTGATTCCCAGGGTTTTTTCCCAGTCACAAGTCTGGCGGCCGTATTTTGAACGACTTGAAGACGAGCGATTTGGTACTTGGGGAGTCCGAGGTAAAGGGCATTTGCATAGTCCAGTCTGGAGTTTACAATCGCTCCCACCACGACCGCTATGTCTTTCTTGGGAATAAAAGGAGTGAGTCTGCGTAGTAGGCGCAGCAGATGGCGAGATCCGCTGACTACTGACCCTATTTGTGCGTCCATTGTCATGTAGGAGTCAAAGATGACCCCAAGACTTTTGACTTTGGCGCTAGGGGTGATGATTTTGCCCAGAATGGGCGGGGGGATCCAAGTTGTTGCCGGTTGATTCCTACGCTTGGCGTGAAACAGAAGTTCTGTTTTCGCTCAGTTGAGTTTGAGATAACTCTTTGTCATCCAGTCCTCGTATCAATGAGAGACAAGCCTCTAGATTAAGGTGGTGATCCTTTTTATTGCAAATGCGGAAGTACAGTTGTGTGTCGTCTGCATATGAGTGATATAGCAGTTTTTGGCTGCTGATGATTTCGAAAAGAGGACGCACATAGATGTTGAATAACATCGGCGACAGGGGAGATCCTTGAGGGACCCCGCACGATAATGTGCGTTTTTCAGAAGTGAAGGGTCCTAGCTTCACTATTTGCGATCGGTTTTCCAAAAAAAGAGGAGAACCAGGATAGATCGCTTTCTGCGACTTTGGCTATTTTAGCCAGCTGAGTCAATAACAGCTTGTGATCTACTGTATCAAAGGCTGCGCTTAGGTCCAACAGAACCAGAAGAGAAGATTCTCCTTCATCTGCGGCCTCGAGAACGTCGCCCCATATCTTAAGCAATTCTGTTTCCGTCCCGTGTCCGGGAAGGAATCCTGATTGAAATGGATCGAGTAAGTTGTGGGTATCTAGATGCTGTTGCAGCTGCTGTACCACTACTTTCTCCATTACCTTGGAGAGAACATTTAGGCCTGTTATGGGGCGCCAGTGGAGTGGGTCCTTAGGATCCAGGGTGGCTTTCTTCAAGATGGGTTGAATAATGCCCTCCTTCAGCTGGGAGGGCATTATGCCCTCCCTGAAGGATTGGTTGATAAGCTGCGTGACAGGAGGTGCCAGGATGTCGGCGCATTCTTTCAGCAGTTTGGTGGGGATAATATCATTTGGTGCAGTGCTGTTGCGCAGAGTGCCGATATTTTTTGTGGTCTGAATGGAGATGGGTTCCAGCGTAAACTCACCTAACTGTGGTGAATTACTGCAGGTGTTGTGTAAATAACTACAGGGGGGGGCTAGGAGAGAAATTGTTTTGCTGAATGCTTTGCCGGATTGCCTCAATTTTGTTAATGAAGCAATCCGATAACTCATCGCAAAATTCTTGTGTATCCAAGTTGGGAACTTCAAGACATCCTGGATTCATGGTCTGAGTGACCAGCTTGAAGAGTTTGCGGGGGCGGTTTAGGGCACCGTTGATAGCCTCAGAAAAATAGTTTTTCTTGGCCTTGAAGATTTGCTTGTAGTATTTTCTGGTTATTGCCTTGTAGATCGAGAGGTTCTCATCTGAAGAGCTTCTTTTCCAGGCGGCTTCTGCCCTTCGGCGCTCTTGCTTCAGTAACGCCAGCTGGTTGTTGAACCAGCTGGAGTTATTTTTCCGGATCTGGGTCTTTCGTTTCGGCGCTATCAAGTCAGCTGACTGCAATAGTGCTGTGTTTATGGCCTCCAGTGTTTCTTCCGCCGTTTGGTTCGGCTGAATTGTTTTTATTTTTTCCCCTAACGTGGCTTTGAAGAGTTCCGAGTGGAGCTTCTTCTGACATCTGGTCCAGTGTGTTGTCACTGGATTTGATGTTTTTGTTAAGGGGGGGAATTCGGAAATAATGAATTTAATTGCATGGTGATCTGTCCATGGCAATGGTTCATTTTCCAAGATTTTTATTTCCAGATCTTGTCTGAAAATAAGATCGAGCGTGTAACCTGAAGCATGTGTGGGCCCACATACTAGTTGCTGAAGCCCTAATCCTTCCAGGTGGTCGATGCAGGCGTCGGCAATGGGGTCTTGCGGGAGTTGGCCCAGAGATTGAAGTCCCCGAGTAGCAAAAGGTGTTTGCTGTTCAGGGTATAGGTGGAGACAAAGTCCGTCAATGATGGGAGAAGCTGCGATTTTGGGCCGGGTGGCCTATAGCAGAGTAGAATCCGGACGGTCTCCTGGCAGTTTACTTGCAGTTGAAGAGTAAGGGTTTCCATGAATGGAAGAGGGTTTTGAAGGCTTGGTTTTGTGATCGCAAGACGCGTCTTATGGATCACCGCCAGTCCTCCTCCTCTTTGCCCTATTCTATTTTCCGTTATAATACGGTAGTTTTCTGGCACCAATTCTCCTAGAATGGTGTTACAGTCGGCTGTGAGCCAGCTCTCTGCAAAATAGAGGCAGTCTAAGTCATGTTGCAATAAGAAATCATGGATTTCTAATCGGTGTTTTACTGCCGATCTAGTGTTGATCAAAGCACATGATATGTGCTTAGGCTGGGGTAAATGGCTGCGATTTTTGGTAGACGATCGTCGATCGATCCTCAAAAGTCGCAGATTTCTTAGGGCTTTTTTGGTGGCGGCCGGCAGAATTGCGGCAAATCGATCCAGATCCCAAATGTTCTCCGCCGAATATTGCCGATTAACCATGGCCGCCGTGGAACAAAGGGGTGGGGGGGTGGATTCTCAAGGATAACTGAATCCTCTGATCCTAGTTTGGTCCAGAGGAAGGCAAAAAAACCCTGACCATGCTGCGCCAATATGCTGTGGTAGGGAAAAAAATTCCTTCCTGACCCCTAAAGAGGCGATCGGGTTAAGCCCTGGATAAAGTTTTAAATGAATTTGAGAGGGGGGAGATAGGGCTGGGTGGAGCAAGATGGCCGCCGGCCTGGCAGCAGGATCCAGGCTGGGGGGGTACCAGGCTAAGTGGACCAGTGCCGCCTGGGGGGCTGAGAAGGATGATCGGGGGGCAAGGGGGCTCTACTGGGGTAGGGGGGGGCTTTCTGGCCGATTAGAGCAATAGGTGCCGATTGTTGGGGGTGGGGAGCGGCGCGCCGCTAGGCCGCAGATGAAGCCGCGACCTTTCCTGAGTTGCGGCTGCCGCGAATCCCCACCGACCGGCGCGGAGGGAAAGAAGCACAGCGCCCGAGGGTAGCGGAGGCTTGTGGGGATGGGTGGCGAGAAGGATGCCCAAGCGGGGGTAGCGGTGTGGGGAGGAGGAGAGGGGAAGAGCCGTGGGGGTCGGGGGAAGCTACTGCGGCTTGTCCTGAGAAGGACGGCTGCCTGCAGCTCCCAAGGAATGGCTTACCTGATTGAGGGAGGCAGGGGGGGTCAGGTGAACCGGGGGAAAGCCGTGCAAGTCCTGGAGGGGGAGAGGAGCTTGTCCGATAGCCTGCCGAGATGGCCAGTGGCAAGTGGACAGATGACAGGGAGGTGGAAATCCTGCCTGCCTGTCTGTGAGGCCTGGAACCGCACAGTGGGGAGGACCCTGCACTATCCCTGAGAGAGTGACTCGTTTGAGAGCGTCCTGCTCTCTCAATGTCTAACTCGTAAACCATTCGCGAATAGGGATTTGCGTAAGTTACGTTCACGTCATTTTCATTAATGTTTTGCGACGTGATTTCACGCATGCGCACTTGGATACGTCCACGTCCGGCACATGCGCAGTTAAAAAAAAAAGCGTTTTTTGCGTCGGGTCATTCATAATTATAATAAAACACGCCCCCACTACTAAATTTGAATTACACCCGCGTACGCCACCCCATTTACGCCACGCCGCCGTAAGTTACAGCGGCATTTCTTTGTGGATAAGGATACACCGCTGTAACTTATAGCGGCGTAGATTAAATGGGACATGCCGCGCCGGCGGGGCAGGTATGTGGATCTGGCCCTATGTGTGGCGGAAAACTAACACTGCACATCACCCTGAACACACCATCAGGGACAGGGAAGCTGGTCAGAGTTGATGGGAAGATGGATGGAGACAAATACAGGGCAATATTAGAAGAAAACCTGTAAGGTCGCGTACACACGCTCGGTTTGGTCCGATGAAACTGGCCTTAAGGCCAGTTTCATCGGTCCAAACCATCGGACCGTCGTCTGTCAGACCAAAGTTTTAAAACTTGCTTTAAAATCGGACCGATGGACGCCTGACCATCGGACCAAACCGATGGTTACTACGCAAAAGCATCGGACCAAAAACCCGTGCATGCTCAGAATCAAGTCGACGCATGCTTGGAAGCATTTAACAGCATGTCATTGTGTTCTACGTCACCGCGTTTTGACCCGATCGGATTTTGGACTGATGGTGTGTACGCACATCAGACCATCAGGCCACTTCAGCTGTGAACCGATGAAAACAGTCCGTCGGACCATTCTCATCGGGTTGGACCGAGCGTGTGTACGCGGCCTTAGAGTCTGCAAAAGACTGGAGACTGGGGTGGAGATTCACCTTTCAACAGGACAACCAATCTAAACATACAGCCAGAGCTAAAATCAAATGGTTTAGATCAAAGCATATTCATGTGTTAGAATGGCCCAATCAAAGTCCAGACCTAAATCAAATAGAGAATTTGTGGCGAGACTTGAAATTTGCAGTTCACAGACACTCTCCATCCAATCTGACAGAGCTTGAGCTATTTTGCCTAGAAGAATGAGCAAAAATGTCACTCTAGATGTGCGAAGCTGGTAGAGACGTCCCCAAAAAGACTTTAATTGCAGCCAAAGGTGGTTCTACAAAGTATTGACTCGGGGGGATGAATACCAATGCTTGTCACACTTTTTGCATATTTATTTGTAAAAAGGTTTTTAAACCATTCATCATTTTCCTTCCACTTCACAATTATGTGCCACTTTGTGTTGGTCTATCACATCAAATCCATTTACATTTCTGGTTGTAACATGACAAAGTGTTATGGGGTATGAATACTTTTTCAAGGCACTGTATGTAACCATCCTCTCCATAACATAATAATAGGAGGTGTTTTGTTGTCAATTGAGATTCTGGCTGGATGAACAGCTATTTTTGCATTATTTTAACAGATATAACACAATGCATTCAATGATATATTTAATAGATCATAGAGGAGCAAATACATTTATTGTTAAAATTTAATATAAAAATAATAAAAAAAAAAAAGTATTAACATTTTTCCAGCCGTAGCATACAGTATCTCACAAAAGTGAGTACACCCCTTACATTTTTGTAAATATTTTATTACATCTTTTCATGTGACAACACTGAAGAAATTACACTTTGCTACAATGTAAAGTAGTGAGTTGTACGGCTTGTATAACAGTGTAAATTTGCTGTCCCCTCAAAATAACTTAACACACAGCCATTAGGGTCTAAACCGCTGACAATAACAACGAGTACACCCCTAAGTGAAAATGTCCGAATTGGGCCCAAAGTGTCAATATTTTGTGTGACCACCATTATTTTCCAGCACTGCCTTAACCGTCTTGGGCATGGAGTTCACCAGAGCTTCACAGGTTGCCACTGGAGTCCTCTTTCACTCTTCTATGATGACATCATGGAGCTGGTGAATGTTAGAGACTTTGCACTTCTCCACCTTCCGTTTGAGGATGCCCCACAGATGCTCAATAGGGTTTAGGTCTGGAGAAATGCTTGGTCAGTCCATCACCTTTATCCTAAGCTTCTTTAGCAAGGCAGTGGTTGACTTGGAGGTGAGTTTGGGGTTGTTATGTTGGAATACTGCCCTGCGGCCCAGTCTCTGAGGGGAGGGGATCATGCTTTGCTTCAGTATGTCACAGTTGCTATTCATCGCTCCCTCAATGAACTGTAGCGCCCTAGTGCTGGCAGAACTCATGCAGCCCCAGACCATGACATTCCCACTAACATGCTTAACTGTAGGCAAGACACATTTGTCTTTGTACTCTTCACCTTGTTCCTGCCACACACACTTGACACCTTCTGAACCAAATAAGTTTATCTTGGTCTCACCAGACCACAGGACATGGTTCCAGTAATCAGTGGCACCTGGTACTCAAATTTTTTGAGGGGGGGGGGGACAAACAAACGGACAAAAAAAAATCATCAATTGCAGCCTCACTGTGCCCATCAAACGCAGCTACTGTGCCCAAATGCAGCCACTGTGGCCATCAATTGTTGCCACTGTGCCATGCCATCGATTGTCGCCACTGTGCCATCAATTGTCACCACTAAGCCATGCCATCAATTTCTGCCAGTTTGCCCACACAAAAACCGCCAGTTTGCACCCCCCCCCCCCCCCCCCGGTACTTACCTTTCTCGCGTCTCAGCCATCCTCCTCCAGACCTCCACGCTCCCTCGATGTCTTCTCCCTCCCTCAATGTTTGTTATAGACCACCCAATGTTAATGAGGAGGTGGAGACTCGGCTCCTTGCACAGATGGAAAGGGCTGCAAGGGCTGGGATGGTGATAATAATGGGGGATTTTAACTACCCAGAAATTGACTGGAATAATGGAATTTCTGGGACAGTTAAAGGACAAAAATTTAAAAACCTATTGCAGGACAATTTTATGGTCCAGTTTATTGAGGCCCCAACTATGAATGATGCTCTGTTGGACCTGGTAATCTGAAACCATGCAGAGCTTATTACTAATGTTCAGATAAAGGAACACCTGGGTAGCAGTGATCATAACATGATTTCATTTAATGTTAACTATAAGCAAGAAATACATACAGGAAAGATAAAAACACTTTATTTCAAGAGAGCAATTTTTCAAAGGATGAGGACTGCTCTCCAGGGCTTGGCACCGATGAACACAGAACAGAAATAGGAATTCTTCAAAAAGACTCTTTGGAACCTCACTGCAAAGTATATTCCCATGGGCTTTTAAAAGCTTAAAAGGCTTAAAAGGCTTTTAAAAGTTTAAAAGGCTAAAGATAAAACCTATGTGGCTCACAGTCAAAAAAGCTATAAACAATAAGAAAATAGCTTTTACAAAAAAGCTATAAACAATAAGAAAATAGCTTTTACAAAATATAAAAATGAGGGAACACTAGTGTCGTTTAAATTTTACAAAGAATATAATAGAATATGTAAAAAGGAAATCAAGGCTGCAAAAATTCAAAATGAACGACAGATTGCAAAAGATAGTAGGACAAACCCCAAAAAATTCTTTAAATATATTAATAGTAAAAAGGTCAAGTCTGAGCATGTAGGCCCTTTACAAAATAATCTAGAGTGAGTGATTGAGGACGAAGAGAAGGCAAATTTATTAAATGCTTTCTTCAGCTCTGTGTATACAATGGAGCATGGGGGAGATCATGTCCATAATAGGGGTGGGACCGACACAGCCCCAAATCCACAATGGCTCAAAAGTGATATGGTCGAGAAATATTTAGACAGAATAAAGGTGGATAAAGCACCTGGACCAGATGGCATACACCCACGGATCCTAAAAGAATTGAGCTCTGAAATTTCAAAGCCACTGTATCTAATATTTTGGAACAAAGTCTTTACCAAGTAACTATAGACCTGTTAGTTTAACTTCTATAGCTGGGAAGATACTGGAATGTTTAATAAAAGACCACATGGATGAGTTCTTGCTGGAAACAAACTATTTACGCAGCAGACAGCATGGATTCATGAAGGACAGAAGTTGTCAGACAAACCCGATTTCCTTTTATGAAGAGGTAAGTAAAACCCTGGACAGAGGCGTGGCTGTGGTATACTTGGATTTTGCAAAAGCGTTCGATACAAATCCCCACACACGGCTCATGTGTAAGGTAAGGTCTACAGGATTGGATATATCAGTTTGTAAATGGATAGAAAACTGTCTGAAAGACAGGATTCAGAGAGTTGCGGTTAATGATTCATACTCTGAATGGTCCAAGGTTATCAGTGGTGTACCCCAAGGTTCGTTATTGGGTCCCTTACTTTTTAATATATTTATAAATGATATTGGGTCTGAGATCAAAAGTAACATTTCTGTCTTTGCAGATGACACCAAGCTATGCAGTGGAATAATGTCCTTGCAGGATGTCTCCAATTTACAAGCCGACCTCAATGCTCTGTCTAATTGGGCGACTATGTGGCAGATGAGGTTTAATGTTGATAAATGTAAAGTTATGCACTTAGGGGCTAAGAATATGCATGCATCATACATGCTAGGGGGAGTACAACTGGGGGATCTGTAGTGGAGAAGGATCTGGGGGTTTTAGTTCATCATGAGCTCAATAATGGCATGCAATGCCAAGCTGCGGTTTCCAAAGCGAGCAAAGTCCTTTTTTGTATTAAGAGAGGTATGGACTCCAGAGAGAGAGATATATCATTTTGCCCCTGTACAAATCATTAGTAAGACCTCATCTGGAATATGCAGTCCAGTATTGGGCACATGTTCTCAAAAAGGATATCGGAGAACTGGAGAAAGTGCAGAGAAGGGCAACCAAACTGATAAGAGGCATGGAGGAGCTCAGCTATGAGGAAAGATTAGAGGAACTGAATTTATTCACTCTTGAGAAGAGGAGAATAAGGGGGGATATGATCAACATGTACAAATATATAAGAGGTCCATATAATGAACTTGGTGTTGAGTTATTCACTTTAACCCCCCTGCCGGTATCCCGAGCGCGACTCGGGGTGGATTTTTCATGTAAAAATCTATATCCCCGAGTCGCGCTCGGGGTGAATGCAGAGCCTGCAGCGCGCGCTGGCTTACCTTATATCCAGGCGGGGTACTGTACTTACCTTGTCCCTGGATCCAGCGATGCATCCCCGCTGTGTGAGCGAGTGGCGTCCTCCATTCGACTCACACAGTGCCCGCGCGCCTCCGCCGATCTCTGTTCCCTGCGACGTAAAGGCGCACGGGAGGTGGAGACCGGCGGCAAATTCAAAAAAGTAAACAAACACATTACATACAGAATACTGTAATCTTATAGATTACAGTACTGTATGTAAAAAGTACACACCCCCCCTGTCCCTAGTGGTCTGCCCAGTGCCCTGCATGTTCTTTTACATAATAAAAACATTTTTTTTGTGCCTGCAAACTGTAGATGGTCCATAGCAACCAAAAGTGTCCCTTTATGTCAAAAGTGATTTTAGAGCAGCTAGAAAACAGCGATAATAAATGATAATCACTTGCAGAATTGAGCGATAGCGATTTGTGGGGAAATTCGTCATAAAAAAATAAAAGTAATGACAGCGACAATTCTGCAACTGAGCAAATTTCAGTGATTTTGATTTGATTACATTAGTGAATAATTTTTATTATAATTACATTATTATTTGTTATAATTATTTATAGTTATTTATTATATTATAATTTTATGATTTTGTGTTTCAAACTTTATCATACCCGGGATGTCTACTAGACTCTGGTTTGGACAAATTTAAGTGAGTTATTCCTAAAAATTGCAGGCCTACAGTATAAAACGCAGAATTTCCATGCAAAATAATTGTACCGCTTTTGGTACGTAATTCCAGACAGAATCATACCGCCAGGGAGGTTAAGGTCAACACTGAGGACAAGGGGGCACTCTTTACGTCTGGAGGAAAAGAGATTTTACCTCCAAATACGGAAAGGTTTCTTCACAGTAAGAGCAGTGAAAATGTGGAACAGACTCTTTCATAAATGCACGTAATATAACTGAGTACTAAGATATGTAGGTAAAGTTGATCTGGAGTAAATCCGATTGCCTCTCGGGGGATCAGGAAGGAATTTTTTCCCCTCCTGTAGCGAATTGGGTCATGCTCCGCTGTTTTTTTTTTGCCTTCCTCTGGATCAACTGGCCTTATATGGTCCCATTATTCTCTTCTTTCACTTTGTTACTCAATTATTTAATTTTCTCAACATATATTGTTTCACTTCATTTATTTTTATCTATGTTGGTTATGCCACATTCTTTTCCACCTAAATGTTCACACATGCTCATAATCATTGTCATCATGAGATGACCAATCACATGTGGGGTGGAGTAATGATTGGCTTGGGCAAATCTTGCACATACACATATATATAGGCATTGTTTTATTTAGAGTGTATATAGCTATGACTAAGCATTGAAGTTCAATGCGAAACGCGTCAGCTGTTTTTTGTTTCCACTGTATGCTTTCTTTGTAGTGCATCCATTTATTTTACCACAATAAAGGGCTATTTTTGAATTTTACCTATTTTTGAGTGCGGCTGTCCAAAACCTCTTCTTCTGATTGCCTAGTGCATTGCCGGCACCTGCCTGGGTTCTAAACGGACATTGATTGCCTGGAGCGGTTGTCTTTCCCATTTCTGGATCAACTGTGGGTATGGAGTTGGGGGTATGGGATTGTACTGTGTTTTATTTTGTTTGTTTATTTTTTTTATGGTTGAACTGGATGGACTTGTGTCTTTTTTCAACCTAACTATGTAACTATGTAATGTCACTTCACCCAATCAGGTTACCGATAACCAGACCCGGTGAACCCGATTGGCTTAAAGGCGTGTGGCTGTGCGCCCTATGGTTAACTATTTGGAACCCACAGGCTGTAATCGGGGAGCCTATAAGAGCCGCTGGCTCCGATAGGCACTTCCAAAACACACCCGCCGGCTACCTCTGTAATTCAGATGGCCGGTGCTCGCCAGGGGGCTGGCCATCTGAATAGTGAGCGGCAGCGGCGCCGGCGACAATACATACATTCATGCAATGCATAAATGTATGTATTGATTGATGGGTGCAGGAGAGAGGGGGCAGCGCTCCTGCGCCCACTATGGACGCACCGCCACTGCCAGTAATGCTTAGTGTGCTTGTCTTCAGAAAACTGTGGGCTTTCTTGTGCATCATCTTTAGAAGAGGCTCCCTTCCCAAAGACGACCTCTGTATATGACGCTGAGCACGTGGACTCAACTTCTTTAGTTGATAATGGCAAGGCCTATTCTGAGTGGAACCTGTTCTGTTAAACCGCTGTATGGTCTTGACCACTGTGCTGCAGCTCAGTTTCAGGGTCTTGGCAATCTTCTTATAGCCTAGGTCATCTTTATGTAGAGAAACAATTATTTTTTTCAGAACCTCAGAGTTCTCTACCATGAGGTACCATGTTGAACTTCCAGTGACCAGTATGAGAGAGTGAAAGTGATAGCACAAAATTGAACATAACTGCTCCCCGCATTCACACCTCAGACCTTGTAACACTAACGAGACATGACACCTGGGAGAAAAAATGGCTAATTGGGCTCAATTTGGACATTTTTACTTAGAGTTATACTAACTTTTGTTGCCAGCGGTTTAGACATTAATGGCTGTGTTGAGTTATTTTGAAGGTACAGCAAATTTATACTGCTATACAAGCTGTACACTCACTACTTTACATTGTAGCAAAGTGTAATTTCTTCAGTGATGTCACATGAAAAGATATAATAAAATATTTAATGTATAAAAATGTGAGGGGTGTACTCACTTTTGTGAGATACTGTAATAAAGCAAATATTTAACATATGGAGAAAATAAAATAAACTAAATTGGGGTTAAGTTACCTAATACAGATTAGAGACTTGGCAAATTGAGTGTTCATTTTAAAAAGTGAATGTAACAAAAAAAAAAAGGGATCATGTCACCTTATAAGGTCGCTGATCACATTTAGAGAACCGTTTTTATTCCTATCGTAAATTAACCCCAATAGCAGAGCAGCTGTAGCACTACAAGTTCTAGCATATCCTAAATTTATAAGGGCTTTTTTCCAATTAAAGTTTTTACTTTGCAAAGATTTAGTCCTGGGCGGCTTTGTAAAAATGCTTATACAACAATCCAACCATTTTTAACATGTTTGTTTTAACGCTAATTATATTTTGGTGAATGCTACACTAAGAATTGGGTGGCCAAAATATAGTATAAGCATAACATATTTTATTTTTGTTTACTAATTTTTTCTGACAAAATGAGAACTGCTCCAGAAGCTTTATCAATTTCCATTTAAAACATATAAAAAATAAGTACATATTCACTATTGCATACATTCAGTGAAAAGCATCTGTGGTATCTAAATTAATCAGGGTATTGCAATGTGTAATCCAGACTCACCTTTCTGAAACGTCTTGCAGTAATATACTCGGTCTGCATCAGATCCAGTGCAGGTGGCTGCATTATCGTTTACCATTCCCAAAAGCATTACAAGTCCAAAAAAGGCTGCAAAAGTGGTCAACAAAGTCATAAAAGCCACAAGAAATGCACTTAAAACTTGAAGACAAGACAGACAAGATGAGATACATAGCTACAAACATTCAGAGAAGAAAATGGATATATTGTTTATCCGATCTAAAATGAAAATTAAGCATTTTTTAATCACTTTTTGAAAATTTTAATTAAAAGAAACACACAATAATTATGTGTCTCTTTCCTTTTGATCTTTTCAGTCAAATGAAATTCTTAATAAAACTGTCAATTTTTTGGGGGTATTTTTGACTACAATTCGGATCAAAGACCAGATTGTTTTTTTATACTGTATACTCACATTGGAAAAAATATATATATTCATATATAGCAGCATACCTTTCATCTCCATGGTGTGTGTGTATGGAGGCAGCACACAGATAAATGGGAGCTCCAGGACTCTGCTACAGAATATGTTCTGCTAAACAAAGACAAGTCAGGACCCGTAATCAGAAAACTGACAAATTCTCCCACACAATTTCCTAGGGTGACTGCTAGAGTCCAAGGGATGCATGGTCAATCGAGTGTTACAATGTTTGTTATTTGTTAACTATCCATATTAACCAGTGCCAGGGTCTCCCAGGATGAGAATACATTTCTATATTCTGAAAAGAATTGGCCGATTGTCATGCAAGACATCAATATTAAGATGCAAGCGGTACTTATCATACTTCATGTTTTGTTGTGATTAAAATGATTTTTAGTGTTGATAAATTAAAGGCATACATATTCATTTAATTATGAAGAGAAAAATGCAAGAATCTATGCCAGCCAAACAATCTCATTTATCGGACGACAAAGTGTCATGTAAATGGTTGCTAGGCGTTGTAACATGGCACAGAACAAGAAAACACAAACGGCATGTAAATGCATAACCAGCAAATGGCCTGTGTCCACATCCTGGCCAACACTTTCTTTTGCAGGGGGACTCATGTATATAATCGTGCGCTTCTTTTTTTGAAGAATCTGTGATACGAGTAGGTGTTCATCAGTCAGGGGGTGGAGCAGCCAGTTTCTGGAAGAAGTTGTGGGTGTTCATTGGCCTAGGCGTGTGTGTGGTCATCAGTCCAGGTGAGTCAAAGGCAAAGTACAGCTTTGACCAAAGTTGAATAATGCCCGTGCTTTAGGTGTAGGCCAATTGCGTACCTCATGAATCCTGACTGGAAAACTTCTAAGATTCTGCTAAGAGAGACCTAGTGTTACTGCTCACCTTGACCATCACAAGAGTGAGCGTTTTCTGTGATTCAAACCCCCTCATCTGTGCTTTCTCACCCATCGTGCAGTAGCTCTGAGCTCACCATTTAGGAGAAACGAGTAGTAATACTAGGCTTCTCTTAGCAACATGCTTAACAGCATTCTAGACGTTTTCCAGTCAGGCTTCATAAATGGTATAGACCTATATAGTAAGGGCATTATTTAACTTTGGTTGAAGTTGCAGAGCTTGTTTTCTTCTTCAGACGTCCTTTATCTGCATAGGCAGTTTTTCAGTAAGGTAAGAGAACCCCTTAAGATAGGTCTCAGCCTGTGAGTGTGCAGGATATAGCCATCTATCAGTAGCTGTGCAGGTCATTAGTTCCAGGAACCTGATTAAAATTTCCAACTCATAAAATATTCAATATTTAGAGCAATAAAGCTACCTGCTGCAACTGTTAAAGTAGTTGTAAAGCCCAGTCCTGAAATTAGAACAAATCACATACCAGTATATCTGTAGTGTTTACTTGTCTTGCTCCAAAGCTCTAATGCAGAGTACACGTGGTCGGACTTTTGACCGTGCAAAATTTTGCCGTAAGTATGTCGGAAGTCCAACCTCTCCTGAAGGATTAGGACGACGCCGGATGGAAAGCGCCTTGAGGCGATTTAGTTCGCATGTGTAGCGCTATACAAGTTATTCACTCACTCACTCACTGATCAGTGGTCATTTATGAATAAATGTCAATGGTCCCAAAAAAGTGTCCGATCTATCCATTAAAAATCTCTGCCATTACTAGTAAAAAAAATGTTTTTGTAGATGCTATAACTTTTGTGCAAACCAATCAATATACAAACAATTGAAAGTGGTTGTATATTGTTCATGGACATATAGGTACAACTGCAACATATACAGAAAAAAGGGGGGGTACTCAGCGCAAAATAATGAGGAAAAAAGAAATATATATAAAATCAATAGTGAAAAGTAACACCAAGGTTAAATTTTCTATGAATGCTAGCTGAACACAAAGAAACCTTCACAAAAATTCCCAAAGTAGATACAACAGTCTGCCCTGCTGAAGAAGTAAATTTTTACGCAACGCGTCCGGGGACAGCAATTACCTGCACTGTCGCTTGCTCATGGTCTGAACCTTATCCTGCATCTATCTTCTCGTTCGGTCTCGTTTTGATTTCGTTGATGCCTGTTATTTCCTCACCAAATGTGAGTAAATTGTACTTTTATGTTGCAATAAATCCCTGGTTCCTACGGAAGCTCTTAGATGTTTGTCTCCTCTCTTTTTGTTTTGACATCACCATGTTTGACATATGAGGACTTCTTAACATCCATGTTCCGGGTTTCCTGTTGGATATTCATGCGCAGTATGACCATCTGGTAAAACAGTGGTCGTCCTTGGAGGTAATAGTAGAATATCCATTTGGTGGTGGGAGCACTGTTTATCATTTTATCCAGTTTGCACCTTGGTGGATCTGATCACAGCCATTGGATTTATTCTTATTTTACTCACTCTCTGATGGATTCCTACCAATTGGATCATTGGATTTACAGCACAGAACATTATATGGACACTTATTAAGATATTTTAAGCACTCAGTAATTGGTGTAATTTATCACTTTTCTTTGGTTTGCTTTTTGCCTTTCCATTACACATGTTTTTTGGTATATGAGAAACACCATTATAGTCATCACATTGTATTGTTTGCGCTGCACTATTTTTATGTTGTAACAACTGCAACATACCCAGTAAACCGATCAAAGTATATGTATAGTATAGCCAAACCTTCTCCTTGAGTTCTAGATGAAGTAGGAAACGGTTAAACCCCCTGAAAGTGGCCTTACATGAGTAATGCTATTGGCTGTGGTCGACAATCTAGGTTCACAATTTTGTATTGTACTTTAGCCATTAATAAAAATGAAATAAAAAAAAAATCCTGAAAGTGATTCATCCCCTTGTAGATACTTCTCTGGCCCTTGGGGTTCTTTAAACAACCCCAGGATTTTTTACCATTCCTTACTATATATGGATGTCTTTATATTGTTGGAGGCGCTATCCCTCGCCTCTAGCTAGGATATTTGATTTATTGGCTGATAACTGATTTTAAGTTTGTTCGATTTATAAGACCTGTTAGTTTTACTTTTGTATGCATATTATAGCTAAGCAGACCCCAATGTCTACACGCCACAATGAATTTTGGTTATCTTTGTACCCCTTTATGCTTTGTCTTGCCTAGGTTGTACTGTGCAATTTTGGGTACACAAATAAAAGAAATACAAAAAAAATAAGAATTACGAAAAAAATCCATGAGGGATATTTCCCTTCACATCCTGTCCCAAATATATGGCAGGTAGCAAAGTAAAATCTCTACAAAGTGGCCATTGTAAAATTTACCCTCACCTCCTTTTCTGGAGATTTGGAAATGTTAGATTTCTCATTACTTTGTCTCTTAGCAATCACCAGGACAAATAGATAGAGGGAATCTACCTAGCCAAAAAAAAACCTTCAGACCCCGCTAGCAAAAAAAATGGCAAAAGGTTCTTATTGCCAGTTGAAATATGTTTTGCACAAGAATTCTAAAAAGTTATGTTTCAGGTTTTCCAGGACCTTGTTCATCAGGGCTATAAATACAACAGGTAGAAAAATAAAATGCCATTTTGTATGCAAAAAAATGCAAATTACAATAACTTTATCATCAAATTGACATCTCCAGGAAAGACAGTCCCCTTCTTCCTTCTCCTCTGCAAGGAACAAGCTATAAGACTTAAAGACCCAGAGCATCATGAAACCAGGAATTTAGCTTTACGACTAATACATATATAGCAAATATTGCTATAAAATATCTTGGTATATGTATTCCTATTTATTTATAATGTTTACATTGGTAATACCTAAAGTTGTCACGTGAAGTTTAGGGATATCATGCTATTCATCGATAGATCTAATGCTGTATGTTTGGATAGCACTCAGTAAAAGAACGTTTAATAAGTTATATGCCTTTTTTAACCACTTGAGAGCCGCGCTGTGGACGTCTTTCATCTATAGGGCGGGTCTCAAGTGCCGAGTGGATGTCTTTGGACGTCCTTTTATGTGCATTACCCACGCGCGCCGCGTGTGCCTGGCGGTCGCGATGTCCGCCGAGTACACGCGAACGGCGGTGACAGCAGGGACGTGGAGCTCTGTGTGTAAACACAAAGCTCCACATCCTGTCAGGGAGAGAGGAGACCAATCTGTGTCCCTTGTACATAGGGACACAGCATCGGTCACCTCCTCCAATCAGTCCCCTCCCCCCACACAGTTAGAACACACCCAGGGAATACATTTAACCCCTTCCTCACCCCCTAGTGTTAACCCCTTCCCTGCCAGTCACATTTATACAGTAATTAATGCATTTTTATAGCACTGATCGCTGTATAAATGTGAATGGTCCCAAAATTGCGTCAAAAGTGTCCAATATGTCCGTCGCAATATCGCAGGCCTGACAAAAAAAAATAAAAAAATTGCAGATCGCCGCCATTACTAGTAAAAAATAAATCATAAATCTATCCCCTATTTTGTAGGCGCTATAACTTTTGCGCAAACCAATCAATATACGCTTATTGAAAATGTGGATTGTGTATATGCGACATATACTCCTGCGCTGATCGTCTAGATCTAAATTGTCAAATATTCAAAAAATCCATAAAACCTATATATAAACAAATATCCATGAACACCAGTGTTAATTTAAACCATATAAAATAAACAAATATTGTACAAAGTTCGGATCCTGTTGGTGCGTGTTATTGCACCTAAAAACAATCCTTTGATTTTCTTATTCCAAGTGAAAAACGTGCTCTATACTGTGGAATCATGTATGTTCTCCGTGACTTGGCACCCTTAATTAGTGTCACCACCACCTCTAGTAAAGATTGCGCTCACCAGATCACATAAGGGAAACAGCATGTAATATCCTTTAACCTCCCTGGCGGTATGATTCTGTCTGGAATTACGTACCAAAAGTGGTACAATTATTTTGCATGGAAATTCTGCGTTTTTTACTGTAGGCCTGCAATTTTTAGGAATAACTCGCTTAAATTTGTCCAAACCAGAGTCTAGTAGACATCCCGGGTATGATAAAGTTTGAAACACAAAATCATAAAATTATAATATAATAAATAACTATAAATAATTATAACAAATAATAATGTAATTATAATAAAAATTATTCACTAATGTAATCAAATCAAAATCACTGAAATTTGCTCAGTTGCAGAATTGTCGCTGTCATTACTTTTATTTTTTTATGACGAATTTTCCCACAAATCACTATCGCTCAATTCTGCAAGTGATTATCATTTATTATCGCTGTTTTCCAGCTGCTCTAAAATCACTTTTGACATAAAGGGACACTTTTAGTTGCTATGGACAATCTACAGTTTGCAGGCACAAAAAAAATGTTTTTATTATGTAAAAGAACATGCAGGGCACTGGGCAGACCACTATGGACAGGGGGGGGGGGGTGTGTACTTTTTACATACAGTACTGTAATCTATAAGATTACAGTATTCTGTATGTAATGTGTTTGTTTACTTTTTTTAATTTGCCGCCGGTCTCCGCCCCCGTGCGCCGTTACGTCGCAGGGAACGGAGATCGGCGGCGTGCGGGCACTGTGTGAGTCGAATGGAGGACGCCAGTCGCTCACACAGCGGGGATGCATCGCTGGATCCAGGGACAAGGTGAGTACAGTAACCCTGCCTGGATCAAAGGTAAGCCAGCGCGCGCTGCAGGCTCTGCATTCACCCCGAGCGCGACTCGTGGATATCGATATTTACCTGAAAAATCCAACCCGAGTCGCGCTCGGGTTTACCGGCAGGGGGGTTAAGTAGCGGTTCCGCACGATCCTTTATCTTGTATCTCAGACCCGAATGGCTCTCCACCTCTTAAGGCTCCCCCAAAAAGAAAAAAGCCTCTTATGGTGTAGTATAGTTTAAGACCAATTTTTTATTAAGAAAGTAAAAAAATCTCACTCACATTTTGCAATGCCCAGCCGGCATTAGCTAGTCCAACGTTACTGTTTGCGCAATGTGCGGCGTGCATTCCAAGCCTCGTTATGGATGCGGTTCAACGGGCGGAAGTTGCAGTATTGACAATGGAGGAGACTAGTGATAGATTTGTTGTGTAAAGGGATACTGCCCATATGCCTCTACATGTTTCGCATTCACGCATGCGTCATCAGGAAGCTATGGGCACGCCTCCCTTGGATGTTATTTATGTACGATTTAATTAATTGTAATTTATTGCGATTTATTTAACAAAAATATGTAGAAGAATACGTATTGGCCTAAACCGAGGAAAAACATTTTTTTTTTAAATTGGGATATTATTATAACAAAAAGTAAAAAATATTGTGTTTTTTTCAAAATTCTTTGTCTTTTTTTGTTTATAGCCCAAAAAATTTAAATCGCAGAGATGATCAAATACCACCAAAAGAAAGCTCTATTTCTGGGAAAAAAAAATTTCATTTGGGTACAGTGTTGTATGACCGCGCAATTGTCATTCAAAATGCGTCAGCGCTGAAAGCTGAAAATTGGTCTGGGCACGAAGGGGGTTTAAGGGGGTGCCCAGTTATGAAGTGGTTAAATCAACTTTGATCGATTTATATTTTTTATCACATTTTTCAGTTAAAGTGGTTGTAAACCCACTTTTTTTACTTTTATCTACAGGTAAGCCTATAATAACGCTTACCTCAAGGTAAGGAGAATATATCCTAAACCTGCACGGTTTAGGAGATATTCCCCTCGCAATGCGCCGCTGATTACAGCGGCGCAGGGGAGATCTACGGCGAAAGGACCGGCCGCCGCATGCGCGCGGGAGTGACGTCATCGCCGCTCCAGCCAATCACAGTGCTGGAGCGGCGATACCCAGAAGACACGCCGAGTCAAGATGATATCTTGCTCGGCGTGGACCAGGTAAGTTCTACACACCTCGTTCTGAGGTAAGTATTTCATAATGAGCTAATATGCGGTGCATATTAGCTCATTATGACTTTTGCCTTGCAGGAGAAAAAAAATTAAAACATTTTGATGCGGGTTTACAACCGCTTTAATTTATTTTTGATAATGTGGTCCTTTATGTAAATATATTCCTCTATCTTTCTGACTTCAGGAATTATCTCTGAATGACGGACCCCAATTTTCACTGTCTGTTGGCTTTGCTGTCCCCCTATATCATGAGGCAGGACACAGTCATGCGGCAAGCCATCACTCCAGAGCAGAGGCTAGTCGAGATACCTGGCGAAAGGGAGACGTCTTCAGGACCTGAAGTTCATGACAGGCATCTCAACCCAGGCTCTGGGGATCATTATACCAGAGACCTGTTCTGCCATCACACAAGTCCTGCAGAAGAACTATGTTAAGGATTTGTCCTTTAACATCACATTCTATGTATTTAATGTTTGCTAATGTATTGTATTTCTTTAATCATTACCTAAATACCATGATTGTAATATGCTTTGAATCTCCCCTTTGTCCTGATCCACGCTGTAAGCTTTTAGTGCGCCTTTTTTGGTCTACATACATATTTCCCTTCATGCTATCCTTGGCCCATACACACCTAGCCTAGTCACTTCTCAATGTATTTTGTCAGCTGCATTGTAGTGCTTTACCTACCCCCCAAAAAACGAGTCTAAATGTTTTTGTTCTTATTAAATTCAGGCAGAGTGGCAGAGGCTTTTTTTGGGGTCCCAAACTCGGCTAAAACCCCTTTCCCCTCTAAAATGTATCCAACGGGTCATCAGAGGGAGTGAGGAATATGAGAAGTGGGCATTATATGTTTGGCTGCTTCCAAAAAATGTTATACTGATGTTGGACAAGAATGTTTTAGTATAATCTGTTTGCAATGTTATGTGCAAAAGTCCTAATTTGTTTTTTTCTGGTTTGACTTGCTCAGCGGTGGGACTTTCCCCAACTGCGGAGGGGCAATAGAAGGGAAGCACTTCCACATTGTGCCACCACCCCATTTGGGGTCTTACTATTATAAATATAAAGGTTTTAATAGTATATAGCGTTGATGGCGGCGGTGGTATCGGCACAGTATGAATTCCTCAATGTGGACGTGGGGAAGAATGGCCGGATGTCCGATGGTGGAGTCTTCACACGGATGGAGTTTGCCCAACGTCTCCAGACTGGTGACCTGGCATTCACACCTGATGAAGACAACATTGTAGGCCTTGTAAGTCGTTGGTCTTTATTGCGGATGAAGCCTTTGGTCTGGGACCACATCTGATGAGGCCATTCCCCCCAAGGACCCTCACCCCAGAGAGGAGGTATTTTAATTATCAGCTGGCAAGAGCCCAAAAAGTTGTTGAGAATGCCTTCGGGATAATGGCCAGCCGGTTCCGCCTGCTATATATTGCAGAATTTAAAGACAAATTCCACAAATTATTTTGCCACAGTTGGGCCTGAGGCCGGACTTTATGAGAATCCCCTGATGGGCCTGGATACTCAAAGAAAATATATACTTTTGTTTTACGTTTTAATTTTACATTTCACTTTTTAGATTTTTTTTCTAAAATGCATAAACAGGCATGTTTAAAAACATAGTCAACTCTGGAACTTACAAAGTTCAATATGCAAACATGGAAGGCAAAATTAGACATTCAATTCTGTTTAAAATCTTTTTATCTTGCCTTCATAAGATGGGGCGATGTCACCCCTGTAAAAGACACATTTTGAAGATGCCCAAAAAATGGTACAGCAAAATGGGGATATCTCTCCTGATCCCATGCCTAATGCCAACATGCGCGATCTGCCATCATGAGGGATCTATGGATGTATTTTGGGGGTGCAACCCCTTCCTCTAAACGACTTCAGTTGTGAGGCAGGGGTTGCACCCACAAAACACGTACATTGATATCCCCTGATGGCAGATAGCATATATTAACATTAGGAATGGGATCAGAATGGAAATCCACATTTTGCTGCACTATTTTTTGGGCATCTTCAAAAATTGGCTTTTATTTATATCAACATATTTTGGACATTCCTAAACAAAAAAATTATGCCTTTTTTTATGGATTTAGATCCCAACACATCTATCATGTTTCTGTAATTTTTGCGGTTTATCCCATTCCTTGTACAATAGTTTGTCCAGATATGGAACACAAGGAAACACTTTTGCGGTGCGGGGCGGCTTGTGGAACCCAAAAGGGACCAGCATCTCTGATCTCTCCGCAGAATCCTCAAGTTTTTGAGTATCCTGCACCGCAGTGATAAGAGCTCCGACAAATGCCTTATCATGCGCTGACCCTGAAGCAGAGTCATCCTCACTGTCCGTGTGGGCTAGGCCTGCTTCTTCCGACATAATGGAACCAGGGCCGGACGCAGTAGCGGGGCCCTGATTCAATGTCAGAGACATCCCCAGAAGAAGGCAGAGGGAGGGGGCACTTTTTACCCCCCTTCTGGCCACTCGCCGCTTCAATCCTGGCAACAACCGCCTCAAGGACTGCCGTCATAGCATCCACAGAGGCCGCAGGAACAGGGGCACTAAGGGTTAACTCTGGCATGTCTGGGGTAGAAGCCTCCGGTTCGGACGCCATGCTGACCCACTAACTGCCACCCTTGTACTGCAAGACCCACAGGCCACCATCCTGGCCGCAAACAGAGAGCAGGGGACCCCCCCCAGAGGTGCTGCTGAAAAGCTAAAAACGCTGCCCTTGCTGTGCCGTCCCTCAGGAAGTATGCAGGGAACGTTCGCGCTGTTATTCTGATCACTAGAGGCCAAAATCCTTTTCTAGTTGACAGCCCACATGCAAGAAAACAGCATGCGGGCTACAAGACAATGGCCGCAGATCGTCAATAAGAGCGGCTGTCACTGGCAAAATGGCAGCCAAACACGTTTATGAACACACATAGTGACACAAACAGAAAAAATGTGTCAAAACATACCAGACCCCACAGGTCCCTCCCGCACACACGGCAGCATAAAAGCATACAGCACCCCACAGCAGCCGCAGCCCCAGGTAGGACGGTGTCCCCCAGGCAGACCCCCCCTCACGGCCGCCACCCAGATACGGGGAAGGAGGGAGAGGAAGGAAGAGAGGAAAGCAGAGCGGACCCCCGATCGACCTCCCCAGGAATGCACCAACCGAACCACCATGCCAAGGCAAGGTGAACACTTGCCACTTTCCTATCTTGCGACCACCGACTGGAGGCATTCCAGACAGAACCAACGTCCGCTTAAGGCATGGCTGTCGGCCTGGCACACTGTGACACGGCCATAGAGACCGGTCATATGTGTGCCCTGGAGCGTATAGCTCACCGGCCACCCCTAGAGCAACGGGGCATGTTGTGGACGGACCAGCGCGTAGCTAAAGGCCGGCACACGCTCGCTGGCCGAACAAGGGGGTACTTCAAGGATCGAAAATCCAGCCTGTCACCCAGTCGGCAGTTGATTGTAGATCCCAGGATCCAAAAATGCAGGAAAAATAAAAAGCGAAAAAATAAAATAAAAAAATCGCAAAAAATCTCCAGAGCACATGGGCTCCAGAAGAGCCATGTCTTCTCCTTACGCTATGCAGAAATCTAACCAAATGTGACGGGTCACCATATGTGACGAAACACCGGCCAGGCTCGGGAAATCTTGTACTTGCTCAGCTGCGCAGTAACGTAATGGCACCATTTTTTTAATAGACGATCGAGACCCCGGCGACTGCAGTATACTCGTCATAGCGAAGGAGCCGAGCAGGGGTAAGGAGAGTGAAATTGTGGGGTGATGTAATAGCAACAAGGGGACAGAGTTAGAGGAGGAAAATACTGGGAGGCTGAAGCCGTGCCATGCAGGGGGACAACAAAGACTGTGCTGCCCTGACCTGTGGAAAGGTGAAAGGGGCACAGGAGGAGGACACAGCACACTGATGATATGTGGAGAAGTAATATGATGGTGGACAGAGGAGGAGGCTACTGTGAGGGGGGCGCCATCATGTTCGCAACCTCTGTCCACCTCTTGTAGTATGACCGCAGCCTCTGTCTGCCTCCTGTAGTATGATCGCAGCCTCTGTTGGCCTCCTGTATCATGTCCGCAGCCTCTGTTAAAAATAAAAAAAAATGGTGACACTGAGCTACTCTGAACGGACTAAAAAAAATAAAAAAAGTTTAGGAAGTTGAGCAACAATTTTTAATTATACACTGTCACCAGTCCAAGGGTCACAGATCACGCTGTTGCGCTGTTGTGTGGCCCCTAGGGCATGCAACGTCCTATGACATCCACCCAAGATAGCAGTGCTCTCGTCTTGCTGTAGTAAAATAGGCCGCTGTCCTTATGGGGCCGAATTAACCTCATTAAAATGAAGATCATTCCCAGACTCACTTACCTTTTCCATCATTCCCCGCAGTGGATTCCAAAATCTTTCTTTAAAAGGCTTAATCAGATTTTTTCTTCCTTCCTCTGGGGTCCCTCCTTGCCGAGATATAAACTAAGCACCTTGATGAGACCGCAAACACAAGGGGGTATGGCTTTCCCAGATTGTTATAAATACTACCTTGCCGCACAACTGGTGACGGTGGCGTGGTGGCTAGATCCAGATGCTTCGAATTCAGCTATAGCCCTAGGAGGCGGCAGTGGTGGGTTCATTGGAGGCACTCAAATTGCTGGTCTATAGGGGACCACGTGCCCCCTACCCCCTGACCCCCTCCATGTGCACCACCATACGCGCATGGCGAGCGGTGTTGGCGGTGGAGAAATACAGATCTAATGAAATCTCACCGAATGCTCCGCTTTGGCTGAATCCGACTACACCTCATCTCTACAACATGCCGGATCCATATGTAAGGACCAAGTATGGCATCAATATTGCATATAACAGAGAACAATACTATGATTCCCTTGTCCCGACTCTCACAGACTCATAATATACCAAATCATTATGTTTTTTGGTACCTGCAACTGTCACATGCGTTTAATGCCCAATTCCCACATTCCTCCTGCATGGTGATTCAGTCAGGGTTGGAGAAAACACTTCGCTCCAGATGTGCTGAAAAAACCAACATCTCGTCTGTATGAACATCTGATATTTGTGTGTCTCCCTCCCATGGATAAGCTCTGGTCTTGTTGGCAAAGAGATATCCCTACGCTGGACAACGATGATTGGGACGATGTTTGGGATTTCCCCTTTAGCTCCCTAGTTTCATTGAGAGACAGGCTTGTGCAGTTTAAAATAGTACACAGAGCTTACTTTACACTTCATAGGCTTCATAAAATGAAGCCTGAGCTCTCTGCAGAATGCTGGAGGTGTGGGCTTGTCCTAGGATCCAGCAGTATTGGACTGAAGTGCTGGATCTGCTTGGCCTAGTCGCCCTGATTACGGTGCCAATGACGATGGAGGTGTGCCTTTTGGGCGTGATAGAGACGCCGGTGCCGACTGTTGCGAGGAGAACTTTGATTGGGTTATTACTCTTTTATTATGCTGGAAAAAATATAGCTATGCATTGGAAGAAACCCACGATGCCTTCTCTGGCTCGATGGTAGACATGTGCATTCGTTTTTCGTTAGAATGCATTTTCGTCGGAAAATCTGGTATTTTCGTTATCGTTTTAACGAACGAAAACGAAAGCGCAAGAAACGAAAACCGAAAGATCCGACATAAAAAATGCTTTATTTTTGTTTTCGTTCAGATCCGACGATTTTCGATGCTTTGTCGAATTTCCACCATTCAATTCGACAAAGCATCGAAAATCATCGTTCTGAATACAGTGAATAGGTAGGAATTGAATCAATTCCTACCTATTCACTGTATTCAGAACGACGATTTTCGATGCTGTGTCGAATTTCCGTCGTTCAATTAGACAAAGTCATCGAAAATCGTCGTTTTCGGACGAAAACTTTCCCGACGAAAACAAAATAAATCAAAACGATTTTCGGGAGTAACTAAATAAATGTATTTTCCGGACGAAAACGAAACAAAATATTCCAGTCTGCACATGTCTACTCGATGGAAGCGTCTTGTAAATGAGAGCCTTCCCCTGTATAAAAATACGTATGAAAATAGAGGGTGCTCCTTGAAATATGACAAAATCTGGCGTACTTGGTTGGCGGAACCTACAACGGCTTGATTGCCAGGTGATGAAGTTACGGAGTAGTTGTAGATACTTTGCTGAAGCGGGGTACGGGAGCATTGTATGCCTGATTGCGGAATAGCAGTTTCTGGTGATGGAGGAGATGTCTGACGTACTGGATATCAAACTATGTCCCGAGTACGCATGTACTTGTCATGCACTGTTCAGATCACATGCTAAAAATATGAAGACTTGTTAAGCACTATCTGCCTGCTGATTATGTACCTGTTGTGTTTTTCACCTTTTTCGCTTGTAGAACTTCACTTTTGCCTCGTTTTCACTGAACGGAACGGTTCGGGTCGGTACAGTTTGGAGCGCTTAGAATGGTCCGGTCTATTCTGGTGAGCGTTTCCACTGCAAATCGAACCATCCGGGACCATACAGGGTTTAGAAAAAATGCCTAGCGCATCCACCAATCAGTGGAATGTATTGTAGCTCTGCTCTAACCGAACCGTTCCATTTTCTATGGCCCCACATCTGAAGCAGGACCCAGAATGGTCCGGTACGGTTCGGTTTTATGGTACACTTTCATAATGGAAACACCCAAAATAGCGTACCGTACCGAACCGATCCACTCAGTGGAAACGAGGCATTTTTGTCTAATTTTCTTAAATATGTATATATAAAACAAGTCTAAGAACACTAGCATCACCCTGCACGTGAATCCTCTCACATCAGGCAGAGAAGCCAGTGGAGGCAGAGTATACACAGGATTGAGTGATTACCAAGCAAGGCCTGGTATTAAAGCACAGGCTGATGCGAGTATAATGTTTTTATGCGGAGGACACCCTTTGATTTGTAGTTGTACTTGGGGATGTAGAGGAGGTTTGGTTAGATCAGGGATCCTCAAACTATGGCCCTCCAGCTGTTGCGGAACTACACATCCCATGAGGCATTGTAAAACTCTGACATTCAGAAATGACTGAGCATGATGGGAATTGTAGTTCCTGAACAACTGGAGGGCCATAGTTTGAAGACCCATGGGTTAGATGATCGGAGAGTGCGATGGGTGGTGTAGGGTTTTATTTTCTCGCTTAAGTATTGAGGAGCCTTTCCTTGTGTGCATTTGTGGGTGAGGCAGAGGGTCTTGAATGTGATCCGATCCTTTACTGTTAGCCAATGAAGGGCCCTCAAGGATGGGGTGATAGATTCCAAGGGTTTCTTTGCAGTTACCAACCTAGCTGCTGTGTTCTGAATGACTTGTAGACGTGAGATCTGGTGTTTTAGTAGTCCTAAGTAGAGGGAGTTTGCGTAGTCGAGTCAAGAATTGATGATTGTTCCGACTACTACCACTGTGTCCTCTTCCGGGATGAGTCTGCCCAGTAGTAGCCGATGCTTCATTTGGATCCAGTAACCTGATGTCATGACATCACTTTCTGGATTACTGGAACCTTAGAGGCACCAGTTTTAAAAATTACAAGTATTCAAAAATTCAGATCTTGACGTTTTGAATATTTTCAAGTGCAGAGGAGGGGTATGGGGTCTTAAAGAGTACCTGCACAGCGTTACTTTAACTTTTGATTATTATTTATTTATTTGACATTTTTCTTACCTGTCACATTCACCCCCTTCATGCCCAGGACAAGTTTCAGCTTTCAGTACGGTCACATTTTGAATGACAATTGCACGGTCATGCAAAACTGTACTCATATGACATTGTTATTTTTTTCACACAAATAGAGCTTTCTTTTGGTGGTATTTAATCACCACTGGGTTTTTATTTTTTGCTAAACTAAAAAAAAGACTGAACATTTTGAAAAAAAAAATCATAGTTTAGTATACAGGTAATTTTTGAAGAGGCGACACTGATTGGCAGCACTGTTGGGACTGCACCGATAATCAGTGCCTTTTTTTATCAGTGCGATATCTCTTTAACACAAGCTGGATAACTGGCTTGTGTTTACATCCATGATCAGCTGTCATTGGACATAGCTTATCATGTGGTAAAGGGCTGCTGCGATTGATCCTTTACCCTGACCTGTGATCTGCTGAGTAAGGACTCCGCAATCACAGAGGGAGTGCAGGCATCGCGATCAACGGAGGACGCCCGTGTATGCTTTCCCAAAGTAAGCCTGCACTGTACCTGTCTTTCAGCTAAAGCACAGGCGGGAAGTGGTTAACTAAGGGGTCCGAGAATCTGATGAGTTTTAGTCCTTTGGAAGGTGTTCTCTTCACAAGCATGGGTGAAGCACAATACATGGGGAAAGGAATTGAATTGGAGGCTTCTGGAGCACTTTGATACAAGCTGAAGCACCTTTGGCATGAACTGGAGTGCTGTGAAGCACATTGTTACAAACTGGACATTATTGTGGATTTGTGTTAAATGGTTCATCGGAAAAAAAAAAAAAAAAGGGAAGAAAGAAAAAGGGAAAAAAGTATATAATAATAATAATGAAGAGAAAAAAAAAGACAGAAACCACACATGATGTAAAGCCACAGAAGAGACGCTAAGGGCCGACGTCCTGTGAGCAAGTCACGTTGACCTCTGTTGGTGAAGTCTGAAGTGGAAAGGAAAAAAAAAAAAAAGGTCCCCCCCCCCCCCTTTTTTTTTTTATTTAAACACTGGTAGTCGTGTTTGAGAGGACTATAATGTTCACTAATCTGCTTCACCTCTACCCTATGACACCCACCATGCTGGTCCTAAATAGGCACATGGAACCTGGGCAATCTGGCAGGAGTGTGTGGAAATGATCTGGTCGCTGCACTGCCACTGGATCACTTTAATTGACAGCCGATCGTGAACTCAGTAAAACAGTTAAAGCTGAACTCCAGCTAACACTTTTTTAATCAGTTACAGCCAGAGTCCTTTTAAGATAAAACTTTCAGGGCTCTTCACAGGCTCATTCACATTGACAGTGGAGGGGCAGTAAAACCCTACAATTTAGGAATGTTTTTACTGCCCAAACCCCCTCTTTTTTTTGTTGAAGAGTCAGTGGGCTGGAGTGTACATATGTTGTGAAAGGAAATATACTAAGATGTGATAGGTGTCACCTGCGCAAAATACCAAATAGTGTTAATCTGCTGCAGTACTGTGAAACCTTCAGCCGAAGGTAAAAGTGAATATCAAAGAAAAATGTTACTGCGCTGATTAGATTCCAAAGAATGTACAATGACTATTGTATGTGTCCTTTAAACCATAAACTGATCATAAAACAACCATACTCTGCAGTGTGAAATATCTCAGTTGCTGAAATGTGCTATAGAAAACATATATCAAAAACACTTGAAATAATAATACATCAATGAACGGGACCCTATAAAAGGGATTATATATATTATTCTCTCCGTGTGGTTAGAACCATATTACCAAATCCTGTAAAAAAAAAAACAGAGTGTACGAATTCCAAAGCTGAGCTGACAGCTTAACTGTAAATGATAAAAAGTCCAAAAAAATTATCAAATGTGCAGTTGTATATTCCACCCGTAACAATACGTGCCACCGTCACCATCAGCTGAATGCAATGCTCACCAGATCTCAGATGATATAAAGCCAAAAACTTTATCGGTCCACACGAGAGTTCTCCTTAATTGCTTACTGGGGTATCCTCATAGCCTCAAAAACAACAAGGTGCTCAACATAGTGAAGTATGTAAAAAATGTATTAAAAATCAAATAATAAAATCAATGCACTCACAAGTGTAGTGCCCGAACCGGCAATGAGTATCCGTGGCAGCGTCGAGCGTTGTAGACGCTCGCCAGCATTGTCAGCTTTTCTGATGACGAATATACTTCAAAACGCGTAAGAGGCTGGTAGGATCTGCGCTGAGAGGGGACACATCACGCACCGGTACCATCTGTCTAATAATTCATCTTTATTTTGTTTTTCTTGGGTCAGCATTGTTAAATACAAAAACTGTAGTTACATCATATATACATAGCAGTACAGAAATCAAATAAGTAGACAACAATAAGATAGCCTATGTGCTGTACCTAGATCATCAAAGAATGTCCTTTACCCCTATTCTCCTTCTATGCCGTCCCTTATGCCACCCTTCCCCCCCTTCCCCACCTCAGTGGAGCGCAATTCTCTTATGTTGCCTAACCAAAGAAGAGAGCGTACTAATGTAATCCCTTAAACTTGGGCTATTAGCTGAGGGGATCTTCCAGGATAGTAGTGTAGCACAAAAAATCTACTATGGCATATAAGTTGGCCAAGCAGCTAGTCCGCTGAGGCCCTCATAGCCCGAGGAAGTAGGCTCTTGGTGGATCAAAACAGGCCCTTCTTGTTAGGTTTCCCATAAAAGGCTCTCTCACACCTCTCAGCCAAGGTCCCCACAGTCTCACAAATTTGCTGTAGTTCCCTTGTCTCGTAAAATTCACCTTTTCACTGGAAATGGTTAGTGTGATTATTGCTTCCCAATTTCCTATGGACGGGGGTAGATGTGCCTGCCATTTTTGAGCAATTATCCTGCGTGCCTGAAATAGGCATCTCAAAACTGCTTCTAAGTTGCCTGGAGGGACTTCATTATCCCCTATACTCCCCAAGGAGGCAAGTCTTAGCCTCTGGTTGCAAGGAAGTTCCGAAGATTTTATTAATCCTCCCAATTATCTCCATCCAATAGTTATACAACATTGGACACTTCCAAACCATATGTATGAGGTCTCCTTTGGCCTTGCATCTCGGGCATTCGTTGTTTTGCCTCAAGCCTAGTTTGAACATCTTTTGGGGAGTATAATATACTCTATACAGTAAGAACAAGTGGGACAGTCTCTGCGCTGGGGCAATCGAAACTGATGCTCCTTGTTGCAAGATTTTATCCCACTGTTCTGCCATAAGTGTCCTCAAATCTCTTTCCCACGCCTCTCTGCTCTTAGTGGGGCCAGCTCTGCTTATTGCTCTGTCCCCCAACATGCTGTACATTGCTGAAATTAGGCCTTTGGATGTTCTTGCCTTGATTACCTTGAGAAGGGCGGGAATCTGGGTCCATGCAACCGTTTGTGCTCTGAATTGTGTTTGGATTGCATGGCGGACCTGAAGGTACTTATAGAATGTTTTATTTGATATGTCATATTCCCTTGACAGTTCTAAGAATGTTTTCATAGTTTCCCCCCTCAAACAACTATTCTTTATCGGTCCACATGAGAGTTCTCCTTAATTGCTTACTGGGGTATCCTCATAGCCTCAAAAACAACAAGGTGCTCAACATAGTTAAGTATGTAAAAAATGTATTAAAAATCAAATAATAAAATCAATGCACTCACAAGTGTAGTGCCCGAACCGGCACTGAGTATCCGTGGCACCGTCGTAGCCGCTTGCCAGCGTGGTCAGCTTTTCTGATGACGAATATACTGCAAAACGCGTAAGAGGCTGGTAGGATCTGCACTGAGAGGGGACACATCACGCACCGGAACCATCTGTAGCAGCACAAGTGGGAGCAGGAGCAAGGTATTTTACCCCTTCAATGCTGGCGAGCGGCTACAACGCTCGACGCTGCCACGGATACTCAGTGCCGGTTCGGGCACTACACTTGTGAGTGCATTGGTTTTATTATTTGATTTTTAATAATTTTTTTACATACTTCACTATGTTGAGCACCTTGTTGTTTTTGAGGCTATGAGGATACCCCAGTAAGCAATTAAGGAGAACTCTAATGTGGACAGATAAAGAATAGTTTTTGGCTTTATATCATCTGAGATCTGGTGAGCATTGCATTCAGCTGTTGGTGACGGTGGCATGTATTGTTACGGGTGGAATATACAACTGCACATTTGATAATTTGTTTGGACTTTTTATCATTTACAGTTAAGCTGTCAACTCAGCTTTGGAATTTGTACACTCTATATGTATATGTTTTTTCACAGGAATTGGTAATATAGTACTAACCACACGGAGAGAATAATATATATAATCCCTTTTATAGGGTCCCGTTCATTGATGTATTATTATTTCAAGTGTTTTTGATATATGTTTTCTATAGCACATCTCAGCAACTGAGATATTTCACACTGCAGAGTATGGTTGTTTTATGATCAGTTTATGGTTTAAAGGACACATACAATAGTCATTGTACATTCTTTGGAATCTAATCAGCGCAGTAACATTTTTCTTTGATAAAGGAAATATACTGTCTGCTGCTTTAGCCACCGATTCCAGTAAATGGGCCACCTCGGCAAGTGTTTCACAACGGTATGCAGTGCGCTATTGTGGGGTTAAAGGGCATGGTAAGGTGGCAATACAAAACCTTCTTTGCTGCCTGTCAAATGCTCTCTGAAGAGTCAACAGAATGCAGATTGCGCTTCAGAAACCAAGGCATATGTGAACAAGCCCATACATAAATGAATAAAAGCTGTCCCTTGTGAGCACCCTTCTTGGTGCTAAATGGTTTGTCTCAAACCTGTAATTGCAACATTTGCTGGATAGCTTGATCTGTTAAAGAAAGTTGAAAAAAAGCCTTGAAGGTCAGATCAAAGAGTGGAAATTAGAGGAAAAAGTGTACAAAAAAAAAAGACAGCCACCGCATTTATGAACTGGTGAACTACAATTTAATCAAGGTTCTTTTGGGGGGGTTTAAGAATGCATTACGTTTAACTCAGCAAGTATCAAAGATGAATAGAAGCAACACTTTTGAACGATCAACTTTTTCTTTTCAGTACTTACTAAAAAGGAGTGGCAGGTTCCAATAGAATATGTATTTGTTCTTAGGTTCGGCTATATTTAAAGGTTATTTTATGATTGTCCCTTCTGCAGTAAAGACTGCAGAAAACTCAATGAAGCATTGAAGACTTCAAGTACAGACTTGATCAGATGCTTGGTCTCAGAAGGCGGTTAATATTTTACAGTGATGTTGAAATAGTCAACACCACTGCTTAGTTGCGTTTAACATGATTACAGCACTCACATTTTCAATGCAAGTTTAAATAAAACAATTTCAATTATATTTTTACCATACAGTATACTGTTATGTTGTAAAGCCACAGTGTAAGAGCCTTCTAGCTGCACAGGGGAAATAAGGGAAGGTTCTAATATTTCCAGTCTAAACCTGGATCAAAATTCAGCTAGTTCAACGGTGATCTGTCAAATTTCCATCTGTGTGTAGCCGATCAGTGGATTGGCTTCTGCCAAACAGGACTGCTGGAAACTTTTGTTAGATCAGCAGCTTGCAGTCAATTGGTTGCAGCCCTGATCAGGGTATTCTGAAAGCTGAGTCCTCGCTGCCAGAATACATTGTCCCTGCAGGGGGGGATTCCTGCATCCTCATACCTTTAGTGGATGCAGGAATCTTTGTTTTTTTCGTTCCTTGGCTTCAAAAAAATTAAGCAAAAATAAATTTCACCAGGACTGGCTTAATAGTAAAAAGTGTACTCAATTTTTATTTTTATTTTTTTAAACAGTAAAAAGTGTGTAAAGTAAAAGTTTTAGTGAACTGATAAGCTTGCACTTAGACAAATAAGCAGTACAGCATATCATGGAGCCCATGATGCATATGTAATTCATAAATATGGCTGCCTCCACATTATTTACACACCATACAGTGGAATAGTATTTTCTTATTCATAAACTCCTTTTCTTGGCATCCAAACAACTGCTAACAATCCCAACATAAGCAACAGGAACTGAGGAATATGTGCAGCTGCCGAAAATAACCTTATGTGCAAAGCTGTCAGAAGTAGCCAAAACGTCCGCCTGGTAAGATTTTGAAAAAACGTGCACAGAAGACCAGATGGCAGCCGTGCAAGCCCGGGAAACAAAGGCATGATTGCCAAAACAACCAAGAAGCACACTCACAGTGGTGGTGGAATTAGCCTCGATTAGAAAGGGAGTCCGATCCTTGATACCATAAGCTTGCAAGATGATCTATTTCAGCCACTGAAATGGTGGAACTAGAAGCTGAACCAATGTGGAATGACCAGAAAAGAATCCCTCTTGGGGAATGAAGCAGTAGCAGAGAGATGCACTTGAACAGCCCCAGCTACATCTAAGCAGTGAAGAGAAATCTCCTTTTGGTGAACTAGAGCTGGACACAGAGGAAAGGACAATAACCTAATTAAGGTGAAATGCAGAGATGACCTTGGGAGGGAGTGAGTGAATAACTTGTATAGCGCTTCAGATGCTTACTAAATCGCCTCAAGGAGCTGTCCATCCGGTGTCATCCTAATCCTTTCAGAAGAGATGGGTCTTAATTTTTTTTCCTGAAGGCCCGATGGTTTTCTTCCATGCGGATGTCCGTTGGTAGAGCGTTCCAAATCCGTGGTCCTTGGACTGCAAATCTTCGTTCTCCCTTTGATTTGTAGTTGTACTTGGGGATGTAGGAGGTTTTGGTTAGATGATCGGAGAGTGCGATGGGTGGTGTAGGGTTTTATTTTCTCGCTTAAGTATTGAGTAGCCTTTCCGGAAGAGAAAAAAAATATATATTTTTTTTTAAATCATTGATTTATATCCACCCTTCAGAACAGCGATCCTCCTTGTTTACATAGGCAGACTTGCCATTCTGCCTCTGTACTGAATGATTGGCGAGTAGAGAGTCCGCAGTACCCACAGATCATCTCCCGCTGTGTATAATCACAGTGGGAGCGGGCCGCCGGGAAGCGCGCATGTGTGCCCCCTACCTGGAAGTGTCTGATCACATACTAGGATCAGTGATCCGGCACAAGAGTGCCACCTTGCAAGTTATACCGCCTGAAAGTGGTTAAGAGTACAGGACAAACAATAAGGTGGCGAAAAAACTCAATTGGGGTGCTTCCTAACTTCACACAGACAACAACTCAAAAAGAGCATATGAAAAAGGTTTTAGAGGCCTTAGAGGCCCTGTATGACCTAAGAGCAATTACAGTATTATTAAAATTGACAGGCTGACCTTCCTGTTTTAGCCCAGGTCCACACTGCGCTGCTTGCGATCAGACTTTGCCCTGAAACTTTAAACCGACTTAAAGTGGAGTTCCCATCAAAAAAAAAAAATCTGGCATTAACCACTTCCCTACGGCCGTACGACTATATACAGCCGCACGGTGGTTCTAATTCTCTGGGGCGCCGTGTTTTCATGGCAGCCCCTTTCGTCGTTCCCAGCGCGCGCTCCAGAGCGCGCAGCGGGGAACTTCTGTGCTGGCCGTGTCCCTTGGACACAGCCAATCACAGGTCGCCGCGAACGGCCAATCAGAGTGGCCGTTTGCGATGCGATCTGTGTGGCAAATGAGAGATGATCTCATATGTAAACATATGAGATCATTTCTCATTGCTGGCTCTCACAATGACAGCGTCCTGTCAGGGAGAGTGGAGACCGATCGGTCACCCCCCAGTCACCCCCCTCCCCCCACAGTTAGAACACTATACAGGATACACATTTAACCCCTTCCTCACCCCCTAGTGTTAACCCCTTCCCTGCCAGTCACATTTATACAGTAATTAGTGCATATTTATAGCATTGATTGCAGTATAAATGTGAATGGTGCCAAAAATGTGTCAAAAGTGTCCGATGTGTCCGCCATGATGTCGCAGTCGCAATAAAAACAAAATCGCAGATCGCCGCCATTACTAGTAAAAAAAAAAAAATTCTGTCCCTTATTTTGTAGGCGCTACAACTTTTGCGCAAACGCTTATTGCGTTTTTTTTTTTTTTACCAAAAATATGTAGAAGAATACGTATCGGCCTAGACTGAATTTTTTTTTTTTTAATTGGGCTATTTTTTATAGCAACAAGTAAAAAATATTGTATTTTTTTTCAAAATTGTCGTCCTCTTTTGTTTATAGTGCAAAAAATAAAAACCGCAGAGGTGACCAAATACCACCAAAAGAAAGCTCTATTTGTGGCGAAAAAAGGACGGCAATTTTGTTTGGGAGCCATATCGCACGACCGCGCAATTGTCAGTTAAAGCGACGCAGTGCCGCAAGCTGAAATTTCACCTGGTCAGGAAGGGGGTATACATGCCCAGTAAGGAAGTGGTTAATGTGCATATAATAAAAATAAAAACTTTTGGATATTATTTTTTTTTACTCACCTTTAAATAGCTGTTGCTATGTGGTCCCACAAAATCTGCCTGCTTCATCACCGAGGTTCCTGTCGTCACCTCAGCTTGCTACTGCTCCTGGGAGATGTGTGTCATCATTTCCCAGCAGTCAGTGCGCTTCCCCACAGGGCTATAATCGCGGGACTTCCAAACCGGAAGCGACTCCATACAAAGCAGATTTGGTGCCATTTTTAACACTGGAATAGAGCCCTTTGTTTTCATCCCTCAGCCAGTCACAGAGCAGCCTGCCCAGGAGAAGGATGCGTGTCTACAGCTTTGCTTGTTATAGCAGTTCTTCAAAAGGTAATTGCCAATTCTTGTATTTTTTTTTATAACATCACACACTGTGTAGCATTAAAATGTTTTTGCCGATTTAGTTTTATAAACAATATTTTTGGTAACATTTTATATGTTTATTTTTCATTATTTTTTTAAATATATATATTTTTGGGTAAGATTTGAGTTAATTTAATTGTATACCCCCCCCCCTTTTTTTTCAATATAATTGTATTTTTATTTCAGTTTATTTTCTCAACCATGACGTTAGCTTTCGTTTCAATTCCTTTAATGGTTTTCTATCCCCCCCCCTTTTTTTGATGATGTAAATTTGTTAGTTATTAATAATTATTTTTCTATTACAGATTACATTATATTTTCTACATTGGAAAGATTTATTTTTCTGTAAAATAACTGGTTTCATCAATTGTAAGGTAACATTTTTTTAAAAAGTTTTATTTTTTGTGGGTTACTATATTTCTTGTAGATCCACTCTCCTTCATTCTGCCATTACTCACTCTCTACCACCAGCCTTCTCACTGATCACTAACTCTATCCATCCATCACACCTTCCTCGTCCCTCCCTTCTGACTTTGTCCTCCATCTCACCTTCCACCTCTCTACCCTGTCTCTCCTCCTTACCACCATTTTCTTCCATCCCATTTCAAAACCTCCCCCTGCCCTCCTCCCCCACCTTCCCTACCCCCCCCCCACCTTCACTACTCCTTGTTTTTTCTCTCCCACCTTCCTCCGTCCCAACTCCCTACTATACTCCCTGCCACCATTTTCTGACATCCCACCTCCCTGCTCTCTCCCTCCAGCCCCCTACCCTACTCTCATTCCCTGCTCACTCCCTTCCTCCATCCTATCTCTCTACTCCACTTCATACTTCCTACCTCCATTTTCTGGCATTGTCCCTCCCTGCTCCATCCTCTATCACACCTTCCTCCTACCTCCCTACTCATCAGCAATTTTCTGCCATCACAACTCCCTGCCATCGCAACTACATTGTTTCTCCCTCCCTGCTCTCTCTCTCCCCCTCGCTGCTCCCCCCCCCCCCATTTTCTTATAACCCACCACCTATGCCTTCCACCACTCTTCTTCCCCCTCTTCTCTCCTTTCACCAACTCCAAAATCATCTCTCCTCCTGCCGCCTCCTCCCTCGTCTACCCAGTCTCTCCTACCTCCCTATCTACCTTTTCTCCCCCATCTCTCCTCCTACCTCCCCAGTCTCTCCTCCCTCCCCGTCTACCCCGTCTCTCCTCCCTCCCCGTCTACCCCGTCTCTCCTCCCTCCCCGTCTACCCCGTCTCTCCTCCCTCCCCGTCTACCCCGTCTCTCCTCCCTCCCCGTCTACCCCGTCTCTCCTCCCTCCCCGTCTACCCCGTCTCTCCTCCCTCCCCGTCTACCCCGTCTCTCCTCCCTCCCCGTCTACCCCGTCTCTCCTCCCTCCCCGTCTACCCCGTCTCTCCTCCCTCCCCGTCTACCCCGTCTCTCCTCCCTCCCCGTCTACCCAGTCTCTCCTCCCTCCCCGTCTACCCAGTCTCTCCTCCCTCCCCGTCTACCCAGTCTCTCCTCCCTCCCCGTCTACCCAGTCTCTCCTCCCTCCCCGTCTACCCAGTCTCTCCTCCCTCCCCGTCTACCCAGTCTCTCCTCCCTCCCCGTCTACCCAGTCTCTCCTCCCTCCCCGTCTACCCAGTCTCTCCTCCCTCACCGTCTACCCAGTCTCTCCTCCCTCCCCGTCTACCCAGTCTCTCCTCCCTCCCCGTCTACCCAGTCTCTCCTCCCTCCCCGTCTACCCAGTCTCTCCTCCCTCCCCGTCTCTCCTCCCTCCCCGTCTACCCCGTCTCTCCTCCCTCCCCGTCTACCCCGTCTCTCCTTCCTCCCTCCCTCCCCTCCCTCCCCGTCTACCCCGTCTCTCCTCCCTCCCTGTCTACCCCGTCTCTCCTCCCTCCCTCCCCGTCTACCCCGTCTCTCCTCCCTCCCCGTCTCTCCTCCCTCCCTCCCCGTCTCTCCATCTCTCCTCCCTCCCCGTCTCTCCATCTCTCCTCCCTCCCTCCTCCCCGTCTCTCCTCCCTCCCCGGGATTACACAAACAAGGACAAACTGTGGGCGGAAATACAGATTGAATTAAACAAGGAAGACCACAACAGAGATGGAGCGGACTTACCAGACGATTTACTCTTTACACGATCACCAGTTACGCAGTAAGACAAATAGTGTAGATAAAACCATAGAGCTCAATCGATGTATAACTATAACCTGCTGGGCCTCCTGTCCGTGTTTGGTGTTGCCTCTTGGCGCGCCCCTTCAGCTCCCAACCATGATGTCCTCAGATGGCCCATGGTGGTTGACACGGTGTCATCCACCTTAACTTACCTAGACCAACTCATTCTCTCTTGCAGATATTTGACACATATGCTCCTGAAGAGCGATTGAAAGCCACGAAACGCGTTGAGCAATTAGACACCGTGTACCCCAAGTTACACATCTATTAATATATGTTCATCTTATGTTTACCATGATAGGGAAAAGAAAGACTATGGATTGTGCAGATGTTATCCTTGTTATATTTATACTCAACCATGAATTTTGGTGGATCCACTGAACTACACCATATCATTAATGTGCATAAACATGTTATTACTAGTTTTTGCCAGCTTGGACATTGGAACCTCCATGAGGTGCTCTTTGTATACGCAATCCAATGTATGTTAAACTTGTTTGATATGTGACATTATTAAATATTTTATATTCCACCACTGTATTAATTTTTGCCATCATGAGCTCCATTCAAAGTCCCACCTTTTTTTGATTTTAATTTTGCTGCCTGGCTGCGATTTTGTTCACTGCAACTGACAGGGATGGATGCACTCGCCTCTACCCAGACATGGCCTCATTTAAAGTCCCAATTTTCCCTCCCCCTTATATATCATGATTATCATTAGGGATGGAAGCTCTTGATGGCATCTATTGGCTTTACCAGCTATATCTACGAGTTCTGTGCTCAGTTTTAATGACTCCACAGTATCTTTCCCCTGAACACTTGTTTAATTGGTTAAGGTTTTTACCATGTTTACTTTAATTACAATTTTACAGTTGGTGTAAATTTTTCATTGTTGTTACCATGTTGTGAGCAATTGGTGCCTTGTTCTGCCCCTGTTGCCACACGTTCTCTAGTAATTTGGGAGCTGCGATATGCACACTGCTGCCGTCCTCCGTCCCGTCTGTTTTATGACGTTAGGGGGGGGGGGTGGATGTGTTTACCACTGCATCGACGTCACACGTACTCGCCGGATGTACGGTGTCCTGACACTGTCCTACTGGATAAGGCACTGTGCAACTCCACGAGGTTGGGATGGTGCTGCTTTGAAGCCGGCTCCCGGGCGAATCACCGCCTGGACACTGGGCGTCCCCGGTCTGCCCCTCCCTCTCTATCCTCGTGCAAAAAAACTAACGTAAGGGTCGTGCCTATGGCGTCACATTTATTGCGGGCGGTCGCCCTGTCAGTGCACCTGGATCTCCCTGAGCTCTCCTTCATACCCAGCTTCACACTTACCTGGATGGGTCCTCACACAGGTATTTACTCCTCTTCCTTCCCCCACCCCAGCCTACCGGATGTTTTGGTGGGGACCCTATACCATGGTCATCCACCCCTACTCCCGGCTTGTCCACCTATCTTTTCACCACTAATTTTTGTACCCCCTCCCCTACTTCTCACTGTATGGTTTGGTGATGACCTTCACCATGGTCTCTTACCTCCACTCCTTTTTCGGTCACTACTCACCTCCCCCATTCTTTCCCCCCCTCCCCCCCTTATTAGCTCCAATTTATTATAAATCACACATTTTTCTCTATTTTTACCACCTACTCACCCCACTATCACCTTGTGTTCATTCTATTAGGAGTGCTCGAGGAGCCTGGACCTGCTGGGCCCCCTGTCCGTTTTTGGTGTTGCCTCTTGGTGCGCCCCTTCAGCTCCCAACCATGATGTCCTCGGATGGCCCATGGTGGTTGACACTGTGTCATCTTATGCACACCAATCCGAAAGTTACCCGGTCCCTTATGGCTTTCTTTTACAGGGGGGGGGGGGGTTTACCCACCCTCCCTTTTCTACCGTGACTTGGTTAACTTACCTAGACCAACTCATTCTCCTTTGCAGATATTTGACACATATGCTCCTGAAGAGTGGTTGAAAGCCGCGAAAACGCGACGAGCAATTAGACACCGTGTACCCCAAGTTACACATCTATCTATTAATATACAGTGCAGAAAATAAGTATTTGAACACCCTGCTATTTTGCAAGTTCTCCCACTTGGAAATCATGGAGGGGTCTGAAATTGTTATCGTAGGTGCATGTCCACTGTGAGAGACATAATCAAAAAAAAAAATCCAGAAATCACAATGTATGGTTTTTTTAACTATTTATTTGTATGATACAGCTGCAAAGAAGTATTTGAACACCTGAGAAAATCAATGTTAATATTTGGTACATATTTGGTACAGTAGCCTTTGTTTGCAATTACAGAGGTCAAACGTTTCTTGTAGTTTTTCACCAGGTTTGCACACACTGGAGGAGGGATTTTGGCCCACTGCTCCACACAGATCTTCTCTAGATCAGTCAGGTTTCTGGGCTGTCGCTGAGAAACACAGAGTTTGAGCTCCCTCCAAAGATTCTCTATTGGGTTTAGGTCTGGAGACTGGCTAGGCCACGCCAGAACCTTGATATGCTTCTTACAGAGCCACTCCTTGGTTATCCTGGCTGTGTGCTTCGGGTCATTGTCATGTTGGAAGGCCCAGCCTCGACCCATCTTCAAAGCTCTAACTGAGGGAAGGAGGTTGTTGCCCAAAATCTCGCAATACATGGCCCCGGTCATCCTCTCCTTAATACAGTGCAGTCGCCCTGTCCCATGTGCAGAAATACACCCCCAAAGCATGATGCTACCACCCCCATGCTTCACAGTAGGGATGGTGTTCTTGGGATGGTACTCATCATTCTTCTTCCTCCAAACACGGTTAGTAGAATTATGACCAAAAAGTACTATTTTGGTCTCATCTGACCACATGAATTTCTCCCATGACTCCTCTGGATCATCCAAATGGTCATTGGCAAACTTAAGACGGGCCTTGACATGTGCTGGTTTAAGCAGGGGAACCTTGCGTGCCGTGCATGATTTCAAACCATGACGTCTTAGTGTATTACCAACAGTAACCTTGGAAACGGTGGTCCCAGCTCTTTTCAGGTCATTGACCAGCTCCTCCCGTGTAGTCCTGGGCTGATTTCTCACCTTTCTTAGGATCATTGAGACCCCACGAGGTGAGATTTTGCATGGAGCCCCAGTCCGAGGGAGATTGACAGTCATGTTTAGCTTCTTCCATTTTCTAATGATTGCTCCAACAGTGGACCTTTTTTTCACCAAGCTGCTTGGCAATTTCCCCGTAGCCCTTTCCAGCCTTGTGGAGGTGTACAATTTTGTCTCTAGTGTCTTTGGACAGCTCTTTGGTCTTGGCCATGTTAGTAGTTGGATTCTTACTGATTGTATGGGGTGGACAGGTGTCTTTATGCAGCTAATGACCTCAAACAGGTGCATCTAATTTAGGATAATAAATGGAGTGGAGGTGGACATTTTAAAGGCAGACTAACGGGTCTTTGAGGGTCAGAATTCTAGCTGATAGACAGGTGTTCAAATACTTCTTTGCAGCTGTATCATACAAATAAATATTTAAAAAAATCATACATTGTGATTTCTGGAATTTTTTTTTTGATTATGTCTCTCACAGTGGACATGCACCTACAATTACAATTTCAGACCCCTCCATGATTTCCAAGTGGGAGAACTTGCAAAATAGCAGGGTGTTCAAATACTTATTTTCTGCACTGTATGTTCATCTTATGTTTACCATGATAGGGAATAGAACGACTATGGATTGTGCAGATGTTATCCTTGTTATATGTATACTCAACCATGAATTTTGGTGGATCCCCTGAACTATACCATATCATTAATGTGCATAAACATGTTATTACTAGTTTTTGCCAGCTTGGAAATTGGCACCTCCATGAGGTGCTCTTCTTTGACATACATTGGATTGCGTGTACAAACTTGTTTGATATGTGACATTATTAAATATTTTATATTCCACCACTGTATTCATTTTTGCCATCATGAGCTTCATTCAAAGTCCCACCTCTTGTTTTCAATCTTGCTGCCTGGCTGCGATTTTGTTCCCTTTACAGGCTACCACTTTAGATTTACAGAGGAGGTCTACTGCTAAAATTGCTGCCCTCGATCTGACTTTCGCAATGATACCTCACATGCATTATGCAATTGCTGTTTACATATGATGCCAGACCGACGCTTGCCTTTGCGCAAGAGCAGGGGGGGACAGGGATGCTTTTCTTTTTAAACTGTTCCTTCCATATTTTTTTTTTTTCATCATTTTTATTGTTATCTCAGGGAATGTAAATATCCCCTGATAGCAATAGGTAGCGACAGGAACTCTTTTTTTGAAAAAATTGGGGTCTATTAGACCCTAGATCTCTCCTTTGCCCTCAAAGCTTCCGACAACTCCAAGATCGGTGGGATAAAATGCTTTCCCAATGGCGCTGTTTATATCTGGCGAAAGCTAAGTCATGAAATACTCGTAGCTTCCGGTTTCTTAGATCATATGAGCCATTCTGGTCTCTTATCAGCTTTATGGTCAGCTGGTGGAACCACCAGCTGTATTCTCAGGTTCCCTGTTAGGACAGGAGAGCCAGAGAAAACCATGGAAGATGGTGTGGGGGGGGGGGATTCCCTCCCACTGCTTGTAAAAGCAGTCTAGAAGCTAATTAGCCACTAGGATTGCTTTTACATGATAGCCGGCCGCTGGCTGAAAAGAATGATACCAAGATAATACCTAAACCCGCAGGCATCCTTCTGGTATAACCAAAGTCCAGCAACATACCAGTACATTGCTGGTCCTTGTTGGGCATATATTGTCATTTTTTTTTTCATGCAGCCTGTTGGCTCAACATAAAAGATTGATCGTGGGTATGCCCACCATTAGAATTCTCCCTCCATCCACCCACTTCTAATGATGCACCATTTATATATGCCAAAGCATGGGGGGCATCCTCCCACAAACGTTATGCCACGTACACACAGTCAGTTTTCAACGGGCAAACCTCTGTCTGAATTTCGACCATGTGTACGCGGCAATAGGAGCAATCGATCCTCCTCCCGTGCTGCCCCCATGCTTCGGCATATATGCGCTTTTTTTTTTTAACCGTGGCGGTGAAATCATCTTCTACAGTGTTGGAGTCACAGCTTTATGTATTGTATTTACTTTATTAAAAGTTAAGCCGCGTACACACGATCGGACTTTAACCGGCTAATCTCCAAACAGAATTTCGACCATGTGTACGCGGCATTAGAAGCAAATCGCTCCTCCGCCCCCGCTGCCCCATGCTTTGGCATAAATGCTTTTTTTATAGTATAAAAATAAAATGACATACCTGAAAAGCAAACATGATAAAACATGACAAAACATTGCGGAATAGAATACAGTAAAAAGAGCAGAACAATAGAGAGAATAGAGGGGGAAAGAACAATAAAAACTACAACAATTTTTGTTTTAAAAAATATATATATATATATATATATATATTTACACTTTTTTGTAACTGTTCGGCTCCAGGATTGTCTCTCTCAACATGCAATGTGTAGGTGTGTCCTAGTCTGTGAAATGCTGTACCCTACGCTAAAACTGCACTGGTGTGGGGTAGCGTTCAAAACATTCACCAATGCAAAGATCAGGATTGTCAGGACACTGTGGATAATAATAATGGTTGTAGCACATAAATCCGCACTTTCTATAGACACATTTTCTTTGGGGGGCTTGTGGGGTAGGGGTACTCGGTAGGACATACGGAAAATGCCTCTCCTACAGCTGGCTTACTGCATTTGGTTGGGCTTGGTGAGGTGCAGCACAGCCTGGATACAGGAGGGCTCGGACAATATCTCCCTGGAATTTACAGAATAATCCAGTCCGTCCTGAAGCTTTGTATAGCACAAAAGCATTCAGCAAAGCTAATTGAAATATACAGACACTTTTGTAGGTCTGCAACTAATGATTATTTTCATAAATAGATTAGTTGGCCGATTATTGTTTCGATTAATCGGATAATCTTAAAAAAAAAAGTGTGGTGTACAATTTTGTTAATATGTAAATAATAATAATAAAAAGGCAATTTATTCTTAAATATCCATATGCAATGGTAAATTTAAAAAACTACAGTAATTGTAATGCCTTCTATTACCTCCACTTTCTCTGGGTTCAGATGCTGATCTTTCCTGCACAGAGTCTTTAAAGTGATTTTTTTCCCCAACAAACTTGTTATACTTACCTGCTCTGTGTAATGGTTTTGCACAGAGCAGCCCAGATCCTCCACTTCTGGCTCCTCCTGCCTTCAGAATGCCTCAATAGCAAGCTGCAAAGTATAGTATAGAGCACCCGCTATAGCAAGGTAAAAAAACGTCTGCCTTTAGAACCACTCACTTCCTGCCAAGGACTACATGTCTCATGAGGCATTGCTCCTCACACTTTCACATTCACAAATTCTCAGGCACTTAGTGACATGTATGGATGGTGTACTGAGCTGTATGTGCTCTGCACTGGATTTCCTGATATGTAAACAAATAATGCATACTATATGCAGGCCAACTAATCAACTGGCTGATTAATAGATTATGAAAATAGTTGACAACTATTTTCATAATCGATACATTTTTTCGTTTCGGCCCAACACATTTGTACCAGCGTCTGGTCTTACGGCAACTAGGTGCCAACAACTGGTCGTTGAGGTCCACCCCCTCCCATATTTTGGTTATATGCGTGGACACAGAGGGGTTTCTCCACAACACCAGTCTCTGTATGAATTTTGACTGTCGTGTCTGCGTGAAGGGAGGAAAGAACTAAAACATTATTATCCCTCCACTTCACAGCAAGCAAATTATTACACCTTGTGCAGGCTCTCTCCCCCAGCCTAAAATGGGAATCTTCAAGCCGATGGAGTAAGCCCCGGCAATTAGGACACGGTACCAATTTGCTGATCAAACAAGTGACCAAAAAGTAGCACCCTCGTGTAATAATTGTCCACATACAAATGGTACCCCTTTCCGAATAAGGGTGACACCAAGTGCCACACTATCTTGCCAGCGCTCCCTATGTAATCTGGGCAGTTCTCCAGCTCTACTTGACTATCCTTTCCCTCATAAACCATAAAACTATATGTATAGCCTGTGGCCCTGTCACAGAGCTTTTACATCTTGACCCCATATCTGGCACGCTTTCTGGGAAGGTACTGTTTGAAAGACAAGCGGACAGAAAATGTAATCACGGACTCATCAATGCAGACAACTTGATGGGGAGTATACAAGGGCTGCAAAACATGCCTTGAAGTGGTTTATGAGGGGCCAAATATTGTAGAGCCAATCGACTTCAGGGTCTCCACGGGGCAACAAATTTCATTGTTGTTGAAATGCATGAACCGCAAGATCTGCTCGTTTCGTTTCCTGGCCATGGAGGCAGAGAACACAGGCACATGGTAAACTGGGTCAATGGACAAGGGCCAGGCGACGCAGAGACGAGGTAACCAGTTGAAAATAGGGATATACCCTCTCAGTTGTCCTGTAATTCGAACTAGCACCCTAGATGGCGCTTCAAATCCGCTACCATGGAACTCCATGCTTGTGGGTACATTCACCCTTAACTCCCGCTCTCTCCTCTTTTTTTCTTTCCTCTGGTTCCCCCTCCCCCTTTTATATTTATTTTATTTGCTCCTCGCTTTATATTCTTGGTACCAGATAGGCCTTACCTGGACAGTCCTACCCTACAGAGAAAACTGAAAAGACAGGATGGTACCCATGGGGCAGCAGCCATATGTCACACCATTATGGCGACACGAACCTGGCCTCCCCGGCGTAGGGAACCACTAAGGAATTCTTCTGCAGAAGTGGTGGGCACCCAATCAGGATTGGCAAATTATGCAGGAAGAGCACTATGGGCATGACAGGCCTGTCATTGTCTTCCGCTTAGTGGCAGCAGGACACTACTTATGCTTGCCACCTCACCAGCATGATCTACAGTTAAGGGACTCGCCACGTCACCAAGTGTTACTGCAGTGCTGGATGTATGACCAGGGTGTACCAGGCCGCTGGTGCTTGCCAGATCACTAGAAGGATGAGCGGCACTAGTACTTCTCTGCTCCATACGAGAACCCTGCGGTTCTTGCACCTCAACAGCAGCAGCAGAAGAAGAATGGGGTCGGCGTTGTGTTCATGCTCTGGTGTCATGAGCACCTCCGGCGATCAGAGGTCGCTGTGGCTTGGCTTTACCCATGAGACCAACAAGTGTCCTCTTGGCATGCACACCCTCTTGCTGAGGCGAGTCATCTTTGAGTGGGCCCGAAGCCTGCTGGCATATTGAGCGTTTATGCTGTGGCCAATTTGGTGGACCCCCTACATAAATGAGACCCTCGCCTTGCACCCAATGTTCCCCAGGCTTGCTAGGATGACTGCAACCACTTTTGAGGTCTTAATGGGAGAAGGTATGTTGTACAATCTTTGAGGCATTATATGAATATGGCTGTGGAGCACAGCTAATACATATATAAACAGTGGATATAAAACAGTCCACACACCCCTGGCTTGCCTGATCAGCTTGTCTGATCATCAACACCCAGCAGGCACGATTCACAATACATCCCCTGGAGTTCAGCAAATCTGAAATTAACCATCTAGTCACCAATTTTAACTTTAGATGGGTATGGTTGGAACTGGAAAGATTGGTTAAAGATAATACAACAAATCAAGTACTAAAAAATATTCCAAACAAAGAACTTAAAACTAAACTAAAAGAATCTCTGAATAGGGGCATTGCAGACAGAACAAGTAAGGAAGGAGATATCCATTACCGAAAGTGCCAATCATATATACCCAAAGTTCACAAAAATTAAACAAAACGGCCTGGGAGACCCATCATTAGTGGAATTGGGTCCATCCACTCTCAACTGGGAGAATATCTGGATGTGTGCCTCCAGCCCCTAGCGGGGAAGGGATAGGCATTCATTGACCACTTCCGCCCCAGACCATTTTGCTGGTCAATGACTGGGCCACTTTTTGCAATTCAGCACTGTGTTGCTTTAACTGACAATTGCGCGGTCGTGCAACGTGGCTCCCAAATAAAATTGGCGTCTTTTTCCCGACAAATAAAGCTTTCTTTTGGTGGTATTTGAACACCTCTGCGGTTTATTTATTGCGCTATGAACAAAAATAGATCGAATTTTTTTTTTTAAAAATGAATACCGTATTTATCGCCGTATACCACGAAGCGCGCAATATCCCGATAAATACAGTATTTTACTTTTTGCTGTAATAAATATCCCCCAAAAATATATAAAAAAATATATATATTTTTTTCCTCAATTTAGGCCAATAAGTATTCTTCTACATATTTTTCTTAAAAAAAAAAGAAAAAGCGTTTATTGATTGGTTTGCGCAAAAGTTCTAGCGTCTACAAAATAGGGGATAGTTTTTTGGCATTTGTATTCATATTTTTTTACTAGTAATGGCGGCTTTTTTTTTCAGTACTGCGACCTTATGGCGGACACATTGTTGAGACTAGGGGGCGAGTAGGGGTTATGTTCTCTAGGCGTGTTCTAACTGAAGAGGGGGTGGGGACTGACTAGGGTAAATGACAGATCGCTGTTCTTACATTGTATGAACATGCGATCAGTCATTTCTCCCCCTGACAGGACAGGGAGCTTGTGTTTACACACAGAGCTCCCGGTTCTCGCTCTGTAACGAGCGATCCCAGGTGCCCAGCGGTGATTGTGGCGGCCGGGCACGTGCGTCAGCACAAGGGGCAAGCAGGGGGCGCGTGTGCCCCCTAGTGGCTGAAATGCTAAATCACGTAATATTACGTGATTTTGCGCAGCCGAGCCGACCTGCCGCCGTAAAACTGCCAATTGGTGTGGACGATCCCACGCTGTTTGTTACGATAAGACGTGGAGTCATTGTACACTATCAGGCAAACGGATGCATTGGCAGGAGTAGCTTGGGAAATGAAACACCAATCAGATTTGAGATTAAAAGCAAAGAAAATTTGTGCTGGAGGGATTACAAGTGACCATGGGAAATTTCTTCTGGCATGATCATACATTTTACAAACAAATAAAAAGGGTGGGAATGGGGAACAAATATGCCCTTAGGTGTGGCCAACATTTTCTTGAATAATTGGGAGAAAGAGGAGATATTTGGAAAGTGTTGGCCACACATAAAAATCTATAAGATTTATAGATGACATTTTGATTGTCTGGAAAGGAAGTCGGGGGGGGAACTAAAGGAATTTGTTCAACACATAGGTGCAAACCAGTATGGGATCAAATTCACTGTAAAAGTCCACCAGGACCAGAACACTTTAAAAATAAATATTTAAAAATGGAGACAAATTGTATACGAGAACACATTTTAAGGAAACCAACAGAAACGGCTACATAATATTTAACAGCTGCCACTATCTGCAATGGAAAAGGGCCATCCCAAGTGGACAATTTATTAGAATTAAGTGCAACTGTAATTGAATTGAAGTTAACTATGAACAAACGGGGGTACTCATTGAAAGATTTGTGGACACGGGCTATGAAAGAAGTGATTTAGAAGCCACTAGGGAAAAAATAGGACATCTAGATAGAAATACCTTATTTCAAAGTAAGAACAGAGGAAATGAAGAGGACAGGGTGCCATTTATAACAGGATTTATTAAAAACAATATAAGATATTGGAAGGGATCGTGAAAAAGTATTGGCCGATTATCTGCAATGATCCACACCTAAATAAAGTTCCAACATTCATTTATAGACAAGCCAGACGGATCAGGGACATCATTGTAAAATATAAAACAAGAAAAAGCTGCGCAAATATAAACACTACAGTGTAGAACTCAATTGATAGTCCAGTGTAGAGTAAATGAGAGTCCCGTCAAGCAGGTAATGAAAGAAATATATATAATATATAAAATCCATTAATCGAGTGCAGAACATGTTAAAATATGTAAAATCCATTAATCAAGTGCGGAACATGTTATGCTTCTGATGGAAACTGATAGCAGAAAACAAATGTTCTTTCCTCCAGATAGATAGTGACATCAAATGCAAAAACCTCAGAAACAGTGCATGGATAGATAAACACCTCCACCTTTCAATCACACCGCCCCTTACCAGAGGGGAAGATCCCAACTAGAGATCTTCTGACAGCAGATGGCTTAATCCCCAGCCAAGGGTTAACGTGACAGGATATCCAAAGGTTGAGTTTTCTCCAGCAGTGGACCGATGATCCGAGTTGTAATGAAATCAGTATGGAGAAGAAAAAAAAAAAGCTACATAGTGTGAACCCATATAACTTGCTTAATAAAACAATTAAAATCACACTTACAAGAAAGTAGATAAAATTTGCATGTGAAAAAATGCCGGCCGGCTAGCACACCCGTTCACTCCGGGACACAGTTTGCGGTTTGAAGGACGTCAGCACGCCGCTACCCTATGCCGTTTCGTCTCCTAAAGACTTCGTCCTGGGGCACTGCACATCATTGTAAAAAATGTACTGGACCCCCCTGTGGCAGGCGCAGCACTATGAAGTGCCTCATGCGCTGTGGCATTAGAAGAATTGTGATATCTCTAACTTTTCAATCCAACAAGACTGTCTATTACTCTGAAATTCCTCTATTGCCGTTCTATGGAAGCAGTAGGTTTAAAGAGCACACCAAATGCTTAAAATAACTTCTTTAACCACTTAAGGACCGCCTACTGCACATTTACGTCGGCAGAATGGCACGGCTGGGCACATCAACGTATATATACGTTGATTTTAGTACCCAGCCGTGGGTCACGGGCGCGTGCCCGCGACCCGGTCCGAAGCTCCACGACCGAGACCCCGGGATTCGCGGACCCGATCGCCGCTGCGGTGCGGCGATCCGTCCCTGGAGCGGAAGAACGGGGAGAGCCGTGTGTACACACGGCTTCCCCGTGCTTCTCTGTGGCTGTAGCATCGATCGCGTCATCCCTGTAATAGGGGGACGCGATCGATGATGTCACACCTACAGCCACACCCCCCTACAGTTGTAAACACAACACATAGGCACACATCCCCTACAGCGCCACCTGTGGTTAACTCCCAAACTGCAACTGTCATTTCCACAGTAAACAATGCAAATTTAAATGCATTTTTTGCTGTGAAAATGACAATTGTCCCAAAAATGTGTCAAAATTGTCCGAAGTGTCCGCCATATTGTCGCAGTCACGAAAAAAATCGCTGATCGCCACTATTAGTAGTAAAAAAAAAAATTTTTTATAAAAATGCAATAAAACTATCCCTTATTTTGTAAACGCTATAAATTTTGCGAAAACCAACCGATAAACGTTTATTGCGATTTTTTTTACCAAAAATAGGTAGAAGAATACGTATCGGCCTAAACTGAGGAAAAAATATGTTTTTTTATATATTTTTGGGGGATATCTATTATAGCAAAAAGTAAAAAATATTGAATTTTTTTTTAAATTGTCGCTCTATTTTTGTTTCTAGCGCAAAAAATAAAAACCGCAGAGGTGATCAAATACCACCAAAAGACGCCAATTTTGTTTGGGAGCCACGTCGCACGACCGCGCAATTGTCAGTTAAAGCGACGCAGTGCCGAATCGCAAAAAGGGGCAAGGTCCTTTACCTGCATTTTGGTCCGGGTCTTAAGTGGTTAATAACTTCACTTTTCTTCATATAAAATACTGCTGCATTGCAGCAGACAGTCCATGTACAAAACACGCGATGAATAAGTATAACAGAAAATGGTGGTTCAAATATTCAATCTTGTCATTTAACCTAAGATGGTGGATATATTTCTTCAGTATTTACTCTCTCTCGCTTTCTGTAAGTTAAGAAAGCATTCTCGGATTTCTCTGAAAGGTATAACTGTGGTTTGAAGGTATGAAGGTTTGATATGGTTCGGGTTTGCAGGGTTAGCTTAGTTTGATGAGTGTGATTCAGGTTTGATATGATTCGGGTTTGATGAGTGATGAGTGATTCAGGTTTGGTGGAACTACAAGTGAACACACAGCTAAATCAGTATACAGTTCTAATCACACTATTTACAATAAGAACATATATACAACTGTATAATTACCTAATTTTGCCCTCTGGTTTCCATAAGAACTGCTCTCTGTATGTCTCTGTGTGTCTGTCTCCATGTGGTTCTGTCTCTGTGGAACAATCTAGCAGAGCACATGTACAGCACTAGCAACCTCCCAGAGTGCATGCAAAGCTGGCTGTGACTGGTCAAGACTCTGCTCAATGTGAGATTGGCTGTGATTGGACCAAGGCCTGTGATGAGTCACAAAAGCTTAACTCTATGCTTGCTGGTATGAATTAAACTGTAAATAACTTTGCTTACCTCCTGCCCCATACAAACAAATGACTCTTAAAGGCATATTTTTTCTTTTGCTTCTGTGAACACAACATACAACTGTTATAGAACATCCAAACACAAAATCACAGTAAATAACTCTGCCTTTGTCTCTCACATATAAACATGTGCTCTACATTAGGTTCTTAGCAGGTTTAGCTGTATATACATGTAGATTATATTAGCTACCTAGGACAGGTTCTAGCTGGCCAGCTACACCCCCCCCCCCCATCCATGTGGTAAGTGTAAACCCCGCAGGCTCACAAATGGGGAAATTCGGAAGATCTTAGAATTCCAGTCACACTCAACCAAAAAGAAATTCAAAATTGATAAACTCATAACGTGTCGTAGTACACATGTCCACAACTGCACTCCAGTACGTGGGCAGACCAAAAAGAGAATTGTCCATTCGTATAGGTGAACATGTTAGAAACCTAAAAAAGGGGTATAAATATAACGTCTCCAGGCATTTCAGGGATGCACATCAAAAAGACCCGACACCTTAAATTTTAAGCTATTGATAAAATAGAACAGGATTGGAGAAATTCAAACCTACAAATTGAAATATCACACAATGAAACTTTCTGGATATTTTAATTAAAGCGGAATTTCACCCTAAATATAAGATCTCCCATGTGATCCAGCATACTGGCGTCAGCGCCAGTATGCTGTTTTTTTTTTTTTTTTTTTATCCCACACTTACTGTATTATCCTGTAATTTCATTTTTTTCCCCCGCGGTGGACGGCGCCAGTATAGCGCGTCACATCTTCCGAAAATACCCAATATGGACTCGGGTAATCTCAGCGAAAATGCGGCGCCTGCGCACAGACCTAGGAGCTGACTGCGCAGGCGCCGTATTTCTCCGAGTCCTACGGCTATGGCGCGTCACGCCCTCCGAAATAGGACTCGGAGAAATACGGCGCCTGCGCAGTCAGCTCCTAGGTCTGTGTGCAGGCGCCGCATTTTCGCCGAGATTACCCGAGTCCATATTGGGTATTTTCGGAAGATGTGACGCGCTGTACTGGCGCCGTCCACCGCGGGGGAAAAAAATGAAATTACAGGATAATACAGTAAGTGTGGGATTAAAAAAAAAAAAAAACCAGCATACTGGCGCTGACGCCAGTATGCTGAATCACATGGGAGATCTTATATTTAGGGTGAAATTCCGCTTTAAATACGATGAGACCACAAGGGATGAACATGAAACTGGATGTCAATTGTTTCATAGACAATTGAGTTTATTTTTATTCCTACTCAATTTTTTATATTTAATTTTTTTTATTTATTTATATTTTTTTTCTCGGTGATTGGCCTGGGAACAATTGACGTCCAGATAGTTGGCTATTCTCAATTTTTTTCTTATTTTGAAGTAGGTTTAAGTATATTTTAAAACAGTTTTTTTCTTAAGTAGGTCTATTCTTCATAAGACATTTTATGATTGATATCAATTGTATCTTATCGTCTTAGGTTTTGGTGACACTGAAGGCAATCCAGTCATGTATGCGGGGTCCCTCGGTATCGGAGGGGAGGCTTTATACAGCCAAGATGGTGGATCGGGAACTTGCAGTCGCTCGGGTTGACCACTTCCTGCCATACAAGATTATGACAGAACCTGGGGATGGTTGGGAACAATACCTAGGGGTGTGGGTGTGTGTATGTATAATACATATAATACCCTGCCAATCGAAAGGCCTGTAGCGTACCCTGATAAAGGAGAGAACAGGAGCACATATGTGAGTGCATTAGTCTTTTAGTTTTGATATTTTTAATAAAAAATAGTTATGTTTAACTACACCAGTGTTTTTCAACTCCAGTCCTCAAGGCACACCAACAGGTCAAGTTTTCAGGATTTCCCTCAGATGAAATGGCTGTGGTGACTACTAAGGCAGTGAAACTGATCAAATCACCTGTGCAAAATAATGGAAAGCCTGAAAACATGACCTGTTTGTGTGCCTTGAGGACTGGAGTTGAAAAACACTGAAACTACACCATGATGGCTATCCATTATTTATGAGTATTAATAGAGGAATAGAAGCCATAATATCTTGTCTACTTGGGAAGGCTGCAGCTTGATTGATCGAGCAGGATTGGTTATCCAGATTAATGAACCAAACGCGTACAAAAAGTTGTATCTGGTGAGTGACCATTGCAGAAGGTGGTGGGATAATCACGAAAGTGGTGAAAACAGATGCACTTTAATCTACACACGAGGAATGTGAAGCCTTTTGAAAAAGTTGATCACTCACCGGGACTATTTAATATAATAGAGCACTCTTTCTTTTTTTCTTTTTTTTCTTGCAATACAATGTTCATGGACTTATTGGAATAAGTCAAGGGATGCATCTTGTCACATATTAGTTGGTGGTATTTGTTATCCAGTGTGTTAAATAATTATAAAAACATACTATATCCAGCACTTGCACTTTTTTTCAGTGGGGTATTTTGTTAGCACGGTATGGCTAACTGCAGATGCATGGGAATGTTTGTTTAAATAATGCATTTTTAGAACCATTTTATATTTTTCCTTAAAAAGCACGTATATATAAAGCAGAGTTGTTTAACTAAATAGGAGTATAGGATAAGTACCCACGTTTTTTTTCCCAAAACATACAGTGAAAAATTGGTTGTACACAAATTGGTTTACACTTTAGGGTTAGCGCAATACATCTATTGTTTAAATGTTTTTCTTAAGCTGGAACAGGGGCCTTAGTCAAGGGAATTATTAACAGTTCCAAATACCAGTCAATATTGGCACCAAACCTTCAGGCTTCTGCTAGAAAGCTGAACATAAAGAGACACTTCATCTTTCAGCATGACGACCCAAAGCATGCATCCAAAACAACAAAGGAATGGCTTCACCAGAAGATTAAAGTTTTGGAATGGCCAAGCCAGAGCCCAGACCTGAATCCGATTGAAAATCCGTGGGGTGATCTGAAGAGGGCCGTGCACAGGAGATGCCCCCGCAATCTGACAGATTTAGAGTGTTTTTATAAAAAGGAGAGTGAGCAAATATTGCAAAGTCAAGATGTGCTATGCTGATACTCATACCCAAAAGCGCTGCAATAAAATCAAATGGTTCGTCAACAAAGTATTAGTTTAAAGGTGTGCAACCATTTTCTTTTATTTAACAGAAAGATTATTATTACTTCCCGCCGCCTAAAAGATTTCCGTTTGTTGTTTAACAGATTTGTACAGTTTATAGGATATATTAAAAGGTGGAAAAGTTATTTATCTGTCTCAATTCTTTACATTGAAAAAAACTGACATTTTAACAGGGGTGGGTAGACTTTTTATATCCACGGTATACCTTTACTATACCCAAAAAGACTCAGTGCTGTAATAAAATCAAAAAGGTGCTTCAACAAAGTATTAGTTTAAGGGTGTACACACTAATGCAACCATATTTTAGTTTTAACTTCCCCTCACCTAAAAGATTTCAGTTTGTTGTTCACTTGATTTGTATAGTTTATAGGTCACATTAACCACTTAAGGACCGGACCAATATGCTGGCAAATGACCCAAGGGGTTTTTGCGATTCGGCACTGCGTCGCTTTAACAGATAATTGCGCGGTCATGCGACGTGGCTCCCAAACAAAATTTGCGTCCTTTTCTTTACACAAATAGAGCTTTCTTTTGGTGGTATTTGATCGCCTCTGCGATTTTTTTTTTTGTGCTATATACAAAAATAGAGCGACATTTTTGAAAAAAAAAAATCAATATTTTTTACTTTTTGTTATAAGAAAATCAATAAACTAAATTTTAGTCAAACATTTAGGCCAAAATGTATTTAGCCACATTAGTAAAAAAAAAAAAAAATCGTAATAATAAAAAAAAAAAAATAGCTACCTAGCGGGAACAGCGACACTAATACAGCGATCAGAAAAGTGATCACTTAGTGATGCTGGCAATAGGGAGTGAAAGGGTTAACTAGGGCGGTGATCAAGGGGTTAAAACTTTATTAGGGGGGGTACGGGGGCTACCCAGGACCTAACACTAACTGACTTTCACACTGCCACTAAATACAGTAATCATACATGTATGATTACTGCATTCAGTGACACTGTGACAGGGGGGGGGGCGATTGCGGGGGTTAAATGTGCCTATATGTAGTGGTTGAAAAAAACGCAGAGGGAGAGATCACATCGCTTCCTCCTTCCTGTGTTTACACAGGAGGAGGAAGTGACAGGGCGGGGGGCGCGCGCATTGGCTGAGAGCAATCCGGAGGAGGCGGACAAAAACGAATAGCCGTCCCCTCATCCCGGATCGCTCGTACAGCCGCGCGGACGGCCGCATGTACCGGGGGGGGGGGGGGGGGTCCGATCGGACCCCCGACCCACCTTAAGGCACCAACTTATACGTTGATGTGCCTGTCGGTGCCATTGTGCCGACGTAAATGTACATGCGGCGGTCCTTAAGTGGTTAAAGGTGGAAAAAGTTCTGATTTTTTTTATCTTTGTCTCATTTTTGGACATCACAAAAATCTGTATATGTGTTTTTTTCTGATAGGAGTTTGAAGGACTTTTTTTTAGAAGTCTCTTTTGGCAACCTTTGGTTATCCAACTTTAGGATGAAGTGAAATCTCATTAAGGGTTCTTTTCTTTCATATTTAACCACTTCCCACCTGGACTTTGAGTGGGGATTCCCTGCACTGTAAGAACAATCACAGTGGCAGTTGAGCTGCTTGATCATTCTTACAGGTGGCGGGAGGCTCTGAAGGAGGTTGGTCCTTTAAAAACGTGGTAGCCGGTTGGGTCCTGAATAGAGCCCCCTTCCCTCGGTTGGAGGTCACGGTCAACCACGAATGAATAACCACATAGGTGACATGATGAGCTTTTATTATTGCGCCATTTGTGAGTTGACATCTATATGTTTATTATCACTATTCCTCAAATACAATGGAGAATACACTAGGCCAGTGCACCCTCTTTTCTACAGTACAGTCAGGACAACCCCAGTCCTACAGCAAGGCTACTTATGAATTATCCACTGTTCAACCGGGAATCACAACCACTACACTCATGCAGAAGTGTGTTTTATTTTATTTTTTAATACTCAGTGTTTCTTGTATTGTAATAAGGTTGTAGATAATGATGAATGTCATTCTGTCTAGATTGTTGGGTGTATTAATATACCAATGGCTCCTGAAGAAGTGGATTAAGCCCAGGAAACGCGTGAGCCTTGAGATCATCACGTTTGAATATGATACACCATATTGTTTTTTTTATTTATAATTCTGTATGTTATAGGTTGTTTTTATGTGAAATGATGGTGCTATAGGATTTTATAAAGCCGAGTTAACAAACTTGTAATTTTAGATTTAAAAAAATGCTGTGCCTAAAAAGTCTTATTTGAATTTTTGTAGCCCCATTAGATATGAACAGCGGGAAGATCTTTTCAATGTCTAGCAGGAAAAGAGCAACAAACAGCACGCCTCCAAATCGCACTGCAGCACTCGGTACCACAGTGTTAAACCCTTCCACAGCAAGCTGGCAGGAACTGAAAGATTAAAAGACACCCACCGACTAATAAAAGTGAAGGAGTTCCGGGTGCCTGAGCCGAAAAGCCCACTCCCAGAAGTGAGCGTCTGAGACATAACAAGTACAAAGGCAATGCTAACAAAGAGGGGAGGGCAAAGATTAGGGTGAGGACGGAGCAGGCCTATTACATGTACAGTTTAATGGTAAAGAATTTAAGTATTTAATTTCATATGAGGGAATGATTAATCATCACTTCCCCGATATCGCAACATGGTCAACATCATCCCCATTAATGATGAGAATTGGAATAGAATAAACTGCACAGGGTGGCATAAATATATATATATATAAAAAAAACGCTAAAATAGATTTGCTTAAGTGTAAATGCATGCATTATTTTTAACTTGCTATTTCAAAGTGTGGAAAAAAAGGCTTTAGCTCCGATTTTAAATAAGCTATAGATGACCTTTAATAATGCGGTTGAATGAATATCTAAAAATAAACTATGCACACAGAATTAAGCCCCTTACACACGATCCGAAAATCGTACGAAAAATTCCGCATTCGGATCGATCGTATGATACATCGGATTGTCAGTACAGAGCTTTCGAGAGCCGATGAGGACAATTCATCCGATATTATTCTATCGAACATGCACAGAATTTTTTTTCGGACAATGCCAGATTGTACAATTTTAGTTTAAGCAGTACAGCTTTCGTTTGAAAATGCAATACTAATACATTACAACACATGACATCACTTACGAATTTTTATTCTGTTGTAGGAGAATTTTTGTGACTTTAGTAAACTCAGATTCGAAGTGAGATTAGCATGCAAAAAAGAACCCGGACGATCATTCGTCCGATAATGGGATCGCGTGTACAGGGCATTAGAAGAATGTAAACACAAAAAGGGAAAAAACAAACACTGTATATATACACAGTATTTAATTTTATTTAATTTCAGTGCTTTCATAAAATAAATAAACCATGGTGAGGATAGGGGAACACAGGCATGGGGACAGCATGGTGACAAATGATTCAGCACTGTAGACTTATAAAGCTTTTGATTATATACATAGACATCAACAACAAGTATATACAAAACTGCAGCAAGAAGAGAAAAGTGTGGAAGGGCATTATGGGCATTTAAACAGACTTCTGAAACTCGTCAATGAAGATTGAACCTCCTCTACCTCCGGACAAACAGAATAATAATAATAATAAAAAAAAGAAAAAAAATATTTTGCGTCAGACTAAAAAAAGGCATGCAGTGCAGAACTACAAGTTACAGCATAAACTAGCATGCCAAGATCAGACAACAGAAGGCGTGCCAGAGAGCTTTCAAGGCTACCTCAAACTTCTCAAAGCTGGTCGTGGCATGCTGTCACTTGTAGTTCCACTACAGCTAGCACATTACAAGTCACCTAAACCTGCTTTAAAGTACGTAAAACCTTCAGTACCAACCTATAAATTCAAGTAATACTTCAAAACGTAAAACTTGTGCAAAAAAATAAAATAAAATAATAATAATAATACTCTCAAAAATATATTATTTAAATATTTTATGTGCCATGTTTAATTTAAACTGTAACATAAATTCACATTACGTTTAGTGAAGTCGTACAGGGAGGGGAACGGAAACAAAAGTCCAAAGTGCATTCCATCTCAAAATAAAAAGAGCGTTTAGTGTTTTCAGGGTTTCTTTTTAAAGCTGAAAGCTGTAACAAATGGCCCCCGATTGTAAGCAGGTCAAACAATCCTTCAGATTATGAAAAAACAACTTGGTTTTCTTGAATGCAAAGATTTCTTTTTTTTTTTTGAAGAAAGCAAAATAAAAATATTTCCTTCAAACAATAAATAACCTACCTCAGAAAACAAAAAAAATAAAATTATATAATGTACATTTTCAACATAAGCACACAAGCTTCTCTGAAGTGTGCTTTTTGCAGAGTACACAGCAACAAATATTAAGATTATTTCAATTTGAACACATCATAAAACCATTAAAGAGGACTGTGTTGATCTTTAAGTGCACCATGATTTCGTAGTGCTCAGTGTGGAATATACCTACTTTCTATACCATACACTTTCAGGGATAAATAAGTCAGAGCAAATATTCCTTGAGGGAAGGAAAAAAAAAAATCTGCCGTACCACTATATAAAAAAAAAAACCACTTTGAAAAAAATGTTGTATTTAGTTCAAATCATGAATTTTCAAGCATAAAATCCGTCAAAGTTATTCATTGTATGTGTTAAGGGGCAACTGTATATCATTTCTACAGGTCAGTCACTCCTATCGATCCAAAATCAGCAGCGAATAGGGCAGCAGGTGATACTTACTTGCAGACACTTTGATTTTGAGTTCTGGTATTTTTCAGACATAGGCTAACATAATCAGAAAGGCAGCCATATTGTCGAGCTGTCAGTAGCTATTGAGAACCGTTGCTGTATAAGTGAAATGGAACATTTATATCAGGATGCTCAGGGACCCGACACAGTGGAGGTTTCTATCCAGCACTGGGAACTTTCACTGCCTGGCAGTGTGTGTAAATCTGCAGCGGTGTGCTGTGTCTCAGAACTAGCACCACTTCTGGGGGTCAGTCGATGACAGCCTCCAGGGCTGTCTGGGAGCCTCAGCTTGGGTGGTACAGACCATCCTCACAGATAGATACCCTTTTAAAATTAGGAAAATGCTTATCCGGGATTTGAGACATGCTCCTTTAAATTCCATGAAGAGGGGAAAAAAAAAACATTACAATATTACAGCAGAACACAGTTGGCAAAGAAGTTTGAAGACTGCATCTTCTTTAGGTCAAATTTGTTTCAGGGAAGGTGAACTTTGAACCAGGATGTACATGAATGTACAATAGGAACAGTTTTTTTTAACGTGTAAAATCTTCATGTTAAAATTCCATTTGGTGAGGAAAAAAAAAAAAAAACATTCAAAGTGCTGCAGAATTTGTATCCGCTGAAGGCATAAACATGGTCTCTAAAGCCAAAGTGATCCGTTACCTCATCAGCGAAGCTTCACTTGTACATGGGATTTGTCTTCTTTGGCAGCGCAGGTCGCTTAGCTTGCCACAAGTGGTTATGGATAGTCAGTGCATCGACACTCACTGACATGGTTTTGGCGGGGATGACAGTAAATTGCTTCCTGTCTGAGCTGTACTTGTACAGTTTGTCGATCATTTTCTTGCTGATGCTCTTTGGGCCTGTTCCAGTCAGCTTGCAGATTTCCTCGGAGTCAGGAAAATAAGAATAAAGTGATCGAAACTGGCATCCAGCATCTCGGAACAGGATTATGAAGTGGTTGGCGTCGCACTTTTCTAGCTCCTGCATTTTGTAACAGAAATCAAAGTACATGAATACAAAGCCAATATAGAAAAACACACAATTATTAAAACATCAATCCCAACACAATAAAAGCATATAGGATCTGTTCTACAAAAGATGAAAGCAATTAAAAGTAATATCCCTGTTGTGTTATGAAGGACACCACCAAGCTCTGTATGTTTTTTGGAGTTAATGTTAATAGTAATCACACCCACCCTAAGATCTCTCCCTCTGGCAAGCCCACCTAAGTACATTCCCTTCCAAGGGGTTACACAATAGCCAGATTTCAACATCCAGCTGTGTGCCAACTTACATTTTGAAGATGAAAGTGACTGTACGGGTTGAAAGATTATTTCATGCATTTTGAAAGTAAACTAAATGAAGACCATATACTTTTTTTTCACTACTCTAAATAGACAAATGGTAAAATCTGCATTAATACGGGTTATGGGTTACTAAAAATTATTAAGCTTTGAACTGCTCTATGTAACAAGACAAAAATAAAAAGTTTATTTCACTTACATCCAAAGTTTGATTCTTCAGTGCTTCATTTACCTTCCCAGCCAGACAGCAATGAGCTATAGCATTGTGAATTATTGGTTTATTTGACTTGCTGCTCGGCTCCTTATAAAGTTTTGGACCTAGAAAAGCAGCAGAAAACTTGTTATAATACTGTACTGGGTTCCCCTTGGCCTAGAATATATGCAATTAATTTTCATATCAGACAAGACATTAGAATGTGGGCTCCCCTGATGCAGAGATTCATCTAAATCAATAAGTGTTCTCAATATAGCACTATGGCATATGTCAGAGCTATATGAAGGTATATTAGTGTATGACTGTGCTTGGGGGCATTAAAGTGCAAGTAAACTATTTATAAATTAAGTGCATTACTTAAGATAGCCATTAACCACCAAGTCCCGGACCATTTTGCTGGTCAAAGACAGGCCACTTTTTGCAATTCGGCACTGCGTCGCTTTAACGGACAATTACGCGGTCGTGCGACGTGGCTCCCAAACAAAATTTACGCCATTTATTTTCCCAAAAATAAAGCATTTTTTTGGTGGTATTTGATCACCTCTGCAATTTTATTGTTTGCGCTAAACAAAGAGCGATAATTTTGAAAAAAAAAAAAAAAATTCAAGAATTTTTACTTTTTGCTATAATATCCCCCCAATTTTTTTCCCCTCAATTTAGGCCGATACATATTCTACATCATTTTGGTGGGAAAAAAAACCCGCAATAAGCGTTTATTGATCGGTTTGCACAAAAGTTATAGCGTCTACAAAATAGGGGGTCGTTTTATGGCCTTTTTATAAAAAAAATTACTACTAATAGCGGCGATCACCGATTTTTAATGTGACTGCGACATTATGGCGGACACTTGAAGTGTCGCTTGAAGTGTTCAGAATTAAATACTTAAATTTAACTGGCTTGTTATTGGATTATTACACATGTACTACTATTTTAAGATTTATCTTTACCCGGTTAGGTCCAAAGTTATTTTACCCCCTCTTTGAACGTAGCTTTGCTATTTATTTATTTTAAGCAACTCTTCTGCACTCAAAAGGTTCCTGAAGCAGTTCACCGTGAAACAGGTTGAGCTGGGAGCAAAAGGGATGGTGGCATCCCCCGTTAAAATATTATGTTAAAATGGTCATTTACCTATACTACCATTTCAAAGTGGTGGTTCCTTCAAAATAATAGGGTGCATTTTAAACATTGTGTATGGTTAATTTTTAACTGATTTTAATATAACATATCAAATTTTGTATGTTTTTACAAGTTGGTTGTAGTGCCTAAAAAGTCCATATTTTCTAAAAACTTTGCATTATTATTTTGTACCCTGGCTAACCTTGTAGAAGAGAGGTCCAATGCTGTAGAGACAGAGCTGATGGCTCTCTGTTTTAGAATGTTAAAGAGTAGTTATAACTCCTGCGGGGACCATGTCCCCTGAACAGACAGCGAGTAATTAACTGCACGCCAACCTGTAAGCCGTGCATCGGTCATTACCTTGTTCCAAGTCTTGTGAACATTGACTTCCACAATACCTGGGCAGGATTGGAGATTCACTAGGTCAGTGAAATATTTGCCTGATTAGACAGTAGAATTGGGTGATCCAAGCATTGAATTTGCTTGTTCCATGCCTTGGGGAATGTTAGATTGATTGGGTCTGGCATAAATTTGAGCAAAGGGAACCGTCTTGAAGAAGGACATAATGGGGTCGAGAATCCCCAAGCAAAAGCAAATTAAGGGGCATTGTTGTGACCCGAGGGTCTGGGAGCTGGACTTTTTTTTAAATTAGACCCATGTATTGCAGATAAGGTGACTGTAGGGCACACTTTGGAAAAGATTTAAAGGAACTTTTTTTTTTGTATGTTGGCAGACAATGTCCTGGCTGAAAATCCCTTCAGCAAGAGATTGTCCAGATAAACCAAGGGCATCCATGCCACAGGTTAGAAGAGGGGCAAGCACTTTTGTCACCACTAAGCAGAAGAGAGCCTGAATGGTCGTGCCACAAACTGCAAGAACTGGTCTCCTAAAGGCAAAAATGGCATATGGAGATGAATGAGAAGCATCTTGTTTATCTACTGATGCAATAAATTCTCCTCGTTTGAAGGAAGCAATTGCAGGTCTTGTAGATTACATCTGGAATTTTGGCACACAAAGAAATCTGGTTAGCGATTCTAAGTTCAGTATTGGATGTATGCCCCCATTTGATTTTGGGACTGTGAATAGGTCTACAAAGAAACCTTTAAATCATTATTTTGAAGGAACTGCTATAACCACTTGCGTCTGAAGGTGGTCTGAAACTGGCAGATTCAAGGGTATAAAAGCAAGGATGGGGTAGGGATAGAAAAGCCAATCTTGTAACTAGTGGTGCACCAAGATGAAAATTTCAGTGCCAAAAACAAACCGAAAAAGAGTTTTCGTTAAAATAAAGGTTTTAAAATTTTAATTAAATGTTGCTACCGTTTTTGCATTGAAGTCAATAGGACGCGATTTTGCATTGAAGTCACTAACCACTTAAAGACTAGGCCTTTTCTGGAACTTTTTGTTTAAAAGGTTTTACATTTTTTATTTTTGCTAGAAAATTACTTAGAACACATACACATATAAATAAAATGAAAAAAATCGGGAGAATAAGATAGCGATAGCTGCAATAAATTATGTCACAAAGTATTTGCGCAGCAGTCTTTCAAACACAATTTTTTGGGAATAAAAAAACAAAAAAAACCCACTTAAACCACCTCAATACTGGGTACATAAACCCCAAGGCATTTTTCAGCTTTCGGCGCTGTCGCACTTTGAATGACAATTGCGCGATCATGCAACACTGTACCCAAATGAATTTTTATAGTTTTTTTTCCCACAAATACTAGCTTTCTTTTGGTGGTATTTGATCACCTCTGCGGTTTTTATTTTGTTTCGCTATTAACAAAGTGACAAGTTTGAAATAAAAAAAACACACAATATTGTTTACTTTTTGCGATAATAAAATATTCCAAATTTATTAAAAAAGAAAAAAAAAATCCTCGATTTAGGCCGATGTGTATGCTACATATTTTTGGTTAAAAAAAAAAAATCGAAGTGTATATTGATTTGCACAAAAGTTATAGCAAATTATGGCATTTTGTTTTACTAGTAAATACATTTTTATCGTGACTGCTGTGGACATATCAGACACTTGAAACTATTTTGGGACCATTCACATTTATACAGCGATCAGTGCTATAAAAATGCATTGATTACTGTGTAAATGTGACTGGGAAATAAAGGATTAACACTAAGGGGCGATCAAGGGGTTAAATGTGTGTCCTAGGGAGTGATTCTAACTGTAGGGGGAGAAGACTCAAAAGGGCAGGAGACCGATCGATGATTCCACTGTACTATGAACACACCATTGGTCTCCGCTCACTTGACAGGACGTGCCATGTCATTGGCTGTGTCAATGGCAATCGCGTGTGTGCCCGCCGGACATCACGGCCGCTGGGCATGTGCACCTGTACCCGCGCACCCCCTAGTACAGTGATGGCGAACGTGTGGCACGCGTGCCAGAGCTGGCACTCCGAGCCCTCTCTGTGGGCACGCAGCAAGGATAGCAGAGGGAATCCCCCATCAAGGCAGTCACTTGCACTGGCCGGTGTAGGCACGGAGGAGCCGACTCTGTTCCTATCGTGAGTGCAATCGAGCAGTGCGAGTTTGATTGGGCAGTGGGGTGGCAGACACGAGTAAAGCCCTCCCTGCATGCAATGAAGGCAGCCCATTGGAAAGGACACAGAGGGAGTGTCTGCTCTGTAAGCAGCGTGTGATGCCTCTGTAATGATGTGTATGGAGGAGAAGAACTCCTCCCTTCCTGGACGTGGAGAACGGCTTCCTGTGCAGGGGCTCGAGTGCTAAAGCATGGCAATGTGGAGGACTTTGTACATACACAGGTAGGACAGTGCTATGGGGGAAAGGGGGGTGAGGACACTGCTGTGTATGTGGGGGTATGTGAAGGAAGGGACAGAGAACACTGCTTTGGGAAGTGCCTTCACATCACCCCCCTGATCCCTGCACCCGCATCCATCTCTGATCCCTGCACCCGCACCCATCTCTGATCCCTGCACCCGCACCCATCTCTGATCCCTGCACCCGCACCCATCTCTGATCCCTGCACCCGCACCCATCTCTGATCCCTGCACCCGCACCCATCTCTGATCCCTGCACCCGCACCCATCTCTGATCCCTGCACCCGCACCCATCTCTGATCCCTGCACCCATCTCTGATCCCTGCACCCATCTCTGATCCCTGCACCCATCTCTGATCCCTGCACCCATCTCTGATCCCTGCACCCATCTCTGATCCCTGCACCCATCTCTGATCCCTGCACCCATCTCTGATCCCTGCACCCATCTCTGATCCCTGCACCCATCTCTGATCCCTGCACCCATCTCTGATCCCTGCACCCGCACCCATCTCTGATCCCTGCACCCGCACCCATCTCTGATCCCTGCACCCGCACCCATCTCTGATCCCTGCACGTGCACCCATCTCTGATCCCTGTACGTGCACCCATCTCTGATCCCTGCACCCGCACCCATCTCTGATCCCTGCACCCGCACCCATCTCTGATCCCTGCACCCGCACCCATCTCTGATCCCTGCACGTGCACCCATCTCTGATCCCTGTACGTGCACCCATCTCTGATCCCTGTACGTGCATCCATCTCTGATCCCTGTACGTGCATCCATCTCTGATCCCTGTACGTGCATCCATCTCTGATCCCTGTACGTGCATCCATCTCTGATCCCTGTACGTGCATCCATCTCTGATCCCTGTACGTGCATCCATCTCTGATCCCTGTACGTGCATCCATCTCTGATCCCTGTACGTGCATCCATCTCTGATCCCTGTACATGCATCCATCTCTGATCCCTGTACATGCATCCATCTCTGATCCCTGTACATGCATCCATCTCTGATCCCTGTACATGCATCCATCTCTGATCCCTGTACATGCATCCATCTCTGATCCCAGTACATGCATCCATCCCAGTATTCTGAGCTTAACACACTCCTTTGAAAAAGCACAAAATAGTTTTTTTTGGGCAGAATTGTATGTTTTTGGTCCCTTAGGGCTCATTCAGTCGGATGATCAGTCCCTTTCTCTGTACAGAGCAGCTGGTAGGTTTAATTTCATGTTGGCACCTTAAAAAAAATAAGTTGGTTTTGTGTCGCTGTTTGGGCACTCGGGCTCAAAAAGGTTCGCCATCACTGCCCTAGAGGCTGAGAAGCCGAGGATGCCATACGACGCCCGGTCATAACAAGAGCCCCGGCGGGCGGCAGATGGTTAGTTAAAAAAAAAAAACTATTTACCACAACGTTTTTGTATAATATGAAAGCGGTTATTCCGAGTAAATATCAGATACTCGACATGCCACATGACAGGTCCTCTTTATTGAGAGATCTGGGGTCAAACTCACCCCATGTTGCTAATTTACCTCTAAAAACAAGAGAAAAAATATAGGATTGTTGTACTTACAGTAAAATCCCTTTCTCAGAGTTTATGGACGGACACAGCCTTAATCTTGACAAAGTGGGTATTAGCCTTCATTCAGAAATGACTAGGCAGAAACTCATAGAAAGTGTTAACACCACATCACACACCACCCTCTGGGTATACCCCTCTCTGTGCATCTCGCAAATCAGTTAGTCAAAAAGCAGTACAAACATAAAAAGAAGGGGTGGGTGCTGTGTCCATCCATGAACTCAGAGAAAAGGATTTTACGGCGAGCACAAAAAAAGGGATTTTTAAATACAGCTTACCTGTAAAATCCTTTTCTTGGAGTACATCACGGGACACAGAGCGGCATATTCATAACTATATGGGTTATATGGAGTACCTTCAGGTGTGGACACTGGCAATCTCAAACAAACAGGAAGTCCCTCCCTATATAACCCCCTCCCCTAGAGGGAGTCCCTCAGTTTTGTAGCAAGCAGTATGCCTCCCAAAATGTTCCCAAAAAGAGCTCTGTGTCCCGTGATGTACTCCAAGAAAAGGATTTTACAGGTAAGCTGTATTTAAAAATCCCTTTTTCTTTCTCGTACATCACGGGACACAGAGCGGCATATTCATTACTATATGGGATGTCCGAAAGCAATGCTTTAATGAGGGGAGGGAGACATCTTCCAAAGAAGGATTTAATTTAGAGGTATACTCAAATACTAGTAAATCCAACTTAAACGAGAAATGTAAATCTCAAATCAAATCAAGGGAGCCCCCTCAGATCCTGAGGAGCTTGAATCGCGGCCTGTAGTACTGACTGCCCAAAGGCTGTATCCGCATTCCTTCTTACGTCCATTTGATAAAATTTTGTAAACATGTGGACTGACGACCACGTTGCTGCCTTGCATATTCGAGCCATAGAGATCTGATGATGATGTGCTGCCCAGGAGGTGCCCATGGCCCTGGTAGAATGGGCCTTTGCCGACAAAGGAGGAGGCAACCTCTTCAAACCGCAGGCCTGAACGATTAATTGTTTAATCCATCTTGCGATGGTGGATCAAGCAGCTGCCTGACCCATCTTGGGCCCTTCCGGTAAAACGAACACCACATCTGTTTTCCGAACCTTCTCTGTAGCTTTAAGATAGGCCTTTATGGCCCTGACAATATCCAACATATGCAGCAACCCCTCCTTTCTAGAGGTGGGTTTTGGAAGAAGGATGGAAGTACCACATCCTGGTTCAGGTGGAAACTGGATATAACCTTTGGTAGAAAGGAAGAATGAGGACGGAACCCCGCCCTATCCTTATGTAAAATGAGATATGGTTCCTTACAAGATAAGGCTGCCGATTCCGATACTCTCCTGGCCGAAACTATGGTGATCAGAAATACCGACTTTCTAGTCAGTAAAACCAAGGTACCTCAGCCAACGGCTCAAGGGGTTGTTTCTGTAGAGTTGACAGAACAAGATTTAAGTCCCATGGACAAAGTGGTGATTTGACCGGAGGATTAACACGTAAGACTCCCTGTACGAAGATCTTAACCAGCGAGTGGGCGGCCAGCGGCCTCTGAAATCACACTGATAAGGCTGAAATCTGTCCCTAGATCGTGCTTAATGCCAGGCCTTTATCCACTCCTAGCTGGAGGAAACGTAATACTCTATCAATGGTATACTTGCGGGAAACCCATCTCTTAGCCTCACACCAGCCTACGTAGGCCCTCCAAACCCTGTAACAAAATTACCCTGGAGGCCGGCTTTCTAGCCTCAATGAGGGTAGGGATTACCTGCCTAGACAGACCTCTACCCCTGAGAATCAGGGATTCAGCCGCCAGGCCGTCAAATTTAGACGCCGTAATGCAGGGTGGAGGATCGGGCCTTGTGAGAGTAGGTCTGGCCCTAGAGGAAGAGTCCAAGGGCCTCCCGCTGCCAATTTCAGGACTAGTGAGTACCATGCCCTCCGGTACCAAGCTGGGGCTACCAGGATAACCAGCCTGTGGTATGATCCTGCGCCGCAGGCGGGGTAGTAACTGCAGTGGGGGAAATGCATATAGAAGTTATGATTGATGCCAAGGGCAAACCAACACATCGGTTCCGCAGGCCATAGGGTCCCTCGTTCGAGACATGAACCTGTCTAGCTTCTTGTTGAATCCTGATGCCATGACCTCCACGTCTGGCACTCCCCACTTCTGGCAGATTGTCTGAAAAAACTTGTGGATGCAGAGACCACTCCCCCGGCGACAGGGTTTGGCGACTTAGGAAGTACGCCTGCAGGTTGTCCACCTCGGAAATGAATGTCGCCGATATGCAGGGTACATAAACCTCTGCCCACCGAAAAACCAAGTTCCTCTCACTCTGAGTGGCTTGACTCTTGGTTCCCCCTTGGTGGTTCACCTATATGCCACCGCTGTGGCCTTGTCTGAATGACTTCTACAGTGGTAGATCCTCTAGGTTCTGTCCCTTTTGGCGATGGGGATCTAGTCCGCTTCTTGCCAGAAAAAGAGCCAGCGATTATAGCTGTTAACCTCTTTTCTCTAGCCCCCCTAGGGTGACGACTAGCATCTCCTCTGTGATAACACAGGGTTGGGCCGACCTGGGCCAGCCTCAGCACCAGACCCCCTTAATGGCTTATCCAGGGTGACCCCTATAGGAATAACCTGTGGGGAAAGTATTGGCATATTATCAGAACCAGAGGAGGAACCCCTTTCTCTTTGCCCTTTCTCTTTATTTTTTTGTTTTGTTTTTTTTTGTTTTGATCCTGAACCCTTGGAAGCCATAATAGCAAACCGAAGGACTCCGCTTACAACAACAGACTGTTATAGCCAGGAGTACAAAAAAATAAGGTTTAGGGGACAATAGGATCACTAATGCCCCAAAACCGGTGGGGCTCAGTATGTTTTCTTTTATATATTATTCACCACATACAGCCCCACCCCCAACATGTTTGCCAGCATTCAACCTGTTGCCAAGGGGATTTTGGCTTAACAAAAAGTATTGGAGCTGACTCCAGTATGTAGTACCCCTTCTCGCCACCGGGAGTCACTGTGCTGCCAGCTCTACGTCCTCTCTCTCTCCAGCTCAGCTGAACTGAGCTAAGAACGCGCCTGCTGTGTATAACAGCAATTAAAGGCACGCCCACTCTACACTGCAGTCACGCTCCCCGACCCCCCCCCCCCCCCCTCCCGAACGGCGCGAACATTTTCTATATGCATGCGCGCGTGCACGCGCGCGCGACTGTCGGGGGAGGAGAGCCCAGGAGGAGACGCACTCTGGAGCCCAGGAATGCAGGTTGGAGGACGCATCAGGCGGCAGATTTGAATCCCGGCAAGGTAAGGCTAACACAGGCCCCTAAGGAGTCCCTTTAGCCTAGAGACAGATTTTTTTTTTTTTTTTCTTTTTAAAAGATCTTCAACCAGCGAGCAGCAGGTAGCTAGCAAACATACATAGATAGGTAGGGGGATCAAGTTATGGGGGGAAACATTTCAGGGCATCCTGTCTATCAGACATAGTGACCATGGTGTCAATGCAGAGCATACTCAGGCTACCCCCCTTAAGATCTCCCCTGGAGAGCCTGCTGTCGAACCAAGTCCCGCAGGCTCCCCTCTTACCTGCTCCATGCCGCAGGACGTTTTGCAAAACGGTCCAATCTTCTCCCATCTCCGTGGGTAGCGTAGTAGACCTTCAGGCCCTGGGGTCCTATGAAGGTACCCACTGTCCTGGACCTATATAGCACCCTGGCAAACAGGAACTTATGGTCTTTACGAACTCCAAGTCCTGGGTCCAGCCCTCCAAAGAGGAGCATTATAGGCAAAACCCCACGGTTTGGGGCCCGGGTACTGTCCACTTTGGCACTGAGGCTCCTTGGACAGATCCGGTTAGCCCGCCCTTAATCCCAAGGATGTGGAGCAAAGCTATTCCGTGACCAACACCTAAGACACTGGCGAAAAAACTGAGGGACTCCCTCTAGGGGAGGGGGTTATATAGGGAGGGGACTTCCTGTTTGTTTGAGATTGCCAGTGTCCACACCTGAAGGTACTCCATATAACCCATATAGTAATGAATATGCCGCTCTGTGTCCCGTGATGTACAAGAAAGAAATCCTATTTTCTCTTTCGTTCATGGATGGACACAGCCTAATCTTGACAAAGTGTGACGTCCCAAAGCAGTGTCAAAAACAGGGGGGGGGGACTGCATAAAAATAAACTTCACCCCAAAACAAAAACAGAACTCCTCAACTTGAGGAGTTGCAACTCTAAACAGCCACCTGCAAAACTTTGCAGCCGAAAGAAGCATCCGAAGATGCACTCACATCAACCTTGTAGAATTTAGTGAAAGTGTGAACAGGCGACCAAGTCGCCGCCTTACACACACCTGAGAAACGGACGCTTGATGTCAGAAAGCCCAAGGAGCCACCTATTGTCCTGGTCGAATGCGCCGTGACAGGAAAGGGCGTAAGCCTGAATCACTATCTGTCGGATCCACCTCGAGATGGTGGCCAACGAGACCGACAGGCTCTTCTTAGGGCCAGCCACTGAAACAAACAGTGAGTCTGACCCCCAGAACGGAGCAGCAGCGGACAAGTATACTCTCAGAGCTTGGACAACGTCCAAGGAATGCAACGCCACCTAATTAGGAAGCGACAGATGAGGACACAAGGATGGAAGTACAATGTCCTCATTGAGATGGAAGGCCGAAACGACCTTAGAAAGAAAGGAAGGTTGCTGATGCAGTACCACTTTATCCTTGTGGAAGATTAGATAAGGAGCCTTGGATGACAAGGCTGCCAGCTCAGAAACCCATCTGCCGTAACAGCCACCAAAAAGACCACTTTCTGAGAAAGTGTCAACAAGGGGATTTCTGTAATGTTTTCAAACGGTGGCTTCTGAAGCACCGAAAGGACAGGGTTCAGGTCCCACGAAGGTAGTGAAGGGGCCACATGCCGAACCCCCGGCACAAACATACTCACTAGAGAGTAAGCCGCCAGGGGTCATCGAAAAAAAGACTGGCAGGGCAGAAATCTGCCAATTAATCATACTTAAAGGATCAGTAAAGGAATTTTTTTTTTTTTAATGCTAAATATCTTGCTTTACCTTATAGCAGTCCTGCTTTCATGTCCTCCATGTCCGTTTTTGCTTAGAAGTTGCTGTAATCCCTTGCTGAACTCCACACTTCCTGCTTGTCTGGCTCCTTATTAAAAAAAAAAAAATCATCCCAGCTTCTCACTGTGGTCCAGATGTGATCGTCCCCATCCTGTGAACTACAGCAGTACGTCTGATCATGAATTAGAGACTTCAAGGGGGTGTGATCAGTGGGTGTTTAAAAGAGCAGAGTACCTCCTCCCTTTGAATCACTTTTGTTTCTTCCCCTGCACTGTCTGGCCGTGTGGGTGGGTTGAATACTTTGAATATTGATCGTTGGGCAGTATAGTGGGAGTTATAGTGGGCGGGTTAGTCAAATTTTGTTACAGAGCGCTCATACCGTTTTTTCTCAACTACGCAAAGGACACTGGGTAATGTAGTTCCCAGCATGATGGCGATGTTGCTCTCATGAACGAGCGCCGTGAATCAGGAAGTCAACTGCAGAAACGAAACTACATAGAAGGGGTATGAATGAATTTAATCCCTTTTCGCTTATTTTAAAAATAAATCACTAAACTATTGTTACTTTTCATGATACAGCAGGGCATTTTAGCAAATACATTTTTTTCCTTTACTGATCCTTTAAGGCAAGCCTTTGGCGGCCGAATAGGAAAGGCGCATGCTCTGGAAAAGTAGTCTGGTGAGCCGTGCACAGGCAGAGCAGTACACAGGTGGTCTCCTTACAATTCTCATTAAGCCATTGGACCTAACAGTATGACCTCTCTGAGCCTGCCCCCTCCTCCAACCAATGTAGCTGGAGAGCAGAAAGTAATGAGTGATGTGGAAGATTGGGAAAATTACCACTCCGGTGCAGCACTCACTAAAAGTTGCCCTGACATGAGAGCGGCAGCCTTCCAGTTTTCTTCTCCTTGTGCTCTATGTAAGTGTCCAACAGTTCAGCCTGAGCACTGTGAGCAGACTGGTCTCAATGTGTGCTGTGCGGTGTCAGTGTGTGCTGTGCTATGGTGTAAATGGCTGTGCAGTTGTGTGGATCTCAGCGCTGGATTGTACTCCCTCCCACTGTGCTGCAGCTCCTCTCCTCACTGCCAGCCTGAATAAAAGGGGGAAGTGGGGACATGCAAGCGTGGAGCCGCACACACAGGCTTCTGATGATGAGAGAGAGAGAGAAAAAGAGAGAAAGAGAGAGAGGATTGGAGTTGCAGAGGAGACAGCAAGAGAATGGGGAAGAGGCCCAGTTCTAGTGCCCTGTCCCTCTGGTCTGTCCCATTTTGTTAAAAGTTGTTGTTGGTAATATTTAATTCTGTAACTCGATTCTGCATAAAACATTTAACATTGTCATTCCATGAGATAATCTACGAGGGCGTGTTTACGGGTGCAATTAGGCGCAGGGCAGTGTATGAATTAGGTGGGGCAACTGGTGGTGAGTAAATCTTGAGGCCTGGCTAGTAGCTCAAGACTTGAAATTTTGAGCCCTGCAATAGACAACACAAAGCCTTCAGAAAAATTGTAGAGAAACATTGGCATATACTGAGGATCGATCCGGTGCCAAGTCAATTTACCATGAATGACCTCATTATCTACAAACATGCACAATCACTAAAAGACAGGCTGGTCACTAGTCAATACATAGGGCATTTAGAGGTGACCCGTGTAAACGCTGGGGGACCTTTAAATGTGGGGGATGCCCTCAGTGTCAATCAACGTAGATAAAGACATCTTACTACCCAATGGACTAAAGTACAGAGCAACCCACTTTGCGAATTGTTGCATTTTGTACTTGTTAACGTGTCCCTGTGGATGCTTCTATGTGGGTAAAATGAAGCTGGAAATACATTAAAGAGTCAGCAGACATGTTCACAGTATGTGGACCTGTAACCCAGACCTCCCTTTAGGTCGACATGCTAGGGATGTACACCAGCGCAATTTTCCAAGCATCAAATTCTTGGTGCTGGACAGGATACACCCTAACACCAGGGGGGGTGACCGGGATAAAATCCTACTTCAAAAAGAAAGACGAGGTGGATAGTGGCCCTACGAGCCACCTTACCGCCAGGCTTGAATAGTGTCATCAGCTATCGGCCCTTCCTGGACGGTTTTAAATCAGGCGTATGGGAAGGTGAGGGTTAAAAAATTTAAGTAATATACCCACCCTTCCGTAAATGACAATACTTACTCGTTTTACTTTCAGTTATTCAGTTTCCTTTCTTACTTTTATTATTTTTACTTTTAGTTTACATATTATCTTCTGTGTCGCATACCATTATTCCTCTCCTCATGCCCACATACACCCCAATAGTCCCGTGTAGCAATTGGACTACAGGCAAGAATGGACAGGGATTCGATTTACCCTTGAGACCATTGTAGTTATATCTGTGTGTCTGTGCATTTCTCTCTAACATTTAAGTATGCTGGGACTGAATATCATTGAATTCCCACAGGGTCTCGTATAGGACTTAAATGGATCTATATGAAGCATGGCATTGATTGAGCCTGACATGCAAGTACCATGAGGTATCTATATTTTGTATATCTCTGAGTGTTATAATTGTGTCTGACCACTAGATGGGAGCATCTGAATGGAGTTCCATCTCCTTGACTAATGGAGTGAGCGGAGGTGCCCTGGCTTCATGTGTTGCTGTAGCCTAGTGATGCGGAATGGTGTGGAGATTATATGCCCCATTCACGCCAGATATTAGTCCTGCGCAGGACCATGGCGCATGCATAAGGCAGCGGCGCGCGTGCTCATGCACGGTGGTATGGCGCGGGCATTCTGTGCCATTATTGAAATAGACCCCAGGCAATTGGGAAGACTAGGCACCACACAGGAGGGAAAACGCAAGTCATTTGGACAAGTCTGTATATGGAGGTAAGTACCCTTGCACTGGGGCTTGTTGTAACTGATCTACATGTGCTAATTGGCCAATCTGAGCTATCCTTTGTCTCAATTACAGAAACGGGGGGAATAATATTAGTGCAGCAGCTATTAAAATGATGATTCTTTGAGCCATCCACTAGTTGGGATTACCTTATTTAAAGTCCAAACAGTGCTGTATGTTCATCTGCTGAGCCTATATTAGTAACTATATACTTTGATTATATTCATTTTGCCTGATCTTCTACCTCTGTCCACACTGGGTGCTAGTTAGCGGATCTGGTGGCCATTATCCTCACATTCTCGCCATGCATAGGTATGATATACTTTCTGTCCATCTGTCCTTTCTATCGATTAAAATGCATGTGCCTCCATTGTGGGGATGCTCATTGTTTAGGCTGCATTCACATCTAGGCGTCGGCGGCAGCAGGCGTATTCGGGCGACATGCAATAGGCGTTTTGTCCCCGCGATTTGCGGCGACAAAACGCCTATTGCTTTTTTGCTGGAGGGCAGAATTTACACTGTCGGCTATGGCCGAACGCCCGATACGCCTGAAAAAAAGGGTCCGGGACTTGTTTCAGGCTTCACGCTTCAGGCGTATCGGCGTTCGGCGTAGAGATGTGAACCATCTCCATAGCCGACAATGTAAATTCCCCCCTCCAGCGTATGTCAGGCTGCTTCAGCGTCGGGCTTCAGGCGACAAAACGCCTAGATGTGAATGGAGCCTTAGTGTTAGGACCACAGATTGAGGGGTGCCTTGGCACGGCTCTGTGGCTCACGCATGCGTTTGCAAATGCGTGCGGACAAAACCCCTGTTTTTAACGCATACTGTTAGACAGGTTAATTGGTTGTTTTGCAAGCTGGTTGGTAAGTAGGCTTGGTTTTTCCCTGGGCATTCCCCAGGTCACTTTTGTGGTCGGATATACTGCCTTGGTTTCTTTCAGCCTCTCTTCTCTCTGGTTTCCTTTTTTCTTCTTTTTCTCCTCTTTTGTGGTTCTTCTTTCATTTTCTCTTTTTTCTTTTCTATTAGAAAAAATGCTATTTGTCCAAGGCAGTCAGACATCGATTTCTTATTACCTCCTGACTATTTTTGTTACTAGTTCCATGTTGCACTACTGAGGTCTGGACACCACTGTTTACCATCTCAGCTACAAAACCTGAGTCTGAGTGGGAGCAGCCAGGTGGCGGGTAGAATAGAGTGGGAGCAGCCAGGTGGAGGGTAGAATAGAGTTGGAGAAGCCAGGTGGAGGGTGGAACAGAGTGGGAGCAGCTAGATAGATGGGAGGCAAGTTCTTACCTTGAAGGGTAATACAAGAATCACTGGCTCCCTCCACTCGATAGCCTCATGACATTTCTTCTCCTCTCTTCCTATTCCCCCTCCCACTCGGCATGTTAGGGGCTGAACTCCTCTCAGGGAATCATCATGGGGCCTGCTGGCATGCAGGACTACAATTCCCATAATGCTCTAGTTTCCCAGCTATTGGCTCTGAATGTAGCCAATAGGAGCAGGCATTGCCAGGTTAATGCTCTGCTCAAGGAGAGGGAGGGGTGGAATTCCCCCGCAGCTGCGGCTCTGCCTGTGTCCCTTCTCAGAGCCTGTCAGTTTCGTCGCCACTGCCCTGTCACTAGTTTCAGTCCACAGGCTGGGTAAATCACACTGGTGGGCCGGATACGGCCCGTAGTTTGAGGACCCCTGGTCTATGACTACAAGACCTGTGAGCTAGGAAGTCTGTACTTTTGGTTGGTGACATCATTCCTCTTATTTAGCCATCAACAGCAAGGCACCATCCAAAGCTCCAACTTTCTAGATGTAATTCGTACTTGAACAACAGTGTGTGCTCCAATCCACTACAAAACAGAGTAGTCAGCTTTAGGTGACTGCTGTACAACCCAACTGCCACTAAAACACTAGATCATTACAGGTACATGTCAAAGTGAAACTCCATCTTTACACATCTCAGATTTTCATTCATTTCAATTCCTGGTTTGGTTTTGTATTAATAATTTTCTCAGTTTGTGATGTTGTGAGGAAGAACTCAAAAACCAGTAACATTTTAACGCCTTCCCGCCGAGCGTACGCATATAAGGGGCCTTGGCTTTCAAGGGTTATACCGGCATCATGCCTGCAGCTACAGGCATGATGCCGGTATTGTTGTTTAGAGCAGGTGATTGACTATCCAGACATAACCGATGAATAAAAGCCGCTCGGTTGGTATACCGGAGGTGTAAAACACGGAAGCGATGTCACAACGTCACTTCCGGATTTCTCGGCTGCCAATGTCGCTGGTTTAAGAAAAAAAACACAGTATTCAGACTCGCCGTTTTCGGCGATCTGAATACTTTGACGTGCAAAAGGAGGGATCGGGGGTCTTTTAGACCCCCGATGTCTCCATAAAGAGTACCTGTCACAAGGGATGTTTACATTTCTTGTGACAGCAATAAAAGAAAAAAAAAAAACAATTGTATATTACAAAAACAAATGAGAATTTTTTTTTAAAGTGCCCTTATCCCCGCGAACTTGCACGGGCTAACTTTATTTTTTCATTTTTTTTAATTCATGAAAGGGTCTTTTTCCCAAAAAGTTGTATTTAGAACACCGCTGCACAAATACAGTGTGACAAAATATTGCAACAATCGCCATTTTATTCTCTAAATTCTCTGCTAAAAAAGATGTATGTTTGGGGGTTTTAAAAAAAATTCTAGCAAAAAATACAGATTTTAACTTGTAAACACCAAATGTCAGAAATAGGCTTAGGCATGAAACGGTTAAACAGTCAGATGGGCACAACAAAGCAAAGGAATCGTGAGAAGAGAGAATAGCATACCTGAATATTCCGCCACTGATGCTATAGATGATGCGGTGGATGCATTCTCCCAATCTCGTTCTGCAGTTCTGCTCTGGTGTCTGCTTCCCAATGACAAGGTTTCAACAGAATCCACTCTAAATGAAGCAAAAATACTAAATGGAATACACATTCACTTACTCATCTTCCTTGATGACTAAATACAAGAAATGCTCTAAATTTTAAGAGGTGCTTGAATATCCTGAACTGCTAGGAGGCAGCAAGCATTTCTGGTTGTCGAAGTGTTCCTTATAATCTAGACCAGGGATCTCCAAACTACGGCCTTCCAGCTGTTGCAGAACTACACATCCCATGAGGCATTGTAAAACTGACATTCACAGACATGACTAGGCATGAAGGGAATTGTGGTTTCTGAACAACTGGAGGGCAATAGTTTGGAGACCCCTGATCTAGACAGATCAACCTGATGGTATGATAAAGCAGTCCTGATCACTCAGCTCCACCATATAGCACAGAAATCGGTCACTGTCAAAGTTGTAACAACGATGGAACAATTTGTGCAAGGATGAGCAGACATCTATCCTGCCTTTAAGACGTGAGAGTAAGCACAACAATGAAAATGAGGCCAGTGCGTTTAGGGGGAACCAAGGACTCCCCCTTCATCAGGGCTGCTGTGGAAAGTTAAAGATTGGTCCTGCTGGGGACTGCCTTTGGCACATGGATTTGACCGATATGTCATTATTTTATTTTTTTCAAATTATTTTTATTAAGGTTTCCAAACAATACACAAAGAAAAATACACAAGACATAACATAAGAACACAGCTCAAATGCATACATTGTAGAGATAAGAACTCATGGTACAGTTACATTGCAACAGTGCGCCTCCATTGGCAGACGCGCAGGGAGGGTGGGGGGGGCGGGGGGGGCAGGGTTGCACCCAAACACAGACATAACCTCAGTGTGCCGGCACACTAGCTCGGCATATACCAACAACAGGACACTAGCCACTAGACAGACATAGCATTTACATTGTACTATCAGCCAGCAGTTTCGGCCTCCGCCAGCCAAGCGCGCCAAACTTTGTCGTACTTCTGTGGGCAGCCCGATTAATATACGTTTCCCTATACAGGGGAAGGCTGGTGTTCACCAGACGCCTCCACTGCACCAGGGAGGGGGGCGTGGATTTCTTCCAGTGCATGGCAATATTCTTACATGCATAGAAAACAAGCAGGCTGATCAATGTGCGTTTAGCGGAGGTCGGAACAATGTGTTCAATAATACCCAGGAGACAGATCTCCATTGCCAAGGGCAGTTGAACCGCCGCAATCTTGTCGGTCATTTCCAGTACCGCTTCCCAATACTGTTTCACTGCGGGGCATTGCCAAAAAATGTGAGAGAAGTCGCCAGGGGAGGCGCTACATCTCCAACACTCTGGGGAATGTGCAGGGTTCATCTTGTGGAGCCTGTGCGGGGTAAAAATATGCCCTGTGGACAATCTTAAATTGCACCAGCCTGTCTCGAATAGAGACCAGGGTGCGGAAGGGAAGGTCCCATACATCATCCCAGTCATCTGTGTCTAATGTAGGAATGTCACCCTGCCACCTGGATCGCAGCCCGTCCAGGGGAGGGAGAGAGACAAAGATCAGGTATGAGTACAAATGCGAAGCGGGCCTCGTCTCGAAGGAAAATCTAAGTGTTCTCTCCAACTCCGACTGGGCCACGATGCAGGATGACAGCGGGAACTGTGCCGCGAACGCATGCGACAGTTGGTGGTATCTGAAACGATAATGTGGGGGTAAATTAAATGTGGACAAGAGCTCTTCAAAGGGTATCAGTTTGTTTTGCGAGACAATGTGCGAGATCAGTTTGATACCGCGCCTTGAACACGCAACGGGGTCTAGAAGCTTATAGAAGTGGTTCAAGGTAGGGTTCAGCCAGATAGGGGCATTGGGGGAAACCTCGGAGGGTTTGCACTTCTCAATGGCCAGCCCCGTCCGCCACGCCCACAGGGTGGTAAGCATGGAAGGGGTCAGGGGGTACGGCGCACGGGGGCCCCGGAACAGCAAAGCTGGAGGGCCTCCAACAATCCGACCACCGAGGCCTCCAGGGCAGTAGCGGTGTTGGTCCCGTCCGGTCGCAGCCACCAGGCCGCAGTCACCAACTGGGTTGCCAGAAAATACTTGTAACAGTCGGGGAACGCCATTCCCCCTGCGTCCGTGGCCTCATTAATGTTGCTAACTTGTACCTTGGCGGAGAGGGGCCCCAGACGAAAGAGGAGAAAACCTGATTCAATTTACAAAAGAAGGACTTGGGCACCCACTGCGGGGAATGGCGGAATAGATATATAAGCTTAGGGACAATTTTCATCTTGATAAGATTAACCCTTCCCCAAACAGACAGCGGGAGATTACTCCAAGCCTTAAGCCTGGATTGGGCTTCTAGTAGAACCGGGGACAAGTTAAGCGAAATAAAATCAGAGGCTGAGGCAGAGATCTGTACCCCTAGGTATTTAAAGGAACTAACCCAGCAGAGAGGGCTATCGGGTGGGGAGGTGGACCGGGCCGCCTGGTCAATTGGGAAGAGCAACGATTTGGACCAATTCACCTTGAGTCCAGTGACCGAGGCAAACGTGTCTAGAACAGTCAGTGCACCCTGCAGCGAGGGACCCGCGTCATTTAGGAACATTAGCATGTCGTCCGCGTACAGGGCCACCCTCTCCTCCAGCAGGCCCACACGTAGACCTCTAATAAGCGGTGAGGAGCGGAGAGCCTCCGCCACCGGTTCAATGGCAAGGGCAAATAGAGCCGGAGTCCACCACCCAGACGCACCGAGGAGGTGGGGGTCTTGTAGATTACCTGAAGCCATTTAATAAAAAGTAAGGGAAATCCCATCCTACGCAAAGTTTCCCACAGGAAAGGCCACTCGACCGTGTCGAAAGCCTTTTCAACGTCTAACGAGGCCACAGTCCTCGTCCCCACATTTAGGTGTTGGGTGTGTATGTTGGTAAGCAGCCTCCTGAGATTCACATCTGTAGACCTCCGGGCATGAAGCCCGTCTGGTCCGAGTCGATTACCGTGGGCAGCATGGGATATAACCGAAGGGCAAGAAGTTTAGTCAGGATGTTTAAGTCTGTATTTAGGAGAGCAATGGGCCGATACGAAGCACAGGAGGTCGGGTCCTTGCGGGGTTTGTAGATTAGCGTCAAATGAGCGTGGTACATGGAGGCGGGGAGACTGCCATCTGTCAAGCATGAGGTGTACAATTGGGCCAGCAAGGGGGCCAAAAGGCCCATATGTGCCCTATAGAAATCCAGGGGGAGCCCATCCGGCCCATGCGCTTTGCGGACGGAAAGGACTGGATGGCCTTTTGCACCTCTAAGGCCGTGAAAGGTTGGACCAGAGCTTCCCTCTCCCCGTCCGAGAGCCAGCCCAGTGCCAGCGAGTCCATCAGAACATTCAGAGTTTCAGGTCGGAAGTCCGCAAGTAGGCCAGAGGAATATAGAGTCCTGTAAAAGTCACTAAAGGTCTGGAGGATTTCTTGGGGGGAGGACACAGTTCCACCCCCAGGGGTCCGAAGGAGCGAGATCGTCGTGAGGGGGTGGTCATGCTGGGCCATCATGGCCAGCAGGCGGCCGTTACGGTCCCCTTGCTCGAAGGCCCGTTGCTTGCCCCTGTGTATCTCCAGGCGCGTTTCCTCGGCCAGGTGTAAATGCAAGTCCCGTTGGGCCGCCATCATCAGATCAAAATGATCTGGGGTGGGGTCCAAGTTGTACCTGTCAGTCTTGTCAGTGGTTATCTGCTCAAGCTCCTGAGTCTGAGCTGAGTGCTGTTTCTTGACATTAGCTATGTAGGAGATGTACTGCCCCCTAGTATAGGCCTTGAAGGCATCCCACACAACCTCGGGAGAGGAAGTGCCTGCATTACGTTCCCAAAATTTGGTTAGTAAGGGGGGCAAGGTATCAGCTACGTCAGGATGGTTAACCCATTGCGCGCCCAATCGCCAAATCGCAGCATTGCGCGATGCCGGAGAGCGGAGCACTACCACCAGAGGACTATGGTCCGACAGACCGCTTGGAAGATAGTCTGCCTCCAACACATCCGCCAACAGTGCGGGATTGGAGAAGGCCAAATCTATCCGGGACGCGGTCTTGTAGGAGGTTGAGAAACACGAGTAAGCTCTCACCTCAGGGTGCTTCCACCTCCAGACCTCCTCCAGACCCACCGCCTGAGCCCAGGCAGGCAGGTCCACACACCGATGTTTGGGCGGTGCCGGTCTGTCCAGGTCGTGTGACAAGATGGCATTAAAATCATCCATTACCAACACCTTCCCCAGGCAAAACGGCGTAATTTTATCCATTACCTCATACAGTAAGGCAGGTGCAAAAGGGGGGGGGGGGGGAATGTACAAATTTATAACAATGTATCTCTGGGCCCAGAGCGTGAAGACCAGTATCACATATTTACCCAGGGGGTCCGTACGGACCTCCTCAATCACACAAGGGAAATTTTTGTGAATAAGGATTGACACCCCCCTAGCATAGGTAGAGTATGTTGCATGTATCGCCCGCTGTACCCAGGGCTTTTAGAGAGTCAGGATCTTGCTGCCCATGAGATGAGTCTCCTGGAGTAGGATAAGCTGGGGTGAGCGGCTTTTTAGGTATTGAAAGAGAGTGGCACGTTTAAATTTAGAGTTGAAGCCTCTGACATTCCAGGAGAGTATGGTAAATGACTCACGTGAGTGATCAACCATTTGGCGGAGGGGGGAGGAAATAGAAAGGATAACTATAGAGGTACACCCCGGAGCACCTCAGGAGCAGCAAGATCCCGAGCACACAGCACTGCATGATATGAACACTTGAGCATGGCATAATCAAAAAGCAACAACAGGCATTGAGCTTAAAAGACAAAACTAACATTAAGAAAAACCAAATTCCCAGGCACTGAGTGCCTATCCTACTATGTCCCAGCCCTCTAACAACGGTCAGGGGGGTGGGAATAGTTTCTTCCCAAAAACCGTCAAACAACAGTGTAAATGATCCCCTAAAAACTGGGGGCCCTACACGGCAGGCGCCAGGTCGCCCACTCTGGTACCCGGACATCGGGTACAGCAAAAAACAATGGTCAGTGTCCAGGCTCCGGAGAGCAAAAAAAAAAGGGGGGGGGGGGGGCAAACACAAAAAGGGGAGGAAAAGAGGAAAAAAAAAGAAAAAAAAAGGGGAGACCAGCAAAAAACTCGGTGGGGGGGTGGGTGTAGCAGTCCTGGAGTGCCACCACGTCCGTAGGCCGAGGTAGTGCATGTCCTAGTTCGTGCACTGAGCAGTCACAACTCCTGATAGCCGGATCAGGACCGATTCCCGGGAAAGGCAGCGCATAGCGGCTAATGCTCCATGTTAACTGAGGAAGAGAAATGCAAGGTGGGCCGGGGGGTCCAAAAAAAAAAAGGAGGGGGAAACAAGAAAATATGAGTATGGGGGGGGGGTCAGAGGGGGGGGGGTAACGGACCTCGAATCAGTCATCAGGTGACACCGCAGGTGACACGGCTGACCTGCCAACAATGGGAACTCAGGGGGGGGGAGAGGAGGGCAGCGGCCGCCTTAATGGAAAAAGCAGACAGGAATGACCACAATCATGAAAATTGTCAGAAGTAGTAAGGCAGTGTTAGGGAAGGCGTAGGTCAGGGCGCCGTGCCAAGGAAGCCAGGTGGGGGGAAGGCAGGCATCACATGGGAGGCAGGCAGGGCAACAATTAAAAATACTTGCCCCGAGGTGAATTCCTTCAGTGACCCTCCAGCCAGGACATGGCCGCCTCTGGATCCAGGAAGAAGCGTGTGCGGTCCCCATCGGTCACCCGCAACTTGCTGGGATAGAGCAGGCTGAACTTGAGACCACGATCTCGCAGGCATCTCCTCACCTCTGTAAAGGAGCGGCGTCGGTGCTGCACCTCTGGGGAGTAGTCAGGAAACAGCATGATCTTGGCCCCGTTTTAAAGCAGGTCCCTCTTCTCCCTGGCCGCAGCAAGAATTCGATCCCTATCCCTGTAGTTGAGCAGGTGGAGCAGAAAAGGCCGAGGGGGGGGCTCCCGGGATCGGAGGCTTGGGGGGGGACCCTGTGGGCCCTCTCAACCACAAATGTAGGCGGCATGGCTGGCAGGCCCAGGAGGGAGATCAGGAAGGTTTCCGTGAATTCTGCAGGCCTGAGGCCTTCCGCCTTTTCAGGGAGGCCCAGGACCCTGATATTATTCCTTCTGAGTCTGTTCTCGGTGTCTATGGACTTCTCCTGCAGGGCTTTGACCTGTAGTTTCAAGGCATGCAGATCCCTAAAATCAATCCTTGTGGAGTCCTCCAACTGAGAAATGCGGCCCTCCGCTTCTGTAAACCGGGCCCTAAATTTGTCCATGTCATGGCGGATCAAGCTGACATCCGCAACTAGGTGATCAATTTTGACCATTACCGAGTCCCGGCCCTTCTTTATAGCCGCCAGGAGCTCAGCGTGTGAGGCGGCGTGGGATGACGGCGGATTAGGGGAGGCTGGAGAGCTAGCCGACATCTCCTTTGCGGAGAGCCTCGTGGGCAAGATGGCCGCCGCGACTCAATCGCCGATCCCCGCGGATGAACGGAGCTTACCCGGAGACAACGGAGGAGGCCTCGGGGTGCTGGGTGCCTTCTTTCGCCCCAGGGTGCCGGGCAGGCGGTTGCTGGAAGGAGGAATCAGCGCTGGAAGTCACACCAGGATATCGGTAGGAGCGGAGCTCAGCTAGCACACGTCCGCTCTTGTTCACATCCCGGCCACGCCCATGATATGTCATTATTTAATAGCTTTCAACAGCAGCCCTGATGAAGGGGGGGGGGGGGGGAGTGCTTGGTCCTTTGAAACACATTTGCCTCATTTTTATTGTTGGGACTTCAAATAAAACATCTTTAAAACCTGCATCTATAGTATGCCGGGCGCTTCTTTACTTTCACTTCTTCTCAAGCATACGCAGAGTCAACCACAAGGCCATACAACAAGGTAGCAGCCCAGGCCCTAATAGGGCCCATCACCACCTTTTTCTCCAAACGGGCACGAACCTCTGGGAATAAACCCTCTTATATGCCCACACATTTGCATACCCCTACAGCAGTGACAGTCACTGCTGCGGGAGCTACACCGCCCCCCCTCCCCCAAAATAAGCCACTGTCTTTTTTAAGAGACTATTTGCCCATCACTGATCATTTGCTTCATAAGTAATTTGGCTTCCAACAATGTCATCCGTTTCAACCCGCGCTCTTTCAAACAGGTGACTACACCCTTATATAAGTATAAATTTAGAGTGAAAAGTACCTGTGTGATGGTGTTCCGCCAGAGTGGACACTTTCTGCCTCTGTAGTTGCTCCAGATGCCAATGACAGACTAGACCCTGACTGCGCACTGCTCAAGTTGTCAGCTATAGAAAAAACGAGGGGGATACAAGCAATATTTGAAATTCTGTTCTCAACTTTTTGTTTTAACTGACATTTTAGTGCATGGAGCATATACAGTACAATGCATAAAATGAGAAAACAAAAAAAACGAATCCACAATTAATCTTACAAACTATTAGGGAGAGATACAGACACTGGATAGGTTCCAATTGTTGGAATACAAGGGGGACGATGCAGAAGAGGAGCAATGCGAGCACTTAGAACATGGGTGCTCAACCTGTGGCCCTCCAGATGTTTCAGAACTACATGTCCCATCATGCCTTTGCCTTTGGGAGTCATGCTTGTAACTGTTCAGCCTTGCAATGCCTCATGGGACTTGTAGTTTTGGAACAGCTGGAGGGCCACAGGTTGAGCACCCATGACTTAGAACCTATTCTGTTATCAGGGAAGAAGACAAAGTGCTGCAATAAGGAACCAAAAGCTGACTGAACTAAAATGCCATCTACAACACACTTACGTGTAGAGGAATATTTGGTTCCTGAGTCGCTGTATGATTCCTCTCGATGGACAGATTTTGGACGAGACTTTTTGGGTTTAGGTTTGGGTTTAGGCCGTCCTAGCCCTTGCTCCTCCAATATTTGTTGTTGTTTCCGTCGTAGATACTCCTGTTTGATGAGTTCCCTTCTGGCCTTCTCCTCATCCTTTCGTATCCGATCTTCCTCAGCTTTTCGCCTTTAAATGTAAAGAAACCATGGATCATAAAATGTAGAGCACCTTTTGCTGGATTGTTAGGGAACAGTAGAAACATTCTGCAACCAAGCTGAACAGTTTTTGTTTTACCAGCTCTGCTCTTTGCACTGCCCAATAGATAAGCTCACAAAGTTGCTTAACATAATAAACCCAACTAGGTTTCCAAGCTGTACCGAGATCCTCGGTGGTGGGACAATTCATATATTCGTTACATTTGTAATTGCTCCATGCATATTTACCGGGCTTCATCTCTCTTTAGTTCGACTTCGGCCTCCAGCTGCAGTTTCCTGAGACGAGCCTCTTCTGCTTTCCTCTGTTGCTTCAACAGAAATGCAGCTCGCCTCTTGGCCAGCTCATCCTCTGCTTTCTGGTCATCCTGGAAGTGATTAGACAAACCATGGAGGTCAGTTTTAAAATGGAGACTTTAATTCATTACCATATTTTTTTAAAGCTCTGACATATTTTTTTAAAGCTCTGACATATTTCACAATGTGGTACACAAAAACTGAATCACTCACATCAGCGAATACAGGAACATACACCATCTTTTAAACATTAAAATATTCTACAGCTGACTACAAACGCTGAAGCACTCACATTAGTATCTACCTCAGAAAAGCTTATCGCCTGTCCCTACCACAGTTGCACACAAAGCTGTGGCATTTTGTATAAGCTTTTTGCCAACACAACAGATTTGAAGAAAGACACAGTTGCCAGAAACCACTAAAGCCTCCAACAGTTTTTCTTTTTTTTCCCATTTAGCCAGCTGGGTTAAAAAAAAAAAAGAAAAAGAAAAAAGGATCCTGTACTAACTATACGATGTTAGTAGAACGATTTCCCCCCACTGAGCTATTGTGAAATTATGAAATACAGTGGTACCTTGCATTACAGCATAATTTGTTCCAGAAGAACGCTTGTAATCCAAAGCACTCGTATATCAAAGCGAGTTTCCCTATAGGAGTCAATGGAAACTCAGATAATTAGTTCCACAGTGACTGCCATTGTATTCAGTACCGCATGTGGCCAGAGGTGTGTGTGGGGGGGCTGCCAGAAACACTGGGAGACCCGCTCAGATGCGCTCTGGAACAGAGAGTTTCCAAGCAGTTCCGAGTGTCACTAGCGGCCCCGCACCTCTGACCAATGCGGTACTGCACAACCCATTTGCTTGAATCCTGCTTGTCTTGCGAGACAACGCTCACAAAGTCAGGATTTAAACAAAAATAGCAGCTCGTATTGCGAAATGCTTGTAAACTTGCAATATGAGGTATTACTGTACTTGCCTAAAAACAATGCACAAGACACTCTGCTCCCACAGCCAACATTATTCACCGGAGTTACTTCCAAGTTTGCAAGCTCTGGTGCTACAATGACTTCACTCCTGTCCTGCACATGCACGCGGATGCCGCCAGCCACAGCACAGGTACTAAAGAAACAGCACGAGCAGGCTGTTTCTTCAGTGTGCATACGCCGATGACGTCGGCAGCAGTGATATAGTGAATATCTCCGAAACTGTGCAAGTTTGGGAGATATTTATAGTACAATAAGGCTTACCTGTAGGTACAAATGATGCAACAGAGTTTAAAACCACTTTAAAGATGTACTTTTTTTGTCAGTCTGGAGAAAACTAGGTCAGTTGTGATTTCATGCAAACAATAAAAAATATGACTTACTTTAAAAAAAAATCCAACTCCAGATTTCTGATCTTCGCCAATAGCATCTGTTGAGTTCTCTGGATTATCTGTCCCTACCTCTTCATCAGGATCTATAAGCTCAGAAAGATCAACCTCTATCAGACTAGACTTGTTCTTAAGCCGCTCATCCACAGGAACGTTCTCTTTGCCAGAACTTTCTGAGGAGCCCACACAAGCCACTCGTGAACTGTTGACAACATCCTTATATGCCTGGTCTGATAGAATATTGGCATCTTTGGAGGTGGAGAGAACAAATGTCCTCTGGTTGTTTTCCTCATGTAGTCGGAAGGCACCTGTAGGATTATCGGGGTGCCCTTCGCTTTGTTCTGCACTTTTATCCGATACATCGCCTGTAGGATTGATGGGAGATTTTAGAGCTGGAACTGATTTTAAATGAGGCAACGTCTCTATACTTTGTGTTGGGGTTATAACACGGGAAGAGTTGTGCATTTTTTCTTTAAACATTTTATGTTCAGAGGCCCGAGAAGAGCGTGGGTTTCGACCCTGACCAAACCGATTTTTACGAGATCCTGTACCAGTTCCTGGTGGAGACAGAGGCTCTACAAAGTGAACAGGTGGGTTTAATTTGAGGTCCTGGCTATTCGACTTGAGGGCTGGGAGCACAGAGGCTGGGGCTTTCATGAGCAGTTCTTGTTGTTGAGATATTTTTAGTATTGCCTGCTGTAGGGTGCTTATGGTCTCATTCAACTTTTCAATGGAGAGGTTACACTCAGTCACATCAACCTCAGAATCGGCATCATCGGGACTGGCATCGGCTACCACATTACACACTTCAACTTCATCCAAATCAAGCTCTTTGGGCTTCTGTTCTAAAATTTCTTGAACCTTTGGCTGCTTAGAAACTTCACTTGGGAGGTCCGCTTTTTCAAGGACTTGTTCGGCTTTAGAGGTGATTGTCACCATATCTGCCTCAGTTTGCTTGGTGAAGTCCTTCAGTGGATGTTCTATCCTCAACGGATGAGAGGAACCTTCATGCTTGCTCTTTTTAACGACATTCAAGAATGCTGCCTTTCCCAATTTTAACCGCTGACGTGCTGACAAAGACTCCATCTTTTTCTTCTGAGCTTCAATGGCTCGCCTCTTCTCCTCCAGTTGCATGTGAAGTTGTACAAGTTCAGAAGCCAAGACATTAGTGTGGTCTTTGTTTTGTCCACCAGGACTCTGCTCCCTGCGCTGCTTCCAGGTGGTCAGTGGAGGAAGACAGCATTCAGAACCATCAGGGGTGGTTTTCTGTGAACTGCTCGTACTAGATTTTGTTTCATAACTATTAAGTCTTTGAAACTTTCTCTCTGCAAAACTAGTCATTCGCACACTCCCACTAGCCAAAGAGACACTGCTGACCTGGGAAATGGTGCTTAAACAGGGACTTGAGCGTCCACTGGCATCATCTTTGTCATCATTTTCCTTTACTTTCATGTCTTCCTGCAGCTTAGCCGACTCTTCTTCACCAATGTATTTGCATACCGGATGAGAAGGAACAAGTTCTTGATCACACTCCTCCTCTAGATCCAGATTGTCTGAGTCAGAGTCTTGCCTTGATAACGTCCATGTGCTTTCTGGATCTTTAACTATATCTAATGAGAGTTGTGTCAGCTTTTCTTCATCACCCATGTCTGACTTAGAATCATGAAGAAAAAATCCACTACTAGACTCAACCGATGGATCGATGCTACTGGTGGCAAGAGGTCGAAAAGGGCCAGTACCACTTTCTATTGATGCCTGTAAAGGTTCAATCCTAGGACTTTCTGTGGCAGGGAGTTCTGAACTACAGACAGGGGTATAAGTTCTATTCAAATTATGTGTAGTGTGATTAGTAGCGATTTTCTTTCGGGGGAAAGACTGAGTAGTGCCTTCATTTTCACGCCTATGAACAAATCCCTTTGGCTTGCTTTCACCGTATTCTTCCCTTTTATGGACCATTTGTTTTTCTTTTGCCTTTTTAAGGACTGCAGGCATTAGAGGTTCTAAGAAGAAGCCACCCATGTTTTCTTCATCTGGTTGTGGCCTCCTTGGAGATCTTGCTGTTGCCTGCTGGCTTGAGGCACGGGAAGAGATGCTCTGCAATTCAAGGTCTCCATGATTGGATGAGTCACCTGATCTAATATATGCAACAAGTTCTTCCTCCTCATCCTCTATATCCACATGTCCTAAAAGACTCCTTGAACTGAACGGTGCAGATGAATTAGGCAGCTGGTGTTTAGGAGTGGCATTTATGATGTTTGAAGCCAGGCTGTCCTTGCTGATAGATCGAGCAAGGCTAATACTGTCTCCAGAAGTCGCATCAACATCATCAGCACAGTGAAGAGCAAATGGTGGCTGTGAAAGGGGCCTGCGAACAAAAAAAAAAAATACATATCATCAAGCTCAAATTCTTGTTATGTGCCTGAAATTCAAAGAATAATTTTTAATATACTCATTAATGGGTCAATGTACCCAATACAGTTATCATGGGTATAAGACAGATACTACTGGAAACCTTAAGGTTAAACAAGGTATTAATTAATCTAACATAAGGACCTTGTGAAGTGCTCAGAAGGTGGGTAGAAAATTAAAAGGCCGGCATAAGCTTATTAAAATTAATCGAGCTGGAATGTTTTTTAAAGTTATGGCATATGTACAGAAGTTCTGAGTGGAGTAAAGCTTTAAAGGATAAGTTCACCGTTGGGAACATGTTTCATGTAATTTAAAAAAACTATTAGGCACCTGAACGACCACAGCATACAGTATACATATACAATGCAATACTGACATAAAATCACACACATAGGTTGGATTTGATGGACTTGTGTCTTTTTCAACCTTGCCTACTATGCAACATTGCATGCCTCACCCGATTTTAGGGGGGGGGGGAACATGCAACATGTGCCTGCTCCTGTAGCCTCTCTCTTATCCCCCTGTCACAGGGCTTTGTCATTCATTCACAGAGTTCTGTGAATGCATGAACTACGAGTACCAAACAGCATTTGCGGCTGATGGCTTGTAGATCTCCATGAACTACCAGGGCACCGACAAGCACTCTAGTGATTCATTGATTTTACCTGTCGTCATTTAGTTACTGCCTGCTCATACCTCTACACAGAAAGTCTGAAGTAGCCCGAGATTAGACCAGTTATCTGCTGATCATGGATGGGTGCAATACTTTACAAGCTCCTAACAAAAAAATAAATACATGCAAACTTTTTACCTGCAAAAAAAATGTGCATTTATTATATTTTTAGAAAGGTGAACAATAGGATTTTTAGAACGGCTTAACTGTACATCACGGGACACAGAGCTACATAGTAATTACCATGTGGGTTATAGGCCTACCTTTAGGTGATGGATACTGGCAAACTAAAGACAGGAAGTCCCCTCCCCTATATAACCCCTCCCATACCGGGAGTACCTCAGTTTTTGTAGAAAAGCAAAAAGTATCCCTAGAAGAGGGGCGGGAGCTCGGTGTCCCGTGATGTACTAGAAGAAAAGGATTTTTACAGGTAAGCAGTTATAAAAATCCCATTTTCTTTTTCGTACAACACGGGAAACAGCGCTGCATAGTAATTACTATGTGGGATGTCCCAAAGCAATGCCATCCTCGGGGAGGGAGACACCTCCCGCCAAGTTCCCGAGTACTGCAGGAGCCTTCCCCCCACTCAATAGAGCGGGGGCGCCCCTTCATAAGGAGCCCTTGGGTTTCCATCCCCAGGGCTTTTTATGTTCCTGGGACTAACCTTGAGGTTTCCTTCTTGACCCTGACAGCGGAGGCCGTCGTGACTGTCTAGAGGCTGACGTTCCTGGAGTTAGAGAAGAAGACCGTTTAACCACTTAAGGACCGCCTACTGCACATTTACGTCGGCAGAATGGCACGGCTGGGCACATCAACGTATATATACGTTGATTTTAGTACCCAGCCGTGGGTCACGGGCGCGCGCCCGCGACCCGGTCCGAATCTCCGGGACCGCAGGATTCGCGGACCCGATCGCCGCTGCAGTGCGGCGATCCGTCCCTGGAGCGGAAGAACGGGGAGAACCGTGTGTACACACGGCTTCCCCGTGCTTCTCTGTGGCTGTAGCATCGATCGCGTCATCCCTGTAATAGGGGGACGCGATCGATGACGTCACACCTACAGCCACACCCCCCTACAGTAGTAAACAAACCACATAGGCACACATCCCCTACAGCGCCACCTGTGGTTAACTCCCAAACTGCAACTGTCATTTCCACAGTAAACAATGCAAATTTAAATGCATTTTTTACTGTGAAAATGACAATGGTCCCAAAAATGTGTCAAAATTGTCCGAAGTGTCCGCCATATTGTCGCAGTCACGAAAAAAAATCGCTGATCGCCGCTATTAGTAGTAAAAAAAAAAAAATTAATAAAAATGCAATAAAACTATTCCTTATTTTGTAAACGCTATAAATTTTGCGAAAACCAACCGATAAACGCTTATTGCGATTTTTTTTACCAAAAATACGTAGAAGAATACGTATCGGCCTAAACTGAGGAAAAAAAATGTTGTTTTATATATTTTTGGGGGATTTTTATTATAGCAAAAAGTAAAAAATATTTTTTTTTAAATTGTCGCTCTATTTTTGTTTATAGCGCAAAAAATAAAAACCGCAGAGGTGATCAAATAACACCAAAAGAAAGCTCTATTTGTGGGGAAAAAAGGACGCCAATTTTGTTTGGGAGCCACGTCGCACGACCGTGCAATTGTCAGTTAAAGCGACGCAGTGCCGAATCGCAAAAAGGGGCAAGGTCCTTTACCTACATTTTGGTCCGGGTCTTAAGTGGTTAAAAAAGGATGCCTGTCATTCCTCTGGATTATGTCAACAATAAAGTTAACTAAATTATGGTTAATGATAAACTCCCACACATACTCCATAACATATCTAAAAATGTTGATAAAATCTGGACCCGTAGATCCATTATATATTTCGGTTCCCCAATGAGCTCTGGGTTGACCCACTTTTACTTTTCTTTCTCTCTCCCCCCTCTCTCTCTCTCCCCCTATCTTTACATGAATTTATTTGTATTCAATATATACTAGGTCGTTTTGGTACCTTATTTAGCCTTAAAGAGGGGGTTCACCCTAAAAAATCTATATACCATTAGATCCAGCATACTGCGAACATCTGCAGTATGCCGATTTTCCGCGGGGGAATAGGCGTTCCTAAGATCAGGCGTAGATGATTGACGTGCTGGTAAAGCGCGTCACACCTTCCGAAAATACCCGAAGTGGGACTCGGCTTTTACGGCACCTGCGCAGTCAACTCTACACGGCAGGCGCAGGCACCATAAACAGCTGAGTCTCACTTTGTCTATTTTTGGAAGGCATGACGTGCTGTACCCGCACGTCAATCATCTACGCCTTGTCTTAGGAACGCCTATTCCCCGCGGAGAATCAGCTCGGAGCCGGATGAGAACTACGATAACACGGTAAGTACAGCAAAAAAAAAAAAAAAAAGAAGCATACTGCAAGTGTCAGCAGTATGCTGGATCTAATGGTAAATAGTTGATTTTCAGGGTGAACCTCCTCTTTAACCTCCCTGGCGGTATGATTCTGTCTGGAATTACGTACCAAAAGCGGTACAATTATTTGCATGGAAGTTTGGCGTTTTATACTGTAGGCCTGCAATTCTTAGGAATAACTTGCTTAAATCTGTCCAAACAAGACATCCCGGGTATGATAAAGTTTGAAAAACAAAATCATAATTTTTTATATAATAAAAAACTATAAATAATTATAACAAATTATAATAAAAAATATTCAATAATGTAATCAACTCAAAAACACTGAAATTTGCTCAGTTGCAGAATTGTCGCTGTCATTATTTATTTTTTTTATGACAAATTTCCCCACAAATCGCTATCGCTCAATTCTGAAAGTAATTATAATTTATTATCGCTGTTTTCTAGCTGATCTAAAACCATTTTTGACATAAAGGGACACTTTTGGTTGTTATGGGCAATCTACAGTTTCCAGGCAGAAAGAACAGTTTTTATTATATAAAAGGACATGTAGGGCACAGGACAGACCACTAGGGACAAGGGGGGGGTGTATTTTTTACATACAGTACTGTAATCTATAAGATTACATTGTACTGTATGTAAAGTGTTTGTTTACCTTTTTAAATTTGGCGCCGTTCTCCGCTCCCGTGCGTCGTAACGTCGCAGGGAACGGAGATCGGCGGCACACGGGGACGCTGTGTGAATCGAGCGAGCACCCGCTCGCTCACACAGCGGGGATGCATCGCTGGATCCAGGAAGAAGGTAAGACAGCGCGCGCTGCAGGCTCTGCATGGCTACCCCGAGCGTGACTCGGGGATACCGATCTCTGCAAAAAAAAACACCCCGAGTCACGCTCGGGGATACCGCCAGGGAGGTTAAGGTTCTCAGGAATTGGTAGGATTCCCTGCTATGTTTTAATCGGTATTTCTCTTCGATCCTTCCCCCCCTTCCGTTTGATCTCATGACTATACTCAGGTTCCTATATCATTTTTTTTTAACGAGGTTAGGATACTGTGTGCTAAATAGAACTGCCTTTGGTTGGATTGGATCTACATACTCTACTTCTTGATTTTATCTGATGGACGTTATATTCTCAACAAGTCTACCTGAACGTTTCCTGGGACTTGTGTTTATTTTCTGGTATTCATAGGCTATACAAAAGTTCCTTGTGTTTTTCCTTTGATATTTTTTGTTTTTATTATCTTGTTATTGTAGATGCTTGAATTTTGGCCTATGTATACTGGCTGTTTCTGTCCTTTTTTGGACTTCTTTTCTTTAATAAAATATTGAAATCTAAGAAAGGATGCCTGCTCCTTTTTTAAACTGGTAGATAAGTACTCTTCCCACTTGAAATCTTTTGAATGTATTTGTCCAAATCATCCCCGAACAAACATTCCCCGTAAAACCAGCCAAAATCTTTTTACAAGGTGCCTCGGCTGAACAATTTTTCAACCACAGGATTCTACGCACGTGCGCCAACAGGAGTCCTTAATAGCGTCAACTGCCAAGTCTCGGTCTTGATGAGCAGAAACCATCCTGAGTACCTGCTTCATCTGATCTTTTAGGGATTGACAAATGCCTATGGCTGCTATTACAGGTTGAGCTACAGCACCTGCTATAGAGAAAGAGGATTTTAGTAAAGACTCCAGTCTCTTATCTGTTGGATCCCTGAACATTATCCATAGGACAGGTTAGACTTTTATTTACACAGGAGAAGGCAGTGTCGACAGCTGGCACAGTCTACTTCCTGGTGAATTTCTCTTCCATGGCATACAGTACAGAAAATCTTTTCGGAGAAAGAAATGTTTATCTGGATAATCACAATCCTCATATGCAAGCTGTTCCAACAAACGATGGACATGAAAGGTATATATAGTCTGTGGACCCTTTAAGGAACCCAAGGAAGAAACCGGCCTCCCGGCGGGCTCTGTTATGGGCAACTTAAATGCTGAACGATCCATCTCAGTAAAAGATTGCACCGTCAACTTCTCAGATTGTGAGGTTGAAAAGAGTTCCTCCACGGTTGATTCCTCTCAAGAGGACTTACCAGACTGACCCCCTTCCTTATCACCTGAGAGTAACTCGTCTCCCCTTGTCCACTGTTGCTCTGTGGCTCTGTGGCCTCAGGACTTAGAGAGGGGAGGAGGACCTACTGTGCGTCTTTCCACCCTGGGAAGAAAATGCAAAGATACCAACCATACCTCCAACCCTAAATGGGGTGAAGAAAGAACTTCTTCAGTGACATAGGCAGGGGCTGCAGGGTCAGGGGCAGCTGCAGCACCTGATGGTTCCAATGGCTCACCCTGGTGAGCCAACTCTGGTCCATCTGGGGAGGAAAGCATTGTGAAAGCATGGCCAGGATCCTCTGAGCCTGATGGAGAAGCCTTTGGAACCCTTTTAGAGGAATTTGCCTGTTTTAGCCTCCTTCGTCCATGAATAAACATAAAACAATGCATCCACTGCTAAACTATAGTCCAGCTGAAGTTGCTATCCACCATTTAGCCTGATGCTAGTAATCATGTCACTGGAGTGCCTGTATCCACCAACTAATGGTCCCCAGCATTCCTTTGTCCCTCTGCAGCTTTGCACCTCCATGAGCTTATGTGGGAAGTCTGCCCATGTGCTGTGCGGGAACTCGGCTGTCAAGTCACGCACTCACCCCTCATCTCCCCGTAACGCCCACCAAAATCTTTAATGCCGAGTCCCGTGCCATGCTGTTAAAGCCATCGACTGTAAAGCAGGATGAAGTATGGGACCTTGCGACAGCAGGTCCTCATTCAGCGGTAGACACCAAGGGACATCTGCTACTAGACGCACTAGGTCGGCGTACCAAGGTTGCAGAGGCCAATCCGGAGCAATTAGAATCACTGGAATCCCCTCTGCAAAGCAAATGAGGAAGGAGACTCAGGGGAGGGAAGGCATAGATTAGCTGGTACTGACTCCGCAGTGCCACCAAGGCATCTGTTGCGTGTGCCCATGCGTCTCTTGACCTTGCCACAAACCTCAATACCTTCCGATTGAGTCGAGACGCCAGGAGATCTACATCTGGCGTGCCCCATCTTTGGCAAAGGAGCTGTAACACATCCGGGTGCAGAGACTATTCTCCTTGGTCCAGCATCTGACAACTCAGGTAGTCCGCCTGTCGGTTTTCCATGCCCGGAATGTATATGGCCGACAAGGCCGGTGGAGAGGCACAGCCTGATTGCCTGAAGTTCCAGGACATTGATCGGCAAGTGGGATTTCTCCGGAGTCCAGTGACCCTGGGTCGACTGAACCCCCCAAAAAATCTGTTTGGTGGGCAAAAAAAAAAAACATCTTGTACCCTGAGGAAACTACTGCACAAACCCACCGGCCGGGGATCCGAGATATCCACCGGGCAGCAAATTCGCAAAGACGTCCCCCCACCCGAGAGATGGGTGGGGGCAGACCTTTATGTGGACAAAGATTTGTTTGCAGGCTAAACCAGGGACGCTTCTGTCCCTCAGCAGGCGCTTTGTTGGCCTGGGATTGTTTACATGCCGCGCTAGGCGGAGGGAAAAAAACGATTGTGTGCGGAGGAGAGCCCTTGCCTACGGTGTGGCTCCTTACCTTTTCTGGATTGTGGGAGCAGCGTACTCTTACCCCCTGTGGCATCTTTAATAATGTCATCCAGGGATGCTCCAAAAATCTGTCGCCCTTAAAGGGCAAATCCATCAGGGCCTTCTTGGAAGATTGGTCTGCCGACCAACACTTTAACCAAGGAAGACGGCGTAACGTCACCGCATAGCTTGAGGCTCTAGCCAGCAGAGGAATAGTGTCCAGGGCTGAGCTGAGCCCACCACCCTGTATAGGTTGCGGATGACCACCTCAGCCTTCTTGTCCACAGGGTCCTTGAAAGCAGGAGCCCCTTCTACCGGAATTGTGGTTACCTTGTTTAATCTGGACACAGGAGTGTCCACTATCGGGGGAGAGTTACATTTTTTTTCAGGAAACTCTCCTCAAGAGGGTAACGCACCTCTAAGTTTTTAGGGACTGAAAAAACCTTCTGTGGTTTGTCCCACTCCTTGTATAAAAGTTTGTCTAGATAAGACACACAAAAAAACACCTTTGCAGTGCGGGTCGGCTTACAGAACCCGAAAGGGACCGACGCCTCTGTTGCTTCCGTAGACTCCTCTAATTGGTGATGAGATCACCTAGCAGCGCCTTTTCCCGTGCTGACCCGGATCTATCCTCACTGTCTGCCCGATCTTGGTCCACATCCTCAGATACATCAGAACCAGGGTCATGAGCTTTTTATCCCCCGTTTTAGGGGCGCTTTTTATCCCCCGTTTTAGCACACACCACTTCCACCTTGGCAACAAAAGCATCTAGGACTGCTGACATAGCGTCCGATACATCGGGTGCAGAGGCATCAATTGCTAGCGGAGGTTTTTCAGGGGAAAAGGAGTCTGCTTCTGACGCCATGCCGACCCATGCGCCAGACACCCACAGGGACACCAAAGCAAGGTACAACAACCCACCCTCCTAGCTGAGAGAGGAGAGATGAGATGAGATGAGGGGCATAGCTACGGTCGGCACACGCTCGATGGCCAAAACTGGGGAGACTACAAGGAACTGGGATCCAGCCTGTCACCCAGTCGGCAGTTGATCGTAATAAAATAAGATTTGGAATAGATCTCCAGGCCTATGGGCCCGAAGGGAGCCATGTGTTCTACTTAGCTAGGCAGAAAAAAAAAATGATCTGCGAGATGCAGAGAGAGGGGTTATACCCGGAGGGACCGCCCCCTGGGCTATATTGTATGGTGTGTTTAACACTTTCTATAAGTTTCTGCCTAGTCACTCCTGAATGAAAGCCAATACCCCTTTGTCAAGATTAAGGCTGTGTCCATCCACGAACAAAAGAGAAAAGAATTTTCAATCAGGACCTTCCATTATTTCTGCCACTTTCCTCATCAACATACTTATTCAGAATCAATGATTCAGAAAGTTATGAAGTCATCAGATCACCATGCATGCCAGCAACTAGCATTTTCAAAAGGGTCAGCAATGGTAGCCCAGTATGTATTTCATGACGGATTCTCCTTGCCTACCAGATGTACGACAGATAGAGGGCAGGCTGTTAATCACCAAGGTAGAGGCATGGAGCTAAACAGTTTAAAAAAAAAAAAAGATCATTGGCTTAGAAGAATCTGACTGCTTTTACCAAGAGCAGCGGGTCATACATTGTCTACAGGTAACCCTTTCTAGTCCATGCAGAGGAGATTTTTGTGTTCTATTGTAGAGAAGAATTTCAGACACATGGATATTGCATAGTGACAACTTTACCAAGGCTAGTCAAAAGACATCGATCGGATGGGTGTAGAAAAAATTTCATGAAGCCAGCCCAAGGAATATCTGGTATATTGTGGACTTACCTTGGCCTTTTCTCTGCCCATGCCACCACTGATGAACGAGGTGGCACTTCATTTTGTGTCAAAGAATTTGCACAATCTCTGTGACCTATAAAGAAATATTTTCACAATGAGTTTGAGCAATGGACAGGCAGCTCTAATTTATATTTACTGAAAAATAATAATATTTAGCAAAACAATTCAGCTATTAAAGCTTCTGAATGAAGGCTAAAGAGAGACATTGCTTTACTTAAAGAGGGGGTTCACCCTTAAAACCACTTTCTCCCATCCAGCATACTGGCGTCAGCGCCAGTATGCTGTCTTTTTTTTTTTATCGATGTACTCACCTCTTAATGGATAATTTAATTTTCGTCCTACCGCGGGGTATGGCGCCGCTATATAGCGTCACGCCTTTCGAAAACAGCCGACTAGCACTCGGCTGTTCTCGGCGCTATACGGCGCCTGAGCACAGACCTAGGAGCTGACTGCGCAGGCGCCGTATTTAGCCGCGTCACGCCCTGCGAAAAAAGCCGAAATAGGACTCGGCTGTATACGGCGACTGCGCAGTCAGCTCCTGGGTCTGTGCGCAGGCGCCGAGAACAGTCGAGTGCTAGTCGGCTGTTTTCGGAAGGCGTGACGCGATATAGCGGCGCCATACCCCGCGGTAGGACGAAAATTTAATTATCCATTAAGAGGTAAGTACATCGATAAAAAAAAAAAAAAAAAAAGACAGCATACTGGCGCCGACGCCAGTATGCTGGATGGGATGGGAGAAAGTGGTTTTAAGGGTGAACCCCCTCTTTAAGCTGCCTCCTCCTTCACATTAACCTCTTGTCTAGTAAGGTACTGGTATTCAAGGGGTTACAACAAGCTCACAGCTGCTCTTTTCGCCATTTCACTGGCGAACATAAAGTTTAAGTTTTGACACATTTGGTTTCCATCTACTCGACAAAACCCCATATTTTTTATTTCCAACAAAATAATGTGCACCAAAATTTATTTTAATGTATAATTTTCCTAAAAATGTGTTTGGTAAACAATCTCATGCAACATAAAAAATTGCAACGGTCACCAGCTTATTCTACATGGCCTCTACTTCATAAAATGTTTGGGGGTTCAAAGTAATTTAAAAAAAGTGTTACTTAACCCACAACAGTATTATCAGTCTGTATATGCAGTAAAGCATGCTTGTTATACTTACCTGTGTAACTGAAGGGGTTAATCCTCTGCATTGTGTAAAAAGGGAAGCCCAGATGAAAGAGGCAGGGTAGCCAACCTGCACATGCTCAGTTGTGTCTTTTATGCTGGAAAGAATATTTACTAATTCTCAGAGCTAGCCAGGTCACATGATATTGGGATCACACATGGGCGTGTACACGGGCTGCAATGGAAATCTCCTACCTGAACTGTATGCAATGGAGAAACTGCTCAGTTTATGACTGACTGTGGTAAACAGATCAGCCAAAAAGGTAAACAGTGACAATATTAGAATGTAAAGAGATGATTTATAAGCTGTGGCCACTGTGGGAGAGGGGGGAGGGGCATATGAACTATTTTCATATTACTGGCTTTAGTAACACTCTTTAACGTGTGCAAAGCAAAAAAGGATAAAAAAAAAATCCTGGTAGACAAATGATTAGGCAAATGCATTCATTGTTATAAGGGCTCAAGTTACAGAAATAAGGTGAGGGTAAAAAAAAAAAAATTTGGAGAAAGAAAAGAAGCTATATACAATACTATGCTTCCGAGGACAGTACAAATAACTTGGTGCTTCAAATTGAAATTACACTTGCACTCATATCAGAACAAATAAGTAATGTATGTAGTTCTGCAAGGTTTCCCATACGGCACCTAGAGCAACATTTTTGCCCCTAAAATATTTACCAGTTTACCAGTTAACTAGAGAGGCCCCCCACTTAACCACTTCCATACTCAGGGAAAAAAACATGTTTTTTTTTAGCAGAGATTCATGAATAAAAATAAAAAAACCAAACACAGTAAAGTAAGCCCAATCTCTTTGTAGAATGTGAAAGATGTCACGCTGAGTAAATAGATACCCAACATGTCACGTTTTAAAACTGCGCACATTTGTGGAATGGAGCCAAAGTTTGGTCCTTATAAATATCTTTATAGGCAACGCTTGAATTTTTGAAGGTTACCTGTTTAACCACCTCAATAGTGGGCACTTTTTCTTAAATACATTTTTTTATTATAATTTTTAAACAGAGTACAGTCATAGAATCAGGAACCAGAAAAAAAAAGTAGAAATGAGATTGGTCAGGAAAATTACTTGTCTGGAATGTGGAGTCGTAATACTGGGCACTTTCACCCCCTTCCTGCCCAAGCCATTTTTCAGCTTTCAGCGCTGTCACATTTTGAATTGCGGTCATGCAACACTGTGCCCAAATGAAATTTTGATCACTTTTCCCCCCACAGGTCCTCTTTATGGAGAGATATGGGGTTTATAAGACTAGGCTGGAATACACGGCATTGTTTACAACTGCCAGGGCTGGACGTGACTTCATAACGTCGCTAAAGGTCAAACTGTGGTCGTGGACAACTGGTCTGTGGCATTCTCTATGGTGAACTTCCGCAGCCGGTGGATTCCTTCTCTGGTTCGCACAGGCAAACCGATAGAAGCACCGGAGGGTGGTGGGAGGGGTATCCCTTCCTGCCACCTGTGAAAACAGCCGCTATGATTTTTCTTACTGTGCAGGGAAACGCTGGTGGAAAAAAATATATATATCTGAATGATGCCTGCAGCTGCAGGCATCATTCAGATATCCCCACTCAAAGCCAAGGATGCCATATGACGTACTGTGGTAGGGAAGTGGTTAAGAAGCTGTTTCACGCTCACCTCAGCTTCTCCAATAGAGTGCAGGGCGAGCAGAGGTGAAGCAGAGGCACTGGCTGGCCCATGGATGAACTGCCTTTGCTATAGTAAACAGGCCAGCAATGGGTCATAACCTGCTCTAGTAAAAACAAAGTATTGTGAGAGTTCGAAAAGTCAGTTTACTACAGACGCAACAGGGAGAATCGGCTAAGGTCAGTGCTTCACCAAAGTTGCGCCTATACACTGAATAGCACTAGATACAACAATGTAAAGCTTATACTTACTAGGACTGTCGTCTGAATGCACAGTCTTCTGCTGCTTCTGTCTTAAGGGTAAGAGCGGATGGGATGGACTGAATGCCGTGCTTCCTTTCCCACTACACAGTAATTATTAGAAAACGTTAATTACAGGGTTTGTGTACCAACAAAGGAAAAACAAGGGGAAGTAGTACAGACAATTATTAAATCACAATGCAGAGAACCAATGTCATCCGGGGATATTTTTTTTTTTTTTTTACTAAAACGCAAATTTCTAAATCAGGGGTGTCCAAACTTTTGACTTTTCTGGGCCACATTGGAAGAGGAGCAATTGTCTTGGGCCACACATAAAATATACAAGAATAGCAGATGAGCAGAAAAGGGTTGAGCAGATCACAAGTTAGCGATACTGTATATAGATAATATACCTGTCTGAGTGATTAAACTTTTTTGTAATATTTTTGATTGTAAGAGGGCAGCATAAAACTAGTGTGAAATTTGACACGTTTTTTTTTATAAAGACACCAATATCTGGTTTGATGAACTCTAAATGTGCGCATCAGATATTTTGGTTCTAATGTTTCCCGTTGTGTGCTTCATTCTTGAAAATAGTTTGACGAATAAAGGTGCTGCCGAAAACGGAAGAGTGGGTTGTTCTAATTTAGGAGGATAAAACATATAAAAGTCTAGTAAAGAGACACTGTCAAATTTGTTCTTACGACACACATGTTCAAAGGCAATTAAGGAAATAGAAAAAGAAAAAAAACACATTTTTAAATGAGATTACAATTTTGTGTTGGGCCACACAACATTTATAGCCATCTTGGGCCATATGCAGCCGTGGGCCACAGGTTGGACACCCCTGATCTAAATGATTACCCATTCAAAGAGTCCAGTGAATCAGCAGAGCCAGGAACTAATAAAAACATAAAAAGGCATGGGGGTAAAGGGACTCCCAAATTATTTTATTATTGTTTGAATTACCATCAATATCAAATGAAAATTCAAAAAGTAGGGTTGTCCTGATACCACTTTTTTTAGGACCGAGTACAAGTACCGATACTTTTTTTTTCAAGTAGTCGCCGATACCGAATACCGATACTTTTTTTAAATGTCCCCCACATATGCAGCCATGTCCCCCCAGCCATGTCCCTCCAGCCATGTCCCTCATACCTAGCCGCTGAAAGCCGCCGCCGCACGGAGAACATCACTGCATTCATTTGAATAGCTGTTTTGCCCGCGTGTATAGACACTCCCCTTTGCTCAGGATTGGACAGATCACGATCACCCATCCAATCCCGAGCAAGGGGGAGTGTCTATACGCAGCAGGAACACTACAGCTATTCAAATGAAAGCTGTGATGTTCACACACTCTGTTTAACCCATGCGGCGCGGCTTTCGATGCGGGGGGGGGGGGGGGGGAGAGTATTCTATTTAGGCATCGGGGGTATTTGCGGGAGTACAAGTAAAAAAAAACTCCCGCAAATACTCGTACTGGTATCGGTATCGGGACAACCCTATCAAAAAGCATCAGAACTCTTGGTGAGTTATATATTGTAAACTACAAGCTGCACAGAAATAGCACAAATTACACTAGAGCTGAAACGATTAATCGATATTATCAATAATAAATTCGATAATGAAAATCGTTGACAACGATTTTCATTATCGATTAGCTGGTCTGCACCTTCTGACTGTCAGTCCGCCCTTTCAAAGCCACGGCCTCAATTACCGGCCGCCGCGATCGAGCAGCAGGGGAGGTGGGGGAGCACGGAGGCACAGGATCCTGTGTTTCCGTGAGCCCCCACCTCCCCTGCCGCGCGATCGCGGCGGGTCCGCGACGGCCGGTAATTGAAGCCACGGCTTTGCGGCCTTGTGAAGTCCCAAGCTCTTCCTTCTGTGAACTGGCGCCATCTGGTGGTGGCTGTTTGACATTACAAGTTGAACAGCAATTCTAATGTAATTTTTCACTCTTTCACTGCCATCTCCTTCCCTATAATTAGAACCCCCAAACATTATATATATTTTTTATTCTAACACCCTAGAGCAGGGATCTCCAAACTATGGCCCTCCAGTTGTTCAGGAACTACAATTCCCATCATGCTTAGTCATGTCTGTGAATGTCAGAATTTTACAATGCCTCATGGGAAATGTAGTTCCGAAACAGCTGGAGGGCCGTAGTTTGGAGACCCTTGCCCTAGAGAATAAAATGGCAATCGTTGCAATACTTTGTGTCACGCCGTATTTGCGCAGCGGTCTTACAAGCGCACTTTTTTTGGATTAAAAAAAAAAATAGAACAGTAAAATTATCCCAATTTTTGAAAGATAATGTTATGCCGAGTAAATTGATACCCAACATGTCACGCTTCAAAATTGCATCCACTCGTGGAATGGCGTCAAACTTTTACCCTTTAAAATCTCCATAGGCGATGTTTAAAAAAATCTACAAGTTGCATGTTTTGAGTTACAGAGGAGGTCTAGAGCTAGAATTATTGCTCTTGCTCCAACAATAGCAGCGATATCTCACTTGTGGTTTGAATACCGTTTACATATGCGGGCGCTTTTCATGTATGTGTTCGCTTCTGCGCGCGAGCTCGTCGGGACAGATCGCGTTTTCTGGCTCCCAACTTTTTTAGCTGGCTCCTAGATTCCAAGCAAATTTGTCAAGCCCTGCCGGGAGGAATAGTGCCCCAGCATTGGTGTTCCCGGGAGGAATAGTGCCCCAGCATTGGTGTTCCCGGGAGGAATAGTGCCCCAGCATTGGTGTTCCCGGGAGGAATAGTGCCCCAGCATTGGTGTTCCCGGGAGGAATAGTGCCCCAGCATTGGTGTTCCCGGGAGGAATAGTGCCCCAGCATTGGTGTTCCCGGGAGGAATAGTGCCCCAGCATTGGTGTTCCCGGGAGGAATAGTGCCCCAGCATTGGTGTTCCTGGGAGGAATAGTACTGCTGCAAAGTTGTGTAATGTTAAACGTTTTTTAATCTGCCGTTTGAGTGTAACATGTTTTTTCATTATTACTGTTAAATAAACGAAAAAATTCCACATTGCGTTTTTTTTTTTTTAATGATTTTATCCGATTAATCGAAAAAATAATCGGCCTATTAATCGAATATGAAAATAATCGTTAGTTGCAGCTCTAAATTACACACCCATCATGTATATGGCATGTCAACTTAGCATGTCAAGTATATAAACGGATATAAAGATTTGTAAAAAAAATGTTTGCAACAGAAAATAGTCTAAGGGCTCTTTCACACGGAGCAGATCCGTATTGATCCGCCCCCTGTGTGTCCGTCTGCTCAGCGGGGATCATCCGTAAATCCCCACTGAGCTGTCGGCTGACAGGGCGGTCCTTGCACAGTGTGCGGGGACCGCCCTGTCTTTTCTCTGCTCTCCCTTATGGGGAATCGGATGAAAACGGAACTATCCGATAGACGGAAGAAAAATAGGATTTTCTTCTGTCCGAAAAAATGGATCTTGACGGAGGCGGATGTTTGCGGACGTTAGCGGATGCTCAATCCGCTAACGTCCGCTATCCCACAGGGAAGCATTGCGAGTCCGTAAACGGACTTACGAAAGGCGGACCGCTCGTCCACTCGTGTGAAAGGGCCCTAAAGCTCTCAAGACAATGTGATGCACCATTCAAAAACAAAGTATCACAGAAGTGACTACCAACTATTCTTCAAGAAGCACAGAGACAAGCCTAGAATCTTTGACAATCCACCCACTTATTACAGCTGTTTTTATAAGCCGACTTGTGGTCTTAAGAATGGGTATGTAATTTGCTATATTTTCATACAACTTTGTGTAGATTGAACTATGGTCTACACTTCTCAAAGACGAGTATAACAATTTAAAAATTCCTATTTAATACAATTCAAACAAAACCCATAAAGAAAAAAATAAATAAATTGGACTCCTTTTACCTTGCTATTTTCAGTTTATGGCTCTGCTGTTTGCACTGGACTATGAATCCATAATCCTTTCCATTTTACACATACACTATATTACCAAATGTATTGGGACACCTGCCTTTACACAAACTTTAATGGCGTCTAAGTCTGTAGTGTTCAATATTGAGTTAGCCCACCTTTTTCAGATATAACAGCTTCAACTCTTCTGGGAGGGCTGTCCACAAGATTTAGGAGTGTCTATGGGAGTGTTTGACCATTCTTCCAGGAACGCATTTGTGAGGTCAGGCACTGATGTTGAATGAGGACTGGCTCGCAGTCTCCGCTTGGGGTGTACTCACTTTTGTGAGATACTGTAGAGATCTATATTTTGCTATATCTCCCACATAAACATACAATTTTTTACAATGGGTATATCTAGTAGCGCTGTAATAGAGGGCAAGAGAACCCCAACTCACTTATCTGACTCAAAGGAGATGCTGAGGAGTCCTGTAACTGCAACTGATGAAATTGCTGGCTCCATTAGCATACATACCAGTACCAAGAGGAAATCTCTCAGCAAGCAAATGGAAGCAATATTGTCAGCCACTGAAGCCGCCTAACTACAGTAAGAAGAATGAACACCAATTTGTTTATGCTATTAACCCTTTCCCGCTGATGGTACATTTATATGTGGCCCTTGCTGGACTGACCTTTTTTCCATGGGGCTGCATATAGCTTTGTGCTGGGAGCACGAAGCACAGCATGCTCCCAGCACAGAGACTAGGCTCTCGGACCCACGACCGGGTCACCTGATCACTGTGATAGCCTCTGATTGGCTATCACAGTGATCAGTCACTGTGAGCTCATCCCTGTTTACTTCCTCTTCTGAATGGAGAGGAAGATTTGTTGTATCTTCCTCTCTTGCAGGAAATGAAGCTGTAAGGCTGCATTCACACCTGAGAGTATCGTATTCAGTCGTTTTTTTCCGGCGTTTTGTCGCGCGTACTCACACGTTTGCATACAGCGTTGTCCAACGTTTTTGAATTTCAACGTTTTTTATTTTAGCCAATAGGAAAAATTATCTTTTTCATCACTTGTTGCTACGTTTGTAGATTTTTTTATCTTCTGCCTGGGTGAAATGTTCTATTGATTAAAGCGACAAAACGCCCATAGAAACGCTCATTGTCACGCTTGAATCAAGCGTTTCCATTACTTTCTATGGGAATACAAACGTTCTAAAACGTCCAATTCGCACAACAAAAAAAGAGTCCGGAAATTGTTTAAGTTTCAGGTGTTCGGCGTCAGGCGTTTTGGAGTGGAGATGTGAACCATCTCCATAGAGAATAATTTTTTCCCCTCTGGCGTTTTATAGCTTCATGCTTCAGGCGACAAAACGCTCAGGTGTGAATGCAGCCTTAATTAAAAAAAAAAAAATAGATAAGTCACAATGCAAGCTAGGTCAGTGCTGGGGTGTTGGGGCTCACTAACACCCCGGCAGTGTTTAAATTATGTGTGTTTTAGGTAGAAAAACCAATATGCACACATCTTATCGCTGTGATCATCAGGAGCAGGAGAATTTATTTGGGGTTATAGTTTGGTGGTAAATTACGGTAATAGCAAGAAAAATGAATGTTAACTATTGAGGGACCGTGTCTTTGATCATAAAATAAAAAAGTAAAATTTGTCCTGAAAAAAAGAAAACAAGGTATAATTTACCTGGATACACAAAGTAGTTAGGATTATTTGTTCATATTTACGCTCACGCAAAAGTTGCAAAACTTTGTTTAGGCATGAACATTTGTTTTACCCTCAGTCACTAAGGTCCCTTTCATACAGGCGCGGGAGGTGCGGTCGCGGTTCAAAACCGCACTGCTAGCGGCCGAGAAAGGGTCAATACCGCCCACAATGTGCCTCTGCAGAGGCGCATTGCCGGCGGTAGAGCCGCGGTTTCCCATTGCTTTCAATGGGAATGAGCGATGGAGGAGCGGTAAACACACCGCTCCTCTCACCGCTCCAAACATGCTGCTAGCAGGGCTTTTGGAGCGGTTCTGCTAGCGCACCACTCCAGTGTGAAAGACCGAGAAACAGCAGCCGCTGTTTAGGGTTGGTTTGCAGGAGCTATTTTGTGTGAAAGGGGCCTTAGGGAACCTGAATCCTGAAGGAAATGAAAAACACACTTTATTATTAGGCTCAAAAGGCACTAAATAAATATATAAATTTGGCCAAGGCTATAGCTGCCACGTCTGTTTACTAAAGAATCAGATTTATCCTCAAAAAGTCAGTGAAGAGATAAAACAAGTTAAGAGAAAATGAATCCACTAACTTCTCCGGGTCCTCTGGCTGCAGGTAGCTTCGCGTTTCACTGTGAGAATCTACGGCAGTTGACGGACTTGCCATGAAACTCCGCTTTGTGGCATTGGAAATAGGAATCTGAGGTCTACTGCTCTTGTGAGACAATACTAATTTAGCTGGAAAAGGTAAAGAAACAAAAATCTGGCAGTTAGTATTGTGGTCTCAGCTGGTAGAGAACCAAATTTTAAAGTGCACAAAGACTGGAAAATACATAAAAAGAGAGACTGAAGTATATGTGCTTATCCTGGATTTACGCTTTAAAGGGTCACTAAAGTCAGGTTTTTTGTTAAAAAAAAATAACAAACATGTGATACTTACCTCCACTGTGCAGTTCGTTTTGCACAGAGTGGCCCGGAAACCTGTCTTCTGGGGTCCCTCGGCGGCTGTCTGGGCTCCTCCTCGCAAAAGCTTTCCTTCTTCATGCGAGGGCGCTCGCATGGAGGAAAGCTTTTGCGAGCGCGCTCCCGTGATACAGCGGCGGCCATAGCCGCCGACTGTATCACTCGGCTCCGCCCGCCAGCGCGCCGCGTCATCCGCCCTGATTGACAGCAGCGCTAGCCAATGGCTGCGCTGCTATCAATCCGCCCAGCCTAGCCAATCAACGGCCAGGCTGGGAACCGAAGAGGACGACGTGGACGCGCCCGGGACATTCGAACGGTCAGGTAAGTACAACGGGGGCTCGGGGGGGGGGCCGGTGCTACTAAATGTTTTTTTACCTTCATGCATAGGATGCATGAAGGTAAAAAAACTTGTGCCTTTACAACCCCTTTAAGCTACTGCTTAGCCAGTTTTTCACACACAACTCAAAACATAGCTGAATTCTCAGCCGAGAGGTGGACTTACCTCAACACTTCATATTCCCAAAATGTGCCCTATTGTACCATGTACTTGTATGAGAAAGTATCCTGTTCTCTTTGTACTGTTTCCTTTATGTGAAATCCCTGATGTTCCTACCAGTCCCCCCAGCTTCCCTATTAAAAACAGCTATGCTGGGAACTCCGTGTGCTCTCCACCAATAATCAGACTTGTACCGACACGCCCCCATTGCACTGGCAAGCTCAGTGTGCTCACAAAAAAAAAAAAAGATAATTAGTGTGTGTGTGTGTCTTTTATTTCTATTTTAAACTGAATATGTTGTTTTAGAACTACTTTAAGAGTGTCATACGGTATGGTTATACAACTGCTGCACAATCTCCTTTAAAGGCTTTGCTGTTTATATAAAATTTTCCACATAAAAATGCACTTTTTACACCTGAAAATTACCTCCAACTCCCAGCCGCCCCCCCCCCCCCCAACATTACACAAGCTTGGACAAATTAGTTGTTTTTATGAGCAGGGATTTACGCTAATATACTCGATTTCTCCTGAAATGTGATGAAAATGAAGACTTCAATGAATGGGACCGACTTTGATCCCGACAATACCAGACCTTGCAGCACTGCAGGTCAGGAAAGGGGGTGTATCAACATGACGACAAGGTGCTTTGGGGTGGGGGAGTCGCTCGCTGCCCCAAAGCATCCATCCATGTTGAGGGCATGTGGCTTGGTAGGATTCGGGGGGGGGGAGGCTGGTTGGGCGCTCGCCCATCCTCACCCCCTTTCCTGACCTGCTGCATGCTCGGATAAGGGTCTGGTAAGGAATTGGCGGGGGGGGGGGGATTCCCTCTAAAATCCATACCAGACAGAAGGGTTTGGTATAGTCTTGGAAGGTGTTCCCCTAAAAATTCATAACAGACACAAAGTCTGGTATTGTCAGGATCAAAGTCAGTCCCACTCATTAAAGTCAGACATGTATCAATTCGTCAATCTCCCACAGAGCACATTACTACATACCAGGTATGGAGTCATCTTAAAGCAGAGCTCCAATGCCCCCAAATTAAAAGTCAGCAGCTACAAATATTGTTATTGGTATTTATTAGGACACTTATCCAGACCGATTTTTCAATTGGTTCTCGGGTGCTGCCACCGTTGTTATTTTGTAAAGAAAATTGTCAGTAAAGCAGAGAGGTTCCCTACTGCGCTTTCTGAATAGCCCAGGAGCGAGGGGAGGAGGTACAGGCTCCTCCCTGAGCGGTGCCAAATGTGGCACCGGAGGGGGGGGGGGGCAGGCATATAAGCGGAGCTTCCACTTTTTAAATGGAACTCTGTGTTAAAAGGAAAAACATTTTCTTTATTATTTCCTTGCTCCGTGTCCCATTGGGGAGATTTACTTTCCCTTCCCTTCCCATAGCCAAACAGGAGGTGGGGGAAAAACCATGCAAATTAAGGGAACTCATTGAGACATTGCATGTGATGAGCGGTGCAAATCACATGCAAGGTCTGCAATCTCTAAAAGGGAATTATAGATGTGGCGAGAACAAGTGCCCTGGGTGTTCCCATGTAATTAGGAGCAATGAGTTAAAAAGTACTGATGGTGGTAAGATGTTCAAAATACTTTCATCAATACTTTCATCAACGCTCGATATGTAATTTAACCACTTCAATAACGAACACTATTGCACTCTTCCTGCCCAGGCCTATTTTCAGCTTTCAACGCTGTTGCATTTTGAATGGCAATGGCGCAGTCATGCAGCACTGTACCCAGATACAATTTTTATCACTTGTGTAATTCGGTGAAGCTATAAGCTATGCCGTGTAGGAACAGCCAAAACAGACAGGTCACAGCGGTAAATTATGACATCATCCACTGGAGAAGGAAAAAGCAACCCACTCCAGTATCCTTGCCAAGAAAGCCTTTTGTTTCTGTTCATGAGGTTAACAGATATGACACCGGAAGAGGAGTCCCCCAGACTGGAAGATGTCCAATGTGCTACTGGGGAAGAGTGGAGGGCAATTTCAAATAGCTCCAGAGCTAACAAAAAGGCTGGGTCAAAACCTTTCAGAAGAAATGGTGTAGCCCTCATAGTCAACAAAAGAGTGACGATGCTGAAGAAGCGGTCATTGGCCGCTTTTATGACGATCTACAACACTTTTTAGAACCAACTCCAAAAAAAAATATGTCCTTGGGAGTACAAAATGAAGCAGGACAATGGCAAATAGAGTTTTGTCAACAGAACACACAGGCAATAACAAACACTCTTTTCCAACAACCAAAGAGATGACTTTATACATGGACATCACTGGATGGTCAATACAGGAATCAGATAGATTATATTCTCTGCAGCCAAAGATGGAGAAGCTCTATAAACAGGATCAGTAACCTGTCGATCAAAGTCTACCAGTCAACTGCGAGTAGGTCCCTATGCTTGTCCCTACCTTGCCATTCTGCAACTGGCACAGCAGAACAGGAAACCCACGAGTGCTGGCAACCCGTCAAAAGCCACAAAGGCATTCCCCGCCCCTATAGCATGCCCCCTGCTTAAATGCGGCTGTGGGGCAATGGAAGCCTCTGCCGTCTATGCAGCAAGGTTTGGGCTGCAGGTCAAGGAAACCATCTGTCGCCAATGAAAGCGTGTGGTGGGGCAGAGCTAGGAAAGCATCTGCCACCAATGACAGCGACCAGGGTCTGGCTCTTTCAGAAGGCACCTAAGCTGGAGTGCGTTTTGTGCTGACCCTTCTGTCCTCCTCAGTCCATCCAAGGCGCTTATGGATGACATGTGGGATGGACAAGAGGGGGGCTGGCTGGAGTCAGCACAAGCACAGTTAGATCTGCCACAGTAGCTGCTTCACGTAACAATTTTTTTTGTCATCCTGAGCCCCCAGTGATGTACTCTCCAAACTCCCCAGTGGTGTGCCCCCCCCCATGAGGCCCAAAGTGGCATGTCCCCCCGACTCCCCCATACTGAGCCCCCTGTACTGCTCGCCTACCAACCTCCATCCTACCAACCTCCCCCCTCTTGTTTATAGAGCTTCACTGAATTTTGCTATGATCACTAACATCAAGTCAAAATCCAGAAAAGCAACCACATGACTTCAGAAAAGGAGTTGGGGTGGGAATTAAAAAAAATAATGCCCGTCTCCAGGCTAGTGCATGTGATATGTAAATAACCTGTCATTCACAGCAAGGGGGAGGAATGGACAAAAGTTTTCTCCTGTTTGTCCGTTTAGCTCACAAAAAAAAAAAGAAGAGGATTGCTCGGAGCTGGATTAACTCTGTGGCAAGACTGGGCACAGATGATAGGAAATCTTATACTATATAGTGTGGGTTTACATCCACTTTATGGCTACTGGGCTCCAATACCATCTCATTATAATTTTATAGTTTCTCTTGTGATGCTTAATTGCTTCCAATGTTTTATGTGTTATTAAAAATGCTTTCTCCCATTCTATCTCTGATATTGTGCTTCCCATTTTTTTCTCCCATTTTTACATTCCTGTTAAGTCTCCAAGAGATCCAGAGGGGAGCTATTAATAGCTCATAGATCTTAGACAGTTTTTTAGTCAGTTTTTGTTCTTCTGTTTATAGTTTTTCAAATTTAGTTATTGGCCTATTTATTAAAAATAATTGTATTTTTCCTTCCATATATGTATTTAATTGAAGGTATTGTAGCCATTTGTTATAATCGGGACCTAAATCTTGCAAATTTGGCAGTAGGATGTGAACCAACCTTGTGTTTTCCAATAAAAAATAATTTGTAGCTCCCTAATGCTGGGTGGAATTTTTTTTTTATACTGCATCCCATATTTTTAGCGTGGCTGCTACAAAAATCTTTTTTTTTTTTTCAGATCTCAAATGAGGTTTTATCCATGGAAGAAATGTCGTCGTCTTCTAAATTAACCCATTGTTTATTTTCCATATTATGATGCCACTCTATGATTCTAATCAATGATGCTGTTTGTAAATATTTGGAGAAATCCGGTAATGCTAGACCTACATTTTTTCCAGTTCCAATTAGAATTTCTCTTTTTATTCAGGAGTTTTTTGGACCCAGATAAATTCTCCTATTGCTTTTCTTAATTCCATCATAAATTTTTTTTTTTTTGAGGAACTAAGGGTATTTGCTTGAAAAAACATATAATAATCTTGGAAATATATCCATTTTCACCATATTAATTCTTTCCATCCAAACGCATGTTATTTTATCGTATTTTTGAAGTAATTTTATTACTTTTCGGATTGTCGCAGTGCAATTCAGATCCTTTAAATTATTCAAGTTACTTGGGATATATATTCCCAAATATTGCTTGTTTCTGCCATTTAAACGGGAAGTCTTTTTGCGGAAGTATCCATATTTTTTCTGTTAGTGATACATTTAACATTTCAGATTTATCATAATTAACTTTGAAGTTACTTAATTCCCCAAATCGTTTAACTTCTTTTATCAAGTTTGGAATTGTTATAATAGGATTAGTAAAATATTAGTAAGTCATCTACACATACCGCCGTTTTATATTCTTTACCTTTATCCCTTGAATATCTTTTATCTTCCTTATTGTTATGATGTGCTCCATTACATATATCAAGGGAGATAAAGGACACCCCTTGTCGAGTACCATTTATTATTTCTATATATTCAGATAACACTCCATTTGTTCTTACCTTGGATTAGAACACAATGCGACAATTCTACTGAGCATTTTAGGGCCCATTCCTAGCTGGATTAATGTTTCTTCTAGGTATTTACTATTGTGATTAGATGTGATTGGACACAGCTAATCACATGGTACAGATGGGCTGCAATTGGCCCTGTCTGTAGCATGTAATCACCGTGACCAATAACAAAGATCAACAGAATAAACGTAATGAATGAAAACCATCCATTATGTACAATTGTTATGTGATCTGCTGTGACTAGTCAGAACGAACACATTGTACCGACAGTGGGCTAGTACACGGATCTGTCATCCTCTGGACACAGCGGGTGCCAAATCGCGCTGCCCATGGGTTGCTCGCAAGTTGTATTCTGGGGAGAATGTCATAGGATGTCCACTCAGAACAAGAAAGCTCCCGCCTGGCCGTTATTTGACTATAGCCCGGGCAGAAAGCAATTAACAACATGTAGGATTTGCTCCATTTAGTACATGGGGAGGACTACCAGAAGGTTGCAGGATCGCCTAAATGAACATATATAAGACAAATCACTCCACAACTGGGGCTAAACAAGTTATTGGGTTACACTGAAGGGATCTCTCAGCATTACAAATACAGAGCATTGAAAAAGTTGTGGTTCCAAAAAGAAGACAATGTTTTTAGTAGGGCTGTTACTGATCAAAATGTTTGTGTTTTGATTAATCGTTTTTTTTTTTTTTTTAAATCGATAAATCGACTAACTTCGATTAATTATAACGCACATACAGATCAAACTACTTTTAGCTGACCTCCTTGTAGGCCGATTCCCAGTGCAGCTACCAACCACTGGAAAAATGTATAGCAGGATACAAAAAACACACAAAGGCAGCGCTCGATGGGAATAGCATTAAAACTTTCATAGTCTTCAAGTAGGTAACAAAATAAATATTGCACTGGAGATGAAATCAATGTAGCTACATAAACTGTAGAAATGGTGCGAGTAATACCAAACGGTAGCAAAAGCAGTCATAAAAACATGTAGCCAAGTATGATACTGGTATAAAAATGTGTACAATGATACCACTGCTGATCCAGAATCAGTCCGTCGGCATGTAGATGTCCCGTGAAGGGAACGATCACAACTCCCAGTGGATGGCTGTGGAATCCCAGGTTGATAGAGGGAAGTGATAGAGGGAAGTGTAACAGCCCTTGTGTGTGGCAGATAGTGAGGTCCCGTCGGCATGCAGATATGAAGGCACAGGAAAGGAGCCCTTCAGATGGACACGGCAAGCCCCGCCGGTGTCCGTGATGTTACCGGATCTCCGACGGAACTCCCTGAAGGCCCAGAAGCCAGCAGAGAGGCAAGTACAAATCAAAAGAATTTTAATCGATCAAAAAGATTTTGATCGATCAAAAAAATTAAAGATTAATCGACTAATTAAAAGTTAAATTTGCACAGCCCTAGTTTTTACACTTCTGTAGAAGAGGAGGCGTTTTTTGGGATATTTTGTTTTAAGTGGATGTAAACCCCACCTCATCCTTTTCTAAACTACTGCCATAGTGCTGATCTATAAAGGATATACAAGCCTCCTGCATGTATCCTTACCTGTCAAATGTTTCCCCTCTGTCTGTTATAAGAACTGAAAAACTGCAGATTTTGTGGGCGAGTCTGTTGTCTAGAGCTCAGTGATGTCAGTAGACTGCCCGCCCACCTCTACACTCCCCTTGTCAACATGCATTTTCTCCTGTGTATTCCTTACACTTAACTCTGCTATAATCACCAACATCCAGTCAAAATCCAGAAAAGTAATCACATGACTTCAGAAATGGAGTGGGAATTAAAAAAATAATGCCTGTCTCAAGCTAGTGCATGAGATATGTAAATAACCTGTCATTCACAGCAAGGGGGAAGAACGGACAAAAGTTTTCTCCTGTTTGTCTGTTTAGCTCACAAAAAAAAAAAAAACAAAAAAAAAAAAAAAAAAGAGGATTGCTCAGAGCTGGATTAACTATGTGGCAAGACGGCACAGATTATAGGAAATCTTATACTATACTATATTGTGACAGCAAAAAAAGGCCAAGTTCACATTTCATAACATATTACACCTGTACCCAGAGTGTAACACGTTACTAAAATGCAGCTTCCCCCCTTTCCCAGAGCCCCTGTTGTGACAGCAGGCTGGGGATCATTCATTCACAGAGTTCTGTGAATGAGAGAACTACAACTACTGTCAGACATTGCGGCACTCTAGACATTGATTCCCATGTAACTCTAGATAGTTCATTGATTCTTCCTGCTCATACACAAGATACGAGCAGACAGCTACACAGACAGTCCACAGGAGCCTGAGATTGCACCCATGATCTGCCGATTGCGGGTGCAATGCTTTACAGGCTTTTTTTTACCTGTAAAAAGATGGGCATTTATTATTTATTAAAAAGGTGAACTTTTAAGGATGAGTATCCCAGATGGCTTGAGCGATGAATTGGATTTAACACTTTATTATGAATAATGGGGTTGACTATCCCTGGTATTTAATAAAGTGCTCCATGGGAGATTAAAGAGGAAGTAAACCCTGGAACTAAACCCAGGGGAAAAAACATGCAAGAAAAAGGCATAATGAGCTAGTATGCATAGCATACTAGCTCACTATGTTGCACTTACCTGAGATCGAAGCCCCCGAAGCACTCCTTGTCCCCTGCCATGTCTCCTCAAGGGGTCTTCCTTGTATCGCCAATCCGGCACTGTGACTGGCCGGAGTGGCGATGACGTCACTCCCACACATGCGCGCAGGACCGGAACGCTCAGTGCGCCTGCGCCGTTGTCTACGGTGCGCATGCGCCGTAGACATCGGTGCAGTATTTTCAGCAAATATCTCCTTAACCGTGTGGGTTAAGGAGATATTTCTTGTCTTAATCTAGGCTTACCTGTAGGTGCAAGTTGTGTGGTTGGGTTTACAACCACTTTAACAGGGGATGATGCATGTTAGTAGCATTGTATATATAGATGTATGCATTTATTTATTTTTAAGTACAAAAAATGAAATGTAATAAACCAACCCTGATCTATACATCTCCAAAACTTTGGGGAGCTCCTTTGACTTCATGTTGGTTTTTTTGTGGTGCTGAAGACTTAGGGGCCGTTTTGGACAGGTGCATTGTATTTATACTGACATTGTGCGACACCAATAGCACACAGGTGAAATCTATGTAATCATCTAATTATAGAACTTCTGAAGCCAATTGGTTTGACCACACCTTAGGGGCTTCACAGCAATGGGAAGGAATATTTATGCACCAAAAGATTTCTGTTTGTGCGACAATAAAAAATATTGCATATAAAAAATCAATTTGCACCTGTTTGTGGCATGCTGTGTACATTACATGGTAGAAAATCATCAAAATTCCATTTTAATTCCAGGTTGTGAATATATTTGCAATGCACTGTAACTACTCCAAATGGTCATTAACAGAGAATTAACCAATACATTACACACAATTTATTGGCAAATTAATAACCTAACTCCTGTATGTGAAAAGGTTATTTTCTCATGGATAGATTTCCCTTTAAGTGGGTCTAGGAAAAGCACCCTGTATCAAAATATGTATAAAATTCATAATTACAAGAACAAACCCGATAAAGTAGAGAAGAAAAATTCTGAAAATTACACTTACCTTCTTTCGATTCTTGGGTATCTCTGGGCTGAACAAAGTCAGGCTTCACGTTTTCAAACCACCAAAAAAGCTCAGCAATAAACACCATAAAATTAGGCTGAAAAAAAAAAAAAAAGCAAGCAGTTTTGACATTTTTGTGAATTTCTCTTTGCTGAATGCTGTACACGATTCTTGAGGGACCTACCTTCAGAACTGGCGGAGAATACAACATGTCTTCCAAGGTCAGGTAAAAGCACTTGTTTAGGTATTCGCTGGAGAATTCCTTTAGGAGCTGGATGTTATATAGGTTGTCAGCCATTGATGGCACCTCCTTCAAACAGATGTCTGCATAAGAGAAGAAAAAGAGAAGAAAAAAACAACTCCATCTTTATTTTCTCAGTTTAAACATTTATTTTGTTTTCTATTTTCTATTGTGAATAAAACCAAAGATGTCTTCAAAACTTTCAAGAAATAATTTGTACAGTAATAGGATAATTTCCATCTAACCAGTTTTATGAGGTGCACTGCCCATTATTTCCCTGTTAAGATTAGGGAAACAAATAAAACAAATGGGAACTATGTATAAAAAGTGCTGCATTTCCTAAACTATTCACTTACAATTAAGTTGTGTTCCTTCACTGCCATTTTTACAGTAATTCGTGCATTTTTATAGCACCGATCGCTGTAAAAATGGCAATGGTCCCAAAATGTTCTCAAAAAAAAGTGTCTGATCTGTCCGCCATAATGTCGCAGTCCCAATAAAAATAAAAAATAAATCACAGATCACGCCATTACTAGTAAAAAAAATTAAATGCCATAAATCTATCCCCTATTTTGTAGACGCTATAACTTTTTCGCAAACCAATCAATATACGCTTATTGCAATTTTTTTACGAAAAATATGTAGAAGAAAACATATCGGCCTAAAAAAAAAACGTTTAAAAAAAAAAAAAAATAACTAATTGGGATATTTATTATAGCAAAAAGTAAGAGATATGGTGTTTTTTTTTCAAAGTTATTCTTTTGTTTATAGTGCAAAAAATAAAGACACAAATTTGTGGGGAAAAAAGGACATACATTTTGTTTGGGTACAACGTCGCACGACCACGCAATTGTCAGTTAAAGCGATGCAGTGCCAAATTGTAAAAAGTGCTCTGGTCAGGAAGGGGGTAAAATCTTCCAGGGCTGAAGCAGTTGATATATAAATTACTACAAGTTCAACAAGATATCTGAAGTTTAATCTTCATTTAGATGTCACATATATTTATAGATGTGGTGCAGCATCTTTTATAATGCTGCAAACAGACCAGATGGTATCAGACAGAATGGTTAACCTACAGGGGGTGTGAACTGGCTTGTGTTTGGGTGAACAGTAACAACCAAGACTAAGAATTCCAGCTCTGAGAAAGCTTGACCAGTGGGTGATGTTTGAAGGCTAAAAAATGGAAGACGCTGGAGCCTTTTGGAGGGATGCTGTCGAGGAGAATACTGCCTGTCCTGAGGAAGTCATGGTGAAAGTCAAGTCTCCATCCCCGACGATGCCTGTTATATTATCAATTGCAGACTGTTTTACAAGGACTGAGGCGCAATAAAAAAAACTCCTATTTTTAATTCCAGTGTAAACGGGGCCTCAGACTGACAGAAAAATAGGATTTTTATAACAGCTTACCTGTAAAATCCTTTTCTTGGAGTACATCACGGGACACAGAGAAGCATAGTAATTACTATGTGGGTTATGGAGTACCTTCAGGTGATGGACACTGGCACGCCCTTAAGGCAGGAAGTTCCCTCCCCTATATAACCCCTCCCATACCGGGAGTACCTCAGTTTTGTAGCAAGCAATAAGTGTCCCAAATTCCCCAATTAGAGGGGCGGGAGCTCTGTGTCCCGTGATGTACTCCAAGAAAAGGATTTTACAGGTAAGCTGTTATAAAAATCCTATTTTCTTTATCGTACATCACGGGACACAGAGAAGCATAGTAATTACTATGTGGGACGTCCCAAAGCAATGCTAATGAGGGGAGGGAGACCCCAAAAAAAATTAAGCCGGGCACCATCAGACATGAGGAATCAAACTGCAGCCTGCAGCACACTGCGCCCAAAGGCGCTTTCCTCATTTTTCCTTATGTCCAATTGGTAAAACTTTGTGAAAGTATGGACAGACGACCACGTCGCGGCCTTGCAGACCTGAGCCATGGAGGCTTGATGATGCACTGCCCAGGAAGTACCCACCGCTCTAGTGGAATGTGCTTTAACCTTAAACGGGGGAACCTTTCCCCTCAAGCCATAGGCTTGAGTAATGACCTGTCTAATCCATTTGGAGATAGTGGATTTTGATGCTGCCTGTCCACATCTGGGACCTTCTGGCAGGATAAACAAAATGTCCGTCTTCCGGACCTGAGCAGTAGCCCTAAGGTAGATCTTAACTGCCCTACGCACGTCTAGCGTGTGCAAAGACTTCTCCCTTGCAGAACTAGGTTCTGAGAAAAAAGAAGGGAGAACTAGATCCTCACCAGCATTATCCCCTAAGGAAGTCACGTGGTGAGACGCGTAGGGATCGAGGAGCCACAGAGTCCAGACGCCTGACGCAGAGTGTTCCACCTGACGTCTGTTTGTTTTATGCCCATTGGATCGTTTTAAATGTGAGTGTTATTTTTTATTAAATGTGTTTTTTACCTTGCGGGATTGCGCTATGGTCTGTTTCTTTTTCATCATGTATGCTACCTGAGAGGTCATTGCTTTGAGTGACTACTTGGCCATCTTAGAAGAGGGTACCTGCTACTTGATCAAGAACGAACTCGCTGTTCGTGGGAGATAGGCCCATCATCCATCACCCTGTGGTGAGTGGATGCATGAGTGACACAAGCTGTCCACATAGAAGTTTTTGTATTGTCACTCACCCGCTTCTACCTGCTTAATTTTTTTACTGCTGAGGAGTGCTTCTGCTGCTTGCCCTGCTGAGGGATCACTGTCCTCCACCGGGAGGTGCTGTTGTAGGCTATCCGTGCAATAGCCTTGAGGTGAGGAGCTGGGGACCACCCGAGGTGTTTTCTGTTGTCACCCTTTCCTGGCACCACTATTTCACTCTGGACTTTCCTGGACATTTTGTTTTTTTCACCAGAGACTTTATCTATTCATTTATTTATTCATTCATTATTTTGTGTATCCAGAGGCATTCCCCCATGGATTTTTCTCTGGTCTTATAGTCTGTTTGGATCTAGTATTGTGTTTTATTCAAAGTTCTTTTGGTTTCACATTGCACCGGCTAGTTTTTTTTTCCCTTTGTTGTCACAATACTTATTGGTAATCACCCTTAATGTGTACAACCATTCACATTGTTCATTGTATAATGTTGGTTATTATGTTGTCCTAAATTCACCTTCATTCACCATCCACCCCACCAGTCACCTGCCCCATTCTCACACATATTCACCCATTCCCCCTCCCCCCCCCCTTTCACTATTTCAGCGCAGACACCACCCCCTCCCTTTTTATATGCCAATTTCTCTCTGCCCAGGACAGAGTGTTAGGGGTCTGCTGCAGTATCCCTAGTCCACCTCCCAGCTCCACTTCACCCCACCCATCCCCCTTGGTAGCGCAGGAGCCTTTCCATATATCTGAGAACTAGATCCTGATTCAGATGAAAGTTAGAAACAACTTTCGGAAGGAAAGCCGGGTGAGGCCGTAGGACCACTCTGTCCTTATGGAAAATAAGGTATGGTTCCCTACATGATAAGGCTGCCAACTCCGATACCCTCCTAGCAGAGGTTATGGCTATCAAAAAAACCACCTTCCTGGTTAGAAGGACCAATGGAATGTGAGCCAAAGGCTCAAAAGGTTGCTTCTGCAAGGCAGAAAGAACCAGATTCAGATCCCACGGACACAAGGGGGTTTTGACTGGGGGATTAACCCGGATCACACCCTGTAAAAAGGTTTTGACCAGAGAATGTGTAGCTAGTGGCCTTTGAAACAATATTGACAAGGCCGAGATCTGGCCCTTAATGGTGCTTAGAGCCAACTTCATGTCTGCCCCTATCTGCAGAAAATCTAGAATTCTGCCAATGAGATACCTCCGGGGATGCCACCCTCTGGTTTCGCACCAGGCCACATAAGATTTCCAAATTCTGTAATAAATAAGCCGGGAAGCTGGCTTTCTGGCATTAATTAAAGTAGACACTACTGACTTAGAGAGACCCCTCCTTTTTAGGATATGGGACTCAACAGCCAGACCGTTAAATTCAGAGACGGTAAGGAAGGGTGGAATACCGGCCCCTGAGACAGTAGGTCTGGACGAAGCGGAAGGGTCCATGGACGCCCCACGGACATCCTTATGACCTCTGAGTACCAGGCCCTTTTGGGCCATGCCGGAGCGACCAGAATCACGGGTTTCTCTTCCGACCGTATCCTGCGAAGGAGGTGGGGTACTAATTGCAGTGGAGGAAACGCATACATTAGGGAGAATTGGTCCCATGGAAACACCAGTGCATCCGTGCCGCAAGCGAGTGGATCCCTTGTCCGGGACAGAAAGTTGTTCACCCTCGCATTGAACCTCGATGCAAAGAGGTCCACATCTGGTGTTCCCCACCTCTGACAAATGGCCTGGAAGATGTCGGGGTGAAGAGTCCACTCCCCTGGGAGCAACTGTTGGCGGCTTAGGTAGTCTGCCTGCCAATTGTCTATCCCCGGAATAAAAACCGCAGATATGCAGGGGACATATTTCTCCGCCCAGGTCAGAATTCGATTCACCTCTCTTTGGGCTGCACGACTCCTTGTGCCCCCCTGGTGATTTATGTAGGCCACAGCCGTGGCATTGTCGGACTGAACTCTGACTGGGAGACCCCTCAACTTGTCCGTCCAAGCCGATAGGGCTAGATGGACTGCCCGAATCTCTAGCAGATTGATAGGTAATGACCTTTCGGTGATTGACCACCTTCCCTGGAGAGACAGGCCCTCCAGGACTGCACCCCAGAAGACTGGCATCTGTGGTCACAACCTGCCAAGAGATGGGAACAAAGGACTTCCCTCTTAGTAAGTTCTGGGGAACCAGCCACCAACAAAGGCTCTGCCGAACTGTCCGGGAGAGGGACAAAGGGAGGTCCAAGGCCTGAACCTTCTTGTTCCAGGCAGACAGGATGGCGTGTTGAAGTCCCCTTGAGTGGAACTGAGCGATTGGAACGGCCTCGAAAGAGGCTACCATTTTCCCCAGTAGCCGCATACAAAGGCGAATAGAGGACAGATGCCTTGACTTGACTAGCTGAACTAGTTCCCTTAGAGCATCGATCTTTCTCTGGGGAAGAAAAATCTTTCTTTGGTCTGTGTCTATGAGTAGTTCCTCGATTACCCCTTGGGATAATAGATGATCCAAGGCCAATGCCAGGGACCTTCTTTTTCCCGGATCTTTCGGGACGCTTGAGGCCAAGAAGCGAGGTGGAGGAAACTCGCTCAACTCCAGCTTGTAGCCCTCGGAACCGTAGTGACAACCCACTTGTCTTGGATCCTCCCTTGCCAAGCCTCCGCAAACAGCTGAAGTCTTCCCCCCACCCTGCTGAGTGGGGGTGAACCTTCATAATGCGGACTTAGAGGCCGGCTTGGATGGTTTACGGCCCCAAGGCTTTTTGGAAGCCTGAGGCTGGCCCTGCGGTTTCCCACCCGCATTAAACCGACCGGGAGGCCGTCGGAACTGCCTAGTAGCGGAAGCACTAGGGATCGGAGAGGAGGATTTTTTAAAGGAGGGAGGACCCTTAAACCTTTTCTTCACTGGTAGCAGTGTGCTCTTGCCACTGGAAATTTTCTGAATGTATGCATCCAGATCTTCCCCAAATAAACGCTCTCCATGAAAGGGAAACCCTGCCAGTAACTTTTTACACGGGGTTTCAGCCGACCAGTTCTTTAACCAGAGTAATCTGCGCATATAAACCAAAGAGAGAGTGAGACGGGAGGACTGTTGTATAGAGTCCTTGATAGCATCTATGGCAAAGCATAATGCCTTAGGAAAGTCAGCCAATTCCTGAGCCTGTTGAGCTGGGATATCCTTCAAGACCCCTTTCAATTGGTCTTTTAAGGCTTGGCAAACACCAATAGCTGCAATAGCAGGCTGGACTACCCCTCTAGCTGTAGAAAACAAAGTCTTTAACAGCGTCTCTAATCTCTTGTCTGTCGGGTCTTTAAATACCTGAACGTTGTCCACTGGACAGGTCAAGGTTTTGTTTACGCAGGACACGGCTGCGTCCACTGTGGGGATACCCCACTTCTTAGTGAATTGTTCCCCCATTGGGTATAAAACCGAAAACTTCTTAGGAGGAAGAAAAAAATCTATCTGGATGTTCCCAATCCTTGTAGATAAGTCCTTCCAGTAGGGGGTGAACCGGGAAGGAAAAGTTAGCTTGAGGAGCTTTTAAAGAGCCTAAAGAAGAGACTGAACTTGATGCTGGCTCTAAAAGGGGCAACTTGAAGGCCGAACGGACCATCTCCGTGAGGGACTGGACCCACAATTTCTCGGACTGAGACGCCGAAAATGGTTCCCCCAGGGTGGAATCCTCAGAGTCCGAGACCTCTGAATGACCCTCTGCCTGGTCCCCAGAGGGTAAATCAACCTCTTCTGAGGATAGTTGTTCCGTGCTGAGGAACTCTGCAGAGGGAGAGGGAGACCTTGTGCGTTTTTCTCTTGAGAGAGAGGATGCAATCAAAGTCGCTAATCTCTGCTCCAGACCACCCATGGCTGAGGCCAAAGCCTCCTGTGTCACAAAAACTGGAGCAGGCGAGACAAGGGCAGATGAGGCACCTGACAGCCCTGATGGTTCACCCTGGGCCTCCTCCAACTTATTAGGAGAGGAACTAGCCCCAGGAGCATGCCCGAGATCCTCTGAGCCTGATGGCGATCCCTTAGATCTCTTTGTACTTCTAGTCCCTGAGCCTTTAGCCATAATAAAGCTGATTTACTCACAACAGGCGCAACTACTTGCGGACCTATAGACCAGCACTGACGCTGCTATTTGATGGTCGGCAAGGTGCAGAGCCCACTATGCGCCTTAAGCAAGTGTCACTGTCCAACAACCAGCACTAATACTGAAAGTTTGTGCATAAGTACTCTCTGTGTCCACCGTCAGCCAGGATGGGTGAAGTGGACTTGAGCATTTATAGACTAGGTGATCCAAGTCAGCCCTGACCTGCTCTGTCCAGTGTACTTGTATCTCAAGTCTCATGATAGAGAACAGCTGAGATGAACCCCTTGCGCACGCACGCGCCGCTGCCTGAGCGTGCATCACGCGAGGCTTGCGCGCGCACACGTAGCCGCACGCGCGCACATGTTGCCGCACGCGCCTCTACAGCCTGGAGCATGCACGTCGCGCGCTGCACGCGTGACGCACCGATGCAGCCAATAAATTTGTGACTGATTGTACGCGCGCGTGCGCTTATGACACATACTATGTCGCACGAGACGCAGGCGCGCCTGTGCACGAGGTTGGAGCCACCACAGCTACCATGTGAGGACCAGGTAAGACAAACTGTGGCCAAAACTTTTGGACAACTTTACTCTGCTAAACCTGCACAGGAGGGGCTAATTGACTGAGCATAGACACCCCTCCTCCCACAGCACTCAGGACAATGTTTTTAGAGAGGCACAGACAGATAGCTTAGGCAAGCATAATGGCTCAAAAAAAGAAGGATACTTTCAGGACCAAGTCCTAAAGCACCTTCACTTACCTGATCCAACGCTGCAGGACTCTGCACACACAGAGCCCAATCTTCGCCCATCACGGAGAGCAAAGTCTGTAGACCTTCAGGGACCGGGGTCCATGGACAGGAACACCACACCCCTGGACCCATATCGCACCCTGTCAGTAAACTTTTGGTATTAGGAAATTGACCAAAGTACTGAGTAATCAGGATCCAGCCCTCAAATGAGGAGCATTACAGGCAAAACCCCGTTCTTCTCAACCGGGGCCCGGGTACCGTCCACTTTGGCTATGAAACGCTTTGGACGGATCCGGATTTATGGAGGCTTTTTACATCCAGTATGGATCCCTCCAGTGGAGCTCCTTGGAGCACATGTTCACTCGTGACCAACACCTTAGACACTGGCGAAAAAAAACTGAGGTACTCCCGGTATGGGAGGCGTTATATAGGGGAGGGAACTTCCTGCCTTAAGGGCGTGCCAGTGTCCATCACCTGAAGGTACTCCATAACCCACATATTAATTACTATGCTTCTCTGTGTCCCGTGATGTACGATAAAGAAAGTGCAATTTAACCTTGTCGGGTTGACACCCTACTCTGAACTCAAGCATACAATGGACTGTTAACATGCTAGATCCAAGATACTCATACTAGAAATATTTACAATAAATGTAAAAAACAATTCAATAAAAGTGTTTTTACTTGATTACACAACACTATTTTGCAAATAAAAGGATTACATGCTTCTACATCTAACTGGACACCAACACTTTGATACTTTAGATACTTAAAGGCTAAACACACTTTTACTGTACGGATATTTAAGGCTGGTTAGTTGGGGTATAATGAACACCACAAAACTGCACTTACCATCTAGTTTCATCTGCTCAGGGCAGTAGAAGTGTATGACAGTCAAGAGGGCTGCTCCATCACTAATGTCTTTTAATAAATCTTCAAGTATTGGAAAATATGGAAGGTGTCTGTTTGATGGGTGATCACGGCGGTAGCGCACCTGTAAAAGGGAAAGGTTGATGAATGAATGCTGTGGCCAACGGTACAATAAGAGTTAGTGAAGGCCAAAAAAAACTAGAGAGTTAAACAGCTAAATCTAGAAACTCTATAAAGCAGGTGGGTTGTGTGGCTAGAGCCTGGTGACTGTAGAGTATAAAATATCCACACTCCAAGAACGCTACAGTATTAATCACACGCTAAAAAACACAACAGGCAGGAGAGATATCTATCTTCCACAGGATCTCACAGGAAGGGGAAAAAGTAGGAAACTGAAATATTTAGTGGATGCATGCAAACAAACATTTTAAATGTTGAACTTTCATATAGGGTTATGGTTACTTAATGCTTGTGGCCTGTACTCATTTCACTCTGTAAGGCTGCATTTACACCTGAGCGTTTCAAAGTCGCGTTTTTACTGCGATTTAGTACAAGGTCACCAATGTAAAAAGCAGAAAAATGCCTGTAATCTGCCCCAAATAAGCTTGTGTTCTTTTTTCAGATTAAGGCATTTCAGGAATTTTGCTTCAGGTGACAAAGCACTCTGATGTGAACAGGTGCCATTGAAATGAATTGGATTTTGCTTGTTGGACGTTTTTCACGAGCGCTTTAAGAGCTGAAAACGCTCAGGTGTGATTGCAGCCTTATCCTCAAGCTGTGTTCCCTTTTCTTTTTTGTAGCACTGACATCTTTCCTAGCATAATATACAAAGCCACGCTAAATAGTCCAAATAATTCAATAATTATATTTGATTGTAGATCATGCTTCAGGCACGTGTCTATAGCCCAGTTGAGGCCTTTTCTTGCATAGAAGATCATAGATATAAGCCCTGGGTAGATGGCTACATTGGTATATCCACACATCGATAGCACCGTACAATCCGCAGTCGTTATATTCAGCATTGGACCCAGAAAGAGAAACTTACCATAGCGTAATATTGTCTAACTAGAAATATATTTAGATAAAACAGTATTGCACTTACATTTGCAGAGTTTAAAAATCTTGCATACAAAAACAGAGCCGGCCAGCTGCAAACAAACTCCTGTCCTAGTGAGACAGCGTGGTGACGTCAGCACATAACCTCCTCCAGATGCATTTTGTCATACAGTTCCCCATTGACGTCACATATGACAAAACGTATCTGAAGGGGGATACATGCCGACGTCACCACACCGTCTCACTAGAACAACGGGAGTTTGCAGCCGACTATGTATATTTATGTGCAATTTTTAAACTCTGCAAATGTAAGTGCAATACTGTTTTATCTAAATATCTAGTTAGACATTATTACACTACGATCAGTCTCTCTTTCTGGCTCCATTGCTGAGCAAAAACGCAGATTGTACGGTGGTATCTATATATGGATATACCAAAGCAGCCATCTACCACGGGGCTTATTTCCATGATCTTCTGTGCAAGCAAAGGCCTTGGCTTGGCTTTAGCCACATGCCTGGTTTTGTTTGCCATCTGGTATGTGAATTTTTCGACAGGTGGCAGTACACTTCCTTGAGTGATTCACTGTGGTGTTAATACTAGAAGAATTCATCTTACCATTTCACCATTTTTTACTGAAGCATGATATATGTTTATCAAATATAATTATTGAATTATTTGGACTACTTAGCACGGCTTCTCCTATCCATTTATATTTTGTATATAACTTTCAACATTAAGCTGTTGCTTCTTGGATTATTATTTTCCAACTGAAACATTAGCGTGTTTCTCCCCCCCCCCCCCCCTTATATTATACAAAGCACAAGAGCTTGCAATCTCTGAAAGATATAAAATATTTTCTAATGCCCATTTAGCTTCCAGGTCCTTTTTGGGTTGGAAACTGAAGTAGCCTGGCACAAACAGTTTTTGCACTGCATTCAAATACATTTTAGGAGGCTAGAACAGGCCTCTGAGCACTCGAGTCCCTAGTTGAGTTCTAATCAGAGCTTGTTCTCTTCGTATTTTCACTCCTTGCTGATGTTGGTTTATATGCCACTTTGTGTTGGTCTACACAGTGTGCCGAAAAATATTTTCAAAAAAATTGAGTGACGATTTTATAAACAAAAAAATTTCAACTTCACACTCTCAATCACCAAAAGGATTTTTTATAAAGTAATTTTTATAATGCTGTAAACTTCTTAAATAGTGAGAAATTAACATCCTGCAATCACGCCGCAGATGAGCCCCAATTCATGCACCTTCACACCTCAGATCACTGTAACCCCCTGCACATCTGACCCACCGCTGTACCCCCCTGCTCTTGACGCAAAGATTCAGGAATCAAAAAAGTTCACAGAAGCTCAACAGTAATTCCACAAACTGTCACCTGATTGTTGTTTTCTCAATCACAGTGAAATCCCTTTTTTCTGAGATTGGTAGTGGCCACAAAGAGAGTCACCTTCCTCACAGAGGGTGGATGGGGCTAGCAGGACTGTGATTGGCTTAAGCAGTGGCCAATGACAGTTGTCATCCTCCTGGAAACAGGGACCGCCCGCCCCCCTAGCAGAACTGCACCAAATCTCTTCCCCATCTTCCCCATCATAAAAGCTTAGGATCGAAGCTACAGCAAAGTTAAAGAACCAAACAATGTTTCCCCATCTTTTACAATGTGTGGGGGTACAGTGCCTCCCACTCAGTGCAGGTGCGGTGAACTTTGAAATTGAAATGCATTAGTGTCTTGACACTTCCCTGCCTGCTGGGGAGGGAGTCGAGTGCCAGCAAGAGAGGTTTCTAGTGCCGCAGGTTGCCTACCCCTGGTCTATCACATAAAATACATTTACGTTTTTGGTTGTAACATGACAAAATGTCGAAAATTTCAAGGGGTATGAATACCTTTTCAAGGCACTGAAGATAGGAAAAAGGTATTTAGCAGTTTATATTTATTAAAATAATTGTATTTCTATGTTGTGTACTGTGGAAGACCAGATATAGTGAATGCAGGGTCTTAGGTTTAGTAACACCAACATAAATGTAGGCATTACAGAATGGAGGCATTTAGTATCCACATACACATTTCCTATCATGTTATCCCGCGGTTTACCACCATTCCCTCCCCCCCTCATCACATCCTCGCTCACAGGATGAAAGAATATTTTAAGTCTTTCTGCAGAAGAATTTAGGATATACTTCAGAAATATTTTGTAACAAGGGAGCCCCTTTCAGAACTGCTGTGTCTGACTCACTTCTTACCCCAATTCTCAGTGATCGGTAGATAAGGACACTGCCCGCTGATGAAGCCCATCCTGTCTTCATCTATACATTTCACAGAGGATTTTAAACAGCCTCCTACACTTTCAGGATTTGTCATTTTAAATACACTCTGCTGCTGGAACTCTCTGCTCCTTCCAGGAGGTCATCACTGCCCTGAGCTGATGCTGGCTATCCTGGTGAAGCCAGAAATCTATTACAACATTCAGCTGTACACATTAAGACCCATAACCCTAAATGTAAAAGGTCAGTCCACTTAACAAAATCTTCTAACAAAGATGAGTGATCCAGTTCATTTACTGGTTCCTCACCTCCCTTCAGGGATGGTAGCAGTGAAACTATAGCCATGGGGCTTATTCCTTATTTTGATCAGTCTCTCCATACAACCTCTAATATAGTATTAATAAATTCAGTCGCTTAAGTGTTAAAAAAGTGTCTGTAAAGCACCTGAAAGGAGCTGCATCTGCAATCCCAATGTGAAAACACGAGTGATTTCACACTGAGGCGCTGCGCTGGCAGGGCGTCAAAAAAAAGTTCTGCAAGCAGCTTCTTTGCAGCGATGAATACACCGCTTCTAAAGCCCCCTTCTCATTGAGGGAGATTTTTTTAAAACGCCAAAGCACCTGAAAAATGCCCCAGTGTGAAAGGGGTCTTAGCGGCGCTTTACCAGCGTTTTTCAGACACAGGGCTTTAAAAGCACTCAGGCTTTCAAATTGGGATTGCAGATGAGGCTTCTTTCAGTCGCTTTACATGCTTTTTTTTAACGCCAAAGCGCCTGAAAAACGCCCCAGTGTGAAAGGGGTCTAAAGGAAATGCAATGTTTTGGAAAGAACTGATCTTTAAAACAAACTTACAAATATTGGAATGCTCACTAAATATTTCAGTTAAAATGTAATCACAATTCCCCTTAGACTATGTTGGGAATTCCACAATTAAAAAATAAATTACAGGGAATGATCGTTTCAAGAGAAAAATTTATAAAAAAAAATAAATAAATCCTATTCTCAAATATTTTTCTCTGAAGATTTTTAGAAAAGGTCAGGAAGACGGTAAAACTACTAAAAATGTCCATTCTGAACATTTTTTGGGTAAAAACAATGAATTTATTTTACACGCAGCAGGCAATGTGTACTTTGGTGAGCACAGTCTCAGCCACAACAGACAACAGTTGCCCTGCATGCCCCCACATACCATATCTGCTACGTATGCAAAGGTTAGAAATACTATACCACTCGTGCATACTCCGCGGGTTCCAACATGCAATGCGCTAGGGCATGCATTAGATCAGGCTTAAAGACACAGATGAAACAAGAAACACACAGAGAATGAGACTATTAATGATGGTTATGTGTGAGGTTAGCGGTGATTAAAGAGGCACAGACAGACAAACGCACTAAGAAATAGAGGCCAATGGCAGAGCAGATTCTTTTCTTTTGTGTGGATATTAAGTACGGAAGAAACTATGAACCAATCTGGTTTACAGCTGAACTGCCTTGCCAGTTTTCCCTGAAATCTTGTTGTGGGTGTAGTGTACTAAGCATGGTCAGAAAACCTGAAGACCTCCATCTGTCTAGGAACCAAGAGTCTCACCATGCCAAGCCAGACTCTAGAAGTTTCCTAAACAGCTGATGGGCTTTTCTTTGGCCACAACCTGCTGGAGAATGAAAAAGCTTGACACTAAGATGACTGTATACCATGGTGGGATGAATGAAAGTTTTACATTGAAGGGGTATAACTTACAGGTACTAACTTCCAATACCATTTTGAAGGAGACTTTTAAGGAAGGAAGGAGAACAAATTAGGCAGAAGAAAGGAAAGTTTGGCAGATTAAACGGTACAGTTCTGGTACAGCTGATTCAACAAATATTCAGAACTTTCCATTCCTTACCACTTTCAGTGCTCAAAAGGCTGAACCCAATTAGTATTTCTCCACATATTTCCTTTGTCCAGTGCACTGACTTGTAGTGTCCTCCTAGCACTCGAGCAACCATGTAGATAAAAGAAAGCCAGTAACTCGAACTTACGCAATACATTAATCTAGGTGTGATACAGAATACAGGGCTTACGCATTTCAGCATGTAGCCTTAGGCATGGCCAAGGCTACAAGCCAAAATGCTCCAGCCCTGTAATATTCTGTACCACACCTGGGATTAATACATTTATTCATTACAGTAGAACAAGCTGCCGGTGTCCTGTCGAAAATGTTTCCCCGGTGGATTTGGACCCCCCCCTGTACTGCGCAGGCATGGCGCTTGCACAGTACAAACCTCAACCAAGCCTCCGAAAATGGCCGAACATGTAGAGTTGAGAGTCAGCTCTACACAGCGCATGCGCAAATATGCCACAGGCTCTGATGCTAGTGCTACTCTGAAAGGGGCGAGGGTGATTTTAACAATAAAGTACACGTGTTAGCGGAGCGAGTTTTACAATGGCAATGTTAATGGGCGGATTTGCACATTTAACTCAGATGGCCACCACGCTCTCACTAACACGTGTACTTTTTTGTTCTAATCACCCCTGCCCCTTGCAGAGTAGCACTAGCATTGGGAGCGTGTGGACATATGCATAGTCATTGCGCATGCGCCGTGTATTGTTCGGCTATTTTCGGAGACTAGGCGCCGCGTCTGTGCAGTACGAGGGGGTACTTATCCGCCGGGTGGAACTTATTTGGCAGAACACCGGCTTTCTTTTACCTACAGCTGCCTGTTAACTAAAAGGATAATATGCTGCACCTGGGCGGAGGAATTGCACTGGGAATAACATTTAATGGGCTCAGCCAGCCTTTATGCAAGAGCCAAAAAAAAATAAAATAGAAGGTAAACTTTGTACAACATCAAGGCTTACATTTACAATGTCTTTACTGCTCTGAAAAAATAAACTTGCAAATTGTGTTTATATATTTCATAGCAAAGAAAATCAAGGGTAGCTGCCCATTGCAAACAAGACCTCAGCTTGTGTTCTCTAAAATGCATAAAAACAATGGAAGCTGAAATCTGGTTTCTATGGGCATTTTTCCTGTGTTAAAGATGCAGAAGGCTTGGGTTAAATTGTATTGCATGCAAAGCAATGTCAGCACAAAAAGGCTTACGAGAGATATAAAATAAACCACAACATCTATATTTACAATATGTAATAAACATTCAAATCCATTTTTCCTAGTAGACCTATGCATTAGTGAAAACAATTAGAGCTGAACACCAGGCAGATACAAATGCCACAATCTGATGCAGCTTGATACCAATTAATACATTTATCTTTACAATGTAAGTACCTGAATTTGGCATGGTATCTCTTTCAGTCCCTGTACAACAGCACTCAGACTGAGAAAGAAAAAAGCAGCACAAAGGCCAACCAGCTGTGCTGCAATACAAGAAGAATGCTGCTAGAAAGAGAGAGTAGAGTGACAGATGAGCACATCAGTCTGCAGGTTGTCATTTCACTATCCAGTCACAGGCTAGAGAAAGGGCAAGATCTGTGTTACTAAGCTGCAGCAGCAAGAACATGAGGCCTCCTGCCAGCAGGGCTATGCTGTGTGGTAGAGCTGTGTATATAAATTAGAACTGGATGGGTACAAATATAAATCCTTTAGCAGGTAAACAGCCATCTTGTATATTTTTGGTTGTGCATAGGGCTTTTTTTCCTGGAGTTCAGTGTTAAACTACAATCTCTAATCATCAAACATGGCAAAAAGCATTCCGAGTTAGGCTGGTTTCACACGGATATGACAAACGCTCCAACATTGGGAGCTCACGTTGCATGACGGGTGAAAATCAATGTTTCCCTATGAGAGCTGTCTTAAAGTGGAGTTCCACCCATTTTTTTTATGTTTGTCTGTGCTGCATGCCCTAATCTCATAGTGTTCAGAAAGGACAATTTTTATTTATTTTGTTGCTTGTAAATACCTTTATTTTGTAGTCCTTCATTACTTCCTCCTCCTCATTAGCCTAGGCTATTAAGTCACAAGGCTATTTGCAAGGGTTTCTGGGATAGGCGTCATGTTTCCCAGTAGTCCTGACTGAAACCTATTACATTGCTTGTGCAGCACTGAGCATGTGCGAGATATGTAAAGCTGAAATCCAGGAAGTCATACAGTCTGGCTTCATGATGCCCACACTTAAGATGGCCACTGTCTATTTCTAAATGCTGTATAACAACCTAACAAAACGGACCTTAGTTTACAGACTAACTTCACTAGAATACATTAATAAAGGGTCACTAAAGGAATTTTTTTTTTTAGCTAAATAGCTTCCCTTACCTTACTGCAGTACTGGTTTCATGTCCTTATTGTTTGTTTTTGCTTTGAAGTTGCTGTTAACCTGCTCTGTTCTCCACACTTCCTGCTTGTCTGTTTCCTTATAAGCACCATACTGGGAGCTTTCTCACGATGGTTTAAGCTGTCATTACTGTGTGTCTAAAACTTCCCAGAACCAATCAGATTCATTTTAAAAACAAAACACTGCCCTGGATTTGTTTGTTTTTGTTCTGTGCTTCTATTTCTACTTTGCAGAAACATGAAGCCAGTTCAAAAGTGAAACTAACCTGCAGGCACATTATATGATTGATTTTTATCTATTTTTAATCATTTTGAAAAGGAATCGGTTAACTTTTATGTCTCTATACCCTGTAAACATTCATTTCAGCAAAAAAAATGTTTTCCTTTAGTGACCCTTTAAGCTTGTGTATTACAGGGGTATTTAACCACTTCCCGACGGCCGTACGAATATATGCGGCCGTCGGGCGGTCCTGAATCTCTGACAGGACGCAAATAGGCGTCCTGTGCTTCTAATGGCCACTAGAGGGCGCGCAAGCCCGCTGCATTCCTGAGATACCGATGCGCGTGCCTGGCGGCCGCAATGTCCACCAGGCAATCGGCGGTTACAGGGACAAGACATGGATCTCTGTGTGTAAACACAGAGATCCATGTCCTGTCAGGGAGAGAGGAGACCGATCTGTGTCTCTTGTACATAGGGACACAGCATCGGTCACCTCCCCCAGTCACCCCCTCCCCCCACACAGTTAGAACACACCCAGGATACATATTTAACCCCTTCCTCACCCCCTAGTGTTAACCCCTTTCCTGCAAGTCACATATATACAGTAATCGGTGCATTTTTATAGCACTGATCGCAGTATAAATGTGAATGGCGTCAAAAGTGTCCGATGTGTCCACTATAACGTCGCAGTCCCAATAAAAATCGCAGATCGCCGCCATTACTAGTAAAAAAAATAGTTATAAAAATTAATAATAATTCTGTACCCTATTTTGTATGCGCTATAACTTTTGCGCAAATCAGTCGCTTATTGCGATTTTTTTTTTTTTTTACCAAAAAAATATGTAGAAAAATACGTATCGGCCTAAACTGAAAAAAATGGGCTATTTATTATAGTAACAAGTAAAAAATATTGACTTTTTCAAAATTGTCGCTCTTTTTTTGTTTAAAGCGCAAAAAAAAAAAAAAAAAAAACGCAGAGATGATCAAATACCACCAAAAGAAAGCTCTATTTGTGGGGAAAAAAAAGGACGCCAATTTTGTTTGGGAGCCACGTCGCACGACCGCGCAATTGTGATTTAAAGCGACGCAGTGCCAGAAGCTGAAATTTCACCTGGTCAGGAGGGGGGTATAAGTGGCCAGTAAGGAAGTGGTTAAAAAGTGAAATTGTGGGTTGAACTCCCCTTTAAGTGGTCCAACACAAATCGGTCTGACTTTGAAAATGCTCCCTGTACTACTTTGGCTCAACTTTGATTCTACTTCAGTCCAATAAATATCACTGAAGTTGGATCAAAGTAGGATCCTTGTCCTTACCATCCAACTTGTGACATCTGACATGTGATTACAGCAGCAGTAAAATGAATTTATCTCACTCTGAAATTGTTTTGATTGGTCAAAGAACAAGTCAGACTATCACAAAGTCGGATCAAAGTTGTATCCTGTTCATTCAAGTCGGATGGATGTCGGACCGATATAGGACTGATATCGCAGAGCAAAGTAGGATGATGGTCATATGACTGTGTAGTATCAGTGTGAACCCAGCCTTACAGTCTAAAAAAACATGCATATAGCAGTCCTTGTAAGAGTTATGTATCCGATTGTGCCGAATGCTCTGGTAGTGTCAAAAAAACATAATCTTGCAATATTAGAAAACAAAGGAAAATACCAGTCAAGACAAAATCAGTGAACTTACGCAATACCAAAGTTAAGTCTCTCTGGCATTTCCTGATTTTAATGCAGTCCCCGCATTCAATTTTAAAGTGTTAGCAGCTTTTTTCCGGGCTTCTATATGGTTATTGATTTTAGTAGGTCTACATATTTCACAGATGACACAATCGGGGTGTGTCAAGGGGGGAAGAAAGCATGATCCTTAACAGGTATAACGGGACCGGGGGGGTGGGGCCGACACTGCACAGTAAAACGCTGAATTTTACCATGCATGCTGGTGTGAACCTAGCCTTAAAGTGGTTCTATAGGCAGAAGTTTTTTTATCTTAATGCATTCTTTGCGCAGCCCCCCTCAGTTCCCCTAATCCCTACCCGAGTCCCCCTAATCCTTACCAACCCCCCAGGGCTCGCTCACACTATCTACAGGGATCTGTGTTTTTTCCCCCCACACTGGATAATCACAGGTCACCACTAGGGAAAAAATAAAGCAATTGTTTGGTGGTATGTGCAGAGAGCTGTGGAAAAAGGCAGCATGTCTGCATCTTCCTGCAGAAAAATGGATGGCCCTGCATGTCACCATTTTACACTTACAAAGTAAAAAAATGAATAAAAATAGAAAACCATAAGCATTGTGATTCAACACCCTCCCTACCAGAGCCGACACTCCACAGTAAAACGCTGCATTTTACCATGCACGCTGGTGTGAACCTAGCCTTAAAGTGGTTCTAAAGGCAGAAGTTTTTTTTATCTTAATGCATTCTACATTTACAGTGTGCAGCAGCCCCCCTCGGTCCCCCTAATCCTTACCTGAGCCCCATCTCAATCCAGCGATGTTGCACAAGAGCATTGGCTGTCTGGGACTCACCCCAACTGGTCGAGACACAGCAGCGGGCGCCATTGGCTTACGGTGCTGTCAATCAAGTCAGTGAGCCAAGGAGGAGAGAGGGGGTGGGGCCAAACGACTGATGTGTCTGAATGAACACACAGCAGCGGCTTAGCTTGGGAAGTGACCAAAGAATAGGAGGATCGGGACTGCTCTGTGAAAAACCACTGCACAGAGCAAGAGAGTATAATTTATTTTATTTTTGTTTAAAAATAAACCTGACTTTAATATCCCTTTAAAGAACCAGGGAGACATTCAGAGCTACAGTAAAGTTAACTCAGATGTATTGCTAGCGTTCTGCCTCCATGTTTCTTTTGAGACCAGTTTTCTTCAAAGCAGGAAATTGTGGTAGCTGCATCGGTTGGATTCTGTGCCTGTCTACATTACCATGATTCTCAGCAATGCAGAGCTGTAGAAAGGGTACTGAATTCACCACTAACCAAAACTCTAATTTCTCAAACACCTCATTTCTAGTCATACCCATCCAATGCATGAAGACGACAACAACATTATAAGAATACCTTTTGATGACTGGGGCTCTCAATTATCTGCTGTTTTAATCTTTGCTCCTTCTCCAGAATCTCTCTCATTTTCAGGTTTACCTATAATATAAACATTGACAATTTTTGTCAAAAAACATATTAAGCAGTACAGTGATCAATTTACAATGGTCTCTGTGCCAGGACAGCTTACACGCCAATGTCCCACCACTATCACACCATTATTAATCACTTAGAGGGCTCTCCATATTCCCCTCACAAACATTCAGATAGTGCCATACCTTATTAATCCAGAAAACCATAGCATCTTCCAAATCATAGGGAAGCTCTTTGGAGGCGCTAAACGTAGAGAAACGCTTGACACTTGCAACTACTTTCTCAATGCTGATCATTTCCACAGTATATGCCATCATCAGGGCATCGATCATGGACATGTGGGCACTCTGAAAATGAAAAAATAAAAGAAAGCATAGGCATATTTAAACAACAACTCCAGGATAGTGATACAATTTTCACATTAGACTTGTGTAGTTAAGCAAAGATGCCAATTTGATTTGGATTAAGATCGCACCGCTTTTAAAAATCAGCGACATCTCTTTACACAGAATTTTTTCTATCCTTGGGCTCCAGGTGGGGGATCTCTGAAATGCCAAAATCACCTCCTGGGTCTGTCACCACATACTAAGACTTTCAGTCCTAGCATGTGGTGACAGACACAGGAAGTGATGTCGCCATTTCAGAGATCATTCCTGAAGCCCAAGGATAGGGAAAATGTCATGCCCTGAGATTTAGAATCTGAATGGGTGGCAGTGTGGGAAGGACTGTGGGTGGACTCCTGGTCTGATCCACCCACATTCTGAATGGGCAGAAATGTGGGCAGGACTGTGAGCGTGTATGGGATGAATCAGAATCCTGGACTTTGTACAGAGGACAGACCAGGAGTTTGGAACCATTGTGTCCACCCTCTGCAGCAAATCACCTCACCACTCTCTTTACTGAGAACTACAAAGGGGAATGTACAAGACTGGTGGTCAGGGGAATAGAGGGCACAGAGGCCACCCGTCTTATGGACAGGATATGAGGGTAACCTAGTGGAGACTGTCCACTAAAACACAAAATTAGTTGAAGGTATGGGAATACATACAGTGAGGGGGAAAAGGTATTTGATCCCTGTTGAATGTATATGTTTGCCCACTGACAAAGAAATAATCAGTCTGTAATTTTAATGGTAGATTTATTTTAACAGTGAGAGAACAACCAAAATATCCAGAAAAACATTTAAAAAAATAATAAATTGATTTGCATTTTAATTAGTGAAAGTATTTAATCCCCCATCAGCAAGATTTCTGGCTCCCAATTGTCTTCTATACAGATAACCAGCTGAGATTAGGAGCACCCTCTCAAAAGGGAATGTGCCTAATCTCAGCAGGTTACCTGTACAAAAGTTACAGATTCCAAACTCTCCACCAAGGCCAAAGAACTGTCCAAGGATGTCAGGGACAATGCTTAAATGGGCTACAAGACCATTGCCAAGCAGCTTGGTGAGAGGGTGAAAACAGCTGGTGTTATTCGCAAAACGAAGCATCATAAAATAACTGTCAGTCTCCCTTGGTCTGGGGCTCCATGTAAGATCTTAAGTCGTGGAGTTTCAATGGTCATGAGAACAATAAGTAGTCAACCCAGAACTATATGGGAGATTCTTTTTAATCTCAAGGCAGCTGGGACCATAGTCACAAAAAACACAATTGGCAAGGAGGAGGAAGGAAGGAAGGAAGGAAGGAAGGAAGGGAGGAAGGGAGGACGGACAGACAGAAAAAGACAGACAGACAGACAGAAAAAGACAGACAGACAGACAGAAAAAGACAGACAGACAGACAGAAAAAGACAGACAGACAGACAGAAAAAGACAGACAGACAGACAGAAAAAGACAGACAGACAGACAGAAAAAGACAGACAAAACAGAAAAAGACAGACAGACAGACAGAAAAAGACAGACAGACAGACAGAAAAAGACAGACAGACAGACAGAAAAAGACAGACAGACAGACAGAAAAAGACAGACAGACAGACAGAAAAAGACAGACAGACAGACAGAAAAAGACAGACAGACAGGCAGAAAAAGACAGACAGACAGGCAGAAAAAGACAGACAGACAGAAAAAGACAGACAGACAGACAGACAGACAGACAGAAAGACAGACAGAAAGACAGACAGAAAGAAAAAAAGACAGACAGAAAAAGACAGACAGACAGACAGACAGACATAGACAGACAGACAGAGACAGACAGACAGAACAGAAAGGACAGAAAGACAGACAGACAGAAAGGGAGGGAGGGAAGAGGAGGAGCTATGACCTCAAGAACACCATCCCCACCATCAAATGTGGAGGTGGAAACATTATGCTTTGAGGGTGTTTTTCTGCTAAGGGGACAGGGCAATTTCACTGCATCAAAAGGGATGATGGACGGGGCCATGTACTGTCAAATCTTGGGTGAGAACCTCCTTCCCTCAGCCAAGGCATCGAAAATGGGTCGTAGATGGGTATTCCAGCATGACAATGACCCAAAACATAGGGCCAAGGCAACAAAGGAGTGGCTCAATATGAAGCACATTAAAGAGGAGTTCCACCCAAAAATGGAACTTCCTCTTAATCCACTCCTCACCCCCATACATGCCACATTTGGCATGTAATTTTTTTTGGGGGGGAGTGGGGGCTTCAGTAGGAGTGGGACTTCCTGTCCCACTTCCTGCTTCCGCCGAGGGGCTGATAAGGCGAGAGGCGTAATCGCCTTATTTCAGCCCCTCCTTGTAGGCGATGGCCTAGGACACTGACAGGTCCTAGGCAATCGCCTGTCCAATCAGCGACCAGCCGCGCGCGCATGCGCAGTGGGTGCCCGGCTGTGAAGCCGAAGGCTGTCACGGCTGGGTGCCCACAGTCGGGATGGAGACGCCGACTGGGGAGGGGGGGGAGAGGAGCGGAGCCCCGGTCGGCGCATCGCTGGAACGCAGGAGCAGGTAAGTGAGTGTTTATTAAAAGCCAGCAGCTACACTTTTTGTAGCTGCTGACTTTTAATAAACACATTTTTTGGCTGGAACACCCCTTTAAGTTCTTGAAGTGGCCTAGCCTGTCTCCAGGCCTTAACCCCATAAGAAATTTGTAGGAAGCTGAAGGTTCGCGTTACCAAACATCAGCTTCCAAACCTTAATGACTTAGAACCTGCAAAGAGAAGTGGGAAAAAATCCCTCCTGAGATGTATGACCTCTGACTGCCAACAAGGGTTTTGCCACCAATTATTAAAGGGTCAATAAAGGAAAAAACATTTGGGCTGAAATGACTATTTACAGGGTACAGACACATAAAAGTTAACCGATTCCTTTTAAAAATGATTAAAAATTGATTAAAAATAGATAAAAATCAATCATATAATCCACACACAGTTCTAGTTTTGTTTTTGCTGTCATTTCCTGTCTCTCTGATGTACAGAGCCAGAGAGCCAATAGAGGGCAGTGATGGTTTGTCTAAAACCCCTCAGCACCAACCCAGTTTCACAGTTTACACACAGTAATCACACCTCCTTGATTAGTGACCACAGTGAGAAAGCTCCCAGCGCTGTGGTTATAAGGAAACAGACAACCAGGAAGTGTGGGGATGAAAGCAGAATTACAGCAACATCAAAGCAAAAACGAACAATGAGGACATGAAAACAGCACTGCAGTGAGGTAAAGGAAGCTATTTGGCTAAAAAAAAAAAAGTTTACTTTAGTGACCCTTTAAGTCATGTTTTGCGAAGGGGATGAAATACTTATTTCACTCATTAAAATGCAAATCCGTTTAGAACTTTATTTTAAATGTGTTTTTTTTTGTTTTTTTGTTATTCTGTCTCATTGTTAAAATACACCTACAAAAAAATTTGAAAAAATAAATAAAAAATCCACTGCGCTAATGTCTATTCAGCAGCTAGCATAAAATATAGGTTGCAATATTAGAAAAAAAAAAAAAAAGTATGAAAAGATATGCAGCGCTAGAAATAGAAACATGAACTACTTAACCACTTGTCCACCGGGCCTGTTTTGGCACTTTTCTCCTTCATGTAAAAATCACAATTTTTTTGCTAGAAAATTTATCAGAACCCCCAAACATACATACACAGTAAAGTTAGCGCAATTTTTTTTTATAATGTGAAAGATAATGTTACGCCGAGTAAATAGATACCCAACATGTCACGCTTTAAAATTGCGCACACTCATGGAACGCCGCCAAACTTCGGTACTTAAAAATCTCCATAGGCGACACTTTAACATTTTTTACAGGTTACTATTTGTGAGTTACAGAGGAGGCCTAGTGCTAGAATTGTTGTACACGCTCTAACGCATGCGACGATACCTCACATGTGATGTTTGAACGGCGTTTACATATGTGGGCGGGACTTGCATGCGTGTTTGCTTCTGCGCGCAAGATAACGGGGACAGGGGCGTTTTGAAAAAAAAAATATATATATATAAATAAATAACTTAATTTTTTTTATTTTAACACCTTTTTTTATCACTTTTATTCCTATTACAAGGAATGTAAACATCCCTTGTAATAGGAAATGTGTGTGACAGGTCCTCTTTATGGCTTACAAGCATGAAAATCGGTGGGGAAAAAAAAAAATCACTGATCACATGCCGACAGCTGCGATTGCGGCTTTGTTTACTTCCGGGTACCGGGCGTGACATCGCGCCTGGGCCTCCGATGGTCATAGAGATGACTGGTTATAAGTCATCTCTATGCTTTCCAGGCAGCGCCGACCGATTCGCTCTCTGGGCCCCTGATGGCATAGAAGAGCCCGGAGAAGCAACGGATGGCGGTGGGAGCCCCTTCCCACTGCCTATAAGAGCGATCAAGCGGCAGAACCGCTCGTTCTTATCGTGCACAGAATCGGCGGCTGAAGACGGCGATATCTGAATGATGCCTGTAGCTGCAGGCATCATTCAGATATCACCGCACAAAGTCGAGGACATCATATAACGTCCTCCAGGGGACAAGTGGTTAACCCCTTCCCCACCGAGCCATAGTAAAACGACGTCGGTGGGGACCTTTCGTCCTTCAGACTGGACGTCATATGACATCCTTGTTTGTTCCGGCCGCTAGGGGGCACACGCATTTACGATTGCCCGCAATCACGCAGAAGCATGGATCTGTGTGTGTAAACACACAGATCCATGTCCTGTCAGCGGTGAGGAGACCGATGTGTGTTCCCAGTACAGAGGAACACACATCGATCTCCTCCCCTTGCAAGTCCCCCTCTCCCTACAGTTAGAACACACTTTAGGGAACATATTTAACCCCTTCAGTGCCCCCTAGTGTTAACCCCTTCCCCGCCAGTCACATTTACACAGTAATCAGTGCAGTTTTATAGCACTAATCGCTGTGTATATGTGAATGGCCCCAAAAATGTGTCATAAGTGTCCAATGTGTCCGCCGCAATGTCACAATAAAAAAATAAAAGCAGATTGCCGCCATTACTAGCAAAAGAAAAAAAAATCCATAATTCTATTTCCTGTTTTGTAGACGCTGGAACTTTTGCGCAAACCGATCAAATACGCTTATTGTGATTTTTTTTACCAAAAATATGTAGAAGAATACGTATCGATCTAAACTGAGGGAAAAAAAAAACGTTTTAAAAAATAAAATAAAAAATATGATGTTTATTAAATCAAAAAGTAAAAAATATTGTGTTTTTCAAAATTGTCGCTTTCTTTTGTTTATAGCGCAAAAAATAAAAACTACAGAGGTGATAAAATACCACCAAAAGAAAGGTCTATTTGTGGGAAAAAAAGGACGACAATTTTGTTTGGGAGCCACGTTGCACGACCGCGCAATTGTCATTCAAAGGGCGACAACGCTGAAAACAAAAAATTGGTCTGGGCAGGAAGGGGGTGAAAATGCCCTGTATGGAAGTGGTTAAATAAAAGTCCATTATCATTCAGCGTAAAAGAGGCCATATTCCAAGAAATGACATCAGCCACAGTGTAAATATGACAAGCTGAGGTGAACTAGGAAATCCTCCACCGCACACCAACACACTCTTACCGCAAAAAATGGACCACTAGGTTATAGGTGGTCAGATAAGCATTATATATCTACTATAGCACGACTCCACTCCGGTACCAGACAGCTGAATCTCATAGGGTCATAAAATTATATATAGGTCTGGTCATTTCTTTGTCAGTGGGCAAACGTACAAAATCAGCAGAGGATCAAATACATTTTCCTCATATCTATACAACATAAGTTCTGCTTGGAGCACAATTTTAAGCAATCAAGCCGAGTTATATGGCACAAGAAATTTAGCAAGGTGTATAAACATGTATATACAGCATGTAAGAGCCGGTTCACACTGGGGCGACTCGTCAGGCGGCTCAGCCGCCTGACAAGTCGCGTCCCATTCAATGCAATGGAACCGTTCCAATAGAAACGACGCAAGTCGCTCCGACTTAGAAAAAGGTTCCTATACGACTTCGGGGCAAAAGCAAAATCGAAGGATAAGGTAAGTGAAGGAGGACAGCACTAAGGTAAAGGAAGCTATTTAGGGGAAAAAATGTTTTCCTTTACAACCCCTTTAAAGCTTTAAAGGGTCACTAAAGGAAAACTTTTTTTGCTGAAATGACTGTTTACAGGGTATAGGAGACATAAAAGTTAACCGATTCCTTTTCAAAATGATTAAAAATAGATAAAAAATCAATCCTATAATGTGCCTGCAGGTTAGTTTCACTTTTGAACTGGCTTCATGTTTCTGCAAAGTAGAAATAGACACAGAACAAAAACAAACAAATCCAGGGCAGTGTTTTGTTTTAAAAATGAATCTGATTGGTTCTGGGAAGTTTTAGACACACAGTAATGACAGCTTAAACCATCTTGAGAAAGCTCCCAGTATGGTGGTTATAAGGAAACAGACAAGCAGGAAGTGTGGAGAACAGAGCAGGATTACAGCAACTGCAACGCAAAAACGAACAATAAGGACATGAAACCAGTACTGCAGTAAGGTAAAGGAAACTATTTAGCTAAAAAAAAAAAAATTCCTTTAGTAATCCTTTAACTGTTACAGTTCTGTATAATTGCTTAGCAGGTAGAGCAACATTACAATGTCAAATTGCAACCCGTAATCCGTCTAATTATATGGAACACTTTACTCCAAAAACCTTGTATTCTTGGGCATTCCCACCAGGTGTGAATCATAGAGCCCACGCCTTGGCATCCTCTGAAGCATAGAGGTGAGGATGAAGGATATATGGTTGCCAGTCTTAGAGGAACTAGATACCATCTAGTAAATATTTTGACATTCGCCTCTATGAGTGACATGTTGATGATACCCTTTATAGATCTATGGAAGTTTTCTCCCCAATCTTCCAAATCCCACTCATCCTGAATTTCCTTCTCCCAAGCTAGCATATAGGGTAATTTATTGACATTGTTCGGGTTGTAATATACATCAGTCCCCGGCGATTGCCTTACTGAATGGATTCATACCACAAGTATCAAAGGTTACCAGAAGGCTGATATGGTTTATCCTAACAGGAGCTAGAATCACTATAGCTGCAGCCTGGAAGAAACAGGCGGTCTCAATCTTAAGTACGAAAAGAAAGATCACCTGGATAATGGAACAGGAAAGGAGAATTGGCTCAATGTTGGATAGACTTACTCAGTTTAACGCAATCTGGGAACCATGGATAAAGTACTTGGGGATCTCACACCCCATAAAGGGGTGATAACATAACTTACTGTAGGCTGATGTACACACCTGGCAGGTAGGATCTCGGTCTCTCTACCCTCTCACCCCTACCCTCTTTTTCGTTCCCTCTCTTTCTATCTTTCTCACATTCCTCTTTTCCTTCTCTTCTACTTTTCTTCTCTATGTTCTGGTTTTATGCTGTGCTTGTGTTCAGGTTTTTTGTATAATCTGTGTTTGGGAAACGTTCTCCATATATATACACATGTTACGCCTCTATCATAGGGGTGGAGGAAGTTGAAGAGGGATTCTCCTCTCTTTTTCTCCCTCCCTCTCCCTCTCCCTCTCTCTTCATCGAACTTGTTATTTATTCTTTTAGTATTAGGTTCATTTAATCGGTCCAGATATCATACACTTCGTACCAGAGGTACTTGAGAAGTTTTAAGTTTATGAAATGGAGGTACATCACGAAGTGGACTTCACAAAACTGTAATATTTATAATAACTTGCTAAGGGGGCAGGATGGTTTGGGGGAATTACTCTACCTCCCCGGGCACAGAGTGATCCCATTGGGGGTGTCAGTGGGGGTGGAGGGTGCCCTTCCCATCTCATTTCTATATATGTTGGACCAATAAGGTTTTGATTTATCCCAACTGCTGTAGACTAGGGACCCTAGACGGATTGATAGGAACTGCAGGATTTGGGGGAGGGTAGGGAGCTACCCCGGTTAGACTATATGGCTTAGGGTCAGAATTTACTCCCTTGTTGAACCTGTTTTCCTTTCATCGCAGATAGAATGTTATTTAGGTATGGTTGAGAAATTACGAAGTGATGACTTCAGCAAACGAGGTCTCAATATTTAAGGATATGTAACAAAATGTATTGATTTCCTGATATGTTCTTTAAATTGTACTGACTTTATTCAGAAAATAAACTTAAACTTGAATGAAAAAAAAAAACAATGTCAAATTGGTCACAAATGCATGGTCCTTTATTTATAAAAAAAAAAGGGGGGGGGGAAAGTGCAAGGGTGACACCTTCACTATGGCTTTTTGAGGGTGTTGGAGTCACATACACAGGGGGAATCAAGCTACTGGAGTGCATGTGCAAATGAAAGGGATGGCTGCTGGTGTATAAAGGCAACTTCCTTCTCTACTCACCAGCTGCACTGCACAGACAGCATGTGATGGGGCTGACAGACACACACTGCTCTACATTGTCTGCCTTCCTCAGTATTGATTATCTGTCTCCCCAAATTCACCAAGGATTCGTGCACAGTCAACTAAGCAAGCCCTAGAAATCAGCATGTGCTGTTGCACAGTAAAGTTCAATATTTCATCGTGTGCTCTCAGTACGTAAGTCCAAAAACACACTTTCTGCCCCCCCCCCCCCTCCCCCCAAAGACCCAAAGACCAATTCTGCAACAACCCACTAAGCTGATATTTTACCATGCTTCCAATTGCTACATTATATCACTAAACAGAGGGAAAAACTTCAACAAAACAAGCACTGAAGGGGTTACAAAACTTCTACATCTTCCATTAGAAAACAGCATAGACTCTTTAAAACTGGTCTGAGCGGCCCATTCATACAGAATGACAAAAATAATTGCTGTATACAATATTATTATAGCGAAATTTGTTTCCACACAAACCATTTTGATTGGGGCACAGCTGAGGTCGGCTTCGGACACAGGTGCATCTTCACTCTCCATGACATAAATCCCTTTCTGAGACAAAGCCTCGATGACGGGTTGGTGGCCCTGCAAGGCAGCCATCTGATCCCCTGTGAGGATAAGGCCGCAGACACGGCAATATAGCTCGCTGGAGAGTAGAAGCTTGATGACAGGTGGTTTGATGTGCTCCTGCTCATACTGGTCAATGTAAAACGGCTCCTTCAGTTCCTCTGGAACATTATCTAAAAAAAAAAAAAAAAAAAAAGGAGACGAAGAAGATTAATGAAGAGCTGATGACCTGATCAAACAGTCTGCAACTCAAATCATCCTTATGCATTTACATAGAAATTAAATTAGCACTTCTGTATTAAGCATTACAACTTCTTTATTAACAGCTCAATGTCAGCTAAACAAAAAAAGACACAAAACAAATAGTAAAAAAGGAATAACAGATATTAAAGGTTCATTTTCCAGAAAATACGTTTTGGCGATTGTGGACAGGATAAATAATCTTGATCTTCTAACTCAGGAGTCTCCAAACTACGGCCCTCCAGGTGTTCAGGAACTACAATTCCCATCATGCCTAGTCATGTCTACGAATGTCAGAGTTTTACAATGCCTCATGGGAAGTGTAGTTCCACAGCAGGTGGAGGGCCGTAGTTTGGAGATCCCTGTAGTAGAGCTGGCGTTAAGATTTGTGTCTAAACATACAGCTTCAGGTTTCTGCTGCGCCTACTGCAAGGGGTATTCTCCAAATCGCAGCAGTAGGGTTAAGAGACCATGATGCCAATTGCTGAATGCAGAGCAAATCCTGGAATATCCAACTGAAGGAGACGAGGGAAAATTCCTTAAAAGGATTTAGGCAGCAAATAATGAATAAAAAAAATGTACTGGAGGCTCGAACTATTCATTGCTCCAACAAAACAATATGAAACCGTTTGTCTGGATTTGTGCTTCTACTAGCTTGAATATTGGCTTTGGAAGCGCCAGAAATTAACCACTTTTCAAACATTGCCCACACTTACATACTGCCCATTTGTTACCATAAGACTAAAATGTATTATTATTATTAAAGGAGGTTAATGTCACAATCCGGACGGCAAAAATCCAGATGACAATATCATAATAGAAGCAAACAACCTACATCATTTCTGCATTATTCAAACTTGTTTTACAAGTCACTCACAGTTAATTAGAGCAATAAAAGACAGGGAGGAACGTAACCTAGAAAATCTTATCCAGCCAACTCCTGTGCCAAGTACTCCTCCAATAATTCTCGTAGAGCAAACAATGGCCAGCACTATTGTTTGCCAGCTACAACAGGACTATCAAAACATGACAAGCTGGCCATAAATGGACTGAAATTAGACCTGTTTAGTATGGAGCAGCCAATTCCAATCCTTTTATGGGCAGGCTGGTTGTACAGAAGTCGATTTCTCAATTGACTTCTGTACAACTAGCCTGTTGAAAAATTCATGCTCGATCAGTGTCGTCCGGGAGGCTCCGCAAAGAGGGATTCCCCATCAATACTGAGTAAACCTGCGATGGCTTAACTCCCACACATGAGCGTGAGAGCCGCCAGTAACGGCACACGGACTGAGGAAAAGGCACATAGGTGCCATTGCTTCAGTTTGTCCCAGCGGCCATGTGCCGTTGACAACCGGCTGTCAGTGGTTAAAGGGGTTGTAAAGGAATTTTTATTTTATTTTCATAATAAGCATCATTTACCCGCAGACATTCCTCTTTTCACTTCCTCATTGTTCGTTCTTGTTCAGAAGTTGCTCTATTTCGTCTCTGTTCTGTTCACTTCCTGCTTGTCTGATTATTACTCTGTGAAGAAAGACTTTACTGCGGTGGTCAGCAACGTGCTCGCCCCCTCCTGGGAACTACATCTGTGCGGCAGTATGCTCTCTACGTGTTAGAGTCGTCAAGGAGGTGTGAATCACTGGGCATGCCACAATGCATACTGGGAAATGTAGTTCTTACATGAATGAGCGCCGCAAACCAGGAAGTCAATGAGAGAACAGAAACTAGAACACCCGAGGTGATATAGATGAAGGAATTTAATGGGTATTTACTCGTTTGTTAACAGAATCATTACACTATTCTGTCTGTCTACCTTGCAGACATTAATTTTAGGCAAAAAAATAAATGCATTTCGTTTACAACTCCTTTAAAGGGGTTGTAAATGTTCGTTTTTTATTTTCTAAATTGGTTCCTTTAAGCTAATGCATTGTTGGTTCACTTACCTTTTCCTTTGATTTCCCTTCTAAATGTTTTTTTCTTTTGTCTGAATTTCTCCCTTCCTGTTTCTCCTCACTAAACTGTTCAGTAAGCTGTTCTGACTAACTTTCCACTAGGGTTGTCCCGATACCACTTTTTTAGGACCGAGTACAAGTACGGATACTTTTTTTCAAGTAGTCGCCGATACCAAATACCGATACTTTTTTTAAATGTGTCCCTAAATGCAGCCGTGTCCCCCACATATTGCAGCCATGTCATGTCCCCCCACATATGCAGTCATGTATGTCCCCCCACATATGCAGTCATGTATGTCCCCCCACATATGCAGCCATGCATGTCCCCCCACATATGCAGCCATGTATGTCCCCCCACATATGCAGCCATGTATGTCCCCCCACATATGCAGCCATGTATGTCCCCCCACATATGCAGCCATGTATGTCCCCCCACATATGCAGCCATGTATGTCCCCCCACATATGCAGCCATGTATGTCCCCCCACATATGCAGCCATGTATGTCCCCCCACATATGCAGCCATGTATGTCCCCCCACATATGCAGCCATGTATGTCCCCCCACATATGCAGCCATGTATGTCCCCCCACATATGCAGCCATGTATGTCCCCCCACATATGCAGCCATGTATGTCCCCCCACATATGCAGCCATGTATGTCCCCCCACATATGCAGCCATGTATGTCCCCCACATATGCAGCCATGCATGTCCCCCACATATGCAGCCATGTATGTCCCCCATATGCAGCCATGTATGTCCCCCATATGCAGCCATGTATGTCCCCCATATGCAGCCATGTATGTCCCCCATATGCAGCCATGTATGTCCCCCATACGCAGCCATGTATGTCCCCCATACCTTTTAGATATGCTGATGCTGCCTCTGCCGCATACCGCCGTATCCCCATATGCAGCCATGTATGTCCCCCATATGCAGCCATGTATGTCCCCCATACCTTTTAGATATGCTGATGCTGCCTCTGCCGCATACCGCCGTATCCCCTGCACAATCGCGTAGCGCATTACAAGCTTTCATTCTAAAAACTTGTAAATGGCCGCGCTCCTTGTATTAAAACTCCCCTTCTCCGAATGGAGGGATCCGTCCAATCCCACGCAAGGGGGAGTGTCTATACGCGGATTCGTGCATAGACACCCCCCCTTGCTCGGGATTGGAGGGATCCCTCCAATCCGGAGAAGGGGAGTGTCAATACACAGCCATTTACAAGTATTCAGAATGAATGCTTGTAATGTAAGCTATGCGATTGTGCAGGGGGATACGGCGGTATGCGGCAGAGAGAGGCTGCGTCAGCATATCTAAAAAGGTATGAGGGACGCATCGCTGCAATATGGGGGGGGGGGGAAGTATTCTATTTCAGTATCAGGGGTATTTGCGGGAGTACAAGTACTCCCGCAAATACTCGGTATCGGTCCCGATACCGATACTAGTATCGGTATCGGGACAACCCTACTTTCCACCGCTCAGATGATGGTGGAAAGCTTACTGAGGAGAAACAGGAAGTGAGAAATTCAGACAAAGAAAAAAAACATTTAGAAGGAAAATCAAAGGAAAAGGTAAGTGAACCAACAATGCACTAGCTTAAAGGAACCCATTTAGAAAAAAAAAAAAACACATTTACAACCCCTTTAAAGCTGAACCCTGGGAACTGTGAAAAAATAAATAAACCCTTGCAAATGGGAGCACCCTGCAATGCAAGCATTCAATACTTGCTCAAGGTTCTTTGAGGGGGGGGGGGTCCTGGCAGAAGCTTAATAGGAGCATGTTACATTGTGCACTCTAAATATTAGTGCAGCATGCTCCTAAAAAGGTTAAAAAAAATAAACACACACAAAACGGAGCGGCCGAGACAATCAGCTTCTAGCCTCAGCTTGCTCAGTAAAGCTTAAAAAATGAAAGAAAGAGGTAACTGGCTACCATGCACAGCTTCTCCAAATTCTGGCTGATCCAGCTTTGATTTATTCCCCATATTGTAATTTGTGTGGTTGTAAACCTCAGACATGAAATATTAAACTGATTAGAGCCTTTAAAACTAGCAAACCTTGGTTACTCCATACATCCAGGAATTTTTTTCAGCCCATGAACTGAATCGTTTACATTGGTTTTTATACATCTTAAAAAAACAGTTTTTGGCTTGTGTTGGTTCCAATCTGGCCTTCAGTGCAGCAATGCGGTGTGCTTGTTATATGAAATATGAACAAAGCAAATCCTTTTTAGTGTGTACTTGTCTCAATACAATGCCTCTTTTCTCTGCTTTCAGCACAAGTCCCACCTGACAAGTTTTCCTGACACCAAGAGAAAGATAGTGACGGGAGGGATCTCCAGCTATTTGACAGCCTTGGCTCTGTCCCTGTGTGAAGGGAAGGGAGTCCCTTTCCTCCAATAAGCTCTCATAGCTCTTCTCACTGATTTAACTACAGCTCTCCGCCCCTGCATTTCAGGGCCGAGAGGTCCTGAGTAAATTCTGCACTTTGAATTGACGTAGGGAAAATATTGCTGCAGATAAACAGGTTCAACTGCTGGAGGATTTGTTTCATCTCTGTACATCACCTGTGAACAGTCTGTTCACTAGGTATATGTGAGAGTTTACAACCACTTTTAAAAAGGGGGGGGGGGCACAATGGAAGCTGCAGCAATACATGTTTCTTACCTACAATATGTATACACAAAATGTTAGTGCTTCTGTCTGATATAATGCAGTAGGTGTAGATTCACATGAGAATAATGAGGTCCTCTCACTTCACCAGATCTACAATGAAAATGCCAAATCAATTTTTTTTTCTTTTTTATTGTTTGTGTATTGTCTTTATTCTTTGGAAATAAAACAAACTACAATACAATGAGCTGGTGATCAGAATATGAATAAGCAATATGAAAATGAATGATTCCTCATTCCAGCGCAACTCTTGCATGTCTAACAATAACAGCTTCAAACTGAACATTCCACAGAACTGACAGATCCGTTATCTACACATACAGGGGGACCCCAACTTACGAACTTCTACTTACGAACCGAGCGCTGCTGGGACCCTCTGCCATTTTGGGCGGACCGTCTGCTGTTCTGCGCAGCCAGACTGAGCATTGGGAAATGTCCATAATTGTCCGCGCATGCGCAGAGCGTCAATCGACGGAACATCGGAAAGGTCCATAAATGCCAGTCTGCGCATGACCTCAGTAAGATTAACCACCCTCCCTCCCCCTTTCATGACCAGGCCATTTTTTTTGCGATCCGGCACTGGGTTACTTTAACTCATAATTGCGAGGTCGTGAGACCGCTGTACCCAAAAAAAAAAAAAAAAAAAAAAAAAAAAACAGTAATTTCCCACAAATAGAGCTTTCTTTTGGTGGTATTTGATCACCTCTATGGTTTTTATTTTTTTGCGCTATAAGCAAACAAAAAAAAAAGGAGACAATTATTGAAAAAAAATATATATATTTTACATTCAGCTATAAAACATATCCAACAATTTTTTTCCCCATAAATTTAGGCCAATATGTATTGTGCTACATATTTGGTAAAAAAAAAAAAATCCTATGCAGCGTATATTGATTGGTTTTGCGCAAAAGTTATAGTGTCTAAAAACGATGGGAATATACATATACTGTACTGGAATTGTTTTATTATTTGTTTTTATACTAGTAATGGCGGCATGCAGATGATGTCCTTTTGTTCCTCACAGATCCGCTTACCTCTATACCCAACTTACTTGACGATTTTGCTAATTTTAGAACCCTATCGAACTTTCAAATCAATTTCTCCAAATCCAATGCCCTTAACGTTTCATTGCCCACAACACTGTGCAATTTATGCCAGTCTGACTTCCCCTTCTCTTGGAGTACCCAAGCCATTAAATACTTAGGTATATTACTTCCAATTTGTCTTTCCGACTTGTATTCCCCTATTACAAAAAATTCGATCTGATCTCTCAAAATGGTCTTCAGGACTCTTTTCATGGTTTGGCAGGGCTGCGATCGTAAAAATTAATATTCTCCAGAGAATTCCTATTGCGATCCCCCAAGCCTTCTTTTCTTCATTTAAGAAAATGTGCACATTGTTTATCTGGAATAAACTCCGCCCGAGATTCAGTTATGATAGGCTTACTGCCCCGAAACCATCAGGTGGTATAGGTCTACCTGACATGTACAAATATTACCAAGCTTGTATCCTAACCAGAATTGTTGATTGGAATATTCATTTTGACCACAAAGATTGGGTTAGATTGGAACATTTATTCTCACCTATTCCTCTCTCTCAAATCCCTTGGATTAAAACCACTGATATTCCCTTGGCGTGTAAACATCCTTTGATCCATCCAACTATCCTTACATTTCGTCGAGCTTGCAATAAACACAAGGTTTCCTCTCCGAATGGTCCAATGACTCCTATTACACTTAATCCTGGTTTTACACCAGGAATGCATGAAGATTTTTTACCTAAAAGTTGGCCCCATTCAAAAGTAAGGGCAGGACAGTTCTTCATTGGTGATGAGATTATATCCCAATCCAAGTTGGCCGATAAATTGAAAGTGGAGTCATTTCCTTTTTGGACCTATGTTCAATTAAGGAATTTCTTCCTGAAACCTAACCCCAGACCGAATTGGTCGAGAGAAAAAAGTGACTTTGAAAAATGGTGTGAGAACGATGGACCTCTCAGGCACTTAGTCTCAGCTACATATTCTCTACTATTTTCCGATCAGACACCTAAAATTAATTGGGCTAATCAACTTTGGGAAAGAGATCTCTCGCTTGATTTGTCAGACACAGAATGGAGAAATATTTACAAATTTATTCACAAGGGATCTATTCATGTCCAAGTACAAGAAAATGCTTGTAAGATTCTATCCAGGTGGTATATGACCCCCCTTAAATTACATAGGATTAATAAATCTGTATCTAAAATGTGCTGGAGATGCAATAGCGAGACGGGTTCCTTTTTGCACATTTGGTGGTCCTGCAAAGACATCCAACCATATTGGAAAAAGGTCCACGAATATATATCCCATATAACTTCTCTCAATCTGGATTTCACCCCTACTCAATTTTTATTACATTATTCTCCCTCATTACCAAATGGCTACTACCGATCCTTGGCAATGCATCTGATCAATGCTGCCAGGATGTGTATTCCAACTAATTGGAAATCAACCAAACCCCCTTCAATAATTGACTGGTTTAACCGAACCATGAGAAACATGGAGATGGAGGAGTTGATACATCAGGCGAGAGATACTCAAAAAAGGTTCTTGGATATTTGGTCTGATTGGCTGAGTTTTATTTCATCTGATGAATACAAATCCGTCACCTTGGGGGATTAACCTCCACTTTATTTAATTCTCTTGATCCATTTATATAACGGCAGACCCCTTCTCTTCATTCCTTCCCCATTTACTTTCCCTTAATTATATTCAGAATGTTGTTATTTAATTTGTTTGTTTCAATATTCAGGTTTAACCTGCGGCCTGGATTCATTTAAAAATCATGAATCTAGACGGTATGCTCTTCGTTGATTTCTCTAATATATGCTCTAAATTGTTTGGTTCTCATCGTTTGATATGCTTACTTTATCCAAGCCATGTATTAAGATGTTACTTTACTGTTATCGTGTCTTTCTGACACTGCATTCTTCTGTTACATAACACGGCTGCATCCGTGTTTCCATGTCTTTTTCACTGTATTATTTAAATTGTTCTTGTTTGAATTATTATTAATAAAAATCATTACAACAAAAAAAGTAATGGCGGCAATCAGCAACTTATAGTGGGACTGAGAAATGGCAGTGGACAGTCTGGCACATTTAAAACTTTGTGGGGACCAGTGCTAAAAATATGCACTGTCACTGTACTAATGACTCTGGGGAGGGATTAAAAAGCTAGGGCGACGACCAAAGAGGTAAATGTGTGCCTAGCAAGCGTCTGTATACACTATGTGTGGCGTTTTTGCCCACAGTTAAAATGGTTGCAGCCAAGTTCAGTGGAGGGAGATTCCTGCAGCATATTTGGCAAGTACAGAATCACAGTATATATCAAATACGCAAAGTCTTTGGAGGGAAGCTTCAGAATAGAAAATATGTTGTTACAAAATATGTGAGAGGGCCGCGGTTCCGCTTTAAAAAAAAAAAAAAGACAAACCCTTTTTTATGACACTTGTTACAAGTTAAAAATCTGTATTTCTTGAAAATTGGAAAATTACTTAGAACCCTAAACATTTATACATTTTTTAGCAGAAACCCTAGAGAATAAAATGGTGGTTGCTGCAATATTTTATTTCACACTGTTTGCACAATGGTCTTTCAAATGCAATTTTATTTTTATTTTTTGTTAGGAAAAAAATACACTTAACCGTTTAATTTTTTTTAATGAATTTGATGAATTAAAGTTATCCCCAATTTGTCTGTATAATGTGAAAAAGGTGTTACGCCACGAGAGTCGTGATCTTCAGATCAAGCAAAAAAATTGCGATTCTAATTTTAGTTAGAATAGTGCAGCTCTATTTTCTCATAAAGTAGCATTCTGACTTGGGGAGGAAGCAGCAGTACAACCAGCTATGCTGCATGTAACAAGCAGCATTCTGATAGAGGGGGAAAGCAGAGTGACAGACAGATGAGCTCATCACTGTGCCACTTCTGTTACTGTCCAATCACAGACTGGGAGATGTACAAGACCTGTTACTTAACTTCAGCAGTTTAAAAGACGGGTCTTCCGCCCTGCCTGAAAGAGATGTGCCAAGTTATGCAAACCTACAGTGCATTACTGCGCAATGCAGTAATACAGGTTACAATGCAGGTCACGATGTGCATTATACCTCACATTATGATGTGAACAAACCATCAATAAGTAAACGGGGACCAGCCCTGCCTGCATCCCAGTCAAACCCGTTTAGCCATTATTATTTCATCTGCACATCCCTAAAATTCTTGGTATATTTTTACATAGTTATATTGCGCCAGCTACCAATGTAACTACATAAATACCATACCTCAGCCCTCAATATGTACTCGCCTGCTCGCATTTTGCGAGTAAACTTTGAGGGCTGGTGAGTGTGGGCTGCCTGGGAGCAGGAGGGGCAAACAAGGAGAGGAGAGTCGCGTCGCCGCTGCTGTCGCCGCCGACTGGTTGTTCATAGCGCGGGGAACATTACAGCTTTGAATTAAATAGCTGTGTTCCCCGCCACGCGCGTCCCCCTTTTTTCGGGCACTTTTTCATAGACAGATCACCCATCCCAGGATTGGATGGGTGATCTGTCTATCAAAGTTTCCTGGACATGGGGGGAGGGGCTGTATATGACGCGCGCGGCTATTGAATTGAACGCTGTAATGTTCCCCACGGTTTGAACAACCCGGCAGCGGCTCCGGCTCCTCTCCTACTCAGCACAGGTAGGCAGCAATTGTGGGGCCATTTTTCTGCACTGGGGACACATGCTGCATTGGTAGACATGGGCAGGCTGCGTTTTTGGGCACGGATAAAGTTGTCGTCAATATTTATTTTTATAACCTAATTCTGCATAAAACATTTAAGTGTCGTTTCATGAGATTTATGAGGGCGTGTCTATGGGCGGGACATGGTAGGGGTGGGCAACTGGTGGCGAGTACGCCTTGAGGCCTGGCTAGTAGCTCAGGACTTGAAATTTTAAGCCCTGCCATACCTGACCGAAGCCCCTGGAAGCTGGAAATGACTGAAGTAGGCAGCAGTACCCCAGTAATCCCCACTTGCTTTTGGGTCCTGTGAACACAGGCAGTCAGTCGCTCATCACAGGCGCCTTTCATGGAGTGCTTAGCATTTTTGGCATGAATGCAAAACGTTCTAATTGGAGGTGGACATCACTGCCCCGCCTTTCCACCTCATCAAATTCATTCAGAAAATGATGTTCCTCCAGTATTTTTTGACAACATAATGCATTCATCTTGCCATCATTCATCTTGCCATCAATTTTGACAAAACTTCTTGTGCCTTTTGTAGCTCACACATCCCCAAAGCATCAGCGATCCACCTCCATAACTTTCATCATAGGCATTGTTGACTCCTCTCCAAATGTAGTGTTTATGGTTGTGGCCAAAAAGCGAAATTTTAGTCTCATCACTCCAAATGACTTTGTGCCAGAAGGTTTGAGGCTTGTCTCTGTGCTGTTTGGTGTATTGTAAGTAGGATACTTTGTGGCATTTGCATAGTAATGCCTCCTTATTGTGCATCTTGAAACAGCCACACCACATGTTCTCAGAGAGTCCTGAATTTCATCTGAAGTTATTTGTGTTTTTCTTTGCATCCCAAACAAATTTCCTGGCAGTCGTGGCTGAAATTTTAGTTGTTCTACCTGACCGTGGTTTGGTTTCAACAGAACCCCTACCTTCAACTACCCTTTCCCGCAGATCCTTTGACAATTCTTTTGGTTTCGTCATTACTCAGAATCCAGAAATGTCAGTGCAGCACTGTATGAAAGATGCAAGGGTCTGTCAGGAGTCCAGGAACTCATTAACCTTTTATACACACACACACTAAATTACAAGCAGATCACAGGTGAGGATGGTTCCCTTTATTAGTCATGCAAACCCCCTTTGTGTCAACATGTGTGCATGTTATCAGGCCAAAATCACCAGGGTATGTAAACTTTTGATCAGGGTCATTAGGGTGGTTTCTGTTGCCATTACAATCTAAAAAGAGTAAATGATTAATAAATGGCTTCAACCAAACACCAACCATGAGTCAAGAAAAAGTTTGTGTCATTCATATTCTCTGAAAAAAATTCAAAGAAATCAAATTCTGCCAGGTTATGTAAACTTATGAGCACAAGAGTGTGAGTGAGTGTCTCACAAAAGTGAGTACACCCCTCTCATTTTTGTAAATATTTTATTATATCTTGTCATGTGACAACACTGAAGAAATGCACACTGCACATTGCATTAAATTGGTCTGCATGGCTGTTGTCCCAGAAGGAACCCCCTTCTAAAGAAGATGCACAAGAAAGCTCGCAAACAGTTTGCTGAAGACAAGTAGACTAAGGACATGGATTACTGGAACCATGTCCTGTGGTCTGATGAGCCCAAGATAAACGTATTTGGTTCCGATGGTGTTAAGCGTGTGGAGGCAACCAGGTGATGACTACAAAAGGCAAGCGTGTCTGCATTGGTCTGCATGGCTGTTGTCCCAGAAGGAACCCCCTTCTTCATTTGGTTCCGATGGTGTTAAGCGTGTGGCGGCAACCAGGTGATGACTACAAAAGGCAAGCGTGTCAAGCATTGTGGTTGGAGTGTCATGGTCAGGGCTGCCAGCACTGGAGTTACAGTTCAACCATGAATGTCAACGTGTACTGTGACATACTGGAGCAGAGCATGATCCCCCTCCTTTTGGAGACTGGGCCTCAGGGCAGTATTCCAACATGATAATGACGACCGCTATCATACTAAAGAAGCTGAAGGTAAAGCTGATGGACTGGCCAAGCAGGTCTCCAGACCTAACCTAAACCCTATTGAGCATCCTCAAAACAGAAGGTGAAAAAGCGCAAGGACTCCAACATCAACCAGCTCCGTGATATGGTCAGAGGAGTGGAAGAGGACTCCACTGGCAATCTGAGGACTCCATGCCCAAGAGGGTTAAGGCAGTAGAGACGAAGGAGAATCCTCTCTCCTGGTTCTGCTGGACCTAAGCGCAGCCTTTGACACTGTAGACCACAAACTTTTATTGACTTGGCTGGCTGAGGTAGCCAGTCGCAGAAGGTGATCTACTATGGTTTTCCTCCTTTTTGGAAAACCGATCACAAACAGTGAAATTGGGACCTTTCACCTCTGAAAAACGCACGGTGTCATGTGGAGTCCCTCAAGGATCCCCTTTGTCACCGGTGCTCTTCAACATCTATCTTCGCCCTCTCTTTGAAATTATCAGTAGCCAAGATCTACTTTATCACTCATATGCAGACGACACGCAACTATATTTTCGTATCTGCAACAAAAAGGATCATCATCTCAGTTTAGAGAAATGTCTCTCTTTGAAACTCAACAGTCCTAAAACAGAACTTCTTCTGTTTCATGCCAGTCGCAAGAGTCAACTGGCAACTACTTGGAAACCCCCGCCCATTTTGGGCCAGATCATCACCCCTAGCTCCAAAGTCAAAAGTCTAGGTGTCATCTTCGACACCTACATGACTATGGACGCACAAATACAGGGAGTGCAGAATTATTAGGCAAATGAGTATTTTGACCACATCATCCTCTTTATGCATGTTGTCTTACTCCAAGCTGTATAGGCTCGAAAGCCTACTACCAATTAAGCATATTAGGTGATGTGCATCTCTGTAATGAGAAGGGGTGTGGTCTAATGACATCAACACCCTATATCAGGTGTGCATAATTATTGGGCAACTTCCTTTCCTTTGGCAAAAATGGGTCAAATGAAGGACTTGACAGGCTCAGAAAAGTCAAAAATAGTGAGATATCTTGCAGAGGGATGCAGCACTCTTAAAATTGCAAAGCTTCTGAAGCGTGATCATCGAACAATCAAGCGTTTCATTCAAAATAGTCAACAGGGTCGCAAGAAGCGTGTGGAAAAACCAAGGCGCAAAATAACTGCCCATGAACTGAGAAAAGTCAGGCGTGCAGCTGCCAAGATGCCACTTGCCACCAGTTTGGCCATATTTCAGAGCTGCAACATCACTGGAGTGCCCAAAAGCACAAGGTGTGCAATACTCAGAGACATGGCCAAGGTAAGAAAGGCTGAAAGACGACCACCACTGAACAAGACACACAAGCTGAAACGTCAAGACTGGGCCAAGAAATATCTCAAGACTGATTTTTCTAAGTTGTTATGGACTGATGAAATTAGAGTCTTGATGGGCCAGATGGATGGGCCCGTGGCTGGATTGGTAAAGGGCAGAGAGCTCCAGTCCGACTCAGACGCCAGCAAGGTGGAGGTGGAGTACTGGTTTGGGCTGGTATCATCAAAGATGAGCTTGTGGGGCCTTTTCGGGTTGAGGATGGAGTCAAGCTCAACTCCCAGTCCTACTGCCAGTTTCTGGAAGACACCTTCTTCAAGCAGTGGTACAGAAAGAAGTCTGTATCCTTCAAGAAAAACATGATTTTCATGCAGGACAATGCTCCATCACACGCGTCCAAGTACTCCACAGCGTGGCTGGCAAGAAAGGGTATAAATGAAGAAAAACTAATGACATGGCCTCCTTGTTCACCTGATCTGAACCCCATTGAGAACCTGTGGTCCATCATCAAATGTGAGATTTACAAGGAGGGAAAACAGTACACCTCTCTGAACAGTGTCTGGGAGGCTGTGGTTGCTGCTGCACGCAATGTTGATGGTGAACAGATCAAAACACTGACAGAATCCATGGATGGCAGGCTGCATGAGTGTCCTTGCAAAGAAAGGTGGCTATATTGGTCACTGATTTGTTTTTGTTTTGTTTTTGAATGTCAGAAATGTATATTTGTGAATGTTGAGGTGTTATATTGGTTTCACTGGTAAAAATAAATAATTGAAATGGGTATATATTTGTTTTTTGTTAAGTTGCCTAATAATTATGCACAGTAATAGTCACCTGCACACACAGATATCCCCCTAAAATAGCTAAAACTAAAAACAAACTAAAAACTACTTCCAAAAATATTCAGCTTTGATATTAATGAGTTTTTTAGGTTCATTGAGAACATGGTTGTTCAATAATAAAATGAATCCTCAAAAATACAACTTGCCTAATAATTCTGCACTCCCTGTAGGGTCAGTAGTCAGCGGATCTCACCATCTGCTGCGCCTACTACGCAGACTTACTCCATTTATTCCCAAAGAAGACGTAGCAGTCGTGGTAGGAACAATTGTAAACTCCAGATTGGACTATGCAAATGCCCTTTACCTCGGACTCCCAAAGTACCAAATCGCTCGTCTGCAAGTCGTTCAAAATACGGCCGCCAGACTTGTGACTGGGAAAAAACCCTGGGAATCCATCTCACCTTCAATGAGATCTCTTCATTGGTTGCCAGTAAAGGACAGAATTGCTTTCAAAGCAATAAGTGCATCCATGGGAAGGCCCCCCAATATCTATGCGAAAAGATAGAAGCCCACAATTCCAATCGCGTTCTGCGATCCACCGACCAAAATCTGGTCAAGGTACCCAAAGCCAGATACAAGTCCAAAGGAGAAAGAAGGTTTGCTTTCCAAGGTCCCAGACTATGGAACGCTTTACCAACCAGCATTCGGTTGGAGGAAAACCACCTGACCTTCAGAAGACAGATTAAAACTCTGCTCTTTTGATGTCAAGAGACAGAAAGAACAAGCGCCCCGAGGCGATTTAGTTCGCATGTGCCGCGCTATATACGTTTTTCATTCAGTGCTGGAAAATAATGGTGGCTACACAAAATAGACACTTTGGGCCCAATTTGGACAATTTCACTTAGGGGTGTACTCACTTTTGTTGCCAGCAGTATAGACATTAATGGCTGTGTGTTGAGATATTTTGAGGGGACAGCAAATTTACACTGTTATACAAGCTGTACACTCACTACTTTGTAGCAAAGTGTCATTTCTTCAGTGTTGTCACATAAAAATATTTACAAAAAATGCGAGGGGTGTACTCACTTTTGTGAGATATATAAAAAAAATATATATATTTTTTACACATACAATGCCTGGAATACTTCTTGAAGCCCCCCATAATTAATAAAGGAACCATTATCATAGGTGTCTGGCACAACGCTGGATATAAAAAAAAAAACAAAAAAAAAAAAAAAACTACTATCTAGGAAGTGTCAATGAATACCAAAACCAGCATTCTATACAGCACAAAGGCCTGTCTGACAAACAATTTAATATGTTGTGCACGTTAGTTCCAAGTACATTATCATAAAACCAGCGAGACCCAATACACACTGACTGAAGTGGGGTGCACACCAAGAAAAATCGGGTAAACGATCGTCCTAAATTTTCCTTGTTTTACAGTAAGTCAGCACCGAGGATGGAATATTCTTGTACGACAAAGGCTTTTTCTGTTGTGTTCATTATCATGAGCAGTCTTTCATTTCAGATTTCTCTTGTCCGAAAACAGTACACGTTAAACAAAAATAGTTTTTCTCCCGTACGAGAACATTTTGAGTTTGTACCTTCAGAAGGTCAGAATCGGTTGTTGAAAGTTATGTACACACTATCAGAAAATCGTATGATCGTTCCTCGGAAAAAAAAAAAATCTATAATGTGGTTTCCATAACCCTCCAGCTGTTGCAAAACTACAAGTCCCATCATGCCTCTGCCTGTGGGAGTCATGCTTGTAACTGTCAGCCTAGCAATGCCTCATGGGACTTGTAGTTTTACAACAGCTGGAGGGCCACCAGTTTGAGACCCCTGCTTTATACTGTCGATATTGCTGCCTTCAGAGATCAATCAGCTTTATTCACATTGCATTGGAAAATAAAAAGAAGGAAGGATTTGACTTGTTGACATGTTAGATGCAGATAAGACTCTTCACACACCTGTGATACTGCTCACAATTTTCAGGAGAATGCCCTGGAGGTATATAATCCTCACCAAAAGTAGAAAAATAATTCCAAACAGGCGGTAATAGTGGCAGTATAAAAAAAGGTAAATTAACAGACACAAAGAAACACATTTACAATTTCCACCACTGACATATAACTTAAAGAAAAAAAAAAAAGGAAGCAGATCTTACCAACGCCATAAGCCTTCGCAAAAATCCATTGTAAATTAGCAGCAATTTTAGACCTGAAGGAATCATACATTTCAAGCGGTACAACCTCCTCTGTAGAGTCCACAAAGGGTTCCATTTTTCTTCTGGTGCTTTCTCCAGAGGCAGCGCCACCAATATCCACCATCTACAAAACAAAGCGCACATAGGATTACTGAAGTTGTACTGACCACGACAGTGAATTTGTTTCCAGTTCTTTCGATTTACTGGTGAAGCAGAAATTTTAGGAGAGCCAAAAGCAGTATTAAACCCAAAACCAAACAATTGCAGCTTTCATATCATTAGATGTAGTAGCTGTATTAGTTTTCTTCTTTAGCCCCCCCCCTCCCCCCTCTGTTTTTACCTAGCGATATGGCCATTAACACACCTCTTATATTATACAGACACCACTCTGGAATAAGTAGAACAGTGGGCAGAGTTGGACGGCAGCATGGAAGGGAGTGTTAAGCCGCGTACACATGATCGGTTCAAACCGATGAAAACGGACTGAAGTTCGTTTTCATCGGTCCAAACCAATCGTGTGTAGGCCCCATCGGTCCGCTATCCTTCAGATGGCTTGCTTCAAAATTGAACCGATGGACGGCTTACCGATAGGTCAAAACCGATCGTTAGTACGCACCAGCATCGGTCAAAAATCCATGCATGCTCATAATCAAGTCGACGCATGCTTGGAAGTATTCAACTTAGTTTTTTTCATCACGTTGTTGTGTTTTACGTCACCGCATTCTGACACGATCGGTTCATGAACCGATGGTGTGTAGGCACATCAGTCAGCTTCATCGGTGAACTGATGAAAACAGTCCGTCAGACCGTTCTCATCGGATGGACCGATCGTGTGTGTACAGGGCTTTAGAAATACTAGCAGATTTAGGACCCATTTACGATAGAAACTGCACATATTTTCCTTGCACGTATACATGCATCAGTTGACGTGCATTTTTCAAACTACATTTGTCCTGTGAAGCCACTTCATTCCCCTGGGCTTGTATGTGCACTGTGATGTGTTGCATTTGTAGTGCAGAAAAATGTAACATGCTCTACCTTTTGACTGCAACAACATGAACTATGCCCATAGGGTTACCTTGATTTTGGACTGTCAAGTTGAAGGGTTACGCCAACTAATACTTTATAATCAGTTAGAGTTTTTTTTTTCCCATTTTGGAATAAAGTTTGTACATAAAAACAAGTGGATAATTTTAAGCATCCCTGCCAATGTTAAATGTTCTGCCTCAACCCTGTAAATTCAAGAGAGCTTTTTGTCAAACAGACGTACTGGCCAGATCACCACATGAGAATAGAAAAAAAAAAAAAAAGCCTAAAAATGGGAACAAGGGTCAGCCATACGTGGTTTAAATCCTGCTGAATCAGCCAAGATTTGAACCATTAGTGGCCAGGCTGAATGCACCAAGTTAATCGACTGATCAACTTGGGTACAACCAGCCTGCCGGATTTGCTTACAATTATCACAAGCGCCTGCTATAGCTGCTAAAAGTGGTATTGCAAGGCATGTTACTGCATTGCCACATGTTGCACTGCCACTTTGTCGGCAATGTGCATTGGGTGCCATTCGGAAATAACATCATCGCAGTGCAGTGTGTAACATCCATGGGGAGGTACCTATTCCTGCAACAATACTAACAAGGTAAAGCGATGATGGAAATTGGAAATCTTGCAATTTACTTTTTTATTAGGGTTGTCCAGATACCTCTTCTTTAGGACCGAGTACCGATACTTATTTTCGTGTACTCGCCAATACCGAATACCGATACTTTTTTTAAATGTGTCCCCAAATGCAGCCATGTCCTGTCCCCCACATATTGCAGCCATGTCCTGTCTCCCATATATTGCAGCCATGTCCTGTCCCCCACATATTGCAGCCATGTCCTGTCCCCCACATATTGCAGCCATGTCCTGTCCCCCACATATTGCAGCCATGTCCTGTCCCCCACATATTGCAGCCATGTCCTGTCCCCCACATATTGCAGCCATGTCCTGTCCCCCATACCTGTAGTAGCTGCTGCCGGGTTAATCCCCGTGCAATACAGCGCGCATTACAAGCTTTCGTTTGTATACTTGTAATAGACACGCCCCTTCTCGGGATTGGATGGAAGGGGCGTGTCTATACATGGCGAGGCGCGCATTACAAGTATACAAACGAAAGCTTGTAATGCGCGCTGTATTGCACAGGGATTAACGCGACAGCGGCTTTGCGGCGGCGGGGGGGGAGTATTCTATTTAGGTATCGGCGGTATTTGCGGGAGTACAAGTACTCCCGCAAATACTCGGTATCGGTCCCGATACTAGTATCGGTACAACCCTATTTTTTATCATCTTGCCCAGATAGACACTTGAATTTTTTAACCCCCCCCCCCTCTTCCCCAAGGACAGCGAGAAGGATAAACTGTTCACATGTCACACTGTTTAGCTAAAGTCAGGTACAGCAATTACAACTTCTGTTTTCCAGGTAATGAAATTGGATATTCTAAAAGCAGCCAACAGTAAGAGTAGGCACAAAATAGCACAGCAGGAGCTGCTAGGCCTGCACAGCAATGATTTCACTTATACAGTAGCAAAAGGCATTTTTGGACTACACTGGTGATGAATTAACTCATTCATTAAATTGCACAAAAATTAGAAAGCCGAATATCAGCAGCATGAAGTCTAAACCCTTTGTTACTTGGGTACCCGGTTCAGAGATCCCATAAAAACAAAAGGATATGCAAAACACCACATGCCTGATGACTTCACATAAAAGAATAGAAGATGCTTTCTAAAATTCTGTACCCATTTTTAAATACCCAAGAATTCTTCTCTGTAAAACAGCCTATTGTAGTTGAAGGCTTGCAGCGTGAGGTAATGTGTGTGTTTTGGGAGCCAAGAGCTGATTTTCCAGACATCAAAAAAACACAAAGGCAGCTGCTGACAGGGCCAAATCAGACAATTCCCATCCGAGCACCACGGCCTACAACTTGCACAGCGCATCCTACTGCCTCCCATCCTTGTCGAGCCTCCAGGCCCCACCTTAGTGTGAAGTCTGATTAATCTCCGGCTTCTTGACAACACAACCAAGCTAAACCTTTCACTTGAGCGCTCCTTTTTACGTTACAGTAGTGACATGGGCAATCCTAGATTATTACACACTAAACACAAATGGAATCCACACTCTCAACTGCTCATTAAATACATTTCTGAAGAAATCCAGCAACCGTTTGTTCCACTGGAAGTCATAAAATCAACCATAGCCCAAAGTCCTCAGAATACTATTACATTACTTTCTATAAGTACAAAGATTAGGGTCTCATTAAAAAGCTCTGTAAACTTCTTGATGCCAGAAAATTGAGAACACTCGGCACAATGAAAGGCTGTCACGTTTCATCTTCCTAACAATCCACATTCATATATTTTGACATTTCTATGAAATACGACCAAAAAGAAATTCTGCAATCAGATGGCGACAGTAAGATTACCATCTGAAAATCATGTTATTGTACAGTCTGCATGATGGCCTCCAAGTACCTGAACAATTACATATAACATGACTTACTATTAATATACATAAGCATTGTAATAAAATCACTAGACAATGTAGGCCCTACACCTGTGCATTAATGGTTCAACGTCTTCATCTCCACTTTCTGCAAGAGCTTTATTTACATACACTCTCCCCCCTCCCCCTCCCCTAATAATTGACAGATGTCCCACCCCTGAACACACCCACCATTCATTCCATCTGGGATCCTAGTGACTACTACACCAACACTGAAAACTGGCTGCACCTTTTTACTCTCCAACGTCTACTACAACATAAGTCATCAATAAACACGGAAGACACCTAATAAGTTTTGGTTTCCTGGGCTATCCTGTAAAGTTTACTGACATCACTATGCTACAATTCTGAAAAGTCCCTCGTTTGCGAGATCTGCAAAGTAAAGAATAATTTGTAGGGTAGGGACTTGCTCTTGTAACTTTTCATTAACCACTTAAGACCTGGACCAATATGCTGGTAAAGAACCAGGCCCCTTTTTGCGATTCGGCACTGCGTTGCTTTAACTGACAATTGCGCGGTCGTGCGACGTGGCTCCCAAACAAAATTGGCGTCCTTTTTCCCCCCACAAATAGAGCTTTCTTTTGGCGGTATTTGATCACCTCTGCAGTTTTTATATTTTGCGCTATAAACAAGAATATAGAGCGACAATTTTGAAAAAATGCAATATTTTTTACTTTCTGCTATTAAAAATATCCCCCAAAAATATATTAAAACAATTTTTTCCTCAGTTTAGGCCGATACGTATTCTACCTATTTTTGGTAAAAAAATAAATAAAATAAAAAAGCAATAAGCGTTTATCGATTGGTTTGCTCAAAATTTATAGCGTTTACAAAATAGAGGGTTGGTTTTATTGCATTTTTATTATTTATTTTTTTTACTACTAATGGCGGCGATCAGTGATTTTTTTCGTGACTGCAACATTATGATGGACACATCGGACAATTTTGACACATTTTTGGTACCACTGTCATTTTCACAGCAAAAAATGCTATAGAAATGCATTGTTTACTCTGAAAATGACAATTGCCGTTTGGGAGTTAACCACTAGGGGGCGTTGAAGGGGTTAAGTGTGACCTCATATGTGTTTCTAACTGTAGGGGGCGGGGTAGGACGTGCAACATCACTGATAGCCTTTCCCTATATCAGGGAACAGACCATCAATGACAGCGCTACTGTGAAGAACGGGGAAGGTGTGTTTACACACAGCTCTCCTCGTTCTTCAGCACCGGGGACTGATCGCAGGACTCCGGTGTCGATCAGGTCCCGCGGAGCTTCGGACCGGGTCACGGGTTCGCGCCTGCGACCCACAGCTGGGCATTTAACAATCACGTACAGGTACGCGATTGTGCCCAGCCGTGCCATTCTGCCAACGTATATCGGCGTTAGGCGGTCCTTAGGTGGTTAAACTGGTAGATATGTCCATCATTACAAATGATAAACTAAAATAAGCACATCCCAAATACTAGAAACCACATGGAATTAAAGTGGTTCCTAAAACCTGTGAGCTGCAGCCATCACCAAGACCCATTTCGCACTGAGCGCCTGTGCCGTTGGCCTAAAGCGCTGCTAGTTTTTGTTGCGCTTTTCAGCTGCTAGCAGGGCGTTTTATTACAGAAAAAAAAAAGTAAGAAAACTCAATTTTCACAGCGCATTTAAATAACTTTCAAAGCACTGCCCATTCATTGCAATGGGCAGGGTGTTTTAGGAGCATGAAATACTGCGCTCCCAACACGTCCCAAAGATGCTGCATGCAGGTCTTTCCGAAATATCCCGCAAGCACACCGCTCCAGTGTGAAAAGACTGAAATTCACCTCAGTGCACAAGAGCCTCAGCTCTCCAGGGACACTCACTCCTCATTGGGTCCTGCTGCTGTCAATCACAGCAAGTGAGCCAATGAGGAGAGAGAGGGCAGGGCCTGCTTGGGTGCTCTCACAGAAAGCCACTTGCTAATGGAAATACTCCGCACCAGCCAGAAGCACCGGCGGGAAACCTGAGAAGAGGAGGAGGATCAGGGCTACTCTGTGAAAAAACATTGTACAGAGCAGGCAAGTAAAACATGTTTGTTATTTTAAAAAAAATACTTTAATATCACTTTAAAGCCAATTTCTTTAGGGCTAGATGACGAAAATCCACTCAAGTACACCAAATGCTACGGGAGGGGGCGGAGACAAGTTCAGTCACTCTGCTCAAGGAAAGAGAAAGGTCCGATCTTTATTAAAGGAAGCTCCTGCACAGAGGTAAAGCTTCACAATGGTTTACGTGGGTTTACAACTACTTTGAACAAATTATTTGTTGAAGCGCCTTTATTACAGCACTCCATCTTTTTGGGTACGAGTATCAGCATGGCACATCTTGACCTGGCAATATTTGCCCACTCTTTGCAAAACTACTCCAAATCTGTCAGATTGCGGAGCCATCTCCTGTGCACAGACCTTTTCAGATCACCCCACAATTTTTTTAATGGGATTCAGGTCTGGGCTTGGCTGGGTTTTTCCCAAACTTTAATCTTCTGCTGACAGGGCCATTTTTTTTGTTGAATTGGATGTATGCTTTAGGTCATTGTCATGCTGAAAGAGTAATTCCTCTTCATGTTCAGCTTTCTAGCAAAAGCCTGAAGGTTTTGTGCCGATATTGACTGGTATTTGGAACTGTTCATAATTCCCTCCTACCTTGACTAAGGCCCCATGTTCCAGCTGAAGAAAAAGCCCCAAAGCATGAACCTGCCACCACCATGCTTCACTGTGGGTATGGTGTTCTTTTGGTGATGTGCAGTGTTTTTTTTCACACCAAACATATCTTTTGGAATTATGGCCACAAATTTCAACATTGGATTTTACCATAACACATTTTCCCACATGCTTGTGGGAGACTTAAGATGCGTTTTTGCAAAATTTAGCCAGGCCTAGTTTTTTTTCATAGCTGTCTTGCCACGCTACCCCATAGCCCAGACATATGAAGAATACGGTAGATTGTTGTCACATGTACCACACAGCCAGTACTTGCCAGATATTCCTGCAGCTCTTTTAATGTTGCTGTAGGCCTCTTGGCAGCCCCCCTGACCAGTTTTCTTCTCATCAATTTTGGAAGGACGTCCAGTTCTTGGTAATGTCACTGCTGTAGCATATTTTCTCCACTTGAAGACCGTCTTCACTGTGTTCAATGGTATATCTAATGCATTGGAAATTCCTTTGTACCCTTCTCTTGACTGATAACTTAACAATGGGATCCCTCTGATGCTTTGGAAGCTCTCTGCAGACCATGGCTTTTGCTGTAGGATGCTACTAAGAAAATGTCAGAAAAGACCTACTAGAACAGCTGAACTTTATTCAGGGTTAATCAGAGGCACTTTAAATGATGGCAGGTGTGTACGGATTCCCATTTATGTGAAATCGCATCTCAAATCGGCGGCATTTGCCGGCAATGACACCGTCCTAATCGGTGCGACACCGCATCTGCGGCGCTGCACCGATTTCAAAAAGTAGTTCCTGTAATACTTTTTGCGATTTCTGGCCGCGATTTACATCGACATCTGTGCAGAAACCTGCACAGATGTCTCTTTAAACGCGGCCGAAATCGGGACTGCCAGCGGGAGTGAAATTGTGCGAGTTCAGCTGAACTGGTACGGCTTCGCTCCCGCAGCCCAGTGTGAACCAGGGCTGAATGTGATTCCTTAATTCTAAACACACTTATGCAAGCACATTATTATTATTTTTTTATTTTTACTCCCCCCCTAAAAGATTACAGTTTTCTTCTCAATTTAGTTGTACAGTTTATATCACATTAAAAAGGTAGAAAAAGTTCAGAAATTTTTTATCGGCCACATTTTTTTTACATCACAGAAACCTGACATTTTAACAGGGGTGTGAATTTTTTTCTATATCCATTATACGTGCCTATTTAAAGGATAAGTTTACCTTAAAAAAAAACACGCGCATGCTCCGTAGCAAGTTATGAGACGGGAGTGCTTGTTCTGGTAAAACTAGCGTTCGTAATGGAGATAGCACATTCATCACACTAACAGACTGAAAAGCGCATATCGTCTCTCACCAAACTTTTACTAACACAAAATTAGCAAAAGCAGCCCAAAGGGTGGCGCCATTCGAATGGAACTTCCCCTATATAGTGCCATAGTTTGTGTTGTCGTACATGTTGTACGTCAATGCGCTTTGCTCGAGCATTTTTTCCCACGGACGTCTGAATGCAAGGCAGGCTTAAGAGGAATCACGACAAATCACGTTGAGAAAAGCGTTTTTTTTTTTTGCATGACATCAATAACAGTCGTGTGTCGCGGAATTAGTGTAGGTGTCTGCCCGTACCTCCGATATGGGCAGGCAGTTACTGAATGACAGGAAGATCAATAAACTACCTAGAGTGCTCATCAGCCCCCTGGTAGTTCATTGAGAACTACAAGTCGTCACCTGCAAAGACTAACAGTATTTGTAACTCAATGATTCACAGGAATCTGAGAATGACAAGGCCATGTTTTTCGGGGCGAAGACCCCCAGCCTGCTGTCACAAGGAGAAAGGGGGGGGGGGTTGAGTTCGGGAGGAAACAGGTAGATGCTGAACATGTTACACCCCAAATATGGGTGCAACATGTTCAGAAAGTTGAACTTATCCTTTAAACAATATTTGTTTATGCTGAAGTTCAGATTTTATCAGTATACCTTGCTAGAAAAAGGGTGGATATAAAAGATTTTTTTAGATTTTTATCAAATTTTAATTAAATTGCTTTTAGAGTAAAAATCTACTAAAGATAGTTTTCTATTTAAGATACAATAATTTAGTTTATTCAGCATGAAATGGAGCTTAGTTATGTAACATGAGGCTGCATATTCTGAAATATTTACATTTTTTGTTAAACTCATTTAGAGGTCGGATATATCGGGCCGATATTCGGTCATTTTGGAGATCATGGGGTTCCTCCTCCCTTCTCCACACTGTCTGCAGAGCAGCGCCGTGCGTGTGAAACACTAGGTGATAGAGAATGGAGCTGTCATTAGCACGGTCTGATGTCGAGGTCGGCGGGACCCGGGGTAGGCGGGACTTAGCTATCCAACACCAGCCAATGAGATGAGATCATTGGCTGGATAGCTGCCCACCCCAGGTACCGCCCACCTCCAACATCACGATGAATCTGAGCTCATCTCTCTCTCTCTGCTCTCACAGTTTCACAGCACATAATGTAGCTGATGTGTGAAACTCTCTCTCTCTCCATACAGTTTCACATGGTGCTGCAGAGAGAGAGGAGCTCAGATTCATCATGATGTTGGAGGTGGGCGGGACTCAGCAGCTATCCAGCCAATGATCTCATCCCATTGGCTGGTGTTGGACAGCAGAGTCCCGTCCACCCTGGGTCCCGCCCACCTTCAACATCACGATGAATCTGAGCTCCCCTCTCTCTGTAGTAGGGTTGTCCCGATACCGATACTAGTATCGGTATCGGGACCGATGCCGAGTATTTGCGCTAGTACTTGTACTCGCGCAAATACCCCCGATGCCTAAATAGAATACTTCACCCCCCCCCCCCCCCGCCGCTGCCGCCGCCGCATTGAAAGCCGCCGCATCGCGCCGAATCTGCAAATCCCCTAAAAAAAATGGCTGCGCTACACTAAGCAAGAGCGGGGATAAGTCAAATGCTGTGCGGTGCCTGAGTATTCTCTCCGCTCTGCCAGCTCGCCGTCGCCGCCACTAACATCATAGATTACAGGGAGGGGCAGCAGGTCTCTCCTACACATAACATCGAATCACTCCCCCTTCCTCCCCCTCCCCACACTCTCCTACCTCACTCACACAAGCCTGAAAGCACTGCAGGTCCAGACAAAGGGCGGGACTTTTCAGGTTACAAAGTAGATGATAGCTTGCTAGCAACCAATCACCCGTCTTTAAATTGAAATGTCCCGCCCTTTGTCTGGAGCTGCCATGCTGTTTCCCGGCTTGTGTGACTAAGGTAGGAAAGTGTGGAGAGGGGGAGGAAGGGGGAATGCTGAATTGATAAGTTGATAAAAAGGACAGTCAGACTGTACTGGTGGAGCTGGAGCTGGGATGTGTACTGGTGGAGCTGGAGCTGGGATGTGTAATGGTGGAGCTGGAGCTGGGATGTGTAATGGTGGAGCTGGAGCTGGGATGTGTAATGGTGGAGCTGGGATGTGTAATGGTGGAGCTGGGATGTGTAATGGTGGAGCTGGGATGTGTAATGGTGGAGCTGGGATGTGCACTGGTGGAGCTGGGATGTGTACTGGTGGAGCTGGGATGTGTACTGGTGGAGCTGGAGCTGGGATGTGTAATGGTGGAGCTGGAGCTGGGATGTGTAATGGTGGAGCTGGAGCTGGGATGTGTAATGGTGGAGCTGGAGCTGGGATGTGTAATGGTGGAGCTGGGATGTGTAATGGTGGAGCTGGGATGTGTAATGGTGGAGCTGGGATGTGCACTGGTGTAGCTGGGATGTGTACTGGTGGAGCTGGGATGTGTACTGGTGGAGCTGGAGCTGGGATGTGTAATGGTGGAGCTGGGATGTGTAATGGTGGAGCTGGGATGTGTACTGGTGGAGCTGGAGCTGGGATGTGTAATGGTGGAGCTGGGATGTGTAATGGTGGAGCTGGGATGTGTAATGGTGGAGCTGGGATGTGCACTGGTGTAGCTGGGATGTGTACTGGTGGAGCTGGGATGTGTACTGGTGGAGCTGGAGCTGGGATGTGTAATGGTGGAGCTGGAGCTGGGATGTGTAATGGTGGAGCTGGGATGTGTAATGGTGGAGCTGGGATGTGTAATGGTGGAGCTGGGATGTGTAATGGTGGAGCTGGGATGTGTACTGGTGGAGCTGGGATGTGTACTGGTGGAGCTGGGATGTGTACTGGTGGAGCTGGGATGTGTACTGGTGGAGCTGGGATGTGTACTGGTGGAGCTGGGATGTGTAATGGTGGAGCTGGAGCTGGGATGTGTAATGGTGGAGCTGGGATGTGTACTGGTGGAGCTGGGATGTGTACTGGTGGAGCTGGGATGTGTACTGGTGGAGCTGGGATGTGTACTGGTGGAGCTGGGATGTGTACTGGTGGAGCTGGGATGTGTACTGGTGGAGCTGGGATGTGTACTGGTGGAGCTGGGATGTGTACTGGTGGAGCTGGCATGTGTACTGGTGGAGCTGGGGCTGGGATGTGTAATGGTGGAGCTGGGATGTGTACTGGTGGAGCTGGGGCTGGGATGTGTACTGGTGGAGCTGGGATGTGTACTGGTGGAGCTGGGGCTGGGATGTGTAATGGTGGAGCTGGGATGTGTAATGGTGGAGCTGGGATGTGTAATGGTGGAGCTGGGATGTGTAATGGTGGAGCTGGGGCTTGGATGTGTACTGGTGGAGCTGGGATGTGTAATGGAGCTGTAATGTTAGGGCACTGATGTAAGGGTATGGGGGACATGGCTGCAATATGTTGGGGGACGTGGCAGCATTAGGGGACATATTTAAAAAAAGTATCGGTATTCGGTATCGGCGAGTACACAAAAAAAAGTATCGGTACTTGTACTCGGTCCTAAAAAAGAGGCATCGGGACAACCCTACTCTGTAGCACCATGTGAAACTGTATGGAGAGAGAGTGCCATCTGCTAATGCCAACCAGCCAGTGCCATCCAGTGCCACCTGCCAATGCCAACCAGTGGCACCTGCCAACGCCATGCCAACCAGTGGCACCTGCCAACGCCATGCCAACCAGTGGCACCTGCCAACTAGTGCCACCTGCCAATGCCACCTGCCAATGCCATCCAATGCCACCTGCCAATGCCATCTAGTGCCATCCAGTGCCACCTGCCAACGCCATCCAGTGCCACCTGCCAACGCCATCCAGTGCCACCTGCCAACGCCATCCAGTGCCAACTAGTGCCACCTGCCAGTGCCAAATAGTGCCATCCAGTGCCAACGCCATTCAGTGCCACCTGCCAATGCCATCCAGTGCCACCTGCCAGTGCCATCCAGTGCCACCTGCCAATTAGTGCCACCTGCCAGTACCAACCAGTGCCACCTGCCAATGCCATCCAGTGCCACCTGCCAATGCCATCCAGTGCCACCTGCCAATGCCATCCAGTGCCACCTGCCAATGCCACGTGCCAATTAGTGCCACCTGCCAGTGCCACCTGCCAACCAGTGCCAGCATCATATATCGGCCATCGGGTGCCCCGATTTCTAAATATCGGCATCGGCCAGAGAAAAACCCATATCGGTCGACCTCTAAACTCATTCAATGAAGCTACGCTCTGCAAGCCGAGTAACCATGAGATAAAACAAAGTTCAGGAATATTCCTTTATCCTATTGATGATTGAATCTGTTCCGATATCGCCATTTTACTAACCCGACAGCTTATTATTCTAAATAGGAAACCTTCATTTTGTTTGCAAGTATTAAAGATTCCAACTACCAGCAAGATGGAGTCCTTACTTTTAAAAAGCACCTGTCATGTCAGATCAATCATGACAGTGCCCATTAGCGGGCATCCACTCACCTGCTGCCACCATATCCCTCACCTTGTTGTTCCTGCTAGTACTTTAATGGCACCTTTTTGTGCCATTAAAGTGAATAGGACTGTTGGAGAGTCGGGTCAGATGAGGCACTGCAGGACAGAGATGACAGTTGCTCTTTAAATCAAATCCACCCAACTAGAAAGTCCACTGCTGCAGGTCACCGCAAGTTCCTGAAACCTGTGTTGACCGTCAGCTCACTACTTCATGGTTTGGTGAAGTTGATAGGAGAGCCCATTGAATTCTACAATGTGATGCAGGGCGTTGTACATGAAGGCCCTGCATTGCATTATGGGACATGCTCAGGTTCTCCTTCATATGAACATTTGGCAGGGTCTTCGAGGGCCCAAGAGCACAAAGCAGTGCTTAGTTTCCCTTTAAACCTATCACTATGGGTGACACATTAGTGTTAATGCAGCAGCAAAAGAGATGCTACAGGACAGTAATTTCATACAATAGCCATTTGTTGCAAAAAAATAAGAGGAAAGTTTAGCTAAAGGCTATTTATTTATTTATTTATATGTGCTGTGACAGGTTTATTGTACCATCGTCTAAACCAGCCTCTCACAACATGGAGGTTCCCTTGAATTTTAATGCCTTGCTAAATGATTACATCTGTAGCTCACCATATATTTTTGTTGCCAGCAAGTTGTAAATAAGTCCCTGGTCACATACTGTGCGATTTTCATGCAAACGCCCTGCCCTTTGTGCTTTTGTCACGCAAAAAAATGTCATGCACCTTTTTGGGCAATCAGCTTTGCATTATTTTTAAAATGCACATCTTGCCGTGCCTTTGTGTGGCAAAATTGCACCCCATTTGAGGTGACATTAGCATAATGGCACCCAAACATGTGTTGCGTGTTTTACAGCGACTGCAAACGATTCCGCATCGCCATGTGCGAATGCAGCCTAAGAAATGCAGCAACACCTAGCATATCCGACACCCTGAACAGATACCTTTGACACCTTCCCACTCTATAAGGAAAACGTGTAACAATTGTCAAATCATTAATAATTTAATGGCATACATACCTGTCACCGAAGGTAAAATCTTAAGATTTTAACCCCTTCAATACTGGGCACTTCCCTCCCCCTTCCTGCCCAGGACAATTTTCAGCGCTGTCACACTGAATGACAATTGCGATGTCATGCAACACTGCACCCAAACTACGTTTTTATCATTTTTTCCCCCACAAATAGAACTTTTTTTCGGTGGAATTTGATCACCGCTGCGTTTTTATTTTTTGCTAAACAAACTAAAAAACACAGAAATGTTTGAAAAAAAAATAAAGTTTTTCTTTGTTTGTTATAAAACTTTGCTTTCTTCTTCACCGACACACACAGATATGCAGCACTGATCAGGAGATAATAACGTCATTACCGATGGGCACTGACTGGCAGCTGTGGTGGGCACCTCTGATGAGGACTGCGCTGATAATCAATGCACACCCCACCTGACAGGAGAGATGCAGATTGCCTCTCCCTGCGAGCGCGAACCAAGGAGCGCCAATTTGTGCCCTCCGTCGAAAAGTGCCCACGCCCGCTCTTCAACACACCCACAACCTGCCCTGCAACAGCGAAGCTCAAGCGGACAAACTACGTGTCCCTCCGTTTTTAGTATAGCTTTCAATTGTACCCGTTAAATGGTATCTTGCGTCTAAAAAAGCCTCCTACGATGTGCGCTATGGTGACGTCTCGCCAGCTGATAAGGAAATCACAAACACCACTATTTAGAATCACTTTAAGCTAAATTTGAGACACCTCCAGTATAAAATGTCTGCACGTTGCATTATTACAAATATTATTCTTAGTTATGCAGATTTTTTTCTATTACTTATTTCTGCCAATATTTATAACCTAGCTTGTTATTTTATTACCAAACAGACCGGTTTATAGAAAACACTCCATACAGATGACAATAGGATATCACTTTATTATGACATCTGCTTGAGGAGGGGTATACAACTCAGATATGACAATATCCCATTATCAGGATGATTTTACCTCCTAAATATTTTGGGCATCACAGTGGGTTAGTGGTCAGCAATATTGCCTTGCAGCACTGGGATCCTTGGCTGTAATCCCAGCCACGACACTATCTGCATGGAGTTTGCATGTTCTGCCTGCGTGGGTTTCCTCTGGTTATTCCGATTTCCTCCCACATACCCCCAAAGACACGTTGGTGAATAAATACATTTTTAAACCACATCCAGAATGCATGCACAGTATTTGCCATGTATTCCAATGGCCCGAGTTCACACCAGTCGTGTCAGTTCCAGTGCTTTCAGGCTGGGTTCAGACATGCTGCGGCTCACAACAGGGGGTTCGGTGCACCCCTTTTCATATATTCAGGTGCAAATCGGTTCCCAATTTTTACCTGAATTTGAACCAAAGATGCACAGGACCCTTTCCAAATGCAGGCCGTAGCTGCCCCAGATGTGTGTGTAAACCGGCTACATTGTGAGCCGAGCACCTGTCACACCAATTGGAATGCGAGGGAAACATGTATCCAATTCACAAGTGTTAACCCAGCTTTAAGAGAAAAGTACAACCTGCTGCAATTTGGTTGCCCGGTACGCATACAAATAAGTGTAAACACACATTGTCCTGAATAAAAAGTGTTAAAATAAAACACTGCAATGCATAAAAAAGCATGTATAAATGCAAAAACAAAAAGGCGTGAACAAACCCTCCCCCGCAGATCACTGGATCCCCCAGCCACACTACACAGCCTGGATGGGGAACCAGGCTGTATTCTGACAGCCACGGCTCCCACAGTCAGAACACCTAACCAATGGCTGCATCTGATTGGCTGCCCTCACTATTCAGACTGAAGTTTGTCATGGCAGGCGGGTGATATCCCCCTGAATCTGGTAACATTGGAGCCATCTATGACCTGCAATGGGGAGCTTGGAGAGGAAGCTCCTCATAGGACTGGGCAGTATATGTAACAGCACTGTGTATATTATCAGCACCATAACAATACTCCATTTATATGACATGACTATTCTATTCTCTGATTGCTTCTATTGTGCTCATTTGCATGGTATTCTTTGTGTGTATTCTCTGCTTCTATGATGAGAGATCTTACAGAGGCAATGTATTATTATTACACAGAGTGGTGGCCTTTCCCCTCCATTGAGTCCACATATAAGAATATAATGATCCCAGCCCCCTGTCAGTAGAGGTGCACACAGAGGACACCTCCCCACCCCCACAATGATGAGACACCAGGCCCTCACCATCCTCTCACCTGCCCCCACACTGAGGTATAACCCACCCCCCAGGCCTCACCTCTCCTGCAGGCTCCTGGCGCTGGCGGGGCCCCTGTCGTCACCCAGCCATGTCAATGGGGCCCCAGCGTGTCAGGCCTACCCTCTTTCAGCTTAGCGGGACCCTCCGCTCCTCTATTCGGAGCCTCCGGCCGCTTCTCTTCCTCGGTGCGGCGGACGCTGACAGGGAGCCCGGGAACTGGCTGCGCATGCGCGGAAGGAGGAGGGCCCGCTCACAACTCAATCTGGGAGCCAGCCATGGCTGAACTGCGCCGGCGCGGACTACTGCCGCTAGCGGGCTGGGCTCATCACGCAAGCGCGGTGAGTCGCTGTTGGCCGAAGACTTACTGCGCAGGTGCGGACTGGTTGCTAGCGAGACAGCGAAGAAGACGCGCATGGTCAGTGACGGCGCTGTCTGTTCTTTGAATTGGATGAATGATAAATGCATGGGGCACGCCCCTCTGGAGCTGTCACACAGCAGTGTGTGTGAGGTGACAGATACCGTAGGACATGGGCTGGGCTCAGTGTCATTAAAGCGGTATTTCACCCTAAATATAAGATCTCCCATGCGCTTCAGCATACTGGCGTCAGCGCCAGTATGCTGGGTTTTTTTTTTTTTTATAGCACACTTACTGTTTTATCGTAGAAATCCTTTTCTGTCCCCCGTGGTGGACGGCGCCAGTACAGCGCGTCACATCTTCCTAAGATACCCGATATGGACTCGGGTATTTCCGGCGCTATGCGGCGCCTGCGCACAGACCTAGGAGCTGACTGCGCAGGCGCCGTATTTCTCCGAAATAGGACTCGGAGAAATACGGCGCCTGCGCAGTCAGCTCCTAGGTCTGTGCGCAGGCGCCGCATAGCGCCGGAAATACCCGAGTCCATATCGGGTATCTTAGGAAGATGTGACGCGCTGTACTGGCGCCGTCCAACGCGGGGGACAGAAAAGGATTTCTACGATAAAACAGTAAGTGTGCTATAAAAAAAAAAAAAACCCAGCATACTGGCGCTGACGCCAGTATGCTGAAGCGCATGGGAGATCTTATATTTAGGGTGAAACTCCGCTTTAATAAAAGAGCAGGACAGTGAATATTCATAATCAATTATTGTATAATAAAGTATGCCTGTCTCAAATAAACAGCCATTGTTATGTCAGCAACTACAGTGAGGCATGAGGCTGGAAGTGCCTCTGCTTCCTTCAAATGTCCCTATTTTTATGGTTGTCCCTGATTTTCCATTCAATCAAGGCTTTTAGAATTCATCCTTTTCATAATTTTATCATTGTTTGCTCCTCAGCAGGTCGTTTTAAAGACGAAGTAAACCCTGATGGGTGTTACTTCCTCTTTGTTTCCCTGTAAAGGTAAAGCATAATGGGCTACTATGCATGGCATAATAGCCCATTATATGACACTTACCTGTAGGAGAAGCCCGCGATGTCCCGGTCTTCTTCACTAGTAGCGAGCGGCCATTCTTCACCCCTCTTCCTTTCCGGGGGCGCGAACTCCAGCACTGATCAATGTAATAATGTCACTGGTCCCCAAATGACAAGTGTCAATTGGGGTCAGATTTGTCCGCCGCAATGTCGCAGTCCCGCAGATCGCCGTTATAACCAGTAGAAACAATAAAACAAAGTCCCTAAATCTTTACCATAGGCCTAAACTGATGAATACATTTGTATATATATATATATATATATATATATATATATATATATATATATATATATATATATATATATATATATATATATATATATATATATATATATATATATATAGGCCCGGATTCACAAAGCACTTACGCAGACATATCTCCAGATACACAGCATAAGTACAAATATGCGCTGTCGTATCTGTGCGCCGGACCCACAAACCATCCCACCGACGTAACTTGCCTACACTGGCGTAGAGTGGGCGCATATTTACGCTGGACGCATGTGGCTTTCCTATTGATTTTCTATTCAAATATGCAAATGAGGGAGATACGCCGATTCACAAACGTACTCGCGCCCGGCGCATGATTTAAGCAGTTTGCGTAAGTTTTACGTTCGGAGTAAAGTTATTCCCCATAGATGAGGCGCAACCCATGCAAAGGTATGGACCAGGGAACACAAGCCTACGTATTTTACGTTAGACGTCTGAATATGGGCCGACGTGGGTCTGGCTGGGCGTAGGTTACGTTCACGGCGTACACAGTGATCCGGCGTATCTTAGACAGTTGTTCCGACGTGGTTGTACGCATGCGCACGGGGATACATCCATGTCCCAGTTCATTTTAAGTACTTGTCTGGCGCCCGGCCCATCATTTGCATGGGGTCACGCTTCATTAACATGGATCACGCCCACTTCCATCCCACTTCCACCTACTTCCACCTACTTCCACTTCCCCCCGGCTTAGGCCTACGAAATATACACTACGCCGCACGCAGAGTTGGGAGCATTTGCTTTGTGAATTCCATGCTTGCCTCTCCGAGCTGCGCCGGCGTAGCGTAAAATAGATACGCTACGGCGGCATAAATGTGCGCCGATGTCTGTGAATCCGGGCCATAGTGTTTGTTTATAGCGCAAAAAATAATAACTGCAGAGGTGATCAAATACCACCAAAAGAAAGCTCTATTTGTGGGAAATTAAAGCAGAGTTCCACACATAAAAGAAACTTCCACTTTTTGGAAACCCCCCTCCGTTTGGCACCTTTTAGGGGGGCTGGGGAAGCAGATACCTGTCTAATACAGGTATTTGCTCCCACTTCCTGGCATAGATCACGTCAGAGAAAAATGCAATTTTTCATTAAAAACAACCATGTGTAGGCTCCAGAGCAAATTTAGAACATACTCTATTTTTTCTGGTCGTTGTGTAGGCTTTAACGACGGGTTAAAAAAAACGCGCATGCTCAGAAGCAGTTTATGAAAAGGGAAAAATGCATAATTAGCCCAAAGGGTGTCGCCAATCAAATGGAACTTCCCCTTTATACTGCCATCGTGCTTGTTGTATGTCACCACGCTTTACTCCACGATCGTGTGTATGCAAGGCAAGCTTGACAAGAATCATGGCGAGAAAAACATTGTTTTTCCATGACATTAAAAACAGTTGTGTGTACGAATGAATGAAAAACGTATATAGCGCGGCACATGCGAACTGAATCGCCTCTGCGCGCGGTATTAATGCTTTCAATTGAGACAGGTGCATATTATAAAGGGATATTCTTTGTTCATATTTCATGTCTGAGGTTTACAACCACGTTGACTTACCACGCAGGTTACAATCTGATTGTACAATCTCCTTTATATCTATCAACAAGTATGTAGTGCCCCTGCCAAGATTTTACGAATGCATTAAAACATTGTGGTTTAGCTATGGAGCCAGTTCTGTGTAGTAATGTAACTGTATTAGGAGGAGATGAAGCTACGTGTCATGGCTCCTGACTGATCAGTCTTACCCATAATCCCCTGCTGCCGGAACCATGATTGCAGTGCTGCTCTGTCATGGCCTACACAGAACCTACCAAAGCCTCATTCTTATACAATTCCACAGCCTGTAATACAAAGCAGATCTCCGCTATAATCTGATAAATAACGTAACAGCAAGAGACCAGGCTGCCTCTTCTGCTTCCATGGGCACTGGGCCCAGACCTGAATCTGCACAGTCACAATGCAATGTGCTCTGTAGGCAATAACACATAGACAATACACAGAGCATGGCATGCAGCTAGTAAATATGGCAGGTGGTTCTATTATAGATGGATGCATTTATTTCCCTGTGATGCATTTTTAGTACATACATGGTGCTGATATTGAGGCTTTAGTATACATGGCTGCATTTATTAATGCATGATACATTGTTAGTACATACATGGTGCTGATTATATGGCAAGTGGTTTATTTTATGTTTCTCCATTTGCATATTAGTGCATACATGGTACTGTTATTGTGTCAGGTGGTTTATTATAGACACTTGCCTTTATTTACTTATCCAGGATGCATTTAAGTGCATACATGTGCTAATATTATGGCAGGTGGTTTATTAGAGACGTATGCATTTATTTCTCTATAATGCATTTTTAGTGCATACAAGTGTAGCACCCTCTAGTGTGCTAGAGTAGGATTTTTGTGTAGTGTAGGTACAGTAAAACCTTAGATTGCGAGCATAATTCGTTCCGGAAGCATGCTTGTAATCCAAAGCACTTGTATATCAAAGCAAATTTTCCCATAAGAAATAATGGAAACTCAAATGATTTGTTTCACAACCATTTATTCATAAGTCCTTCAGTCTATAGTCCATGTAAAAACATTATAGCAATGTGATAGGTTGTGTAACTATAAAATGTCCATCCACAAATGGAAGCCTCCACAAGGGGATTAGAAGCAAAATCCAGCAGGAGCTACAGAGTATAAAAGAGAAGAGAGGCTCCTCTTAGCGTAGCAATATGGATACATTTAATGAAGGTTCAACATTTAGAAACTCACACGGTTGATGATTAAAAGAGGCACATCTAAGTATGCAGGGATTTGGGGTAAAGCAATCCACATAGACCGTCCGCCGCACTGCCGGCTCTTACCGCTGTCAGTCTGCAATTGTGACGGGAAGACTACCCTGCAGTAGAGTGATCTGAAAGCGAGGTTTGAACTGCTCGTGGAAGGGACGACATCAATGGTGGTGCTGAGGATGGTCTATGTGGACAGTTTTACCCCGGATGCCTGAATACTTAGATGTGCCCGTTTTAATTATCAACCATGTGAGTTTATAAATGTTGTAACTTTATTAAATGTAACCATATTATTACACTTAGAGGCTCCTCTTTTCTCTTTTATGCTCAGTTGTGACATGACGCTACTCTTATATCAAGACATCGCTTGTATATCAAGTCAAAATGTATTAAAAAACGTTGCTTGTCTTGCAAAACGCTCTCAAACCAAGTTACTCTCAACCCAAGGTTTTACTGTAAATTGTTAGGCTTGGCTGAAAGCCAAGCCTGTGTTGCTTTTTTTGTCTGGGTCGGGTGTGTGACTCAGGGAGGGCTGGATGACTCACAGGTAGCATTTCTGAGACCTTCGCCTATTTCTGGAACTTGCTGGAAACGTCTAGAAGAATGGGAATGAAGGTGAGAAGCTGTCTGGAGTATTCTGAGGGCCCTGACCAATCCCCAACAGGTTGGGGATTGGACAGGTTGGCACGGTGCAGGCCCCCTTAAAATACTCTGAGTCAGCCCAGCTGGGGCAGTGGTGGAATTCAGGTGTAAACTGGAGATGGAGTTTTAGGCTGTTAGTGTCCCTGGAGGGTAGCCCCCTAGTCTGGGGGTGAGGGTACCTCGGGCCTGGGCTTGGGTGCGGAAGGGGCCCTCTTCATGACATACAGGGGTGTCCTGACCGGAGGCATGGGAGGAAGAGATGGACAGCAGGAGAACACTGCCTGGCAAATCTCCAGGGAGGAAGCCAGGTGGGCTGGTGAGTGTTACAGTCAGGAGAGGACTGAGAGACAGCCTGAGAGGACTGGGAGAGAGCAGTCTGGGATGGATGCAGAGTCAGTCTGGGAGGACTGTGTAAGTTTAGCCAAGAGGGCTAGAAAAAGGGACAGCTGCAGCCAGGTGGACTGGCAGTGCCTGAAGAGGTGGTGCTCGGATCAGTAGCCACAGGAGGACAGCTGGGCGCTAGGACTTTGCTACATAAACAAGAAGCCCACAGTCCCTGCCTGTATAGGGTGTTTGCTAATGTTCCGACTGAGCCTTTTGTCAGATCACCCAACAGTGTGCCAGCTGGTCCTGGGAGCATAGGCGTGCGCACGGGGTGCCGAATGGGCCTAGGCACACCCTAATTAGCCCCTGTACACTGTGCACCACTGAGCTCCGCATCCTGTACACCGTGCACCCTTGAGATCCACACCCTGTTCACTGCGCACCCCTGAGATATGCATCCTGTACACTGCGCACCCCTGAGCTCCAAGCTCTGTACCCCTCACCCCCCTGAGCTCTCTACCCTGTACACTGTGCACCCCTGAGCGCCGTGCCCTGTACACTGTGCACCCCTGAGATCTGCACCTTGTACACTGCGCACCCCTGGCCTCCAAACCCTGTACACTGCGCCCCCCCCCCCTGAGCTACGCACTCCCGACACTGTGCACCCCTGACCTCCAAACCCTATACACTGCGCACCCGTGAGCGCCATACGCTCCGCACCTTGTACACTGCGCACTCCTGAGCTACACACTCTATACACTGCGCACCCCTGAGCTTCTCACCTTGTAGAAAGAAAACAACAAATAGGCACCGCTTAAAGTGGATGTAAACCCACTCTCATCCTTTCTAAACTACTGCCTGATCTATAAGGATATAGATGCCTCCTGCAATATCGCGGCGAATATTCGCTATTTCGAATATTCATATTTTTTCAAATTTCGCAATCAAATTCGCAATTTCGCATTCGCACTAGCGAAATTTCGTTTTTTTTTTATAAAATACAGCGAATATTCGTAAATATCGAATATTTGTGATATTTTATCAAAAAAAAATTGCGAAATTTCGCAATTCTTTTTTTTTTTTTTTTTTTTATAAAATATCACGAATATTCGATATTAAAAGTCACACAAAAAAAATAGCGAAATTTCGCATTGCCGAAAATTCGCATTTTTTTTTTTTTATATAAAATATCACGAATATTCGATATTAACGAATATTCGCGAATATTCTTTGAAATATTCGCGAAATATCGCGAAATCGAATATGGCGTATCCCGCTCATCACTAGTGGTCGTGCGACGTGGTTTACAAACAGAATTGTCGTCTTTTTTTTCCCACAAGTAGAGCTTTCTTTTGGTGGTTTTTGATCACCTCTGCGTTTTTTATTTTTTGCGCTATAAACAAAAAATTGCGTCAATTTTGAAAAAAAATCTATATTTTTTACTTGTTATTATAATAAATAGCCCAATTTTTTTTTTAAAAAATGTTTTTTCCTCAGTCTAGGCCGATACGTATTCTTTTACATATTTTTGGTACTACGACATTATGGCGGACACATCGGACACTTTTGACACCATTCACATTTATACTGCGATCAGTGCTTTAAATATGCACTAATTACTGTATAAATTTGACTGGCATTGAAGGGGTTAACACTAGGGGGTGAGGAAGGGGTTAAATGTGTACCCTGCATAGTGTTCTAACTGTGGGGGAAGGGGACTGACTGGGGGAGGTGATCGATCTGTGTCCCTAACAGGGCGTGGATCCACGTCCTTGTCTCTGTAACCGCCGATCACGGGTGCCTGGCGGACATCGCGGCCGCCAGGCACGCGCACCGGGATCTCAGTGATGCCGCGGGCACGCGCGTGCCGCCGTCGGCGGCACTCACGCGCCCCTCAGTGCCTGGAGGCCTCCCAGAGATTTAGAACCACGCTGCGGCCGTATAAAGTCGTACGTTAAACAAATACAGTCTAACTTAAAGCGGAGGTCCGCTTTTTTTAAAAAAAGTCAGCAGCTACAAATACTGCAGCTGCTGACTTTTAAAAGAAGGACACTTACCTGTCCAGCGTGCCCGCGATGTTGGCAACCAAAGCTAGAAGCTAAGCTAATCTGCCGCCGCTAATCTTCAGTAAGGAAATCAGGAAGTGAAGCCTTGCGGCTTCACTTCCTGGTTCCCTACTGTGCATGCGCGTCTCGCGCTGCGCAATCCGAATGGTGTCTGCTGTCTTTTGGCACCTGTGTGTCTCCCAGAAGACAGCGGGGTGGACGGGAAGTGGCGTAGATACCCGCAGATAATGCAGCTATCTATGCTAGGAAGTGGGAGCAAATACCTGTATTAAACAGGTATCTGCTCCCCCCTGAAAGATGCCAAATGTGACACCGGAGGGGGGGAGGGTTCCAAAAAGCGGAAGTTACATTTTTGGGTGGAACTCCGCTTTATTTGCTGTTTTCTTTCTACATGTACTGAAGTGTGCTTCAACTCCCCCTGCAAGGCTGCCCTGGTAACACAGACTGTCATCTCACACAGAGCTATACAGCTCAAAGGACTATTGTACGGACGTAAGTTAAATTTTATATCCTAAAGCCTGCGCCACTATTCCTTGTATTCTCTGCTCCCTGTACACTGTACACCTCTGAGCGCTACACCCTGTACACTGCGCACACCTGAGCTTCGCACCATGTGCACTGCACACCCCTGAGCTCCGCACCCTGTGCACTGCGCACCCCTGAGCTCGGCACCCTGTACACTGCGCACCCCTGAGCTCGGCACCCTGTACACTGGGCACCCCTGAGCTCGGCAACCTGTACACTGCTCATCCCTGAGCTTGGCACCCTGTACACTGCGCACCCTTGAGCTTGGCACCCTGTACACTGCGCATCCCTGAACTCTGCACTATGTACACTGTGCACCCCTGAACTCTGCACTCTATATGCTGCACACCCCTGAACTCCCTGTAGTTGAGTTCCTTCACCAAGAAAAAAAGCCCTATATATATACACAATGGGCCAGATTCAGGTAGATGAGAGCATCTTTGCTCCAGAGTAACGCTTCTCATTTACGTTACTCTGAAGACCCTTTCAGCGCAAGTCCTGTAATTCACATAGCAGTTGCGCGTAAACTTGCGCCAGAGTAACGATAATGCGCTGGCGTAACCCGACGCAAGTGGAAGTGGGTGTGATCATATGTAAATGATGGGCGGAGCCCAGCGCAGAGGCTTACGTTCAGCGCATCAACCACGGAGCATGCGCAGTGAGTGCGGCTCCACTCGCCCCCTTTGTGCGCATGCTCACAACTTCCGTCGGCACCACTTCACGGGAAACGTCAGCGCAATGCCTTCCGTTGGGCGTTTAAATGCGCCCGTAGAAGCGCCATTTCGGCACTAAAGTATATCCTGCTCCCCCTCCCCGCAGTGATGTTACTTTTGTTTTGAGATGGCTGCTCCCGTTCCCCGCAAACACACAGGAGAAAGCTGAACTTTAATGGCCAGGAGCTGTCAGCCGTCATCTCGGCTATGGAGACCTATGATGTCTTCCTCCATGGCTGTAAAATTTGACAGACAAGCATGGACAGAGGTGTTGTCCTGCAAGTGGGGGTGCTCAGCTAGCTCTTATCGTCGGTAACGCTGCTGTAGCTGCTCTCCTGCTGACCTGTGGCCATCTGGAGTAAAGATAAAGCAGCCTTTTGTAGAAATAACTTTGCGCCGGACGGACGAGATACGCGCGGCGCATGTAGCCAGCGTATGGTGCTAATCCGTTCGTGAATTGTGAAAAATCCCTCATTTGCATATTTGCAGGGGAAATCAATAGGCGCGACTGATGCGCCCAACGAAATTAAGCGCTGACGATACTCTGGCGTCGGAACGTTCCGCCAGTCGCAAATGACCCGTTATTGGGCGCATCTAGTTTGGTGGGTACGGGCACATAGAAACGACGGCGCATCATCACAGTTACGCGGCGCATATCGAAATACTCCAGCGCAAGTGTTCCTGAATCTGGCCCAATATATATATATATATATATATATATATATATATATATATATACATACACACACACAAGCATATGTGCTTGAGCTTTGAGGTGCACACCCTAATGCAGTTGGCTGCACACACCTATGCCTGGGAGTTGTAGTGCTGCCATCAAGAGTTGTGAAGGAGGCAGAGGAGTACACATATGGACTGTAAATAGTTGTGTCCCTGAAGATTCCTTTTTGCTGAAAAGTCAAGTGGGCATCCCATAACACTCCAATCCCTTTCCAAGTTTATTCCCCTCAATCAAACATAAAACAAAACACTGGACTGTTCTTTGATTCAAATGTGCTGTTAAGATGCGGTGTGCCTGGCTGTGCAGAGATGCGTATCCCTTTCTAAATTAAGCCGCTTATCAGTGCCACTCATAAGTACCCATCAGTGCAGACTTTTAGTGCCCACCAGTGCCACTTATGAGTGCTATCAATGCCCATCAGTGCTGCATATCAGTGCCACCCATTAGTGCCGCCTACCAGTGCCCGTTAGTGCCACCTCATTGGTGCCACCTCATCGGTTCCGCCTTATCAGTGCCCATCAGTGAAGGAGAAAACTTGCTTGTTTACAAAATTTTATAACAGAAACAAAAAAAAAATGTTTTTTTCTCCCCCAAAGTTTTCGGTCTTTTTTTATTTGTTTAGCAAAAAATAAAAAACACAGGTGATCAAATACCACCAAAAGAAAATGTGGGAACAAAATGATAAAAATTCAGTTTGGTTCCAGTGTAACATGACAGCACAATTGCCATTTAAACAGCGACAGAGCTGAAAGCTGAAAATTGGCTTGGGCAGGAAGGGGGGTTAATGTCTGGTCTTGAAGTGGTTAAGGGGTGCACTACAGAAGGTACTGATATTGTAGCAGGTGGCTTATTATACAAGGCTGCATTTATTTCGCTATCCTTTTTTTCTGTTTCAATATGTTTATTGAATTTTTTGAATAAACAAAAGATTTATAAACAAGCTTGTTGACTCTATGCTTTTTTTCAAAGTTGACATTGTGGAGTGTGAACCCCAAAAAGCACAGACTGTGGGTAACTGTATCATGCCATTTACTACTTATTCACTTAGCAGTCTACAGGATCCCTCCATATCCACCATTTACTGCTATAGGCCTCCACTGGGCCCTTCTTTTTTTTAAATATTTTTTATTTACAAATTAATTTTCAAATGTACTAATTAGTATAATATAATTTTTTTTTTTCTTTACTATGGAATGAGTTGCTTAATGGTTCATTATAGGCAAGGAGGCACATGCTTGCCCAGAACAGATGGCAGCTTGTGTATGTCTCTGATCGCAGCCCCTGTTCTAATACGCTTGTGCTTTCATTGATGTGTGATGCCAGTTCTGCCTCACAGGACACCAGTGATCCTGCCCTGTCGTCATTATTCCAGCTGAGTGGAGCCTGGAAGCATAGCCCTCTGTGTGGCACCAGCTCATTGCAAGATGCTGAGACCTGCAGCTCCCACATCACTGATAATAATGCTTCCCTATCTCCCAGGGGAGGCAGGCAAAGCTGCTTATGGATTCCCCATAAATTAAGCAGATTGCAACAATGCAACGTGCTAATATCATTGCATAGAGCCAGCTCCAATAGAAAAATGCCTACGTATTTTACATGTGGCTTCTGCCTGATGGGGCTTGTAGACACCAGTGATGTGTAGCAGATGGGTAGGGAACAGTGGGAAGGGCCATAATAAGATACACAGGGACCTGGGCTTAGAGTAATAAGGTTATACAGGGTGAATAAAGCCCCAAATTTACAGACTGCAATTAGAATCTGTTTATGTTTGTCTGACCATCTCTAAACATTGATGGGTATATCCAGCAAAAATACTGTAGTGAGAAGCAATCAAACGCAGGGGAGGTGGCATAAGACCCTGAGGAAATTCACAACCTTCTGCCTTCATATTTTATATACATGTATTGTGGTAATGGGGTGTTTATACTCATGTGGTTTTGTACAAGTGACCATAATACCTCTATCCAGAAGTCCTTGCACTGGTTACCCATCAGGTTTCAACACGAGGGCCACATTGTAGATTTTACAAGTATTCGGGGGCCGGAAAAAAATCAGTTATGTAGTAAATCTATATATATTTTTTAACAAGAGAAATTAAATGTATATATTTTACATGGATTGTTTTTGTAATGAGCCTATGACTGAAAACAATGTCCCCCTCATCGGTGTCTCCATCAGCAGTGACCCCATCCATGTCCCCATCATCAGTGTCCCCATCAGCAGCAACCCCATCAGCAGCGTCCCCCTCAGCAAGGGGACGCTGCTGAAGGGGACGCTGCTGATGGGAACGCCACTGATGGGGACACCACTGATGGGGACACCGCTGATGTGGATGCTGATGATGGGGATACCATCGATGGTGTCCCCATCATCGGCATCCCCATCAGTGGTGTCCCCATCAGCACAGCAATGTCCCCATCAGCACAGCAATGTCCCCATCAGCACATCAATGTCCCCATCAGCACATCAATGTCCCCATCAGTACATCAATGTCCCCATCAGTACATCAATGTCCCCATCAGCACATCAATGTCCCCATTGGCGTTGTGCAACACATTTACCTCCTGCCTCCACACTAGCCAACTTCAGCTCTTCTGTAACTCCCGACTCCCACACGCTGCTACACACGCAGAAGGATCATTATTTCAAACAGCAGGCGGTAAGAGAAGAGTGACGTCACTGGTTGCCAGGACATGGGTGGTCCCAACAGCCATTCCAAAAGCACGGCATGGCAGCATGGGCGGGTGTGCGGCTTTGTTTCTTTGTTTGCAGAGCCTGTCAGGATCTGCCAGCTGCTGGGCGGGCAGGCCGGATAAACCACACAAGCGGGCCGAATGTGGCCCGTGGGCCGGGGTTTGGAGACCCCTGGCATAGACTTTAAGATCCTCACCTATAAGGCAGCATACACACGATCAAATCTATCTGCTGGAAACGGTCCGACGGACCGTTTCAGCAGACAAATTCGATCGTGTGTACGGGCGGACAGACGGGTTTTTCCAGCAGACAGATTTTAAAGCATGCTTTAAAATCTGTCTGCTGGGAACCCGTCCGTCCGAAATGTCTGCTGGTTAGTACGCTAACCAGCAGACATATCTGCCCGCGCATGCGTCGAATGGATTCGACGCATGCGCGGAAGTGTTTTACTTCCTGGTGGCGGTGACGTGGCTTCGTCAACGTCATCACCACGTCACAGCAGACAATTCCGATCAAATCTGTCTGTCAGACCAATTTGATCGGATTTATTTGGTCGTGTGTACACGGCCTAAGGCTCTTCATGGCTTGGCACCGTTCCTCAAATTCTGGTTTTCTGTGTGTCCCCTCTACTCACCTACACTCTATGCTCCAAAACTCTGAAACTCACTTCCAAAGAACATCAGATGCCGCGTACACACAGTTGGAATTTCCGACAGCAAATGTTCGATGTGAGCTTCTTGAAAATCCGACCGTGTGTATGCTCCATCGGACATTTGCCGTCGGAATTTCCAACAACAAATGTTTGAGAGCTGCTTCTCAATTTTTCCGACGACAAAAGTGCTTGTCGGAAATTCCGATTGTCTGTATGCAATTCTAACGCACAAAAATCCTACGCATGCTCGGAATCAAATCGACGCATGCTCGGAATCATTGAACTTAATTTTTCTTGGCTTGTCGTAGAGTTGTACGTGACTGTGTTCTTGGCGTTTGGAATTGCCGACAACATTTGTGTGACCGTGTGTATGCAAGACAAGTTTGAGCCAACATTCTGTCGGAAAAAAATCCACAATTTTGTTGTCGGAATGTCCAATTGTGTGTACGTGGCAAGAGTCATCTTCTCTAAACGCATTTGAATCAAATCTAAAACCATTTTTTTCTTTAGACAAGCTTTCACTTAAGTGTCCCTTTTTTCATTGTTTTACCCTGTGTTTTCTTTGTAAAGCGCTTTCAGAAGCTACCTTTAAAGGCACTATATAAAATAAAGCTTATTATTATATTATGTGGTAGGCGCCTTTTCCCAATAAGTTTTGCCAGTCCAAATTGTATTTTAAGAATGGCAGCCCACTTTATTGAACAAAATGGAAAGTTCATAGTAACATTAGTTGCCCACGCAGGGGTTCTTCCACATCAACAGGAATAGACAACTGAAAATGCCAAGCAACCTGGTTTGCTTGTCAGCACCACTGCTGCTCTTCTTGCTAGTCTCTCTGACTGTGTTGCCCAGCTCTCCTGTTTCACTTGGCGCAGCTTCTGGCTGTGTGGTCCACTCTTGGCCTCTGGATAGGGGACATTGGAGCCTACCTAATCCTGGGACAAGACCTCCTGTCTCCTGGCTGGGGGTTGCCTCTGACCCCTGGATAAGGCCGCCTGACCCCTGGGTGAGACCTGTCTCCAATATAGGAGCTGTGTCCAAACTGGGAGCTCTGAGCTATATTCAGGCCTGAGTATATAACAACCATGCACATCTGTGTACTCACCCAGTAAAATCCGGACACAAAAATTAAAGTGGAGGTCCGGCTTAAAAAAAAAAAAAAATTAATAAGGACACTTACCTGTCCAGGGTGCCCACGATGTCAGGAATCATTCGGGTCTCGGCTGCCCCGCCGCCATCCTCGGTGAGGGAATCAAGAAGTGAAGCGTTGCGGCTTCTCTGCCCAATTCCCTACTGCGCATGCGTGAGCCACGCAGTGCTATGTGAATGGGCGGATATCACCAGGGACACACACAAGGTCCCAGAAGACACTGTTCCACATTTCCCAGGAGGCAGCGCGAGGAGAAGAAGAAAAAAGACCACCGCGGACAAGGAAGAGGCAGATTAGGAGATCTGCCTAGTAACAGCCACTTCTGGTAAGTAAAAAAAAATATATTTTTTTTTTCACATTTTTTATAGCCTTTTTGGCTATTTTTTTTTTTTTATTTATATTTTTTTTAGGGTGGACCTCTGCTTTAAGGTTACGTCTCACCCAGGAAACTTTGAAACCTTCAAGCCCCAGGCCCAATTTGGAACAACAGAATCTGGGGAAAAAAAAAACACACAGCTTTCTCCAGTCAGAAACAATAGTCTGGAACTTCGCATCCTGTCATTTTCTAGCACAGTTTATTGCAAATCCATTAATTCCGATCATGTCATTTTTTTACAGCAAGCCAAAGCGTTAATATAGGTTGTTTGGTTAATTTTGTTTTTTCTTTGTGAGATCCACTTTGCTCCTTGTGGCCCCTCTGCTGCCATCCTGAATTGATGATGTCACACAAGGCTACCATGATTATTCATTCGGTGACGGTTGCCGTGGAGATGGGAGCCATTCTTGTATACATAGTCAGCTATTTTTATAGGCTGAGGCAAAGGCTCCACACAGCTGCAGCCTCACACAATGGCTGCTTGGAAGCTTTTCTTGTGTGATGAAATTAATATTAATTGAGAGGAAGATGTTTGGCATTCAAGTTAGGTGTATTTGAAAATATCACATCTGTAAAAGTAAAATGATAAATAAAAAAGTATATCAGAATGGTAAAAAAAAAAACACGATAAAAAGTATATAAAAACGGATTTGCTGGATGTACAAATTATAAAATTTTTATTCCAGTGTGAACCCTACCAACTGGAAAACCGGTCAAAGTATGGCAAAACATCATCAATGTGTAGCGCCTGTGTACTTTCAGTCCAGGTGCTATCTGAAATTTAGAGGGGGATGAGAGAGTTATGTAGCTCTCATCCATGTGATTTGGGCAAATTTAGTTGCTGTGCTGTGCTGTCGGTTCATTCTGTGTTCCTAAAGTGCCTTTCCACTTTGGGGCGACAAGTAGCGGCTGTGGAGTCCAGGAGAGGGCGCCTTCTTGCCATCAGCCAATCAGAGGGGTTCTTCCCTCGCGGGGCATGATGGGGGAGGGTACTTCTAGTTAGGCGCCATATTGGGCGGGGGAGTTCGAGGTTGGATTCGGGTGCGGCACCCACCTTTAGGGTGTGCGCACATCACGGGCCCTGGCGATATGGCCTACCAGGCCGGGGCGCACATGCTACGCGTTGCCTTTGGTTCCGGGACCATGTTGGCCCGGAGCAACTGAAGCGGTGATGGGACCCAGTGACTTATTGGGTCCCCTATCTTTAGTGAGAAGATCCCAAGCGAGTTGTGCTGTTCGGTGGGGAGTCAGTCTGAGGAGAGCCAGGAGGCAGGCAATCCAATAGGGCCTAGACGAGCCATCTGGGGTCGAGATGACCGGACACTGGGAGTTTGTCTTATGGCAACCTGTCAGTCGGTGACCGAAAACCAAGAGCTACCTGAGGGAGATTCAGGCAACTATCTTCATTGAGAAGGAATCGCTCCATTAAACTGTGTTCCAGAGCAGGGGCCTGTGGCAGAGGCCCCACTCCTAATTTGATTTGAGCCAAGTCTGTGGCAGAGACTTGTTCTCCTTCTCAAGGGTCCGAGTGATACTCTGGCTGCCAGTTCTGGGAGAGAGACTGTCCAGGTACACTACACCCACTCCGGCTGGAGTGGCGACGAAGTAAAGGTATTGTTGAAGCAAGACTGCTTCTGTAGAGTTGAGGCCTGAATCTGCAATTCTCCTTTCACCAAACTTATTTTGTCTACTTCGAGTTAATTGTTGCCGTGTTTGGCCAGAGAATGAAAGCACAGAAAACGACACCCTGCTGTTTGGACATTCCATCATTGCTCACATCACCATTTCATCATCATACCCCTAGACGCATCATCAAAGGTAACCCGCCGTCCCAAATCTATACAGCGGCTCTTGAGGAGGTAGCGTTACAAATGTAAGGCAACAGGACATCTCTGGGTGGTACAGCAAACAGGAAATACTTTATAAATGCTTTATTACAAACATGCTTTGGAAAATCAGGATCCCTTAAAGTGTTACTAAACCCACATCATAACTGTCAATAAATGATGTATTACATGCTGTTCATACTCACTTTTCTGAGATTCATTTTTTGTATCCTGCAAAAAACCTGATTTGATCCTGTTACTCTCTATCTCCCCCTACTGTTGATGTCCCCAATTCAGCTCAAGATTTTGCAGCTGTGGTGGCAACTCTGCACATGCTCAGTTTTCAATGATTTTCCTCCCTATCACATCTGAGCAGCCCATGTGACTATAGAGTCACATATGCAGGCGTATACACAGTGGTAAATGACCGCCCACTCATTCCCTCCTCTTTCATGTCCACTAACCAGCCAAACACAATTGAGGGGGTGGGGGATGGATATTACATGTGCTATAAGCAAAACTTATTTTTTTTCATTTTTTTTTTTTTTTTGGATAGAGCAAGCACTCTTGTCAGATATCTTGTCAGATATGTTTTCGCTATCTGTTTTCCATTGCAGAGATTTCACTTCCTGTTCCATAGCCAAACAAAGTGAGAAAATCACTGCAAATGAAGATTTCCCCTCTATTACTTTTCTGGGGACAACCCAAATTTTAGATTTTCTTCTACTTTCACTTTCAATAATAATGGTAAACAAGACAAATAGAGACAGTGAATCTCATTAGCGGGAGCACAGACAGCAATAAAAACTGACAAAGCTTTTTAATCCCTCTAAATTCTATCCAAAACATTTTTTTTTTTTTTTTAAATAGTGGTGCCCTTAGTTATACTTTATTGATGGCTTTACCTCCCTCTTATTCTAAGATACAGCCTGTGACTGGCAGAAATCTGCCCACACCATGTTATTTCCACAAAATAATAAAGATTTGATTTCAAATATATATTTGTTTGCCAATTTAAAACAGTTTATTGATACTAATTATTTATTTTTACTCTCTATCCCAAACGCTGTTTTTTTTTAATTATTTTGAACATGTGACCAGCAGCAGAGAACTAGAAGCTCCTCCTGCTTATGTTTCCCTGCAGACAAACAATGTATGTTTAGTACCACTTCAGGCTGGGTTCACATTATTGCCACATGCGTCTCACAGCAGAGGTCCGGTGCGTCCCCTTTCACGTTTCAGGTGCGATTTCAGCCTGAATTTTGGGCTGAATTCAGACCTGAAATGGACCAAAAGACGCACAGGACTCCTGTGCATATTCCCACCAGAGCCACAGCGGAGATATGTGAACCGGCTCCATAGAGAGCCAGCCACATGCGATTTCTCCTACCATGCGAATTGGATGTGGTAAAATGCATCCAATTCGCATAGGTGTGAATCCAGCCTTAAAGTGGTTGTAAACCCTTTTTTTTTTTGGCTACAGGTAAGCCTATATTAAGGCTTACCTGTAGTTAGCATGGATATCTCCTAAACCTGCAAGGTTTAGGAGATATCCCCCTGTGTCTGCATGTGCCCAAGTGATCGGCACATGCGCACTGAAGCAATGGCACATTGTGCCGTTGCTTCAGTTAGCTGTGCCGTAATACTAGATACTAGATACTTAGATAATCGATACTAGAGGCATACTAGATCATTATGCCTTTGTCTTGCAGGTTTTTATTATTATTATTTTTTAATTTTTACGGGTTTACAGCCACTTTAAAGGAGTTGTAAAGGAAAACATTTTTTCACTTTAATGCATTCTATGCAATAAGGTTAAAAAACATCAGATGATTGACCCCCCCCCCCCCTCGAGCCCCCGTTTTACTTACCTGATTCTTCGAAAGTCCTGTGCTCGCCCCCGTCATCCTCCTCGAGTCCTCCTCAGGCAGCCGTGTGCACATACACTTAAATGAGAACTATAGGCAAAACTTTTTTTCTTTTTTGGATAGAGCAAGAAAGGGTTATAACCTCTGTCAGATTGTTTCCACCACCTGTGTCCCATTGTAGAAATTTCCCTTCACTTCCTTTTTCCCTTTGTAGCAAGGTATCACTTTGCAATGTGGCCAATAGACTACAGTTTGTAATGAGAAGGAACTTTGCTTCCTCCAGTGGTCAATTGTTATACTGCCACCACTTGTTCGGTTTTATTTCATCACAACAATGGATTATGGAATTTGGAGTACAAGGAGATAGAGACTCCATTGCCTTGGGTGTTTGACAGACTACCATACCCACAGTGCTACTGTGCTGAGGCCTTCTTCAAGAAGCCTAGGCCTCAGATGCCTGGGTCTACAATCGCCAGCCTATCCTGCAGAGGGATCCTTGACACAGTGTTTGGCCTACGTTCCACAGCAACCAGGGTTGCCTGTCCACCAGCACTTTGTGACAGCTGCGCGGAGGACCAGAGACTACCAGTTGCAGAGAGGCCGAGAACCGGGACATTGCAGACAGAGCATACCGGAGAGGCAAATCCTTGTTTGGTGAGAAGGGCACCTGCCCAACGATATAATAACTGTATCACAGGAAGGTGGATCGTATAGACTCACCATTGTTATTTGGAGGTTAACACGCCACGTGCAGGGATACCTTGCATCCGGCAGTGACTGTGGATTAAAGGAATTGGCGCTTGTGTCGCCAACACGCCATATTTACTGAGTGTTCGTTTCCATTTTCTTTACCCCTTATTGGATTACAAATTGTTAACGTGCACCAACTAATGCTAGTGAAGACTTCAGTTAACCAGAAGGGACGATTACAGGATTCAGTCTGACTAACTGAGCTATCATAGTAGGACACGTGTCCAAGAACTGCCCGCTAGGGTGAACTAAAGAGTCATAGACTCATATACATAGCATAATTATTTTATACTCATTTGTACAGTATTGTTGTTCCTGAGAACTGGGTGAGGCCTAGTGGAGAGGTACTCCAGTGCTGGTAGTATTGTATTGGGGAGACCCCTCCACTGCGTTCTTTTACAGGTCTGTATTATTGGTCTGTGTTATTTAAACCTGTTCTTAACCTTTATCATTGGCACTTGCAGGGCCCTGTAAGGAGTCAACTGTTGTTTAACTCTGCTTGTTCTTCTCTCTACCAAGTAAACACTTCTTGGTTAATCTGCATTTTGTGTGGAGCCTTACAGTATATATTACCATTTGAACAGGTGGTCAGCACAAGGTAATAACATTCAATTGCATTTTTATTACTGTTTGATATCAGTGTGGTTCCCAACTGCCAGTGGGTTCCACAATTATTGTGTAGTCCAGTTGTGCCAAGGGAGGGTTCGAGCCAAACTTCTGGGGTTGAGAGGCAGAGCGTAGACCCAAAATCTAAACCAGCAGCTCAGCTCCTAGGGGGGTAGTGCTACACCTTCAAATCCCTGCAAATTAAGTAAAGTTGTACTTTTATGTACAGCGCTACCCCCAAAGGAGCCGCTGAATAGATTTGGGATCTACACTCACTAATTTATTCACCCCCTTTAAGTGGCTCGAACCCATGGCACACCAGGCAAATGCAATGGTATTGTGTCCCCTACTTGGCTGGGGCAACAATAGCACATATAAAAAAAATGCAATGCAATACAATAATGTGGTTACCTTCTTCAACTTGCAGCTCCCAGGAGTAAACACACCTCACACAATCAATATAGTAAAACCAGAGGGGTAACTTTACTTGGCATATAGTAAAAAAGGGTAAAATGAGGTTGAACAACAGGATAGGCATACACAAATAGTTATATAAGAATGACTCTGCAAGGGCCCTTTGCAAGAGTCAACAAATAAAGAAAGAGACTTGAACTAAACCGGTAATATTGCTAAGCATAAGAGTTGCTATAGGCAGTCTATGCTCGCAAGCTCCCCCTAGTGGGCAGTTCTGTAAAACACAAGTGCAGAAAGCCCTGGCCAGGCCTTGCTCAAACAGCTTCAGAATGTTCCTACAGGATGAAGTCTGCGTTGTGGATGTTAATTAAATTGTAATCCAAAGAGGAAAGTTAAACTCAGTCAAAGGGGTATGACAAATGCTTGTGGACCGATCGTCCAGTCAGCGTCAGTCAATCCTGCTAGCGTGACTTTCAGATGTTAGGCCTCTTTGTTAAAACAGTGAATAGTACGCAGCTCCGTCTGATGGAGTACTGTTGACTGGGGTAATATTGAAACTTGGGCAAGCGCCCTCTCACCCGAACAAACTCAGTCTGCCCAAGGACTTCACGAAAAAACGCGCCAACCAGTCACCGCTCCGCAACACACGATCTCCGGATCAACAGCTGCCCACTGTTACGTTAGTCAGCTGGTGAGTTCCTCTGGTCTTCTGGAAGCACGAGCCGGAGGCACCTGGGGTCCGTTCTCCTCCGGATGGATGGTCTCTGGATAGATTCCTTTCCAGGCTTCAGGCCTAGTCGCTCAGCTGTGGAGCTCTCCCCCACTCCGCAGAGGGAAGAACGCAGGTCCCAAGAGAGCGAATCCATCTCCTCCCTTTCTTTAAGTAACCTCCCCCATAAGGCTGTGCGGAGGTGTCATGTGCTCCAGGAAGGCAAGGCATTGTGGGAAATGTAGTCTGTTCCTACTAAATGTCATCAATGGAGTCCGTTTCTCCTGGTACCTTTAGTTCCACAATGCATTGCTTTTAAGAAATACAAACACATATGTACAATACCTCTGGAACACTGGTGGGGATTCAGGTCTGCATTGCTATCAATGGTCCATGATGGCATGATCCCGCTACATATGTTACAGCACAAAATTCCAATTGGCAGCCACCATGTTCACATCTAGCTCTAAGTATGTGAAGGATCGTTCTGCAGGCTGGAGTATTACAGTCGAATGTGAAATAAACCAGCAAAGTAATGAGATCAGACTACACAGGCTGAATAATGAGTAACAAAGAAGGGCCATGCCTCTATCTCTTTCTTATCACAGGACATCTGACATAGTCGGGTTTGTACAGGCTGCCTACAAGCATGCAGTCAGTGGTGACTTTTCTTATTAGAAAATATTGTGTGTATTCCACCCTGTTAAAAAAATTAACAAGTTGAAATAAACATTTCTACATGTGTTAAATTTAAAAAATCATCAAAATAAATTGAATCAGAAACGTTTGGATTCCTTCAACTGGGCTGCGCCATTGATCTGATTCCACCAAACAGGCCTTCTGATTCACTTTCCCTGTACATAGATAGCTTTAGCTACTGTAGGCCTGTCAGTAGATGGGTCAATTAATCATGAGTCAGCGTTCTAAAGCGAAACAATGCAGGATGCTGGGGAGGAGGGGAGACAAGTGACCAGACCACACATTATTTAGGAACGTTATAAGAAGAAAAGGAGTCTCTGGGGACAGCGCCTGTCATTAAATCCTTTATGGGAGGTTTTATTCCTGAAAATGCGTTTGCAATGTAATACAGGGAAAACAGCCTACTATGTATTGTAAGTACCATCTACATCATAGGTTTATATATATGAAAGTCAAGAAAATGGCAGAGTAATGCTTCTCTTGTGTATGCAATTCTTAGGAGAGATATGCTGTACTCTGCACGTCCTATGATTCTCTATGGAAGCACTTGCCGTCACTTCTCTATATACTCATTACAGGCGCAGCCAGTTATAGATTTACACCTTTACAGGTACATCTGGACAGCTACTAAATAGTTAGCTAGGAGACTGAGATGCAAGAAGGGTGGGGCAGGAACTGTAGGGTGATAGTCGTACCTTCTCATTGTGCACCAAGCAACAGAGAGGCAACAGAGAGGCAACAGAGAGGCCTTCCCCAGGTGAATTCTTCTGGGCTATGCTAGGTACTTTGAATTGGGTCACTGCCTTATACATGGGGTACCTTTGCTGAAACAGACAACTGAACCCTAAGGCCTCATTCACACGGACGGACCGTTCAGGTCCGCCTGTCAGTTTTGACGGCGGACTTGAACGGCCGCTCCATGCATCCCTATGGAGCGTCGGATATCAGCGGAGACATGTCCGCTGACATCCAACCTGATCCGATCTCCTAAAAACAGAAGTTTTTCACGTCACGAATGATGCATTGTGTCACGTCAGCGCAAGTGCTCTACTCACCATGAGGACAGTGGGAGCCATCTTCATGTAAAGAATCAGGACAGCGTGCATAGATGGCTCAACAGCACCACAGCGCCACCAGTGGACGTGCACTGTGATGGCAATCTAGTACCCTGGATGACTGGATCTGGGCAGTATGAGACTCTCCTATAGACGGATCCTTACGGAGACACCCAGGACACTTATCAGCTATCAGAGACTCCTGCCTATTTGGTCGGGTGAGCGGACCATTGGTCCTTTGACTGTCCAATTACTGCACAGTGTGAATCCAGCCTTAACCTTCCACTGGGTTACCCCCCAGACTTGGTAATACGGCTTGGCCTGAGGCTGCAGATCTGAACTACTGACTGTTAGTGGCTATATGCCACCCTTTATAGTGTATATCACCAGTTGAACAATAGTCATTTCCGCCAACCCAGCGGCACTGGCTTCATAGGCCGCGTACACACGATCAAATCTGTCTGCTGGAAACGGTCTGCCAGAGACGTTTTGCCCACACACGATCATATTTTATGACACAAAAAACGACATTTTGAAAAACGACACAAAAAATTGAAGCATGTTCGAATTTTTTTTTGTCGTTTTTCAGAAGACATAAAACGGCGTTTTGCCCACACGCGATCATTTTAAATGACGTTTTTTAAAACGTTGTTTTTTTTCATCACAAAAAGTGATCGTGTGTACGCGGCATAAGAGCTGGTTACTTGCGTTATACCATTTAGTAACTTCAGACCAGGCAAAGGCAATATTTCAAAAGCTTACCTGAAGAGTAAGTTAACATGAGAGTTAAACATAGAGTGCAGCCTTTTCCTAACATCCCTAGTCCCTAACTCAGGCTTGTGGCTGCCCCAGCATGCTTGTATAGAAAAGCCTCCATCTTGGGCGTAGTCCATTGTGGTGGTATCCAGCATTGGCAACTTCGGAATGAACTGCAAGTCCCAGCAGTTTCTTCAGGTTGTAACAGGCTGGAAGAAAAGAACTGGGATACACAATTAACCCCAACCTTTCCAACTGAGGCAGCGTTAACCTCTACCTGCCTACACGCAGGCTATGTTCCTGAAGTGTTTTAAGCAAAGTTTCATGAAACTATTCTTGATCCTGGTCTGAAGTTATTCAAGAGGTGCATGGTGGTAAATGGCGTATTGAAGGAACGGGGCCTCTAAAGCACTCATGGGGTATAAAAGCAAGGCCACTGCAAAGGGGTAACTAAGCAAGAGAGTCAGAGGAAGTGGATAGTTGCCATGAGTAGCCAAGAACTGATGGAAAGTAAACAGCAGCTGGTCAATAAAGTGTGGTACCTGGCATGGGCGACAGGCAGGGGCGGACTGACAACTCATGGGGCCCCCGGGCAATAGGAGATTATGGGGCCCCCGGGCAATAGATTATGGGGCCACACAGTATACACATACACACACTAAAAAGGTACTGGAGAGGAGGGGCAGCTTTAATCTTGGGATTTAAAAAAAAAACACAGATTTTTACATACTATCCCTGGTTTTACTGAGGCTGGAAACCCTGATGGAGCCCCCTAGTGGCATGGGGCCCTCAGGCAGTGCCCTAGTGTCCGAATGGTCAGTCCGCCCCTGGCGACGGGTCCTCCCATAGCTGTGTCCTGGGGGCCGATGCGGTGTGACGGGGCCGATGCGGTGGGGCCGATGCGGTGTCCTGGGGCCGATGCGGTGTGACAGGGGCCGATGCGGTGTGACAGGGGCCGATGCGGTGTGACAGGGGCTGATGCTGTGTGACAGGGGCTGATGCTGTGTGAAAGGGGCTGATGCGGTGTGACGGGGGCCGATGCGGTGGGGCCCATGCGGTGTGACGGGGGCCGATGCGGTGTGACAGGGGCCGATGCGGTGTGACAGGGGCCGATGTGGTGTGACAGGGGCCGATGCGGTGTGACTGGGGCCGATGCGGTGTGACGGGGGCCGATGGGGGGGGCCCGATGCGGTGTGCAATACTCTGGGCATACTCTGGGCAATACTCTGGGCATACTCTGCAATACTCTGCAATACTCTGGGCATACTCTGCAATACTCTGGGCATACTCTGCAATACTCTGGGCATACTCTGCAATACTCTGCAATACTCTGGGCATACTCTGCAATACTCTGGGCATACTCTGCAATACTCTGGGCATACTCTGCAATACTCTGGGCATACTCTGCAATACTCTGGGCATACTCTGCAATACTCTGGGCATACTCTGCAATACTCTGGGCATACTCTGCAATACTCTGGGCATACTCCGCAATACTCTGGGCATACTCCGCAATACTCTGGGCATACAGCGCCCCTGTCCCCGTGAGCTCGCATGCAGAAGCAAATGCATACGCAAGTCCCGTCCCCTACTCTCACCCAGACTAAATAATATCCAACATTTTTTTTTTTTTTACCAAAGATATGTAGCAGTATACATTTTAGGCCAAATTTATGAAGAAAAAATACTTTTTTGCAAACTTTTATAATAGAAATGAAGAAAAATTATTATTTTTTGCAAAATGTTGTTCTTTTTTCATTTATAGCAAAAAAAAACGCAGAGGTGATCAAATACCACCAAAAGAAAGCTCTATTTGTGGGAAAAAATGGACAAAAATTTCATTTGGTTACAATGTTGTATGACTGAGTTATTGTCATTCAAACTGTGAGAGCACCGAAAGCTAAAAATTGGTCTGGTTATTAAGGGTGTTTAAGTGCCCAGTGGTCAAGTGGTTAACCCATTCATCTACAATTAGACATATTCTACAATAGTTGAGGGCACCTGTCGGTATCATCAATTTTATTTTATTTTGGATGTTTTTAGTTTTTATAGTTCATTCTGATTTTATTATATTATGACAATACATTATAGAATATGATACAGACATTAATGTGTTCATGTAAGTAATACAGTTATTTCATCTAATCATTTTCGGATATATTTTTGTTTCCATATATTGTTCAAAAAGACTATACAAAACAGGACTGGGCAAGACAAGACAAAACAAGGCAAGACAAGACATGACAAGACAGGTCAAGACAAAACAAAACGGGACTAGACAGGACAAGACAACATCCCCAAATACATAAAAAAAAATAAAAAATAGGGCAAGGTTAAAGATTGGCAGCAACAACCCCCACCACTCACCGCTAATTTGATCTTTTCCTACAGGTAATTTCTAAATTCTTGTTGTTTCTCTATATACCCTCCAGGGGACCCAGGTCCGAAGGTGCTCCTCATGTGTATCCAATTCAAGTGCTAGAAGTGATTCCAATTTTTCTATACCATCCATTTCACTGGCCCATTCCTTAACTGATGGAGTTTGTGTTGAGCGCCAGTGCCGCGGTATAACTAGTCTTGCTGCTGTCAACCAGTGTCTCAAAAGACCCCTTTTAATATTCTTATATGATCCTGGTAGTATTGAAAGCAAAGTGATTTGTGGTATATTTAATATTGGTTCCCCAGTAACTAAAGTGTATAGCTGCATCATTTTTTCCCAGAAATTTAAGATTGGGGGACATTCCCACCAAATGTGGAGCAATGAACCTTTAAATATATGACATCGCCAACATATGTCTGATTTATCTGGATATATACGCTTTAATGACATTGGGCTCCAATACCACCTGGAAAGAAGTTTGTAATTTGTCTCTTGTGCTTTAATTGTTAGTGACATACAATGTGTTAAATTAAATGCTTTCTTCCACTCTGCATCTTCAATTTGAACATTTAACTCATTTGCCCATTTCCTTATGTATTCAGGGGGTTCAGGGTGTTTTTTTTTTATGGCTAATATCTTATAGATTGAGGATAAGACATGTTTTGGTTTTGAGTCTTGTAGCAACAGAAGTTCAAACTGAGTTGTGTCTCTATACAAAAATGTATTTGAGGGAAGAGAGGACAAGAAAGATAATAGTTGCCGATATTCCAACCATTGCGTAAGTGAGGGCTTCTGTGTAAAGATTAGGTTTAATATAGGTGGGAATGCTGCCTGGCAAGTAATCTGGCACACTCTACGATGTGATTCATTGTTCCAAATGAGGAAATCTTTACGTTTTAAAGCCGGCGGAAATTGTGGGTTACCAAATAAAGGTGTCATAGGTCCTACTAATGAGGAAAGTTCTAATTGTAGAATTGTTTTGGTCCAAATTTTTAGTAGGTGGGATGTTAGGGAAGCAATAGTAAGAGATAAATCTCGATAGATATCACTATTCTCAAAATCTAACCAAGGAAGGGCGGTAAGATCAAATTGATTTAACCATTGCTCTATTAGTACCCATTGTTTAGTATTGGAAGAGTGGAACCAGTTCACTATCCTTGTTAATACTGCCGCTACATAGTAATGGTAAAGATCAGGTGCACCCGCTCCTCCGTTCACTTTGGGTAGTGATAGTAATTTATTTTTTAATCTATGTTTTTTATGGCCCCAAATAAATTTTGTAAAGGCCGACTGTAAAGTAGAAAAATAAGATCTAGGAATAGAGACAGGCATGGTTTGGAAAAGATACAAAAACCGAGGTATTATATCCATTTTTAGAATATTAATCCTCCCAAACCACGAATATTGATTGTGATCATATTTTTTTAGATCCTGTAAGGTTCGTTGCATAAGAGGAATATAATTTGTTAGATATAAATGGTTCAGGTCAGAGGGGATGAAAATACCTAAGTATTTTAATACCGAAGAACAAATTTCGAGTGAAAAACTATTTTTCAGTACTGCCACTTGTTGTGGACTGAGTGACACATTGAGAATAACTGATTTTGATATATTTACTTTAAAGTTACTAAGGGTACCAAAACGTTTAAATTCTGATAAAATAGCCGGTAGGGAAACCTGTGGATTAGTGACATATAGCAATAGATCGTCAGCAAGCAAGGCTAATTTTATTTCCGTTTGGTTTATCTGTATGCCCCCAATTAAAGGGTTCTGTCTAATTGCTATTGCTAGATGCTCCATTACCAGGACGTTACCAGGACCTAAAGTAAAGGTGATAGTGGGCATCCTTGTCGGGTACCATTTTGTATAGTGAAACTTGTTGATAAAGATCCATTGATCTTTATCCTAGCCTCAGGTTTAGTATATAATGCCAGAATCTTGTGAAGTAAATTCGGGCCCAGACCTATTTGCATTAATGATTGTTTTAAGAAGGGCCATCCAATTCGGTCAAATGCCTTCTCTGCATCAACTGAGAGGAGACATACTGGTATTTTTGCTGTTTGGGCATAATTCATTAATAAAAAGGTTTTTATAGTATTGTCCCGTGCTTCTCTACCTTGTACAAAACCTGTCTGGTCTAAGTGTACCAGGTTTGGAAGAAGAGGTTGGAGACGTGATGCAATTAATTTAGCAAAGATTTTTAAGTATATCCCAATTAACGAGATCGGGCGAAAACTGGAACATAAAGTTAGGTCCTTTTCCGGTTTTGGAATCAGAGTGATATGAGCTTCTAATGTCTGAGTTGAGAATTGGTTCCTAGGGGAAATAGAATTTAATACTTGGAGCAAAAATGGAGATAGATATTCCTTATAGGTTTTATAGAATTTTGGAGTGAATCCATCTGGGCCTGGACTCTTTCCTGATGGAATATCGGCAATCACATCCAATAATTCCTCAAGTTGAAAAGGACGATCTAACAATGTTCTTTTGTCATCATCTAATACTGGGATAGCTGTTTCCTGTACATAATCTTCAATTTGTTGATTGACTCCAACTACATCTTCCGAAGATGGTGATGGAGCCAAGTTATAGAGACCTGAGAAATAATCTCTAAAAACATGTTGAATAGATTGTGGGTCTGACGTAATTTCTCCAGATGGCTTTTTTATACTGGGTATAAAGGTCTGGGATGAACGGGGATGCAATGTTCGTGATAATAATCTCCCGCATTTATCTCCTGATTTATATCTTTCCAGAGCTCTTCTCTGTTCGTATGATTTATGGGATATTTCAAATAGCTGCAAAAGAGAGGCCCTTGTAGATGAAATATTAGCTAATATTTCTGCACAATGACTGGTTTTATGTAAAGTTTCTAAAGAGTGAAGCTTTGATAAAGTATTTTGGATAATTATGGATTTTTTCTTTTTAAGTCGTGAGCCATGTTGAATAAACAAACCCCGTAATACTGCTTTTAGAGCTTCCCATTTTAAGGGGAGTGCTGTTTCATCTTGGGCATGGTCAGAGATAAAGTTACTAATTGCTTCTATAACTGCCTTATGACATATTGGATCTAACATAAGTGTATCGTTTAGACGCCAAGACCAATTTGTTCCGTGAGTCTGCGGTGGATTTATTGTTAGAAATACTGGTGAATGGTCAGACCAGGTAAATGAGCGTATTTCCATTGAAGGATCCCATTCTAATACCTTTTGACCAGTTAAGAAATAGTCCAGTCTATTATATGTTTTATGGGCCAATGAAAAATATGTGTAATTACGGTCTTTGGGATATAAGATCCGCCATAGATCCAGTAGCCTATGTTCATAGAATTTTTTTTTGAGAGCCCTCAGGCGAGAGTATGAAATGTTCGATCGTTGAGTAGAGCTATCTAGTGTGGGATCTAAGGCTAAGTTAAGGTCTCCTCCCACAATAATAATTCCTTCCGCAAAAATCTGCTAAAAGATTAAAATAATGTGAGATTGTTGTCGTTTGGTCACAGTTCGGAATATAAAGGTTTGCAATGGTGATAATCTTATTCCATAACCGAATTTTAAGAAAAATATATCTACCATTTGGGTCAGCTATATGATTCAGATATTGTATTGGCATATGTTTATGAAGTGCTATTGACACTCCTCTTGCTTTTGAACCCGGTGTAGAACTATGGAACCATTGAGAGTAATGTTTACGTGGACACGCGGGAACACCACCTGTACGGAAATGGGTCTCCTGGAGGAGTATAATATCTACCTTGGCTTTGTGCAAACTATATAGAATCTGGCCTCTTTTTGATTCATTATTTAAACCTTTAACATTGTAGGTACAAAGTTTCAGAGATGCTATAGAGGAGTAAGTTGCTGCCATAAAAAAAAAAAAAAAATGGGGGAATTAATAAAAAGAGAGGCTCCCTCTCTAAACTCTTCGTACTACCAGAAGAATACAAAGGAAAAAAAAAAAGGGGGGGGATAAAGAAAAAAAAAAAAAAAGAAAAGAAAAGAAAAAAAAAAAAAAGAAAAAAAAACACACACACAAAAAAACACTCAAGGGAAATAGGTGTGAGGGGTGATAAAAAAAAACTGAATCACCCCCCAAGACAAAAGGGAAATGGAATATATCCAAAAAAAGACACCAAGTCCTACCAGAGGACTGATGTACCTACAAGGGGGAAAGTTAGTGGGCATAAAGGATATCTCACCGCAGATATTTAGGGCTGTCTAAACATGTGGGTTTTATGACACCGTACAAACAATTGAATGAATAAATATATACACCGCTAATCAAACATACAGAGTGGGACTAGCAGTTTAAATAAATCAATAAGTCAATAAATCAATAACTCAGTAAATAAGTCACTAAGTAAATAAATTAATAAATGAATAGATCAAGCTCGATATACCAATTGTTGCGACCCGACATTGGCAATGTTGCCTTGATACTCTTCCTTCTTACCTATAACTCCAAGAAAGAAGAGAAAAAAACAAAAAAAACCAAACACCACTATACCAATATACCAATAGTTGCAGCTCAAGTTTGTCACATGTCCCATTGACATTGTTAAATAAATTTCAAGATATATATATACCGTATTTATCGCGGTATAATGCGCTCCCGCGTATACCGCGCACCCCCAAAGTGCCCCCCAATCCTGTGGAAAAAAAGTTATTTTGTACTTACAGTTTTGGTGTCTTGCACGGCGTCCATCGACGGCCTCGTCGGGTTCGGCGTCCTTCTTCGGCTTCGGGTGTCCTTCTGCGGCGGGTCCGGTGTCCTCTTCGGCGGGTCCGGCGTCCTCTTCGGCGGGTCCTGCGTCCTCGCGGCGTCCTCGCGTCCTCCCCGCTCGTTTCCCGCGCCGAGTTTTGAATACTGCGCCAGCATATACTACAGTACACTCGGGCAGGCTCGGCAACTTTCACGCTCACGTCCTGTACGTCCAGGACGTGACCGCGGAAGAAGCCGAGACTGGCCGAATATACCCGAGTGTACTGCGCTCGGTATATGTCGGCGCAGTATTCAAAATTCGGCGCGGGAAAGCGGGTATCGGCGTATATCGCGCACCCACGATTTTGCCCTGATTTTCAGGGCAAAAAAGTGCGCGATATACGCCGATAAATACGGTAAATAAGAAAAAAGCTATATAGCTGACATATAATTAATCATGGGTATAATAGCTCTACATATTTCCCCTTTTCCCTTCTCCCCTCTCCTCGATGGGCAGAGCTAAGAAAAAAAAAAATAACCGTGTAATCAAATTATATTAAGTCATATACTTGTATATCATACCACATTCATTGCTCTTACCCAATAGAAGAAGAGAAGGGAAAAAGAGAAAAAAAAGGGAGAGAGAGAGAAAAAAAAAAAAGCACCCCAATAACAATATGCCAATCATTGCAACTCATAATTGATTATATCGCATAGACATTGCCAAGTGTATATCCAAAAAAAAAATTAAAAAAAAATGCGCCCCAATAAAAAAAAAAAAAAAAAAAATGCGCCCCAATAACAATATGCCAATCATTGCAACTCATAATTGTTTTTAGTTTTTGAAAGTATATGTTTCCAAGCTATTAATGTGGATCTAATGCTAAGAAAATTGGGAATGTTAATCTTTGGAAGTATAGCGTAAGCTATTGCCAGGGCATACAGGTCATGTCTTTTTGTGACTTGTTTTTCTATGTTTAGCCATATTTTATCTTCCCTATTGTTGAACTAATATCTCATCTGATCTAATTGGCTTGCATAGTAGTCGTTTTTGATGTCAGGTAGGTTCATTCCTCCTAAAGATTTTCTGGTAGTTAAAATGGAGAATGCCACTCTGGGTTTTTTCCCATTCCATATGCAATGTTTAAGTTTTGTATTCAGTTGCGTGAAAAATTTGGCAGGGATTGGGATAGGTAAGCATCTAAAATAGTATAATATTTTAGGGAGGGTTTGCATTTTAAATGCGCCTATTTTCCCTACCCAGGAAAGTTGTGTTTTTTGTATATTTTGTAGGTCTTTGTTGAATATATATATATTTTTTTGATGTCACAATGTAGAGTATAAGATTTCCTCTCATCTGTGCCCAGTCTTGCCACACAGAGTTAATCCAGCGCTGAGTAATCCTCTTGTAATGTTCAGTGCAAATTAACAGAATTCCAGATAAACTTGCCAAATTATAAAGTCCGTTTCTCTGTTTTTGCTTTCAATGACAGGTTATTTACATATCTAGCTTGGACATGTTTATCTTATGTTATGTTTTGTTTATCATAACATGAGGTGAACCAAAGTTCATTGTATATTACCAGGATGTGTTATGTGGGGGAGGGGTGGATTTCTCACTTTTTATACCTCATGTTATGATTAACATAACATATGATAAACATGTCTGAGCTAGATATGTAAATAACCTGTCAATCAAAGGAAGAAGAGAGAAAACTGACTTTTTATTTAGGCAGGTTTTTATCTGGAAGGCTGTTCATTTTACTGAACATTGAAAGAGGAAAGCATGTTAAAGAATGTCCCTGCATTTCGGCGAAATGCATCAAAAAACGCATTAGTGTGAATGGAGCCTAACTACAGCTGTTTTGTGAAGCCCTCAGAGGTTTGTAGAGAACTTTAGTGAACAAACAGCATCGCGAAGGCCAAGAAACACACCAGACAGGACAGGGATAGAGTCAGGGGTCAAGTCCTGGGGAAAAAAGTGTGGGAACTCCCACCCAAGATCAACTCCCCCACCAAAAAAAATAAAAAATGATGCGCTGATATGCATAATTGCTAAACCGCAAGTTCTTTCTAAATTCCACGATAACTCGCGGCAGACCTCCACAATTTCTCCCAGGAGACATTGCGGCATTGAGGAAGTGACGGAATACCCGCACACTACCCGATGAATCCATATGCAGGAAGCGGCCAGTAACATAAAGGATTACTAAGGTTCATCTGCCCCTGACAGTGACTCGAGCTGGGCATCGCCGCTTAGTGAAGGATTGGCTCGGGCGGCTTGGCTGCTCTAGTCCTGCAAAGGGAACTGAGTTCCTGCTGTGAAAAAAGTGCAGGGACTCCGTTCCCACGCGTTCCTGCAGGACTTGAGACCTGGATAGAGTTGTGGAGAAGTGTAAGGCTGGATTCACACCTATGCAGATTTGCACTACAGTCCATATAACATGGTTTCCTTCCACTTCACAATTATGTGCCACTTTGTGTTGGTCTATCACAGTAAATCACAATAAAATACACTTGTGTTTTTTGGTTGTAACATGACAAAATGTGTAAAATTTCAAGGGGTATGAATACTTTTTCAAGGCACTGTATGCATGCATATTGTAACTTCTATTATCTCACACATCTGTGTAATCGGCTCCATGTATTGCAGACAATAAAAGGGAAATGTATGCTTGTCAATCAAAGGGGAATACATGAGCAGAGTGATGTAATAGTGATGAGTATCTACCTGCAGGCCTAGGTGTGTCCCCCTACCTGGATAATCCTGTGTTATTGTAATGACTTACTTCATATCGTTTCTGTTCCTATAGCTGTGATGGTGCAATCCATCACAGCTATAGGGAGGAGAAAGACGGAGATATACAGGTGCCTGCGGTGACAGATCTCCAACAACACCCAAAAGCTCACCCAGTATATTGCTGGGAATAAATCCAGACTATTTACAAGAAAAGATTCATCACATCACACAGCTCTCAATCCTCCCTATGTGGCATCAATCCACCTAAACCTCTTTTCATGCTCAATTATTTCACTCCTAGCTCTACTATCTATCAATTTGTACAGTTATTCCTTTAAAGTACATAAAAGTATATATATCAGGGCTCAACATTTCAAGTCCTGAGCTACTAGCCAGGCCTCAAGAGTTACTCGCCACCAGTTGCCCCACCTAATTCATACACTGCCCTGCGCCTAATTGCACCTGTAAACACGCCCTCGTAGATTATCTCATGGAATGACAATGTTTTATGCAGAATCAAGTTACAAAATTAAATATTACCAACAACAACTTTAACAAAATGGGACAGGGGACTGGGGGCAGACCAGAGGGACAGGGCACTGGAGGCAGACCAGAGGGACAGGGCACTGGAGGCAGACCAGAGGGACAGGGCACTGGCGGCAGACCAGAGGGACAGGGCACTGGGGGCAGACAAGAGGGTCTCTCTCTCCCATTCATCTCATCATCAGGAGCCTGTGTGTGCGGCTCCATGCTTGCATGTTCCCACTTCCCCCTTTTATTCAGGCTGGCAGAGAGGAGAGGAGCTGCAGCACAGCGGGAGGGAGTACAATCCAGCGCTGAGATCCACACAACTGCACAGCCATTGACACCATAGCACAGCGCACATTGAGACCAGTCTGTTCACAGTGCTCAGGGTGAACTGTTGGACACTTACATAGAGCACAAGGAGAAGAAAACTGCACAAACTGGAAAGCTGCCGCTCTCATGTCAGGGCAACTTTCAGTGAGCGCTGCACCGGAGTGGTAATTTTCGCAATCCTCCACCTCACTCATTACTTTCTGCTCTCCAGCTACATTGGTTGGGGCCGGGGGGAGGGGGGCAGGCTCAGAGAGGTCATACTGTTAGGTCCCATGGCCTAATGAGAATTGTAAAGAGAGCACCTGTGTACTGCTCTGCCTGTGTGCGGCTCACCAGACTACTTTTCCCGAGCATGCACCTTTCCTCTTCAGCCGCCAATCTCATCGGGACTCTAAGTGTAGGCACAGATTGCAGGGAAATTGGTCATGCAGCCCTGTCATCACTCGCCCCCAGCTTAAATCCACTCGCCAAATGCTAGTAGGCGAGTGGAAATTTTGAGGGCTGATATAGATGTTTATGCTGCGTACTCCCTATATGCTGATAATTTTTTAAAGTGTATAAAGGAAAAAGTAGTGATGTTGTAGCCAGGTTTCTCATTACATAGGCATTTTCTGCTTCCTACTTTGCAGTGCTACACAGTGGTTTACTGCTCTTTCCCACAATGCAAGTTGCTGAGATAATGTCTGTATATCTGACAATAGTCTATTTTCTTTATTGCTGATCATTTGTTTTTCTAAAATGACACATGACAAGGGTAGTGGCGGCTGGTGCTGGCACCCCCCCCCACCCCCCCCACCCCCCCTCAGTTGCTTGATCTATGACCACCAGTCCCATACTCACCCCATCTAGGTCGCGGGCAGCGCTTCCTCCTCGTCAGCTTCACCCTGCTTTGTCTCCTCCTCAGCTTAACGGCGGCATCCCCTGCGTCTTTTCCTCCTCCTTGGCGGCCAATACGATCGCTTTTCCTCTCGGCCAATTGAGTCTCAGGACCCGATCCTGATTGGCTGGGAGGAAAATCAGGAAGACAACAGCGAATGTTATTTTTGGAACGGTAAAGTAGCGGCGTGTTTACCGCTCCTGCCCATATACCACTTCAGCAACGCATTGCGGGCAGTTTTAACCCTTTCTCGGCCGCTAGTGGGTGCGGTAATAATAGCGGCGTTTTACCGCCGACGCTATGGACGGCTCAGTGTGAAAGGGGTCTAAGGACTAAAAATAATCAGTGTTGACTAAGAGCGTTAAGTTACACTTTAAGGCTCCATTCACACCAATGCATTCTTTTGTTGCTATTTGCAGAAACGCAGGACATTATTTTTAACATGGGTTCCTATGGAACACGTTCACATGAATGCTTTTTTGTGCCTCTGCATTTTCAGAAAGGGTCTGGGACTTTTCTTTAAAAAACAAAACAGTTTTTTTGGTTCAAAGGACTTCAATGGAGAAGCTGCAGAAAAGTATGTAGTGTGAACGTATGTATGCAAGACGAGCTTGAGTGGAATTCCGTCGGAAAAAACATCCAAGGTTTTTTTGACGGAAATTCCGATCGTGTGTACACGGCGTTAGACTAAAGATCACTGCCTGTTTTTTTTGTCAGCTGTCAGCAGTGAGCAGAGAACTCTCTGCACTGAATGGAGGAAATGCTGTTTTAAGATTGTGAGGGGGGGGGGGGGGGGTTGAATCGCGATTCTTTAACGATTAATCGTGCAGCTCTATATACCATGCAGATTTTTTCTGCTCAGGAATTTGCAATGTGTATGCAATTTATTGTGTGGAAAAAAACTGATGTGACATCAACATTGTGATGTGAACATGGCAGGACAGAAAGTGATGACACAGGGTGTAATGTCTGTGCATAAAAAAAATGTGCATTAAAAAAATGTATATCAATGTGCATAAAAACTCACTGAAACGCACATGAAAACTGATGTAAACTCATGTCTCTGCAAGTAAAATCTGCTCAGTTTTTCTGCACGCATGGTGTGAACAAGGTCTTAAACTCAAAACCAAAAATGTTATATATTGCAGCAAAAAATAGTTTTTTTTGTATCAAATAGGGATGGAGGCGTGTGTTTTTCATACGCCTCATTTAAAGTCCCAACCCTAGTTTTCTTTCTTATATATTGCAGCTTACAAGTCATTAGCAGTGGCAGCTGGTGCTTAATTTTCTTGTGCCCCCCCCCCCCAGCCAGCCAGCCAGCCAACCATTGGACGGTGTCAATAGGGCAGTGGACGGTGTCAATAGGGCAGTGGACGGTGTCAGGAGGGCAGTGGACGGTGTCAGGAGGGCAGTGGACGGTGTCAGGAGGGCAGTGGACGGTGTCAGGAGGGCAGTGGACGGTGTCAGGAGGGCAGTGGACGGTGTCAGGAATGCAGTGGACAGTGTCTATGCTACTGACACTGTCCACTGCTCTCCTGACAATGTCTACATTGTCTGGACATTCCTGGGATTTACACAATTTTCCCGGATTTATTTTGTCCCGGGAAATCAATTTTTCTCGATTTTTTTTAACAAGACCAAAACATGGATGGCTAGTATAATAGAAAATAAAGCTGCTGCGGCGCCAACCACCGCAGCAGCTTTATTTTCTATTGTACTAGCCATCCGTGTTTTGGCTGCAATAGAAATTAAGCTGCGGCGGCTTCGCCCACCCCCGCCCTGCCCTGCTGCAGGTCCGTCTGTTATAGAAAGGGGGTTGGGGGCGGTGCCGCAGCTTGATTTCTATTGCAGCCACGCGGCCGGCTCCGCCTCTACTTTGTTCCCCCTCGGGGAACAGGAAACAGTAATTGCGGCCGGCACAGGAGACAATATATACCGATGCAAGGACAGCTCCAATAGGACACCTGGTTAAGGGGGGCTCCAATGGGGGAACACCTGACTAAGGGGGGCTCCAATGGGTGGGACACCTGATTAAGGGGGGCTCCAATGGGGGGGGACACTTGGTTAAGGGGGGCTCCAAGGAGGAGGGACTTTTCTGGCATTGCCTGATGTATGGAGGCACTCTGCTGGGAATGCCTGGTGTAAGGAGGGACTCTATTGGGAATGCCTGATGTAAGGAGGGACTCCGCTGGGTACGCTTGATGTAAGGAGGGACTCCGCTGGGTTTGCCTGATGTAAGAAAGGACTCCACTGGGGGCACCTGATGTAAGGACGGACTCTGCTGGGGGCACCTGATGCAAGGACGGACTCCGCTAGGCTGATGGCATGCGACGTGGCAGGTGACACACTCGGGGCTAACACTGATAATGCATTTCAATTACCCTGACACCATAACAACCATGATGCCGGGGTAAATTGAAGCACTAACACCAAGTGTTTGGAGTATCTTCATCTGCTGATCTGTTAAACTCTGGAATACACATATTTCTATTGTGGTGTAGGATCTGGGCCTGCTGTCCCTCCATCCTTCCTTCTCCCACTACCCGTGTAAACCACACCCATTTTTCGTTGCGGCGCACTTTGCGCGCTGCTTTTTCCTACTAGAGTGGACACGCCTACAAACGAATACTCCGACCTCTAATTATAGCAAGGCTCTGCCTACATGCGAAAAAGTGTCCCGGAATTTTTTTTTGCAATGTTGGCAACTATGTTAACGGTATGCAGCAAGTGAAGTGCTGGAGGATTGAAGGATGAGAGATCTCAGGCAAGAGTTTGTGCTGGAGAGAAGACTGGAGTTTGTTTACTAACGTGTATATAGAAGTCCGAGCAAGTTGTGCTGAATATTCCAGGGCATTCCATAATTTCCCATTCCCATCCAAGTACAATCCCCTTAATAAAAACAAAGCTTATGGACAGTTCTATGTCTCTGAGTGTCTGAGAGATGAATGTCAGGCTGGGCAGGGTGACACGTGAACCAGAACATTCAGCAACCCCTACGGGGTATTATTATGGTAAAAACAAAAATTCTTAGTGGCTGATATTTTGTGCTTAGTTCATAGCGATGTGACAGTTCAATGATCTCAGCACACTGACCGGGAGGAATTTTACTTTACATCTGGAATGTGCATACACAAGTGAAAAAAAGCTGTGCCATGCAATAACTGCCCTTTGTTCCTGCAAATATATCATGTTTTTTTTCTACTTGTAAACCTGTCCCTGAAGAAATGGCTGCTGTTGCCCGTTTTTAAATGTGCAGGTTCCAGGGCTATTGTCCTGATCCAGGCTTTACTACCTGCTGAGTTTCTGACCTGGAGAAAGCATGCAACCAATGAAGACTGAAAAGTTTTGTTTTCTGTCATTCGTGCGTGTTCCAAATCAGTGAATCACAATGTAGTAAAGGCAGGATCTTGATGACAGCCAATTATTAGCACTTCTGAAAACAAGTCAGTAACAGCAGCCCTCATATTTGTATTCTGATGGGTTCCCTATATAAGGGTCGGTTCACACTGGTCCGACATGTGCTCCGACTTCGAGGGCACAAGTCGCATGACATGTCAAAATCAATGGTTCCCTATAAGAGCCGTTTCAACTGGTCCAACTTAGGCAGTAGGCACAATTTTAGCCCAAGTCAGGATTCATCATCTTCAAAAAGAGGGGGGATAGGGGTGGGACTTTAGATGAGGCATATGAAGATTCTACCATAGGCATTCATCCCTGTAAATGTATTTTATATTTAATTGCATACTGCTAAAAACGCATCTCATATAAAGTCCCAACCTCCCCCTTTTTTCATCTATTTACAGGGATGGAGGCCTATGGTAGAATCTTCATATGCCTCATCTAAAGTCCCCTATCCCCCCTCTTGTTGAACATTATCCAGGGATGGAGATGCATTTTAGGAGTGGAATGGAGTGCCTCCACAGATCTACCACCAACCAGTTTATGCATTGTCATTTTTTGACTGGCAGACCCAGTTTGAGTTGGTCTGCTTTTAGTTTGGTGGTATTTTGGTTTGGTAGGCAAGTTTTTTGTTACACTCCTACATTTCTTTTGTTTTCCAGTGCTCTCTTTTGCCATACCAACTATAGGTAGGGGCGGGTTTTAGGTTATCACCTGTCCTCTGCCTATTGATTAGCACACCTGTGCTCCTTTTCAGGAGACCTTAATCACTTTAGCCCCGGACCATATTGCTGTCCAAAGACCAGAGCACTTTTTGTGATTTGGCACTACGTCGCTTTAACTGACAATTGCGCGGTCATGCGACGTGGCTCCCAAACAAAATTGGCGTCCTTTTTTTCCCACAAATAGAGCTTTCTTTTGGTGGTATTTGATCATCTCGCGGTTTTTATTTTTTGCGCTATAAACAAAAATAGAGCGACTATTTTGAAAAAAATGCAATATTTTTTACATTTTGCTATAATAAATATCCCCAAAAAAGATTTAAAAAAAACATTATTTTTCCTCAGTTTAGGCCGATACGTATTCTTCTACATATTTTTCGTAAAAAAAAATCGCAATTAGCGTTTATTGATTGGTTTGCGCAAAATTTATAGCGTTTACAAAAAAGGGGGTAGTTTTAAGGCATTTTTATTAATATTTTTTTTTTACTAGTAATGGCGGCGATCAGCGTTTTTTTTTTCAGTACTGCGATATTATGGCGGACACATCGGACACTTTTGACACATTTTTGGGACCATTGGCATTTTTATAGCGATCAATGCTATAAAAATGCATTGGATTACTATAAAAATGCCATTGGCAGTGAAGGGGTTAACACTAGGGGGCGGGGAAGGGGTTAAGTGTGTTCCTATTTGTGTTCTTACTGTGTGGGGGGGGTGGACTCACTAGGGGGAATCATTGATCTTCCGTTCATACATTGTATGAACGGAAGATCAGCGTTTCCCCCGCTGACAGGAACGAGAGCTGTGTGTTTACACGCACAGCTCCCGTTCCCCGGTCTGTAACGAGCGAGCGCGCGTGCCCGGCGGCGATCGCCCCCTAGTGGCCGCGAAAGTCCCGACGTAGAGCTACGGGCTCTCGCGTAGGAGTGCCGACCTGCCGCCGTATAACTGCGGCGGCTGGTCGGCAAGTGGTTAAGTTCATAGGTAGGACTGCAGTCACACAGAGTGCCTTGTCGCTGCAACTTCCCAGGTATTTGCAAATGCTTGCAACTAAACCTCTGTTTTTACTTACATCAGTTAGACAGATTAATTTGGTTTAGTGCTTTTTGGTTGACAACTTTGAGCCTGGCCAATATGGAAATATTTTTTATATTCCATGTTTATATTTAATTGCATTCTGCTAAAAACTCTTCTCATATAAAGTCCCAACCTCCCCCCTTTTTTCAGGATTCATCATCTTAACTGATGCGACTTGTGCTCTGAGGATCTTGAGGGGGAACCGCATGCCAAAAAAAAAACAGCGTGGGGTCCCCACCCCATATTCATACCATGCCCTTTGTGTCCACTATGGATCTTGAGGGAGAACCCCATGCCAAAAAAAAAAAAAAACGCGACCATACCAGACTCTTATCCAAACAGCCCAGCAGGTCAAGAAAGGGGCAGCGAGCAAGCGCCCACCCTCCTGGACCATACCAAGCCTAATGCCCACAACACGGGTGGTGTTGGTGCTTGGGGGGAAGGGGGGGGGCTCTGTGCACCCCACCCTAAAGCACCTTGTCCGCACGTTGATGAGGACAATGGCCTCTTTCCGACAACCTTGGGTGGTGGTTGTGAGGGGTCTGCGGACAGGGGGCTTACTAGAATCTGGAGTTCCCCCCACCCTATGTGAATGCATATGAGGTACATTGTGCCCCTACTCATTTACCAAAAAAAATAAAGAATTGTAGTGTTACAAAAAACAAGAGAGTTTTTTGAACAGTCCTTTAATAAAAATGAAGAATGCCCCCCAGTGTAGCTCCGTGTCTTCTCCCTCTGGTTGTTCGCCAGTGACTTCTTCCACCACCAACCCAGTCTTCCAAAGACAAGGGGGCAGGGTCTCCATGTGACATCACAAGGGTGTGGGGTCTCCAAGTGACATACCGGGATAGCCATGCCCCATGGCTATATAATAACTGGCAGACACCGGATCTGACACAACAGAGGGAGCCAGTGTCGGAGGAGGAAGAAGTCATCGGTGGAGAGAGAAGTGGACGGTGAAGAACCGGGAGAAGACCGGAGGAAGAAGAACCAGAGGTAGAAGACACGTAAAGTAGCTACGACAGGGGACATTCTTAAGTTTTAATAAAGGACTTTTCTAAAACCATCTCTTGTTACAATTCTTTCTTTTTTTTGGTGAATGGGTAGGTGTACATTGTACCCCATACTTATTCACATAGGGGCTTGTTAAAGAGGGCTTCCAGATTCTGATACGCCCCCTGCCCACAGACCCCCACAACCACTGCCCAGGGTTGTCAAGAAGAGGCCCTTGTCCCCATCAACATGGGGACAAGGTGCTTTGGGGGGGGGGGGAGGCAGAGCAACCTGTCCAAAGCACCCCCCCCCCATTTTGAGGGCATGTGGCCTGGTATGGGCAAGGGCGTAGGGTTCCCCTCCTCAAGATTAATTCCAGACTCAAAGGGCCTGGTATGGTCAGATTAAAGTCAGATTCCGTTCATTGAAGTCGCAGGGCAAAGTCATGGAAGTCTGACATGAAGTCGGATAAGAAGTTTTATGCCTTTTGTGTAGGATCAGTGTGAACATAGCCTAAAGGATCTGACCTGTGAAAGCTGTGCCCAGAAAAGGCAAGCAGAAGACAATGGACTAGTCACCAGTATAGTTTTCCTGAACGCCCCTGTCTCTCAATCGCGCTCATGCCTTGTCACTGCGTCACATGATCTCCCAATGGAGTCTACAATGGCTGTACCAACACACACATTGCACAGGCATGTTCCACTGTTGTCACCATCACATCAGAAAACCTGCCCTGGGAAATGCCATGCAGCCATCTCTGGAGTAAATAGATGTAAAGGGAAAATGGCTGCAAGTGATAATCAGGTGATAATCAACACTGCAATCCAACAATGAATGAAAAATGCAAAAGGTTTCGTAGTAAGGAGGAACATTTAAAAATGGTAATTGATTATGATACTCAGTGCTTTATTTAGTTATGATCTACCTCTACTTTTATATTGTATCTTTAAAATTCTGCAAACGCTGCGGTGACGTGGATGACTTGATAAAGTGATTGATAATCGGGTATAGTATAGTGACAGACAGGCTCATGTGTGCCGACCCTGGCACAGTACTTCGGACCTGACCCAATGAGATTTAAACTTGATATGTTCCCCCCTCCTGATCCACAGACCCCTGCACTCAGCATTCCCTCCCGATAAAAATAGCCCATAGCAGGAGAAGTGCTTAACCTCTGATAAGAACACCACCAAGTGAGGAGGACCTGTCATTCTTACACATGTAGGATTGCAGTTCTGTGCTGACTTAAAGAGAAACTAGTTTCCTTTAAGTGAATCCACACTTATTACTTTAAAGCGGAGTTCCATCCAAATTTGGAACTTCCGCTTGTTCCACTCCTCACCCCCTTACATGCCACATTTGGCATGTCATTTTTTTTGGGGGGGGAGTGGGGGCTTCAGGAGGAGTGGGACTTCCTGTCCCACTTCCTGCTTCCGCCGAGGGGCTGGTAAGGTGATTAGGCGTAATCGCCTTATTTCAGCCCCTCCCTGTAGGCGATGGCCTAGGACACTGACAGGTCCTAGGCAATCGCCTGTCCAATCAGCAGCGAGCTGCATGCGCAGTGCGGCTCGCGCATGCGCAGTGGGTGCCCGGCCGTGAAGCCGAAGGCTGTCACGGCTGGGTGCCCACAGTCGGGATGGAGACGTCAGCTGGGGAGGGGGGGAGAGGAGCGGAGCCCCGGTCGGCGCGTCGCTGGAACGCAGGAGCAGGTAAGTGAGTGTTTATTAAAAGCCAGCAGCTACACTTTTTGTAGCTGCTGACTTTTAATAAACACAATTTTTGGCTGGAACACCCCTTTAACTATTAATGCCTCCATGCTTGTCTCCATGCTTGCTGTTACTTGCGTTCATAATTGATTATGAATGCAATTTGGAAGATGCCATCTTTGGGGGAGGAGTGTGGTCAGCAGGCTGCTGAAAGAAAACCAATTTGTTTTATATTTTTTTTTCAGTGAGTCCCTTCAATTTGGCAGACTTACACAGAGGGAATGAAGCTAGACATACCTGACTTGAATTTTAGCCAACACCTGCTGAATCGGTCTAGAATCAAGGCACAGATGGCTTTGTCAGCCAAACAGTGACTGCATGATTTGAGATGCAATCACTGTTTGGGTATTCAGCCAGTTAAGGGTGTTGCGGCTGCTTGAATTTAATGACCATGCTGCTTACTGTGGCGGCTGGTGCTCCAAATGTTTGGGAGAGCGCAAACAAACTGAGAAAAAAAATCAATTGCAGCCACTGTGCCCATCAAACGCATCCAATATGCCCATCAATTGCTGCCAGTTTGCCCCATCAATTACCACCAGTGTGCCCCATCAATTATCATCAGTGTGCCCCATCAATTATCATCAGTGTGCCCCATCAAATGCTGCCAGTGTGCATCACCGCACAGCACTTACCTGTCTCAGGTCACAGCACTGTCCTACACGCTCCGAGTCCTCGAAGTCTTCTTCCGTCCTCCTCTATGATAGGATGCCTGATAGGCGACCAATCACAGTGCCTGGCGCTTCAGCCAAGCAGGTGATGGGTAAATAAACCCAAGCACCTGATTGGCTGAGAGGTGGGTAAGTGGTAGGAAAGCGATTTATTCGCTTCCCTAACACAACACTGAGTAAACAGCGAACACACAGCATTGTGCCCACTGTTTACCAATTTGGAAGCCTATTAGAGCCTATGGCTCGAAATAAGACGCCTATTAGAGCCCACGGCTCTAATCAGGCACTTACAAAAACACCCCCGCTGCTGTAATTTAGATGCCCGGTGGCCGACAAGGGGCCGGACACCTAAATAGGGGGAGGCAGCAGCTACTATAGATAGATTCATGCAATGCATGAATCTATCTATTGGTGATAGAGGGGTAACAGGAGAGAGGGGGCGGCGCTCCTGCACCCTTTGTGGACACACCACCACTGCTGTGGATGGAGGAACTGATTGATTTTAGCGGGGCTGAATGAGAGAATATCACACTGTGAGCTCTGTAGCAGAGATTTGTAGCTCTTTCTTCTTGTTTTCTCTAGGGGGCTTCTAGTTGGATACAGAGCTTCTGTTATAGATCACAGTCGCTCAATGTCTGAGCCATAAATCTCTTGCAATTTCTACAACACAGACCTTCGGTTACACTTCTAATAACAGCTCTGCATTCTTCCTTCCGATTAAAGTGGAAGTCCAGTCAAGCCCTAACTAAGCTTAAAGTGTCACTAAACCCACAAAGGTAAAATCAGTCTGTATATGTAGTAAAGTATGCTTGTTATGCTCACTGTGGAATCTAAGGGGTTATTCATCCACATTGTGTAAAATAGCTGCTTGATCCTGTCTTTTCTGATCCTCCCCTTCTTTTACTGTCCCCAAGCCATCTGTTAGGACAGAGACTTGAGGCACTGTGCACATGCTCAGTTTGGTGTGTATTTCATTGGGATGCATGTGATCAGCACATGGCCAATCAGCACTGTCCAGACAGAGGGTCATGCAGCCTTATAGGACAGTCAGAGGACAATGAAAACGTCTGCTACAAGCTTTAACCAGCGCTCAGCTGAACACTGATAGAAGGAATTTAGTAGTTTATTTTTACTAAAATAAATGCATTTCCATGTTCTGTGTACTGTGGGAGACCAGATATAGTAAATGCAGGGCCCTAGGTTTAGTAACACTTTAAATCTACCCCCATTTTAAGCCCTATACTAACTATACTCTAAAGGAAAGATGCTTAAACTTACTTTTTCTGAGAACTCCAATCCGGTCATGTGATCGGCTCCCAGCGCTGGCTTCAAGGAAGAGAAGAGATAGCGGGCAACATAAATCTATGGGTGACGTCTCTGACCAGGCTCTGCAGCCATTGTCGCTGCTCTCTACTCTCCCTTGAAGCCGGCGTTGGGGAGATCACATAACCGGACTTGAGGGCCCTGAAATTAGGTAAGTATACACAGCTTTCCCTTAATTACTTAAATTCAAGATAAATTCATTTCAGCATGCAAAGCTGTGTGGTGATGCGATTAAAGTTTACAGCTTTTCTCTATACAGAATTCATCATACAGGTGGAGTGCATAGGACTGAATGGAGATTGTAGGGTACATTCAATAGCCTGGCAACGAGTATATGGAGCTGAGATCTTGGCAGGTCGGGTACTGAAGAGTATAACAATGGGGTAATGGAACTATACTCACCTCTATCCAGGCGATGAGGTATCCCGAAGCTCCTTTGTTGGCCACGCACATCTTTAGCTGGTCCAGTCTTCAGCCTTTTTTATTGTCTGGAATCAGGGGCTGTTTTTTCAATGCCTGTGTGGGAGCAGTGCTTTCAATCGCCCCTTGATTGATGGGCAGCCTGTAAATTTAACCCCATTTTCGGGCTGCCCGTAAAATGCCCGTTACGGGCGGCGGTGCCCGTAAGAAAGATGGCTGTGGGCCAACCATGCAACTGCGAATGCGCCGTTCTGAAGCCTGCTGGGCTCGGGAAAGCTTGTACACACTCGGCCGGGCGGCGAATGCGCAGTAACGTAGTGGCACCGCCTGGCACTATATTTGAATGGAAGCCACTCGTTCTTGGTTGTGCCAGCGGCGGCGTGACCTCACCCATTCCCCAGTTGAGAAGAGGAGCCGAGGAGGGGTGAGGACAGTGACATTGTGTGTGACTGTGAGGGGATAATAAAAAAAGCAGGGGAGGACACTGATGTTCTGAAGGGGACAGAGAAGGACACTGATGTGCTGCCCTGTGGAGAGGTGAAAGGGGCACAGCCTCTGTCCACCTCCTGTATTATGTCCGCAGCCTCTGTCCACCTCCTGTATTATGTCCGCAGCCTCTGTCCACCTCCTGTATTATGTCCGCAGCCCCTGTCCACCTCCTGTATTATGTCCGCAGCCTCTGTCCACCTCCTGTATTATGTCCGCAGCCTCTGTCCACCTCCTGTATTATGTCCGCAGCCTCTGTCCACCTCCTGTATTATGTCCGCAGCCTCTGTCCACCTCCTGTATTATGTCCGCAGCCTCTGTCCACCTCCTGTATTATGTCCGCAGCCTCTGTCCACCTCCTGTATTATGTCCGCAGCCTCTGTCCACCTCCTGTATTATGTCCGCAGCCCCTGTCCACCTCCTGTATTATGTCCGCAGCCTCTGTCCACCTCCTGTATTATGTCCGCAGCCTCTGTCCACCTCCTGTATTATGTCCGCAGCCTCTGTCCACCTCCTGTATTATGTCCGCAGCCTCTGTCCACCTCCTGTATTATGTCCGCAGCCTCTGTCCACCTCCTGTATTATGTCCGCAGCCTCTGTCCACCTCCTGTATTATGTCCGCAGCCTCTGTCCACCTCCTGTATTATGTCCGCAGCCTCTGTCCACCTCCTGTATTATGTCCGCAGCCTCTGTCCACCTCCTGTATTATGTCCGCAGCCTCTGTCCACCTCCTGTATTATGTCTGCAGCCTCTGTCCACCTCCTGTATTATGTCCGCAGCCCCTGTCCACCTCCTGTATTATGTCCGCAGCCTCTGTCCACCTCCTGTATTATGTCCGCAGCCCCTGTCCACCTCCTGTATTATGTCCGCAGCCTCTGTCCACCTCCTGTATTATGTCCGCAGCCTCTGTCCACCTCCTGTATTATGTCCGCAGCCTCTGTCCACCTCAGATGTCAGATGTGTGTGGACTGTGGAGAGAAGACTATAGGATAAAACCAGAGCCGCCAAGCTGGAGCCATCTGACTGCACTCAGGCTTTCACATTGGGATTGCAGATGCAGATTCTTTTCAGGCGCTTTACAGGTTCTTTTTTTAACGCTAAAGCGCCTGAAAAATGCCCCAGTGTGAAATGGGTCTAATAGCGCTAGCTTTATGTTTATAGTTTAAATATTGACATTTGCACTGTTTAGCACTGAAAACGGTAATTTTAGGTACTTTTTCGCAGTGTCGATCAAAAAATGCTGCTCTGTCAGTAAACTGATTTTTGTAAGTAAAAAATTGATGCCATTTGTCAATTTTGGCGTTCTGTCAGTAAATTTCACTTCGGGGGGTTGGCAACACTGTGTGGGAGTTCATTAATCTTTGCAAATGCTGAAATTACACATTGAAGTGTAAGTACACAGCTTATTCTTGTACTTTGCAAGAATTCTTTAATACAAAAGAGACTTCATATGTCTTTATTTTTTCTAGTTCCACTTTAAAGTGGTTGTAAACTAAGGTGACCAGATTTTTTAAATGAAATCCGGGGACACATTTTTTTTTTTTTTTACTAGTAATGGTGGCAATCAGCCACTCTCTGCCCACCCACCGCCCGCCTCACAGCCTGTCAAGTCTTACTTTCCGAGCCAGGCTACTATTGGGTGGGGTGCGGAGGAAGATCACTCCGCCAGGGAAGGCAAGGAGAGGCAGGCGGCTGGCCGGGACTTGAGCCAAGGCAGAAGAACATGCGAGTGGAGCTGAATGGGCATGCACCCGAAACTGAAGATATAATTCCTCCACTCCGACCAGCATATGATCATCAAAAAGGGGCACAGATAATTGAATAAATACACCCCTAAGCTAGTAGAAGCGGCGAAGTGGGGGGGGGGGGGATAATTCAGAATTTTAGTTTTTTTATTCTGCACTGACTGGGCCAGATTCTCATATATTTTCGGCGGCGTAGCGTAAGCCATTTACACTACGCCACCGCTGCGTACTAGAGCAAGTGCTTTATTCTCAAAGCACTTGCTCCGTAGTTTTCGCCGGCGTCTCGTAAAACGCCAAGCGTAAACCCGCGCAATTCAAATGGGGCGACTTGTAATTAAATTAAGCGCGCCCCCGCGTGGAACGAACTGTGCATGCGCCGGCCGGGGAAAAAGCCCAGTGCGCATGCTCCAGCTCACGTCGGGAAGCGTCGTTGAAACCGACGTCAAAACTACGTGAGCGTCATTTACGCAAGTCCCTATTCGCGAACGAGTTAGTAAAACGACGTAAGCGACGGAAAAAGCCGATGCTGACCCGACGCCATACTTAACATGGTGTCCGACGGCACCCGACGGCATCTGACGGAACTTCGTAAGGTTACTCCACATAGAAGCTGGGGTAACCTTACGAGTCCGTAAACGACGTACGCGACGATGGGGCGGCGTAAAAGCATTCGGGAATCGCCGTACTAGCCTCATTTGCATATGCAAATGAAAAAACAACGTGAAGTCCACCTAGTGGCCGGAGTTGTCATTACACCTACGATCCGAAAGTGTAATGCTTTTACACTTGTCGGATGTAGAAGCGTATCTATGCAAAAGTGATGCTAAGCATCACTCGCATAGATACGAGGACAAAAAAAAGGCGATACGACGGGGTATCTGAGATACTCCGTCGTAACGCCTCTGAGAATCTGGCCCACTGTCTTTAAAATTGCCCCAGCCCCTGTTCAAATCCAATCTGGGGACAAAACTGGGGACAGGGACAATGTCCTTAATCTGGGGACTGTCCCCTGAAACCGGGGATGTCTGGTCACCCTATTGTAAACCCTGTCTGACATACTTTACCTACAGGTAAGCCTAGATTAAGGCTTACCTGTAGGTGTTTGCAATATCTCCTAAAGATACACGGTTTAGGAGATATTTGCCAAAAATAATGCACAAATGTCTACGGCACATGGAGCACTGAGAATGCCGTTTTTTGTGAATGGCTAATGCCGGCTTTGACAGTCCTGCGTGCATGCACAAAGTGATGTCTTTGCCGCTCTGGCCAATCACAGCGCCGCAGCGGCGATACCCGGAAGTAACATTGTCTGCGGCCAGAGGGGGAGACGAGGATGGCTTCAGGGGCTTTGATCTAAGGTAAGTAATTCATAATGATCTAGTATGCTAGTCTTACTAACTCATTATGTCTTTGTCTTGCAGGGTTTTTTTTTTTTTTTAAATAAATAACATTTTGGGTTTACAAGGGCCATAACAAAGCAAGTATACCAGTAGGTCTGGATGTCAGATCCGTTATCTAAAAAAATGATGTACCATCGCCCTCTTAAGGCCTATTTGTGACACTGCAGATGATAGAAAATGTATAGAACATTTTCATGATTCCAGGGCTCAGTACAGTTTAGCTTTTTCCTCTCTGGGTTGGACTCATGTTTTTTTTTCTGTGTGTATATATTTTCATGACATGTAAAAAGTGAAACAGTGAATCTGACAGGATCTTAAGCTATAATTGTCTCAAGGTCCCTGTAAAATCCTTTTTTTGTCATATTACAACCAAAAACTTAAATATATTTTATTGGAATTGTATGTGATAGACCAACACAAAGTGGCACATAATTGTGAAGTGGAAGGAAATGATAAATACATTTCTGAAAAGTGTGGCGTGCATTTCTATTCAGTCCCCTTTACTGTCATACCCCTAACTAAAATCTAGTGGAGTAATTGCTCAAACCCAAAATATGAAATATATTGCAACAAAGTGCAATGTGCCAATAAAATTGGATTCTTGTGAATCGGCTTTTGGAGCAATCCACCATAACCCACATAGAACGCTACAGCAGAAGAATACTAAGAGGCGAGGTCTTGATATCGGAGGAATCTGTGGGTACTTTGGTCCTGACTGGATGACCCCCTCCATATGTGCCTGTAAGATCTCTTAAATGAGATACAACAAATCTGGTAAGCAGCGCTGTTTGTCTTACTTTGTTTGCTGTTTCTAAGGATTGGATTATGTGATCTTCTGACAAGCCATTCTCCTGGTTCTCTTCTGGTCTGCGACCAATCATGGACCAATCTTTATATTTAAATATAAATTTTATATGTATGGAATATATATATATATATATATATATATATAAATTGTATTGGCACATTGCACCTTGATGCAATATACTTCATATTTTAGGTTTGCGCAATTATTTTGTTACACATATATAGGAACTGAGTATTTAAGTTTTTTAATTGCAGCACCTATTCTTCTTTCAGAATTATATTATCCTTTTTACACACAATAAATATATATATATATATATATATATATATATAGTATCGGTACTTGGACCGTACAAGTACCGATACTTTTTTTTCAAGCAGTCACCGATACCGAATACCGATACTTTTTTTTAAATGTGTCCCCAAATGCAGCCATGTCCCCCACATCAATATGTGGGGGACATGGCTGCATATGTGGGGGACATGGCTGCATTTGGGGACACATTTAAAAAAAAGTATTGGTGACTGCTTGAAAAAAAGTATCGGTACTTGTATGGTCCAAGTACCGATACACTATATTATATATATATATATATATATATATATATATATATATATAAGGATATTATACTTCTGAAAGAAGAATAGGTGCTGCAATTAAAAAACTTAAATACAGCCATGTTCCTCCAGCCATGTCCCTCACATATGCAGCCATGTCCCTCTAGCCATGTCCCTTCAGCCATGTCCCTCACATATGCAGCCATGTCCCTCTAGCCATGTCCCTTCAGCCATGTCACTCACATATGCAGCCATGTCCCTCTAGCCATGTCACTCACATATGCAGCCATGTCCCTCTAGCCATGTCACTCACATATGCAGCCATGTCACTCACATATGCAGCCATGTCCCTCTAGCCATGTCACTCACATATGCAGTCATGTCCCTCTAGCCATGTCACTCACATATGCAGCCATGTCCCTCTAGCCATGTCACTCACATATGCAGCCATGTCCCTCTAGCCATGTCACTCACATATGCAGCCATGTCACTCACATATGCAGCCATGTCCCTCTAGCCATGTCACTCACATATGCAGTCATGTCCCTCTAGCCATGTCACTCACATATGCAGCCATGTCCCTCTAGCCATGTCACTCACATATGCAGCCATGTCCCTCTAGCCATGTCCCTCACATATGCAGCCATGTCCCTCTAGCCATGTCCCTCACATATGCAGCCATGTCCCTTACATATGCAGCCATGTCCCTCTAGCCATGTTCCTCACATATGCAGCAATGTCCGTTCAGCCATGTCCCTCACATATGCAGCAATGTCCGTAAGCCATGTCCCTCTAGCCATGTCCCTCACATATGCAGCAATGTCCCATGTCCCTCTAGCCATGTCCCTCACATATGCAGCAATGTCCGTTCAGCCATGTCCCTCACATATGCAGCAATGTCCGTAAGCCATGTCCCTCTAGCCATGTCCCTCACATATGCAGCAATGTCCCATGTCCCTCTAGCCATGTCCCTCACATATGCAGCAATGTCCCATGTCCCTCTAGCCATGTCCCTCACATATGCAGCAATGTCCGTTCAGCCATGTCCCTCTAGCCATGTCCCTCACATATGCAGCAATGTCCGTTCAGCTATGTCCCTCTAGCCATGTTCCTCACATATGCAGCCATGTCCCATGTCCCTTCAGCCATTTCCCCCATACCTTTGCCGCCGAAAGCCGCATGGAGAAAATCACAGGATTCATTTGAATAGCCCGCCCGTATAGCCACTCCCCCTTGCTCGGGATTGGACAGATCACGATCACCCATCCAATCCCGAGCAAGGGGGAGTGTCTATACGGGCGGGAACACTACAGCTATTCAAATGAATGCTGTGATGTTCCCGCACAGCGTTTAACCCCTTGCAGCAGCTTTCGATGCAGCGGCGCGATGCGGCGGCTTTTGATTCGGTAGTGCGATGCGGCAGCAGCGGCGGGAAGTATTCTATTTAGGCATCGGGAGTATTTGCGCGAGTACAAGTACTAGCGCAAATACTCGGCATCGGTACGACCCTATACATATATATATATATATATATATATATATATATATATATATATACACACACACACACACAAATTTGTTTTTCTAGGGGTTTAATGCAGATATCCCACCTTACTTAAAATCTAGTGGAACCAATTGCCTTCAGAAGTCACTTAATTAGTAAATCGTTTCCACCTGTGTGTAATTTTTTTTTTTCAAATATTAATTTTATTTGTGTTTTTCAACAAAGAAATACAGAAAGTAACATAACGACATGACATCACAACCGTGTCCTCACCAGCCCCCGTCATATACACGTATGTTTTGCATATAGTTTCACATTCCTACTATCTGGAGCAGCAGGTAGACTGACGCCCTATACCTGTGTTGTGCCTGGGCACCGCCCACAGGTCAGCCCTGGATAATTCCGCTCCAACAACCCAGCCCCTGCTTTATCAGCTGGTGGAAACCCTCTCTGGACTAGGTGAGGTAATTTCGTAACCGAATGGTTGTATCTCTAATGCCCGTTCGGGCTCTACGCTCTTAATAAAGCAAGAAAGACAGAAGAGAGAAGAGAGACAAGGAGGAAGAAAACAAGACCATAATCGAGGGAGTCACAGATAAATATAAAACGGAGTAAAGGAAGTATTAAGAGAAAGGAGGAACCAGGAGTATGTATGGGGAGGAGCAAAGTAGAGACTGGAACCAAACCAAGTAGGTCCAGTAAGATAGGAAAATGAAAAGATTAGGTTAGATTTATTGAGAGGGTAAAGACATGGGGAGGGGGAAAGAAAGGGAAGTGGGGGGGAGAGGGGGGGGGGGAGTATATTCGGCGCGGGGGTGATGGATCTAGGAGTTCAACAGGGATTGTCCCTCATCTGAGAATATGTATAAGTTCCACAGCATCCACGCATTAGAATGTTTTTCCCGCATATTCTGGGCCGTAAGCACAAGATCTTCCAGGTTCTTAATTTCCTCTACTTTACGCAGCCACAGCCCAACAGATGGGGGCGTGGTTTGTTTCCAGGTAGCCGGTATGCAGGATTTGGCAGCATTCACCAAATGTCTCACAATGGATTTTTTGTACGATCGTACCGGAATCGTGGAAGCGTGAAGCAGGAAGAAAGCTGGGTCTTTAGGGATTGCGTGTTCTGTGAATTTTTGTATGGTCACCTCCACTGCCGTCCAGAAGGGGAGCAGCAGCGGGCACGACCAAAAGACATGGAGTAAAGTTCCCTCTTCTTTCAGGCAGCGCCAACATGTGTCAGGGGTGGTAGGGAAAATTTTATGTAGGAGTTGGGGTGTATAGTACCACCTGGTTAGAATCTTGTAGTTAGTTTCTTGGACTCTTGTGCAGATGGACGACTTTAGGGAAAATTGAAGAATGTTCTTCGTCTGGGTGGCTGTGAAAGTCTGTCCCAAGTCCTGTCCCCATGCGCCCAAGAATCCCAGGTCTGGTTGTGTCGGCGGGGTATTCAGCAGGGAGTATGTCTTTGATAACACCTGAGTAAGTACCCCGTCTTCCCTACAGTAGTCTTCATACGTCGTCAGGTCCCGGGTAAATTGTCTGGGGTCTGGTAGTGAGTGTATAAAGTGGTGTAGCCTAATTGCCTTCCAGAACGGTAGTTGGAAGCCTCCCGTAGCACTCATTAGGTTGTCGATTGAAGCCCATCGGCCCCCGATCACAAAGTGTAGGGCGCAATCTTTACCCATCATTGCCAGTTCGCTGTAGTCTGATGGGCGCAGTCCCGGTGGAAACGCCGGGTTGCCGAGAATAGGGAAGAGTGGAGACGTTTTAGACGTCAGAGTGGCCGCGTCCGCTACCACCGAGCCTACTCGCAGCGTTGCGCCTATGGTGGGATGTTTTTTCATATCTAACGGGAGTTGGCTGTGACACCACACTGCCCTCCCCAATGGGACTTGGGCCTGGTTTTGTTCTATCTGTGCCCAGAGTTTGAGGTGACCGTGCCTGTTCCAGTCAATGATCCTCCCTAGATGTACTGCTTGATAATAATGTTGGACGTCTGGTAGGGCCAGGCCTCCACATTGTTTTGGGAGGGTCAGGTACCGCATGCGTAACCGCGGTTTCCTGTGGGCCCACACAAATTTGGCGAAAAGGGACTGTACTTGTTTAAAGTACGAGGCCGGTAGCCCTATCGGTAGGGCCTGAAACAGGAATAGAAATTTCGGGAGGATGCACATCTTGAGGAGATTGCATCTCCCAAACCAGGAGTGGAGTCCTCTGTTCCACTCCTCGAGCAGTTTTCTGGCTTTAGTCAGCATCGGAGGGAAGTTAAGTTCAAATGTGCGTGACAAGTCGCTTGGGATACATGTCCCCAGGTAATTGAGATGGCTATCCGACCACTTGAACTTAAACTGAGACATCAAAGAAGCCAGGGCCCTAGGGGTCAGGTTCACTCCCATGGCTGTTGATTTGTCAAAGTTAATTTTTAGATTGGACATCACCCCATATTGTTTAAATTCCCTGACCAGGTTCGGTAGTGACACCACAGGGTTGGAGAGGGAAAACAAGAGGTCGTCCGCATATGCCGAGATCTTGTGATGGCCCTGTCCTATCTTAATACCCGCTATGTCTGGGTTCTGCCGAATCGTGCCAAGGAATGGTTCTAACGCCAGAGCAAAGAGGAGGGGGGACAACGGGCATCCCTGCCTAGTGCCGTTGGAAATAGTCAAGGGTTCTGAGAGGACACCATTCGCCTTGACCTGGGCTGTTGGTTCAGAGTATATCGCAGAGATCCAGTGCAGCATCTTGCTGCCCAATCCAATATGCCTGAGGACGGAAAACATAAAGTCCCAGCTCACCCTATCAAAGGCTTTCTCAGCGTCAGTGCTGAGGAAAACGCAGGGAATCTTGAGCTGCGTGGCCCTGTGGATTAGGTTTAGTACTTTGGTGGTGTTGTCCCTGGCCTCCCTGGACGGGACAAAACCCACCTGGTCTAAATGTATGATCTCAGTCATGTGTTGGGACAGCCTGTTCGCTAAAACTTTAGTGAAACATTTAAGGTCTACATTCAGGAGAGATATAGGCCTGTAACTGCCGCAGGCGGCAGGATCTTTTCCTTCTTTAGGAATGAGGGAGATGTGGGCCCTCAGGGTATCCCTCTGAAAGTGGCCTCCATCTGCCAGGTTGTTGAACAGTCTGACCATGCATGGGCCCAGCACCGGCAGAAGAGTTTGATAATATTGTAGTGTGAAGCCGTCCGGGCCCGGTGCTTTGCCCGGTTTCATACCCTTAATGGCACACTGTAGTTCTGCCAACGTGATGGGCTCATCCAAGGCCGCCCCCACCTCCTCGGGCAGCTTCGGGATATCCGAATTAATCAGGTAGTCTCTGACATCTGTGGCCCTGGTATGCTGTTTCGGGAGGTTGTACAGGGAGGAGTAAAAGCTATGAAATTCCCCTGCGATACGGGTGGGCATGGCCTGTTTTTCCCCCGACGAGGAAATAATATGGGGTATATATGCCTGGCGCCTCTGCTGCTTTACCGCATTTGCCAGTAGCTTTCCGCATTTGTTCCCTGACTCGTAGGATAACTTCCTACAAATTTGGAGAGCTGCTTTGGCTTTATATCTCAGTATGTCTACAGTTTGTCGTCTAACAGTCAGGAGTTCTGTTTCTATAAGGGGGGTCGGGTTGTGTTTGTGCTTTGCCTCTAGGTCACGGATCTTGTCCAGCAGTCTCAGGAGTTGTTCTTCTCGTTCCCTCTTGATGCGTGCACCATGTTTGATTAAGACTCCCCTTATAACCGATTTGTGCGCCTCCCACAGTATGCCCGGGTCGCAGTTCTCAACATCGTTAGTACTAAAATAATGGGTCAGTTCGGTCGTCACCTCAGTCAACACGGTAGCGTCCTGAAGCAGGCTTTCGTTTAATCTCCAGAAACGTGTGCGGGGCGATGTGGCTTGCGAAAGGGAGTAACGCAGAGTTATGGGCGCGTGGTCCGACCAAGTGATATTACCTATCACGGGATCATGTGCCGCCTCTAGGTTGCGATGTGGTATCAGGAAATAGTCGATCCGTGAGTATGTTTTGTGTGGGGGTGAAAAGAATGTATAGTCTCTCTCTCCCGAGTGGAGGAGTCTCCATATGTCTATCAGCTGTGCCTTGTGGAGGTCTTTAGCAATGTTCCTCTGTATCCTGGGTCTCACGGAGGAGGTGCCGGACGACGTGTCCACTGGTGGAACCAACGGAACGTTGAAGTCCCCTCCCAGAATCAACTGGCCTTCCGTAAACTCCAGCAGTTTGGATAGTGTGTTGCGCACAAACACATCTTGTCCATCATTTGGTGCGTAGACCGTGGCTAACGTCACCAACACCTCCCCTATCAGCCCCTTGAGGAATACGTAACGGCCCTCTGGGTCAATCTTAGAGTCACGGTAGGACCATGGCACCCTGCCTGCAAGAAGTATGGATACCCCTTTTGATTTGTGTAAGGGGTTCGTCGCATGGTAGGTTATGGGGAAGTGTCGATTTTTTAAGCAGGGTGGGGAGCCTGTCTTAAAATGGGTCTCTTGAATGAACGCTATATCTGCTCTAGTCCTTTTAAGGTCGTTCAATAGCATACGGCGTTTCTCAGGGATGTTCAGCCCTTTGGCATTCAGGGAAAAGAAGGTGATGTGATCCATCACTGCCGCGCCGGGTTAGGGGGGAGAGAGGGGGGGAGAGGGAGAGGGAGGGGGGGGGAGAGAAAGGAGTTGAGAGAGGATGGAGAGTTGAGAGGTGTGAGAGCAAGATTAGCTCAGAAAAGAGTACGGTGAATAAAGAGTGATCACCGTGATCCTATTCACAATTGATTGTTAAAACTCAATCAACTGCAGTGCAAAACGTTGCACATAAGCACCTTCCGGGTAGTCCCGGGTATGGTGCCTCTAACTAGTGGGGAGGAGGTTAGACTACGACCGGGGTAGAGCTCCCGTCTCCGCCCGACCCCCTCCAGCCCTAAGATATAATTGTGCATGTGCTCAGGCATCAATGTAAAGTTGTACAAGCAGTAAGGCATAGACATGAAACATAATTCAAAACAATTTCAGTGGCAAACAGAACATTTACATTTCTAGTGAGAAACCTGCACACCCCCTCTTTGCAGCCAATGCCCTCTAGCTCCCAGCAACAAGGCCCTCAGAACTGTGGGCTCCATTTCCCACAACATTATACACAGGCCCCAGCCCTCTTTGCCATGACCTCCCAGGCCGGCTCCCCCCGCCCCCGGGTCACCTGCAAGATCTCCCCTATAGTGTAAACCTTCCCCCTGTATCCCAGCATATTGGCCAACGGCCTATTTAGGTTCCCCTACTGCCAGACAGGATCCCCTGTCTCAAAACGTATTGCTCTCAGTACAGCAGTTCATGAGGAGTAACCTTTCTCAGCAAACAGGTTTTCCACTGTCTCCAACATTCCAAGGGTCGGTCCTGCGGGGTTCCAAGTATGCAGGTGTGCAACCCAGTGTTTCTTATATCTGGCTCATGCCAGGAGGTCTCAGTGTAGGCCATGTAAGGGATATGCAAAGGGGCAGGGGGGTACAGGCATGAGTTTCGTATGAGTCTTGGGTGGAAGTAGCTAGTGGACTAGCCCCTCATCGGGGCGCAGGGGGGGGGGGGGGGTATATCCGTGGGTCAAAGTAAGAGCCAGGTGCCCACCCTCCACCCCAACAACCAGGCCCTCCCGCGTGTTCAGTCCTGGATATCCCAGAATAGTCAGGAGACCCAACAGCCTCACTCGTGATCATCGGGTGGGGGGGGGACAGGGTGTAAGTCAATTCCATGTGGGGGACAATCCCACGCTGATCCAGAAACAATGAGAGCGAGATCATAGGCAGTAATTACTCGGTAGATGGCTCTAAGGGTAGTGAGTGTGCATGTGTGGTCTCACCATAGCTGTCTTCGTCACTAGGTTTCCCTGGAGTCCTCCGGGGGTGCGACACGCGGTCTCTGTCTACTTCTCTGCGGCCGTGGGGATCGGGACCTCCTCTGGCTTGGACCGCCTGGTCTGGAGGGGAAGCTTGGGAGAGTCTGCAGCCAATCCGGGACATCAATAGGATCCGCATCCATGAAGGCAAACAACGCGGCCAGCTCCGAGGGAGCACGCAGGGTGAAGGACTGCATCTGCTTCTTGAAAGTCACTGCAATAGGGAAACTCCACCGGTAGGTGATGCCAGAGTGCCGGGCAATTTCCAGCACAGGCTTCAGCATGGCTCTCCTCTGTAAGGTGGCCCGGGATAAATCCGGCAGGATTTGAATGACAGCCCCATCAAAGTCAGTGTCTCTCATTTCCCATGCCTTCCGTAGGATAAGTTCCTTGTGTGCATAGTGATGGACTTTGCAGATCACATCCCTAGGCCGAGCCGGGTCTGTGGGTTTAGGCCCCAGGGCCCTGTGGATCCGATCAAAAGTCACACTCGGAGGGAGAGTGTCCCCCCCCACCTTTCTGAATATGTCCATGACCGTTGCCCCTAGATCCTCTGACCCCGTGGCTTCAGGCAGACCCCTCACCCTCAAATTGTTCCTCCTGCTGCGGTCCTCGGCCTCTTCCAGGCGCAGCTGCTGGGACAGAATGGTAGCTGCCTGTGTCACCTGCACTTCCTCCACCCGTCGCAGCCTCACCTCCAGAGCTGACACCGCGGTCTCCCCCGTTTCCACCCTCTCTGTCAGCGATGTGATCTCCCCACGGACCTCTGTGATGTCTGTGTGGTGGGCCGCCTCCAGCCTGCTGACCATCAGCTCAAAGTCGGCTCTCGTAGGCAGGGCCTGCAGCAGGGCCCTCAATTCCGCGTCCGCTCGAAGCGTCAGCGGCTGGAGAAGCGGCTGTGCCGGATCCAATGGGTCCGGTAGGAACGCCACCGGTGTTCCGGGGTCTCCCTCTGCCATGTAGGAGGCCATGGGTGTTGATTGTGAGGTGTGTGGAGGGGAACTCACGTGTGTACTTTGCCTCGCGGCGCCCGCCATCTTGGGGATAGGAGAAGCTGCCTGGATGCCCTGAAAGTAACGGTGTATTTCGCCGCTGATCCGGGCTCCAGGGGTCTGGGATTTCTTCTGTGTGCCTCTCCGCTTCCCTGCCGAGTACATGCCGTGTTTTTTAGCTCGTGATGGCTGAAGATAGGGCTAGCTAGGCCGGGACGGACCGGGAGCTCCACAGGTACACGTCCTTACACGGCCATGTCCAGACCACGCCCCCCCTGTGTGTAATTTATTCACACTATAAATACAGCTGTTCTGTGAAGCCCTCAGAGGTTTGTTAGAGAACCTTAGTCCAAACAGCATCATGAAGGCCAAGGAACACACCAGACAGGTCAGGGATAAGGTTGTGGAGAACTTTAAAGCAGGGTTAGTTTATAAAAAAAATATCCCAAGCTTTGAGCATCTCACGGCGCACTGTTCAATCCATCATCCGAAAATGGAAAGAGTATGGCACAACTGCAAACCTACCAAGACATGGCCGTCCACCTAAACTGACAGGCCGGGCAAGGATAGCATTAATCAAAGAAGCAGCCAAGAGGCCCATGGTAACTAGGGATGGGCCGAACAACCCCCCCCCCCCCGATTCGGTTCGCACAAGAACATGTGAACGGACACAAAATGTGTGCAAACATGCTTTAAGGGCTTATATGCAAGTTATTGACATAAAAAGTGTTTGGGGACCCAGCTACTGCCCCAGGGGACATGTATCAATGCAAAAAAAAAAAAACATTTTCAAAACAGCCATTTTTGATTTTAATAATGCTTAAAGTGAAACAATAAAAATTAATTATTCCTTTAATTATTGTGCATGGGGGTCCCTTTTTCCGTCTGATGTGTTTTACAGTGGCACAGCAAAATTACTTTTCTAAAGCATAAAATGTAATTTAAAATTGCTTGTGGCTGTAATGTATTGCCGACTGCCAGTAATATAGATAAAAATCAATGAAAACAAATTGGCGTGGGTTTCCCTCCCAGTTCATACCAGGCCCTTCGGGTCAGAGGTCAAAACGTCACTTCCGCCTATAGTTCTTAAAGGGCCATTTTTTTTGTCATTGCATTTTAGTGTAAATATGAGATTTTTGACCCCAGATCTCATGTTTAAGAAGACCTGTCTTGTTTTTTTTTCTTCCTATTACAAGGGATGTTTACATTCCTTGTAATAGGAATTAAAGTGACCCAATAAAAAAATAATAATAAAAAAAAGTAAAAAAAATAAAAGTTAAATAAATAAGAAAATATATACCGGTATATATATATATATATTTTAAAGTGCCCCATCCTGATGGGAGATATCGCCACGATCGTTAGAGCGAGTGCAATAATTTTAGCCCTAGACCTCCTCTGTAACTCAAAACATCCAACCTGTAGAATTATGGAGATTTTTTTACGAGTAAAAGTTTAACGCTATTCCACAAGCGGGCACAATTTAGAAAATTTGAAGTTTGACACGTTGGGTATCAATTTACTTTGCGGAACATTATCTTTCACAATATGAAAATTGGGCCAACTTTACTGTTGTCTTATTTTTTTATTCAAAAAAGTGAATTTTTTCCCCAAAAAAGTGCGCTCGTAAGACTGCTGCGCAAATACGGTGTGACAAAAAGTATTGCAATGACCGCCATTTTATTCTCTAGGGTGTTAGAACTTTTTTTTTTATAATGTTTGGGGTTCTAAATAACTTTCTAGCACAAAAACTTGTTTATAACTTGTAAACACTGAGTCTGAAAAGGAGGCTTGGTCCTTAAAGTGGAGGTCCGCCGAATAAATTATAATATTAAAAGCTAGTAGCTACAAATACTGCAGCTGCTGACTTTTAATATATGGACACTTACCTGTCCAGGGCGCCCGTGATGTTAGCAGCCGAAGCCGATCTGTCCATCGGATCTCGGTGGCTGCTGCCGCCATTTTCGGTAAGGGAATCAGGAAGTGAAGCCTTTCGGCTTCATTTCCTGGTTCCCTACTGCGCATGCACAAGTCGCGCTGCCCATTCCCACTGGTCCCTGCTGTCTTCTGGGACCTGTGTGTCTCCCAGTAGACAGCGGGGGGGGGTCAGAGTAGGCGCCGGAAGTGGCGTACGTTACCTTGATCACCTTTGCAGCGTCCAGGGGTGCCCCAGATCTTTCACATTACTAGTAATACCTAGCTCCTATGGGTGTCCCCAGTGGAGCACCACTCCAGTAGAGTGAGCAGTGAAGGGTCAGTCTAAATTTTGACTCGTTTTACTCCCTACCCTCCGATCATACCTCCGTCTCTCCCCACAATCAATTGGCAGTAAATGGAGTGGATGGGGGTTGTAAAGGGGAAGGTGTATGAGATGACAATGGGGCTAATGTGTATTAGAAAACAACAGGGGAAAGATGGGGAGACACTGGGCCTGAAAGGGAAATTAACATTTTTGTTGGCCAAAAAAGTAAGGTTCCTTCATCCTCGGACAGTTCACTCACAACAAGTCATAACTTAAAAAAAATATTTTAAATATCCTTTTACATTGTAATCGATTGTCAAAATTCTTTGTGCTACAATAATTTCTTTTAATATTTTCCAATTTTTGAAAGTGCTTCAAAATACAATGGCATTTCAAAGTGCTATACCGGGGGGGGGGGGGGGGGGGGGGGGGGCTCGGTTTTGAATTGGGGCCCTGTCAGGTAGACTGTACTGAGCCCCATCAATTCTAATGGCAGCCTTGGCTGAAATAAAACCCTTTACTTTCCTCCTCCGATGTCAGGAACCTCCCCTTTTACCGATAGAACGGGCAATGAACGCCCGATGCCTGCACAACAGTACGGCCACATACACACTATTCGATTTTCTGCAGATTTTTGTTTTCAGATTTACCAAAACCATGTAGTGAAAGGGGCTGCTTGATTGCATACACATTGAAACTCTTATGCCCTGTACACACAACTGTTTTTTCCATCAGGTTTTTCCGACGGAATTGTGCTCAAGCTGTCTTGCATACACACGAACACACCAAATTTCAACCGTCAAAAAAGCGGTGACGTACAACACTACGACGAGCTGAAAAAAATGAAGTTCAATGCTTCCGAGCATGCGTTGAATTGTTTCCGAACATGGGTGGTTTTTCCTCCATCGGAATTCCATACACACAAATGGAATTTATGGTAGAAATGTGTTCTCTAAGTCCATCGGAATTTCCGATGAAAAAATTCCGTCTGACTTTTTCCATCGGAAAATTACCCCTTTTTATATGGTTTTGGTAAATCTGAAGAGAAAAATCGGAAGAAAATCTAATAGTGTGTATGGGGTCTAAGGGGCATTAGTATGTGGAAGCAGGCAGCTTAGCACTAGTTTTTTTTTTACCAGGGGGGTGTATTGACAACAGGGGAAGTTGTTACTTTTGGAGAAGGAGGTAAGTATGGACCTGGGTAGAGAAGGTGGTGGTGGCGGTGGTGGGTGGTGGTTAGGGTATGGCTCTCTTTAGTGAATTGAGGGTAGAGTAGGGAGCTAAGAGAATTTTTAGGTAAACTTGCCCTTTGACATGAATGTTCTATTTACCTACACTTTACCGTTAACTTTAATAAGTCATTATTGTGCCAAGTCCAAATAGTTTTACATTCTTTTGTGTTACCAGCAAAGATGGCCTTATTGCCTTCTATTCTTATAACCAGATCTCATTTAATAGTCTTAAATCCCCACGTGTCTTCTTTCAAATACTGTACATTAAATCTGTTATTTTCCCATTTTTAGACCTCAGTTTTCTCATCTGCTAACCAAATCTTTGTCAGAGCTTTACCCAACACAATGCAGCATGTTGCTAACCTGACCATTGGTCAGGAATAAACTGCATCTCATGAAATATTAACATTATTATTATAGCTGAGCCCACGGCTGCTGAGAAGCAAATAAAATTGTGAATTTCCTTTTTATGTTTTCAAATGAATATTCTTCGTTTGTGTTAAAATGTAGTTATTTTTTTGCCACGTAAATAAAGCTGAATTATATAAGCTGAAGAAATATAAATATAATATAGGAGAGGTAACTGTCAGCGCCGATACAAAGTGCACATATAAGTAGCGGTATGGTGATTAGTCTATTAGAAATAACAGGCAGTTCAATGATAAAAAAATGCAGGTGAACGAGGAGATTGAGGTTCACACATTGTTGTGAACTCAATTCTTATTTTGTGGAGATATGTCTTATCCTCCTTCCTTCCCTTCCTTCCCTTATATGCTAATGTGTGTATTTTGTGTATGTACAGTGCCTTGCGAAATTATTCGGCCCCCTTGAACTTTGCGACCTTTTGCCACATTTCAGGCTTCAAACATAAAGATATAAAACTGTAATTTCATGAAGTGGAACGAAATTTATTGGATATTTCAAACTTTTTTAACAAATAAAAAACTGAAAAATTGGGCGTGCAAAATTTTTCAGCCCCTTTACTTTCAGTGCAGCAAACTCTCTCCAGAAGTTCAGTGAGGATCTCTGAATGATCCAATGTTGACCTAAATGACTAATGATGATACATAGAATCCACCTGTGTGTAATCAAGTCTCTGTATAAATGCACCTGCACTGTGATAGTCTCAGAGGTCAGTTTTAAAGCGCAGAGAGCATCATGAAGAACAAGGAACACACCAGGCAGGTCCGAGATACTGTTGTGGAGAAGTTTAAAGCTGGATTTGGATGCAAAAAGATTTCCCAAGCTTTAAACATCCCAATGAGCACTGTGGAAGCGATAATATTGAAATGGAAGGAGTATCAGACCACTGCCTCTTCTACACATTTACATGCATACCTACATGTGTACACATGCATGCATATGTGTATGCTCACCCACTATGTGTATCCCTTATATATATATATATTTTTTTTCCTCTATGTGTGGTAAATCACCTATTTACCCCATGTCCCAGAGTTCCTCTGTCCGATTTGCTACCATAGTAAGTAAGTACTGTAATCATAGTCATTAGCTGTAATAATTACGACTACGGTGTTAGCATTTCTTCTTTTTACCTCATTTTACCAATATTTTATAATCCTTTGGTGTTACCCAATTATAGTGATATTTTGTATGTTTTCTAGCTGATATTAATCATGTACTAATTGGGTATGTGATCGCCCATGGCCACATCACCCTGAAAGCACCTAATCTCGGAAGCTAAGCAGGGTCTGGTTAGTACCTGGATGGGAGACCGCCTGGGAATACCAGGTGCTGTAGGCTTCTGAGCATCCCCCATATGTGTTGTAAAAATATATATATATTCTTGATTATATATATTACATATATTGTTTGTTGACCCCGTGTTTTATACATATACTCTATAGTTTTATGACATACATATGTTTAATATATCCTGGTTCTTATACACCCCAGTTTTTGTATACATGTTGTTTTTTTATACACATCTTCTTTTATAGTATTTTATCCAGCTTTTCTACTTATGCCATCGTATTTATTAGTTTGTTGCTATCTTGGGCAGCACTGGGACCTGTAGTCCCACGGAACCAACATAAACATAAAAGCACCAGCCTCTATAGCTCACCATCAGGCCAATCGAAGGAGCAGAGGCTCCGAGCGCGTAGCCCAATCTGCCTTTGTTCTCCCTGTCTGACCCTCCTCCCAGAAGTGTTCCTCGGAAGTAATCACGTGACCCGTGAGGCTGGAACAGGCCTCATCCTGATGGCCACAGGACAGGCCTGAAGACTCCACACATTCTGCTTTCTTCACTTCTAAGCAGCCCATGGTTCCGGGACAAGGACTACAGAATGTTACAGATGAGCCTTCTTTCCTTACCTTCTTGTAAGTGTGGTTTGTACAATGTGTCACTAAAGGAATTTTTTTTTTTTAGCTAAATAGCTTCCTTTACCTTACTGCAGTCCTGGTTTCATGTCCTCATTGTTCATTTTTTGCTCTGATGTTGCTGTAATTCTGCTCTGTTTTGGACACTTCCTGGTTGTCTGTTTCCTGATGACCACAATACTGGGAGATTCTGGTTCCGTTTTCCTAACCATCACTTTCTATGACACTGTCCAGCACAGAGGCATTAAATTACATGCAAAAACTAAGCTAGATGCAAAAACGAAAGTGAAACTAGAGGCACATTATATGATTGATTTTTATCTGTTTTTAAAAGGAATCAGTTAACTATTATGTAAACAGTAATTTCAGCAAAAAAAAAATGTTTCCTTTAGTGACCCTGAACCTCTTTAATACTTCACTTAGGTGGCGCTTCCTTTCCCTACCCCTCTTTTAATATAAATATAATGAATGGCATTCTTCCTGGTTAGCAGTCTGGAACTAAAAAAAAGGCCATATGTACCTCCAGGATCATTTCTCCAAAATGTTCAGTTTGCATAGACTATGTTGTACCAAAAAGGACAGTCCACACAAACCATAAACCTTGTACACATGATCAGATTTTTGGACGACCGTTTTTGTTGCATGCTAGTCTCATGTTGAAAGTGAAGAGGTTACTCACCATACAAAAATCCTCGTACGACTACTACAAGTGCAAACTACAAGTGCACTTGAAAGAGCACTGGAAGTGCAGTCGCTGTAGATCCGAGGGGGACATGCAAGGAAAAAAAAAAAAACATTTTAGCTAGCACATGATTGGATGATAAAATCAGCAGAGCTTCCCCTCATTTCAGATCTACCCCTCAGATTTACAGCGACTGCACTTCCAAGTGCACTTTGTACTTGTAGTTTGCACTTGTAGTGCAAAGTGGATTTGCCTTTTGTAAATAACCCCCATTGTGTTGAATAGTTTTGTATGTATTCTTTAGTTTCTGAGCATGCGTAGTCTTGCTTTTAGAATTTTTTTTCTTATGAAAACCATACTAAATAAACGAAAATCGGAAATAGTGTTCACATCCAACTAAAATGTTATAGTCTGCACAACCAGCTTTTGTCAGATGAGGAAAAAAAAAAGAAGAATTGGCTGTCGAAAGCACCATCCTAACGATCCGACAATCGTCAGATCCAGGGCCGACTTTAATATGGTTTGGGCCCTGGGCAAACATTTTTTTTGGGCCCCCCCTCCAGCTTATTTTGGGCCTGGCTAGTTCACATGTATGTGTTTTGGCGGCCCTCATTTGTGCAGGCACAGCAGCCCATTGATTTGAATGGGCTGCCATGCCTTTGTTTCCTGCAGAAAAAAAGTTCATTCAGCATTTTAAAAATCAGCTACCTTGAAATCCATTCTACTTTTGCACCCTGCTACTTACCTGCAGTTCTTGCACACACAAACGCACTGTGTTTTTAAAAGCGTGACCTAAACGTCTAAAAATGCAGCAAGTTTGACAGTGCGGGAACTGCAGATAAGTCACAGCAGACAGCAGAATGGACAGACAGTGCTGTATTTCAGTGCTTGATGGGCATAGGTGTGCCGTGTGTGCAGCCTATTACATGAGGCATTCGCTTTTCTTTGCAGGAAATGCAGGCATGGCGGCCCATTCAAATGTGGGCCGCCAAAACACTTACATGTGAACCAGTCAGGCCCAAAATAAGCCCATCAAGCAGTTAAATAAAGACAGTAATGCCATGTGCTCTGAGGCCTTACTCAGCCTGGACTGCAGGGCTGCTCTGTGACTTAAAGAGTTCCTGTATTTTACACATGGCATGGCCTGGGGGCTCATGGTGCTAAAGCAGAATGGACAGACGGTGCTGTGACCCCATGCCATGCCATGTGTAAAATACAGGAACTTTTTAAAAAACTGACCAGACCTGCAGTGAATCATCAAATATTATAAAGACTTTGGGCACACTCTACAGAAAACTTGTATTTACAATATGGCAAACAGTGACATACCTTGAGGAGCAAGACATGAAGAAGTCAGCCTCGGGAAGAGCAAACTGGGGATGTTATAAAATCACATTCTAATTCACTTTTATATACAAGCAGCACCCAGTGGCAGGAAGGGAGAAGTGCACGTCTAAAGGGAAGCCAGGGGTGCTGTACATATTAAAACACTGGGAAGGGAAGCAGTACTGTCACCTGGTTGCGTGCCGCTGATGATTTTCAGTCTGATTTGTGGGCAGCACAGGGGCTTTACGGGCGGCAGGGCCACCATCAGGAATCATGGGGCCCCTTACACAGCTTCAGGCATGGGCCCCCTGGAGCAGAGAACGGGGGGGTGCTGCCCCGTTAAATTGAGAAGCGGGGGTGGGGCGGGGCTGCCGCGAATTTAGAAGCGGGAGGCCCTTTACAAAAAAAAGATTTAATAAAGAAAAATATATATAAAAAAAGGGGTGTAGCCATCCGGGCCCTGGGGCCCTCTGGGCCCTTTAATAAAAAGAAAAAAAGAAATAAAAAATATATTATTTTTTTTTAAAAAGGGGGTTGCCATCTGGGGACCTCTGGGCCCTTTAATATTTATTTTTTTATAAAAATAAATTACAAAAAAAGGGGGGTTGCCATCCGGGACCGCTGGACCCTTTAATAAAAAATAAAATAAAAAAAATATATTAAAAATAAACATTTATAAAAAAAAAAGTGGGGTTGCCATCCAGGGGACCTCTGAGCCCTTTTTTTATATATATATATATATATATATATATATATAAATATATAAAAAAAGAAAAAAAAGAAATAAAATATAAAAAAAAATTATAAAAAAAAAGGGGGGTTGCCATCCAGGGCCCTGGGGAACTACGGGCCCCTGGGGACCTCCAGACCTCTAAAAAAAATTGTCCCTTTAATAAAAAATTAAAAATATATTAAAAAAATTGGCCCTTTAATAAAAATAAAAATATATAAAATAAATATATTTTTGTATTAAAAAAAAAAAAAAAAAAAAAAAAAAAAAAAAAAGGGGGGTTGCCATCTTGGGCCCTGGGGGCCTCCGGGCCCCTGGGGACCTCTGGACCCCTAAAAAAAAAATATATATATATAAAAATAAATAAAATTAGGCTTTTTTCTGAGCTGGACAAATGTTTTCCATTTATTTAAGGGATTTCTTATGATACTTCTTGGCTTATAGTAGCCAAATGCAACATTCTGTTTTATATTAAAGTAACATGAAACTAGTTTAACTAAATATATTTAATTCAAGTTTGCAGTCTCAACTCAGAATCTGGCCTTCTATTGCCCTCTTCCTCCTCCAGACTCTGCTGTAATATGACTTCCTACTAGAGGGTAACTAGGTTCATTCTTCATGGTCCCACTGTAACTACTCTGGATCAGGGACTATAGTCTATGGGATTTGTAGTGTGCATAGAGCAGCGCACATGACCTTAAAGCGGAAGTAAACCCATCCATTAAACAGTTGCATTTCCAGCACATGCCAGAAATGTAACACTCTCATTGGTTGTGCTTTCAACCAAATTGTCAAACCATCCTGGTTTTATAACAGATCACATGTGCAGCATCAAGGCAGTTGTAGATTAAACAGAGGCAAAGATGTCAGCTTCCTCGGCTGAAAACGATAAGGGGGTTCACCAAAAAAAAATATTAAAAGCCAGCAGCAACAAATACTGCAGCTGCTGACTTTTAATATTAGGACACTTACCTGTCCTGGAGTCCAGCGGCGTCCGCAGCAGAGGACGAGCGATCGCTCGTCTCCCTGCTGCTCCCCCCTCCATCCACGGTGAGGGAACCAGGAAGTGAAGCGCTCCGGCTTCACTGCCCGGTTCCCTACGGCGCATGCGCGAGTCGCGCTGCGCCCGGCGATTGGCTCCCGCTGTGTGCTGGGAGCTGAGAGTTCCCAGCACACAACGGGAAAAGCCTGTCTTTTGCCCGAGACTGCGGGCCGGAAGTGGGTGCAGATACCTGTCTTTAGACAGGTATCTGCACCCCCCTCCCCCTTAAAGGTGTCAAATGTGACGCCGGAGGGGGGGAGGGTTCCGATCAGCGGATCTTCACTTTAGGGTGGAGATCCGCTTTAACTAATGTGTACTGCTCATTTTAAACATATGGAAGTGATGGGGGAAAATGAGAAGTTCGGGAGCTCACAGATGTTACAAGGAGGCAGAAAAACACAGTAAGAAACAATTTTACTAAAAATAGATTACAGGACCATTAAATGATGGATGTGTATGTATTATTTTTTAAGAATATAATTTAGTGTCCCTTTAATGAAAAACATTCATCCGGCACAGGAAATAGTCTAATAACATTCATTTTTGCCCCGTGAAAAGAACGAATGTACATGCACTTTCACAGGAGAATTGCTATGGAAATTATTAAGAAATGTATCCCTTATAGTGAGATCTCCAGCCTCACTGCTTCTGCAAGATGTACGATTTCTTTTGAAGCAATAAAAACATTATTTTAGAAGTGATTTAGAAGCAGCCGAATTACCAGCTGTCACTATAACAGATTCCTGTTGCTTGGAAACTCTATTATCTTGTCTCTAATGTTATTGTGATTGTACAATATTCTATAGACCATCAACTATGTAAAGAACCCGGCTAACTTAATAAAAATGTAATTTACTTTGTTTAGGATTGTTGACATTATATAGCTTGGGTAAATCTAAAGAAGATTGTACAATTTGAGCATTTAGTCTATCAGTCTCCTTTAAAGGAATTGGAATTTCTATTATATTTTTTGTTAAAAATATTTATACTTACCTGCTCTGTGTAGTGAGTTTGCACAGAGCAGCCTGGATCATCCTCTTCTTGGGACCCTCTTCGGTGATCCTGGCCCCTCCCTCTGGCTAAGTGCCCCCACAGCAAGCAGCTTGTTATGGGGATACCCGACCTGAGCCACAACTCCATTCAGACAGAGAGCCACAGCCCACCCCCTTTTCTCTCCTTATTGGCTGACTGACTTTCATTGACAGAAGCGGAAGCCAGTGGTGCCACACTGCTGTCCCAGCCAATGAGGAGGGGAGTCCTGAACAGCGAGGCACTCCTGCAACATCACTGGATCTAAAACATGGGTGTAAAACTTGGTTTTATCAAGGGCTGCATTACCATTATGGTTGCCCTCAAAAGGCTGGTTGTATCTGTAAGACTAGATGTCTAGATCACCCCACTCCCCCTTACAGATGTCAAGAGCCCTCCCCCACAATCTCTTACATCACAGTGCAAGTCTCTTACACTTGTGCTGCTGCTGGGGGCAGACCTGAGAAGCAGAAAGTGCAGTGTCTGGAGGAGGACCAACTGGAGGGCAGGGGGTGGTGCAGCTGCATGAGAAGGGGGGTGGGGGCTGAGATGAGGTGGCTGCCACAGCTGCAGGAGAGGTGGTAGGCCACATGAAATGGCCAAGCGGCCTGGATTCGGGCTGTTTTTTTTTTGTTTGACACGTGATCTAGGAGGGACTTTAGATAAGTATTAGGGGGGCTGATGCACTCACAAGGTTTTTTTTTTTTTTTATTGATGCATAGAATGCATTAAGATAAAAATCTTCTGCCTTTACAATCACTTTAAAGTTTACAGTAGTCTCTTGTAATGGTGAAACTGTGACAATCTGCTGTGTAATTGGAAGTAATCCATAGCAGTCTCCAGTAACCTGGACAGTCTGATGGCATGACAAGTGGCAGAAACAAATGGTACGGTCCATTTATGGGTTTGGGTCTAGAGAAGCTGACCCCTGCAGGTCCCTAGCTAAAGCTGTTGGTGCTTCAAAGTAATTTAGTGCCGGGATTTTCCACATCATCACAAATAATGGTCATTGCAGTGCAGGACACTCAGCAAATGAAACCTTTCCCTTAACTTAAAGGGTAACTCCACGGTCATGAAAAAATAAATAAAATGGCATATATAATTGCAACACAAGCCATATTGTAGTTGAATGTAAATAAAAAATGACCTTTCCTTTTAAAGCTGAATTGCTGTCATTTTCTGTAAAATGTAATGCAATATGGCAACCTGGAGGCAACCTGTACGCAGATGTGTGGATCTCCCCCTAGAAATGTAGCTGCCTGCTTGTGTGATTGGCTCACTGATTAGAGTTTGGGCATCCCCTGCAACAAAAATATCATTTTTGGCAAAATGCTTCAAAGGGTTAAAGCGGAGGTTCACCCTAAATATAGTCTTTCTCATGTGATCCAACATACTGGCGTCAGCGCCAGTATGCTGTTTTTTTTTTTAAACCCCCACTTACTGTGTAATCTTTAATTTTTATATCTTTCCCCCGCTGTGGATGGCGCCTATACAGCCCGTCACATCTTACGAAAATACCCGATTTAGGACTCGGGTATTCTCGGCGCAATGCGGCACCTGCGCACAGACCTAGGAGCTGACTGCGCAGGCGCCGTATTTTTCCGAGAAATAAGGTGCCTGCGCAGTCAGCTCCTAGGTCTGTGCGCAGGCGCCGCATTGCGCCGAGAATACCAGAGTCCTAAATCGGGTATTTTCGGAAGCTGTGACGCGCTATACAGGCGCCATCCACCACGGGGGAAAGAAATTAAAATGAAAGATTACGCAGTAAGTGGGGGATTAAAAAAAAACCCAGCATACTGGCGCTGACGCCAGTATGCTGGATCACATGAGAAAGACTATATTTAGGGTGAACCTCCGCTTTAACCCTTTGAAGCATTTTGCCAAAAATTATATTTTTGTTGCAGGGGATGCCCAAACTCTAATCAGTGAGCCAATCACACAAGCAGGAAACTGACGCCAGTATGCTGGATCGCATGGGAGAGACTATATTTAGGGTGAACCACCTCTTTAATCACATTGAAAAATAATGCAGACCCTGTAACTTTTCTTATTAGAACACTGCAAGTGCATCAGCTGATCAGTAATAAAAAAAAAAGTCACTCCCGTTCAGAATCAGAATACAAAAGCCACAGAATAACAAACAGCTTTTTCTTCAGAGCAGAAACAAGTAGAACTCACCCAGAGGCAATTGTATTTTCCACAACAAAAGTGGAGTTACTCTTTAAAAGAGTAACTTTTTATAATTAACTCCATGAAGATGTCACAAGAGCATCTTGTACTGTTTTTGGTGCCAAAAAAACCCCCTTGGGGAAACTCCAATTTTCTCTTGGGGCATATTATTTGGGGGGGGGGGGGGGGAAGCAGCTCTAGTTTTATGTGTGCCCCTAGTTTCTAAACTCTACGAAGATGACCTAAGACAGTTACTTACCCCAATGCTGCCTCTTCTTCTTTCGACCTCTTCAAGGTCCCTCTCTGGTTCCTGTGCTCTTACCCCCCCATCACCATTTTGAAGTTTTTTTCTGGGGTCCACTCGCAATATTGTCCTATTGTTATTGCACATGGGCCAAATGACATTTTGTATATTAAAAAAAATTATAAAAAGATATAAAAAAAAGGATCTCAGGGGAAGGTGCTTTGTTTTTTAAACAGATTAATGCAACAATGTACAATGCATGTGTAGAATGAGTTGCATGACCTCGTACTTCCCATTTCCCACATGCGCCGTACAACAATACAATATTCATGAGATCTCGCATACAACGTACAAGGCATTGATGACTTTGCTTTCCCAGGGGCATCTGTGTGTCCAGGACTACATCATCAGTGCCTTCAGAGACCTCTTGTTAGTATTGCATTGTTGTACTGCGCATGCGTGAGATGGTGTCATGCTGCTCATCTTACACATGTGGTGTACGACAATAAACGGTTTAGAGATAAAAGAAAGCCTTGTTAAAAAAAGAAAGCTAAGTAAATAAATAAAACAAACAAAAAAAAATGTTACTGCATGCAGAAATTTTGTAAAATAGGGGAAAGGGAACTAGTTTGTTTACATCTGGCTAATCCTCATATGCCAGGCTGATCCTCAGAATCAATTTACTCATGGACCGAAAATGGAGTTTGTGCTTCGTTCATCAATACTGATTAGTGATTACCAAAATAAGTATGGTAATTAGTAGAAGATGTGGGTCACACCTAAAGGAGTACTAAAGACAAAACCTTTTTTCTAATATTTTGGATAGTATGAGGGTTATGCGACAGGGGCCATTTCCTGTCCCATAGCCAAAACTCCCCCCTCATTTCCTGTCCCATAGCCAAAACTTCCCCTCACTTCCTGTCCCATAGCCAAAACTTCCCCTCACTTCCTTTCCCATAGCTAGATCTTCGCCTCACTTCCTTTCCCATAGCCAAAACTCCCTAATTTCCTGTCCCATAGCCAAGAATTCTCCTCACTTACTGTCCCATAGCCAAAACTCCCCCCTCATTTTCTATCCCATAGATAAACTTGCCCTCATTTCCTGCCCCATAGCCAAAACTTGCCCTCATTTCCTGTCCCATAGCCAAAACTCCCCCTCATTTCCTGTCCCACAGCCAAAACTTCCCCTCATTTCCTGTCCCACAGCCAAAACTTCCCCTCATTTCCTGTCCCATAGCCAAAACTCCCCCTCATTTCCTGTCCCATAGCTAAAACTTGCCCTCATTTCCTGTCCCATAGCCAAAACTCCCCCTCATTTCCTGTCCCATAGCTAAAAGGTGCCCTCATTTCCTGTCCCATAGCCAAAACTCCCCCTCATTTCCTGTCCCATAGCCAAGAATTCCCCTCACTTCCTGTCCCATAGCTAAAACTTGCCCACATTTAGTGTCCCATAGCCAAAACTTCCCCTCACTTACTGTCCTATAGCTAAAACTTCCCTTCATTTCCTGTCCCATAACCAAAACAGGAAGCGAGAGGAACTTCCCCCAAAGTGTTTCCCCCTGGTTATCACTAGAACAAGTGTCTCCATTGGAAAACTCCCCCTATATTCTTGTTCTGAATTTGGGATTTTCTTTTACTTTCAAAGATAATAGAGAGAGGTTAAATCTCCTTAATGGGGACATAGACTGCAGTAACAACTAACAGGTGTTCTAATCCATCTCCACTCTATCCAAATTGAAAAACAATTATATTATATATTGTCCTCCGTTATACTAATTCGGGGCCCCCATTTGCCCATTACTGTTCTATTGTATCCTGTGTAATATTACATAAGAGGAGTGCAGAGATAAAACCGTTCATTTAGCGTCCTGCGTCACACCGCTGGTTTCCACCGCATTCGTCCAAACACAGCTTTCCTTTATGAATATCTGACTTGGTTCTTAGCTCAGCTGGAGCTTGTTGTGTTCTCTTAAAAACATTCCTAAGTGGTTGCTCAGTGTTCTCAGAACACATCTATTGAAATAACAATCTTACAATTTTTTTCCTTCTTGACATTAAATTAAGAACATTCAGCTTGTGATCAGCGGAGAGGCTGAAATTGTTCTGTTGTAAGAACCACCCACAGCCTGCTATAAAATGATCAAAACGGCGAATTCCAGGTGGTGCCGACGTCAGGGGCGGCTATTAAAACCAGCCAATAAACACTAATTAATTGAATAGGCTGCCATATTTTACATCTCACAAACTAATAAGGCATCCTTTACACTGTTTATATAAAGATCTCCATTCTAAAGAACGACTGCTTAAAAATACGCTGCAAGGAAAGGGAATCTGAACTGACAGTAATATACAGTAGTTGCTGACATGTTTTTCAAGATGACATTTCCAGGGCTGTCATTCACTATATCCTAGACATATGCAGTGAATCAAATCTAATAAAGCAAATAGGACAAATATGGCAGCCCTGGACAATGCACCATTAAATCAAGGCAGCTACCATAATTCTTTCTCAATAGAATGCATTAAAAACTGGAAATTCAACTAAAACTATTTTTTTCTAAGTCTCGAGTGTGGCAGGCAGAGAACCTCTGTTTACACACGTCTGCCAGCCCGATCCGATAGATGTAAGAGAACGGGGACCCTATAGGTCGGTTTTAAGCAGACTGGATTGGATGTTGGCAGGTGTAAGGGGACACATCCATTTATATACGCCACTCCATAGAGGAGATTGGAAGTTCCATTTGCCTGTAAAACGAAGAGGCAGACCCAATTGAAACGCTCGTGTGAAATGGACCTGAAGTTTCACTCCTGGTGCTGCAGCGTTGGATGAATATAAAAGTTCTTATCAACCTAGAGCAGTGATGGCGAACCTTGGCACCCCAGATGTTTTGGAACTACTTTTCCCAAGATGCTCATGCACTATGCAGTGTAGTGGAGCATCATAGGAAATGTAGTTCCAAAACATCTGGGGTGCCAAGGTTCGCCATCACTGACCTAGAGCCATCTGGGGTCTTACACTCAGAGGTGCCATGCATATCAATTAGTTCTGGTTATATTAAGAGGATGAAAAGAGCAGCATTCACATTGAATTTTGTTAAATTGGGACATTTTTTTTAGCTAAAAAAATAAAATAAAAATGTACATTATTTTTCTACACTGCAACAGCCTGAAAGCATTCACAATCAGCAGATCAAGGGGGTTTAGGGCGAAAAAGGCTCTGGATTCAAGAGTTTATAAAATGAGCGCCATCCAAAAAGGGAAGCGCCACTTGTTTGCCTGCTTACCACATTTGGCACCTTTCGGGGTAGCTGCTGACATTAGATTTTTTTGAAAGGAGCCTAGACCCCCGCTTTAAAGTGGTTCTAAGTGCTTAAGGTTTTTTACATTCATGCATTCTATACATAAAGGTTAAAAAAAAAAAAAAAAAAAAAAAAAAACACCTCTGATGCTGCAGCTCCCCCTAATACTCACCTGAGACCCATTGCGATCCAGTGATGTGCCCTAGGACCTTGGCTCTCTCTCTCCTCATTGGCTAAGACAGCAGTGGGAGCCATTTGCTCCTGCTGCTGTCAATCACAGCCAGTGAGCCAATGAGGAGAGGGGGCAGTCCTGTATGAATGGCCACGCTGAAGCAGTGGCTCAGGAGTGAGCCTGCTTGGATGCCCCCATTGCAAGCCTCTTGCTCTGGGGGCACTAGGCAGGAGGGAGGGGCCAGGAGCACCGGCAAGGGACCCGAGGCGGAGGATTGGGGTTGCTCTGCGCAAAACTGTTGCACAGAACAGGTAAGTATAACATGTTTGTTATTAAAAAAAAAAAAGTATGCCTTTAACCACTTCTATGCAGGGCACTTATACTCCCTTCCTGCCCAGACCAATTTTCAACTTTCAGTGCTCTTGTATTTTGATTGTCATACAACACTTTCCCCCAACAAAATGTTTATAATTTTTTTTCACACAAATAGAGCTTTCTTTTGGTGGTATTTACCAGTAATCACCACTGGGTTTTTATTTTTTTGCGACATAAGTGAAAAAAAATGCAAAAATTTTGAAAAATACAGAATACATTTTTTTTTTCATTTCTATGATAACATTTTACAAAATAAGTAATTTTTGTTAATAAATTTGGCCCAAACTTTATACCACTACATATCATTGGTAAAAATAACCTAAAGAAGTATATTATTTGGTCTGTGTGAAAATTATAGCGTCTAAAAGCTATGGTGCAAATCATTGAAAATTGATCACACCTGATGCACCGACAGTCCATCTAATTTCTTGAGGCCCTGAAAAGTAAGGAAAGTACAAATACCTCCCAAATGACCCCTTTTTGGAAAGTATACATTCCAAGGTAATTAGTAATAGGCATGGTGAATTTTTTGAAGTTGTAATTTTTTTCCCCACAATTTTTGGGAAAATAAATTGTTATTTTTACTGTATTTTGTACACGAAATGGTCATAACAACAATGTTATTTCACACACACAGCATGTGCATACTTCCAAATACACCCCAAAATACATTCTGCTACTCCTCCGGAGTATGGTAAAAACCACATGTGTAAGACTTTTACACAGCCTGGTAACATAGAGAGATCCAACATGCAGGGAGCACCATCAGGTGTTCTAGGAGAATAAATTGCACATAAAATTTCCTAACAACCTATCACACTTTTGAAGGCCCTGGAGCACCAGGACAATGAAATTACCCCCAAAATAACCCAATTTGGGAAAAAAAAACACCCAAAGGTATATGCTATGAGGCATGACAAGTCTTTAGAATGGTTAATTTTTTTCTAAAAATCTTTGAAAACGTGAAAAGGAAATTAAAGTGGTAAATTTAAAAGATATTTCTAACACATAGCAAAAATGTACACCCCAAAATACATTCTGCTAATGGTCCTGAAAAAGGAGCTACCACATGTGTGAGACTTTTACATCAGTCTGGCCACATAGAGAGGTCCAACGTTAAAGTAGTACCCTCAGGCGTTCTAGGAGCATAAATTACATTCCTTCCACATTTTTGAAGGTCCTGGGGTACCAGGACAGTGGAATTACCCACAAAATGACCCCTATTTGGAAAGAAATCACCCCAAAATATATTCTAAGGCATGGGATGCATATAGGTACTCGGGTACTGATGCGTGGTGACTGGACCTCTTTATTGGGGGGGGGGGTGTGATTGGTGTGTACTGTAGGCGGTAACGAGAAGTTACCAAAATCCCCTCTTTACACATGATCAGTGTGTGAGGAGGAGAACCTGGCAACAGCTTGTTACCGCAGTTTGTTGACATTCTGTTACCGGCTGTGATAGAACACAGCCAGTCACATGGTAAAGAGACAATTTAATTGGCTCTTTAGCGCAATCAGAACTGGGCTGTGTCAGGGTGACAAGCTTCGCCCCCGATCGTTGCTCTGCACACCATGCACGAGGACAGTTTAAGTGGCCTGCAGTCTTTGGACACAGCTGGGCATGTGGTAAAGAGACAATTTTTATTGGCTCCTTACACTGATCTGGGAGGGTGTGTGTCCTGAGGGACAAGCCTCCCCCCGATCACAGGCCCCCAGGAGCAGCAAGAAGCACAAAACGTCATAGGATGCCCGCCCCAGGATGGCAGAGTGCTCCTGTGGACCTCATATGACAATGCCCAGTATGGAAATGGATAATAACACTCCAAGGTCTATGTAGTCAACCTCCCTAGATGTTAAAAACAAAACAAACAAAAAAACAACCCCAAAATGTAACAGATGGATAGTGTGAATGGTAGACAATGTTAAGAACAACTTGCAAGGTCAAGGTTTAAATCAGTGTCCGATGGCACTATCATTCGCTTTTTAGTGGCTGTAGGCTCATGGGAAGAAGACCCATGAGGACAATATTGTTGAATGAAAAACATAAAAAAGCAAGACTCAAATTCAATAAAATGCATACTGAAAAGCCACAATGTTTGAGAGAAGAGACAAAAATGTAACTTTAAAAAAAAGTTACATCAGATCTATATTCAATGATAAAGTAACTTTCAAAGAAAATAACACTATACCTACTGTGAAACATATGGGTTTAACTAGGTTTTGGGACTGCTGTGCTGTCTGGCACTGGGCACAATGTAATCTGAAAACTACCAAGAATTCTGAAGTGAAGCATACTGCTTGTACTGCTCAGTGGCCGCTCATAGGTTCTCCAACAGGATAGCAAGAGAACACAAAGCTTAAAGCACCAAAGAATGACTAAGAAATATTGGACTATTCTGAAGTGGTCCTGAGCTCCTCCATGCCTCTTATCAGTTTGGTTGCTCTTCTCTGCATTTCCTCCAGTCCCTGAATATCCTTTTTCTGTGAACTGGTGCCCAAATCTGCATATTCCAGATAAGGTCCCTCTTTTGATTTGAACAGGGATAATATATATTTTATACCTCCCTTAATACAAGAAATGACTTTTCTCACTTTGGAAACCACAGCTTGGCATTGCATGCTTTTATTGGGATCTGAACACTCAGATCCTACCCAGTTGTACTCCCCCTAGCATGTATGATGCATGCATATTGTTAGTCCCCAAATGCATAACTTTACATTTATCAATATTAAACCTACATTTTCCAGTCACCCAATTAAACAGTGCATTGAGGCCAGCTTGTAAGTTGGAGATATGCTGCATAGCTTGGTGTCCTCTGCCAAGACTGAAATTGTACTTTAAAAACATCCAAGCTCAGCTAAATTTAGAAAAAAAAAAAAAAACACATTTGAAGTCTCCCAAAAGCATGTGGGAAAATGTGTTATAGTCTGATGAAACCAATTTTGAACTTTGTGGCCATAATTCCAGAAGATATGTTTGGCGCAAAAACAACACTGCACATTGCCAAAAGGAACACCATACACAAGCATGATGGGGGCAGAAACATGCTTTGGGGCAGTTTTTTCTTCAGCTGGAACAGGGGTCTTAATCAAGGTAGAGACAGGGGCAGACTGACAACTCATGGGGCCCCTGGGCAATAGAATATTATGGGGACCCCGGGCTTACAGATGGCCACCACGCCAGGAGGTAGGGCAGATAAAATCTCAGGATTTTTACATCAAAATCATGTCGGTTTCAGACATATCAGGGATAGATGTAAAAAAAAAAAAAAAACCACACACAACACAGATTTTTACATACTGTCCCTGGTTTTATTGAACCTGGCAACCCTAAGGGGGGCCCCCTAGTGGCATGGGGCCCTCAGGCAGTGCCCGAGAGATTCAATGGTCAGTCCGCCCCTGGGTAGAAAGACTTATGAACAGTTCCAAATGCCAGTCAATATTGGCACAAAACCTTCAGGCTTCTGCTAGGAAGCTAAACATTTCAGCATGACAACGACCCAAAGCATACATCAAAATCAACAAAGGAATGGCTTCACCAGAAGAATTTTAAAGTTTTGGAACAACCCATCCAGAGCCCAGACCTGAATCCGATTGAAAATATGGGGGGTGATCCGAGGATGGCTGTGCACAGGAGATGTCCCTGCAATCTGACAGATTTGGAGTGTTTTTGCAAAGAGTGGGCAAATATTGCCAAGTCAAGATGTGCCATGCTGATACACTCATACCCAAAAAGACTCAGTGCTGTAATACAATCAAAAAGGTGCTTCAACAATGTATTAGTTTAAGGGTGTGCACACGTATGCAACCATATTTTATTTTTACTTCCCTCCACCTAAAAGAAGATTTCAGTTTGTTGTTCAACTGAGATGTATAGCTTATAGGTCACATTAAAGAGGTGAAAAAGTTCTGAAATGATTTATCCTTTCTTTTTTTACATCACAGAAACCTGACATTTTAACAAGGGTGTGTAGACTTTTTCTATCCCCTGCATATCATAATTCATTTTGGCTGAATATTTAATTAGACTTTTGGTAAAATAAACAGAAGTTTAAAAAGGGTTGTAATGGTTCATGTATTTTCTAGGGTTGTCCCGATACCGAGTATTTGCGGGAGTACTTGTACTCCCGCAAATACCCCCGATGCCTAATCCGGATACTTTTTTTTTTTTTCTTCGGAGTGGGGGCGGAGAGTGGGTGGAGAGCGGGCAGGAACCGATCGCAGAGGAGACTGAGGGGGCAGCGAGGAAGGCGGAGTGGAGGCGGAGAGGAAGTCGGAGAGGAAGCAAAGAAGAAAGCGGAGAGCAGAGCAGTCCCCAGGTATGTATAAAAATCACACTGGATCATTGGAGAGCTGCTGCCGCTGCCGCCGCCGCCGCCGCCCTCTAGCTGTTCGGCGCTTAAGCCAGGGAACATAACAGCTTTCATTTGAATAGCTGCTGTTCCCTGCCGCGCCATGGCCCCTCCCCCTTGTCGGGCACTTTTCCCAGGATTGGACAGGTGATCTGTCTATCAAAGTGCCCGGACAAGGGGGAGAGGCCATGACGACGCGCGGCAGGGAACAGCAGCTATTCAAATGAAAGCTGTTATGTTCTGCTGAGCGCCGAACAACTAGACGGCGGGGGAGACATAACTGCATATGAGGGGGGAGACATGGCTTCATATGGGGGGCAGACATGACTGCATATGAGGGGAAACATGGCTTCATATGGGGGAAAGACATGACTGCATATGAGGGGGGAGTTATGGCTGCATTTGGGGGAAGACATGGCTGCATATGGGGGGGGGGGGGGGGGGGGGGGGGGAGTCATGACTGCATATGAGGGGGAAGACATGGCTTCATATGGGGGGGAGACATGACTGCATATGAGGGGGGAGTTATGGCTGCATTTGGGGGGGAGACATGGCTGCATATGGGGGTGAGTCATGACTGCATATGAGGGGGAGACATGGCTTCATATGGGGGGGAAACATGGCTGCATATGGGGGGGGACACAAGGCTGCATTTGGGGCGCATGGCTGCATTTAAAAAAAAGTATCGGTATTCGGAATCGGCGAGTACATAAAAAAAAGTATCGGTACTTGTACTCGGTCCTAAAAAAGAGGCATCGGGACAACCCTAGTATTTTCACTTAAAAACCTTGCTGTCACGGCCCCCCATTTTACTTACCTAAACCCATTCACCTGCTGTGCACGTCCCCTGTGTCCTCTTCCCCACTGCTTCTTGGCGTTGATTGGATAGATTGATAGCAGCGCAGCCATTGGCTCCTGCTGTCAATCACATCCAATGACTCGGCCGCTGAGGGGGGGGGGGGCAAGACTGAGTCATACACTGTGGGGTTTATTTACGAAAGGCAAATCCACTTTGCACTGCAGTCACTGTAAATCTGAGGGGTAGATCTGAAATCAGGGGAAGCTCTACTGATTTTATCATCCAATCATGTGGAAGCAAAAATTTAGTTTTATATTTTCCTTGCATGTCCCCCTTGGATCTACAGCGACTGCACTTCCAAGTAAACTTGTAGTGCAAAGCGGATTTTCCTTTAGTAAATAACCCCCTCTGTATCTATGGACACAGAGTGTATGACAGGGAGCATGCCCGCAAGCTAACCCCCTCTGTAGAGAGCTTCCCAGAGGGGGGTTAGCTATTGCAGGGAGGAGCCAAGACAGCTGCTGAGGGACCCCAGAGAAGGAGGAGGATCGGGGCCACTCTGTGCAAAACGAACTGCACAGTGGAAGCAAGTATGACATGTTTGTTATTTAAAAAATAAAATAGTAATTAAACCTTTACAACCACTTTAAGAGATTTTAACAGAAGGGAATTTATATGAATCTGTTGGGCTTAGCCACTTCATCTTTAATTTAGTCATTACTATGTGACCAAAGTTAAAAGGGTCACTAAAGGAAAAAAAAATGGGCTAAAATGACTGTTTACAGGGTATAGAGACACAATAGTTAACGGATTCCTTTTGAAAATGATTAAAAATAGATAAAAATCAATCGTATAATAAAGAGTTCTAGTTTCGTTTTTGCCGTTTCCTGTCTCTCTGATGTACAGAGCCAGAGAGCCAATAGAGGGCAGTGATGGTTTGTCTAAAACCCCTCAGCCCAATCTAGTTTCAGTTTACATACAGTAGTCACACCTCCTTGATTAGTGACCACAGTGAGAAAGCTCCCAGCACTGTGGTTATAAGGAAACGGACAACCAGGAAGTGTGGAGATCAGAGCAGGATTACAGCAACATCAAAGCAAAAACAAACAATGAGGACATGAAAACAGCACTGCAGTACGGTAAAGGAAGCCATTTAGCTAAAAAAAAAAATCCTTTACTGACCCTTTAAATGTCCACTAGAGAATCCATAAACCTCTTTGCAAGATATTCCACATTTCACCCACACAATTTTTTAATTCAGACAGCGCGACAGACCAAAATCTCTGTTCGTTTTGACCTGCAGGAAATACAAGCTGCACGTCAAAATTAGGCTTGCAGCAGAGATGCCTGCTGTTAACACTGCTGGGCAGGTTTTGGAGGAGTTTAGGTGACCTTACAGGGAAAGAAGCTCCAACTATTTTCATCATAAGCTCTGCAAAATGTCATGCTATATGTACAGGAGCATATGCTGAACATATACATATACTGCATATGCTTTAATGTACACATCTTTTGGCAAAACGTTAATTTATACATTTTCAAATGTAGATGTATCTGGCTGGATTCAGTTTCTCACTAAAATAATAGAAAACACTTAACGCAATAAAAAAAAGTGACAATACGACAGATGTCAATGTTACATTCATTACCATTTCTTCAATTGACAGAAAACAACAACAAGAGATTGAGGCAATAAATAAATATATTTTTCCTTCGGATAGGAGGTATATCAGATTGTTAAAAACATTTCATTAAATTGTGTAAAAATGCACGATACATCCTTAGTGACTGATGATTGCGGGATGACATCCGAGATAGTTGATGTTGAATGGCAAGTCCCAGCATGATCAAATAAGCAAACAAAGCTTGTGAGGGGAAGAAAAGGCATTGATCTAGTCAGAATTTAAAGGCTGATCAGCCGTTTCACACCAAACACTTTTTCCAAATGAAAGAGGACTGTATTTCCAGGTATCCTTTGCGACAGCACCCTTTACCCAACAGAGGAATCCTACTCACCTTATGTGGCAGTAAACTGTCCTAAAATACCTTCTCAACATATCCTGCAGATTAACATTCATGTGTAAAATAAAGCTAAGGTCTAAGTTACATGGAGGTTTCCTGGTAATAAAATACTGACATCTGAATTTATTCTTCCAACTTATACACCCCGACAACATTTATTTAAGAGAATTCCAATAGAAACATAATTCCTCCCAGCAATAAGTCACCTATATGACTTAAGATATTGTTAAAGATGACTTTACACACTCATCTGAAGATAATACCTCCACCAACTTTACACTCGGGCAGCAAAAAAACTGGGCAGGTGTGCGAAGGTTGGCAATGTTAAACTCTTCCCTTTCTGTAGGATTAGGAGGTAATCTTTTGGGTAAACGGTGCTTGTCAGGAAGAACTAAACAACTAAAACTATCCAAGTCTCATTATTCACGGATGCTAGCAGCTGAGAAAACCTTGCTGTAGAGAGCAAACAACTATGGTGGATACTACAATATGATGTGGGTGGCATTAGCAAAGTCTTGCATGTGCAACTCATATTCGAGATTAAGGCACATGCAGTCAACATGTTTTTGTAGAAACATTTTTCAGACAGGATTACAAAACATTTCCACTCTTACCTTCACACTCAACATGTGGGATATGCACCATTGTTGGCATTTGGCAAGGCTTGGCAAAAGCATGTGCAGCTGTGCATAGAAACCAATCGGCTTCCATTTTTTTTTTTGTCAAAGCTTAAAGGGGTTGTAAAGGTTTGTTTATTTTCTAAATGGGTTCCTTTAACCACTTAAGGACCGGACCAATATGCTGCTAAATGACCCAAGGGGTTTTTACAATTCAGCACTGCGTCGATTTGACAATTGCGTGGTCGAGCGACGTGGCTCACAAACAAAATTCGCGTAATTTTCTGTCTACAAATAGCTTTATTTTGGTGGTATTTTATCACCTCTGCGAGTTGTATTTTTTGCGCTATAAACAAAAACAGAGCGACATTTTTGAAAAAAAAAAAAAAAAAAAAAAAACAATATTTTTTACTTTTTGTTATAAGAAAAATCAAATAAACTAAATTTTAGTCAAACATTTAGGCCAAAATGTATTTAGCCACATGTCTTTAGTAAAAAAAAAAAAAAAAAAAAAAAATAAATAAATAGCTACCTAGCGGGAACAGCGACACTAATACAGTGATCAGAAAAATGATCTCTTACTGACACTGGCAATAGAGATTGAAAGGGTTAACTAGGGCATTGATCAAGGGGTTAAAACTTTATGGGGGGGGGGGGGTACGGGGGCTACCCTGGACCCATTACTAACTGCCTGTCACATTGACACTAAATGCAGTGATCAGTACATATATGATCACTGCATTCAGTGACACGGACAGGGGGGTGGGGTGATCGCAAGGGGTTAATGTGCCTGCATGTACTGGTGTCGGTGTGCTGTTGTGCAGACTCATTGTGTGATGTGATCTCTCCTGAGCGGCGGTTGAAAATACCGCTGAGGAGAGATCACATCACTTCCCTCAGTTTGTGTAATACAGGCAGAGGAAGTGACACGCAGGGGGAGCGCGCGGATTGGCTGGGAGCGATCCGGAAGGGACGGACAAAAATGAACAGCCGCTCCCTCATCCCGGATCGCTCGGACAGCCACGGGAACCGCCGCATGTACAGGGGGGGTCCCGATCGGACCCCCGACCCACGTCTAGGCAGGCACGTACAGGTACGTTGATGTGCCTGTTCGTGCCATTCTGCCGACGTATATGTACATGCGGCGGTCCTTAAGCGGTTAAGCTAGTGTATTGTTGGTTCACTTACCTTTTCCTTCAAAATGTTTATTTTTTTTCTTTGTCTGAATTTCTCACTTCCTGTTTCTCCTCAGTAAGCTTGTCCCCATCTGAGCCATTCTGGCTGGGGGTTAGTCAGCCAGAGCAGCTTACTGAGGAGGAACAGAAAGTGAGAAATTCAGACAAAGAAAAAATAAACATTTAGAAGGGAAATCGAAAGGAAAAAGGTAAGTTAACCAACAATGCACTAGCTTAAAGAAACCCATTTAGAAAATAAAGACAAACCTTTACAACCCCTTTAATTGAACAAATTGAAGTTAGAAGTTAGAAGCAAAACAAATGCACTGCTCTTACAAAAGCTCCTTCAGGCATAACTATCAAGCTGAAGCTACAGGTTCAATACAGTCACTGACTGCAAAAAATTATGCAGAATGTGAAGTGAGACAACAAATTTCTTTCATGCTTCATTTAAATAGTTGTAGTGTCTGCTTATCATTGCTCTAAGGCAGGGATCTCCAAACTACGGCCCTCCAGCTGCTGTGAAACTACACTTCCCATGAGGCATTGTAAAACTCTGACATTCGTAGACATGATTAGGCATGATGGGAATTGTAGTTCCTGAACACCTGGAGGGCCGTAGTTTGGAGACTCCTGCTCTAAGGGCTGTATTAAGAGGGCAGTGTATTGGTGGAACTCCCAGAAGGCAGTAGGATCCCAATGGCAATAGTCACCTATGCAGAGCAAGCGTACAGATTTCACAAGATTTCCAAAAAAATTCAAAAAGACCCCCTCCGCAATGGCAGCAAAATAGTACCTTAGACATTCCAAATTTTGCAAGAGCATCATAAGACTGACCAAATTTTGGAAACAGTGTTCTAGCGTTGCCGAACTGGCTGCCTTCAAAGCCAATGAAGGTTAAGAAACAGGACAAGTAGCTTCATTAAGACTTGTCTGGTGGGGATTAACCAGATGTCTGAAAACCAAAGACTTGTTGTGCAAATTAAGAGATCACATGACAGTACCGCATCACTAACATGTAAAATCAGCCACAGCTCACACCCATCACTGTATCCGTTAAAGTGCAAGTTCACCTGTTAGTATATCTGCTGTGCGTTTTTCGTTTTTCATTTTTCAGCTACTGGGCATTACCTTTTCACTTTTCTTTTGCCTTTCCTCCTTCTCCTACCTTTGACAAGTTACAGGTTGCCCCAAGGACACAGAGTTTGCCCAGCTCTTCTAAATGCCTTTGTCTTAGCAGAAGAAAAGTGGTGTCAAAATGCATCTAGATACGTCAAGTCCTTGGTTCATTTTTTTTTCAACCAAAATATGAATTTATTCTGGCCATTGAAATGACTGAACACTCACACGCTTGACATTGCCTCGCATTTAGATGCATTGGCCATTTTTATAACGACAAAACACTCCTCTCCTGAACACGCTAGCTCCGAGTTTTTTTTTTTCCCTGCATGTAACATGGAACACATAGGCCAACAAGGAAGGGTGTTTAGAGGCAGAAAAAGAAAACGCCCTTAAAAATGATATTTTTGATGCCCAGTGTGCATGGAGCCCAACTCTAAATTTGTATGTCTGGGAAAAAGAAATTAATAACTGAAACAAACACATCTCACATCTCTGCAGTACATGCACAGTTCCCCTTGTTTTGTCTCCTTACCTCCTGCAAGTATAAATAAATACACGTTGATCCAGACAGAAATCTGGCAAGCTCCTAACTTCCTGTAGTAGGCCAACATTGCTACCTCTGCTGCACTAAAATTCAATGCAGTGTAAGCCCTGTCCGAGTTGTCTCCTGCTGGACTACCGAACACCTCCCTTTATCTTCTTTTCCATAACACTTTGTTCAGCAAGGAAAATCTTAGTCAGGACTGACAAGTATATCAATGTTAAAATTCAAGCACCACCTATAAGAATCAACAGCTATAAAGACCAAAAGATGTGTGTGTTTTTTTCCCCAAAGATAAAAAGGCCATTGTTGGAAACAAAAGTGAGTTGGGGCTCCCCTATGTAAGCCCCCCCTCATCTCTTCTGCCACTGTGCTTAGTGAATTAAAGGCTGACATTCAAAGAAAAATGTTTGTTTATATATATTTTAATGTCTCGTTGAGCAAAATATTCTATGCTGAAATAATAATCTAGTCTCTTTAACCACTTAAGACCCGGACCTTTAGGCAGCTAAAGGACCCGGCCAGGTTTTGCGATTCGGCACTGCGTCGCTTTAACAGACAATTGTGCGGCCGTGCGACGTGGCTCCCAAACAAAATTGGCGTCTTTTTTTTCCCACAAATAGAGCTTTCTTTTGGTGGTATTTGATCACCTCTGCGGTTTTAAATTTTTTGTGCTATAAAAAAAAAGAGCGACAATTTTGAAAAAATGCAATATTTTTTACTTTTTGCTATAATAAATATCCCCCAAAAATATATAAAAAAAATATTTTTCCCTCAGTTTAGGCCGATACGTATTCTCCTATTTTTGGTAAAAAAAAAAAAATCACAATAAGAGTTTAGCGTTTACAAAATAGGGGATAGTTTTACTGCATTTTTATGTTTTTTTTACTACCAATGGCGATGATCAGCGATTTTTTTCGTGACTGCGACATTATGGCGGACATTTCGGACAATTTTGACACATTTTTGAGACCATTGTCATTTTCACAGCAAAAAATGCATTCAAATTGCATTGTTTATTGTGAAAATGACATTTGCAGTTTGGGAAGTAACCACAAGGGGGCGCTGAAGGGGTTATGTGTGACCTAATGTGTGTTTACAACTGTAGGGGGATGTGGCTGTAGGTGTGACATCGATTGTGCATCCCTATAAAATTGATCACACGATCGATGACGCTGCCACAGTGAAGAACGGGGAAGCCGTGTTTACACATGGCTCTCCTGGTTCTTCAGCTGCGGGGACCGATCACTGGACTCCAGCGGCGATCGGGTCCGCGAGTCCCGCAGCTTCGGACCGGGTCACGGGAGCGCGCCCGTGACCCATCGCTGGGCACTAGCACAGGACGTACCTGTATGTGCGCAGCCGTGCCATTCTGCCAACGTAAATGTGCAGGAGGCGGTCCTTAAGTGGTTAAAGTTAATTTTGTAGGCGATACATGAGTAGCTTTTAAGGCCCCTACTCACCCCGAATGCAGCCCAGTTTTAATTGAACAAAGCTCTGACATTGTATTGTTTGAGCATGTCCATTCCCTACTACTTAGAGAAACGGCTATCACAAATCAACTGGTCCTACTTTTTAAGGGTGAATTTAAAAGTGAGCCTATGTTCTTAAATTTTACATATGCCTTTTAGGATCCATCATCTCATATTCAAGCAGTAAGAGCTAGAGTACATGAAATCTTCAAGAGAATGTGGGACCTATAGGAGGGATGGGAGAACTCAACACCGCCACTACTTGAGGGGTATTAAACATAGGGGAATGTTATTTTTGCACCATGGGGGGGGGGGGGGGGGTGTGTGTGTGTGTGTGTGTATATACACACACACAATGTTTGCGTCTATTTTGCTTCTTGTAATACAAAAAGGTGAACTTGCAATTTAACAGCCTCTCAGTCTAATCACAAAACAACAGCAATACACTCACAAATCCAAGTGGTTTTTGTGATAAAAGAAAATTCACACTCACACTCTCCTGAGCTGAATAAATGACAGGGGCCAAGAATAATAATAATAAAAAAAAGTAATGCAATCATTAAGATTTTGGTATTCTTTCCCCAAGTCCCAGGACACAATAAAGCAAAGGTGATTTCTCCTGCAGTGCCAGCGCCTCCTACGTGCGGTTTAAGGTCTGAAAAATTCTAGAAATTTGCAGCATGACGGGACCGGTTTCAGAGTCATTCATCCACTGCGTGCTGTTTAACGGGTTTTCAAGCATGTCTTCAAATGCTGAAAAATAAAAAAGGATTATAAAAAAAAAAACGTATAAAATTAGCAAAATTTTGGGTCGGCAGTTCACTAAACACAGTAGCATCATGAGATATTTGTGGGCTGAACCAACATTCAAACATCTTCATCAATCTACAAGCAAGATTATAGTCTTGATTCGAAAGAAGTGGGATATGTTTATAATATTGTAGAACTGATGGATTAACAAGACCCACAGGTTTAATTATTACTATACACTGTATTTCTGCCACCATTCAAGTCCCTATAAAATGTTAAAAGGGAAACGATAATATATTTTGGACCACAAATGTATAATTTTCTTGGTTCAATAAAACAATAGGTTTCTTTTAGGAATGCTGGAAGCCGCTCTAGCTGGATATGTGAAGACCAGAGCCCCATCTGCTGGTAGGATAGAAGATGGCATACAGAACATTTACATTTTAGATTAAGGCGCATTTCACACATACGGACCCCGTTGGACGGCTTTTCATCAATCCGTTGACGGATGAAAAAATGGACATCAATGCATTCCAAATGGAAAAACATATGACGACGGATTATCATTCATTTGCATTAGTTTTCATCTGCCTACTTCAAACTCCTTTTTGAAAGGATGAAAGCCCTATTTTTCATCCGTTAACAAAAAAGAATGGACAAAAAAAAAACGGATGTTAGCAGACATCCACTTACATTCGATCCTCCGACAGCTGAATGCAAAAAAAAAAAAAAAAAACATCCTTTGTGAATGTGTATCTGGTACATCATACCCCTACCCATTCACCCCAAAAAGCAGTGAAATGTAAAATAAATAAATAGACAAGTCCTTTTATTAAAAAAAATATATATATAGCTCCGGGCTACTGACATGTACTTTATTAAAAAATTTGCTCCGAGCAGTCTTCTTCCCACCAGTTAGCCACTAAAAACAAAAAAGCTCCACTGTGCCTACTTTATATTTTGCACTGATGTCAGTTTATTTTTCTATGCTTGAGTGTATTGCCTGACGTTTATGACCAGGTTGTCTGGTGTTTTTTGTATGTTTTTCTGTTTGTTGGTTTGTCTTAAACCTAATAAAAATATCTTTAAAAAAAAAAAAAAACCTGCTCTTCTCCTTAGGCGGTCTTCCTCTGCTGTGCTGCCCCCTGCTGTCTGTCATTTCATATATAGCCATCCGATGCCGTCACAAGGGGCGGACACTCTGGGTGACGTCACCGCATGGTTATATTAGAGAGATGTCAGACAGCAGGGGACAATGGAAAAAAACAGCCTCAGGAGAAGAGCGGCTTTTTGTTTTTAGCTGGTAACCAGCAGCGAAGACAGCTAAGAGCTATTTTTTTTTTTAATAAAAGGACTTGTCAAAAACGATTTTTTTTATTTTTTTACATCTCACTGCTTTTTGGGGTGAATGGATACACCCAATACACATTCACATGGGGGGCACTTGTTCGCCCCCTCCCTTTCCTGACCTGCCAGGCTGCATGTTCGGATAAGGGTCTGGTATAGAATTTGAGGGAGACCAAGACATTTTTTTTTTTTGTGGTGGGGTGGTCCCCTTCTGATCCATACTAGACTCGAAAGGGTCTGGTATGGACCTCAGGGAGGGGGGGGGGGGGGTAACCCATGCCAATTTCTTTTCACAATTTGACAGCCAATGACTTATCGGTTAAGGACGTAATGGCCAGCTTCCTGGCCCCCTCTTTGGCAACCAGCTAATATACATTGTTTGAAGTTTAGTCACTTTTTTGGGGGGAAAACTGATGAATACTTCATCTGTTTTGACGTGACTGAACTGATGAAATGTACATTGTGCCCCCTGCAGGCAGAAGTGTGTGTGTGTCCTGTTTACAGCTGTCGCTCGCCCTGTTGCAGTAAAAGTGCTATAGAGCGGTCAGCAAGTGGTTAATCCACAAAGAAGTTGTAAACAGTGTTACCAAATTCAACACCACCTGTCAGTAATGGGAACTTTCTGAACTGGCTGTAGAGATAAAATTCAGGCAAGCTTTTTATGACTTTTCAGCCAATTTGTGTTAGTAAGAAAATCATTAAAAAAAAAAAGAAAGAAAAAATAAATAAAAATTAAGCGCAACTGCCCCATCATGACCTGAATGTTGCAGTAACAGACAGAAAAGAGAGAGATTGAGAAGATCAAGGTAAATGCTTTATCCGTTACGTATTCTAGAAAGTAGTTTTAGGTTTGTTATTGTATATAAATCACAGATTTGTGGTTTGACATTGTATATTCAAAAAAGGTAAAATGTTCCCGTTGTAACTTCAGGAAGGGCAGAGCCTCTAAAACCTGCTTCAGTTTGAGCAGGGAACTCCAATAGGGCAAAGTTATTAGTGATGTTACTATTTAAGCCCTGGCACAGCCGTGCACTTGAGATCACAGCCAAGAATTGTACAGTACTATGATGAGAAATCCTGTGTAACTGAGCTCACAATAAGATTATCAGCAACACTAGATGTGCCAGATGAAGGAAAGACACGGGGGCTACTAGCACAAACCCTAAGGCCTCTTTTCACACTGCTGCGACTGTCGCGTGATTTTGCAGCAAATTTTAGGGAATGCCTGTGTAAACTTGAGGTCTATGGACCTCAACACGCATCAAAGTCTGACCGACGTAGTACAGGGACTACTTTGAAGCCGGTCCCAAGTCGCACAAGTGTGAAAGGGGCCTTACCCATATTTAATGGGAAATTTAAAGAAGTCTAAATAAAGTAAAAATAGTATCTGCTAAAATTTCCATATACAGCCAAATAACAGTTTTCTCTTCTCCCCTCACTGGTAATTTAGATGGTAGCCAATGTGCAGCCTAGTACCAAACACCCTTTCACCCCTGACATCACAGCATACATATAGCATATTGTGGAGCTTCTAAATGTAGCTTCTTCAATTAAGCTTTGGAGGAAAAAAAATAAAACCTGGAAGCCGTGACACTGGGCTTTACATCCACCACAATATTTTTCGCTATTCCAACAGGTGTTAAAGTCACCTGTGCCCCCATTGCAGCCTCTGCTCACCTGTGCAGAGGATCATCACGAGGAAGAGAAAAGCTGTGGGATTACAGAGCGGATAGGTGGCTGTTACAGCAGAGTTTACATTATAAATGCCTCCGCTCTGCTCGTGGTTACACACAGCCCTGCCTCCTGACCTCATGCCTGTAAGATAGAATGCCAGTCCAATGTTGGGACGTGTTCTGTCTGTCTATCTTACAGGCACGGGGGGGTCAGGAGACAGGGCTGTGTGTAACCACGATCGGAGCGGAGGCATTTATAATGTAAACTCTGCTGTAACAGCCACCTATCCGCTCTGTAATCCCGCTGCTTTTCTTTTCCTCCATGCTCTATTCCCCCGTTTTTTTTTTAATGTAAAAAAAGACCATCTTATACGCTGGAAAATATGGTACTTACCATTTAAAAAATAAAAGAAAATATGTTTTTGCCAAATCTACCTTAAATCACATTGCCAACGATATATTGTACTTGTTTGTAGCCTGAATAGTAAAATTTGCACTTAAAAATGCAATTGTGTACCTTTTGGAAATGCCAGTAAAAACTTGGCTGTGCAAGAAAATTTTGGGTGTTGCGTCAGTAAATTTTAATCTGGTAGGTTGGCAACACTGCTGGAAGGTGATTTTGAAAAATCTGATGCAGTTCTGCAAGGAAACCACTCTCCAGTTTTAGTAAATCAACCCACTTGTGTCAATGTATAGGGAATGTAAACATTCTATATGCTCTATTGTTGAATTTTTTATCTGAACAGACGGTTAAAACCCATGATGCCCCCCCTCAGGTCCCTCTCCCCCTTTTTCCCTCTGCTAATTTTATTACATTTTTTTTTTCCCCCTTGTCTTTTCTCTCTCTCCCTTTCTCTTTCGGTCTGATCATACTCTTCCTTCACTATCTTATGCGCACACAAGTGCCAGGTATAGGATCTAAAGGGATAACAAGTGCTTCATTAGCGGCGTGGGCCTGGTTGTTTGTCCAGGCCAGAAGCTGCTTGAATGTAGAATAATTTCAGCCCGCCAAAACGGGACTTTAGTGTATAGTCAGGACATGCACTTGCGACTTGTCTGGTTGCTACTCACCGCACTGTAGTTGGGGTTGGTGTTTTGCCACCCATGTACCTGTATATGTCAATTTTTGAATTTTGTTTTGTACTGTACTTTTGCTGTTCTTTCTTCTGTTTCATTTTCAAAACAATAAAGTTTTTTTTTTTTTTTTTTTTTCGAATATAAAAACACATGATGCCAAATGTAAAGGTCCTTCACACCAATACATAAGACTGACATCATCCAGCTTGACAACAATCCTTCAAACTCTGAGGATTCCATTTACTGGAACAAAACATGCTCACTGCAGTTCCAACACCACACACAATAACATTCAATAATCTAATGGGGCTTTATGTGGTGCCAGCTTCACCAATCCTGGATAGGGCAGGCTGCAGCACAGCTTTACGAGCGATTCCAAAGGACACCTACCTAGCAAGGTCTTAGGGTTGGTTAGGCCTAGTTGTACAACAGGGTTGTCTAGGATGGCTTGGAATAAAGGACTAGCAGTGTCAATTCCCTTGTCCAGCTCCTCTGGGGATGGTTTTCGGTCTCCCAGCAGCCACTCGCACTGCAGAAACAAACATGAATGACTACATTGTTCTAGGAACCGATGAGAGAAAGAAAATGTGATTGTGGAAAGGAATACGAAAAAGGCAATAAAAGTAATGAGAACGTAAAAGTGATGAAAGTGGAGGACAGCAAAACAGAAGGGCAGAAAAAGATCTTAGGATATCAAACTACTACTCACAGCTGCATCCTGCTGATTGTTGTTCACACGGAGTGCGTCAATCACTTCTTTCTCATCAAATCCCATCTCCATCAGAGCAATGACAGCCTAAGAGGATGAGGAGCAATGACACCAAATCAAAGCATATACTGTACAGTACAATGACAAGGGCTACACACATTTCATTCCTTGCCTTTGTGCATTACATTGTAGCCCCCAGCAATATAAACACAATTAGTTCTATGGGACACGAGCCCCATTCTACTGCTGGTGATGGACAGAAATAAAAAATTGGCTTTTTTTTTACACTTTTTGGAGGAACGCACCATACTGCCCTCTTCCACAGATGTGCTTTATTAGCATCAGTACCTTTTGGACTAGTAGCTTGTTATCCCTTAGGGCTCTTTCACACGTGCGGACCGTTTTTTAGATCAGTTTTTTTATCATCAGTAGATCCGTTTTTTTTTTGTTTTTGTTTTTTTTGTTAGAACTTTGATTTTACTACATATTTTGATGAAAAACGGATGTTAGCGGATCAGATGTTAAACGGATTGTCCGCTAACATCCGTTATTCGTCCGTTCCGTTTTTTTGACGGAAGAAAAATAGGGTTTTCTTCCGTTCAAAAAAACAGAGCTTAACGGAGACGGATGTTAACGGACGTTAGCGGATGCTCATCTGCCAACGTACACTATCCCATTGGAAAGCATTGCAGTCCGTAAACGGACGTATTAAAAAACGGACGAACGGTTCGCACGTGTGAAAGGACCCTTACAAAATTTACACATTTTAGCTGACCTACCGATTTGATATGAACAGTGCCATTATTGATACAAAAGCAAGATGTAGATTTTTTGGGGGGACAAGCATGGCTCCCCTTTGGTGGTATTCCCCTTCAAAAATTATTTTATTCTTCTTCTGTTCAGTTACTGCAGAATTTAACCGGTTTATCATAACCCAAAAATTAAATTTCTGGTACAAAGCATAATACATTTACTTGTAATTATATTTTTTACAGTGTGTTTTGTTTAAAAAAAAAAAAAAAAAATCACCTGTAAAAAAATAAATAAAAAGAAAGGGAGAAAAATAAGATGGGAAGGAGGAGTTGATTAGGGACACTAAAAAATAATTAGGCTAGGTTCACACTACAGCGGGTGCTGTGTTTGCACAGGCACAGCAGTACTTTCATTTGATTGTGCTGTTGTACTTGCTTGAAACCATAAACTAAAAAAAGTTCCCTGACCCTTTTTACAAAACACAGCCGCAAGAAACAGCATGCAACTCCACACAGTAATGCAAGGCTTTCTCCCTGGTGTGGAGTGTCGCGCTTGCCCCCTCCCTTGGACTACAGGAGAGTCAAGACGCCCACTAACACACAGCTCCTTTATCTGCAACGTAGAGAGCGTCCTGACTTTCCTGTAGTCCAAGGGAGGGGGCTAGCACGACACTCCACACCAGGAAGAAAGCCTCGCATTACTGTGTGGAGTTACAGACAGAAGAACAGGATGGAGGACTGCACCAAGGTAAAGGAAGCTATTTAAGAAAAAAAAAATTGTTCCTTTACAACCCCTTTAAGAGAATAGTATGCCGGAACAATGGTTTTCATGACCTAGTTCAGAAAATGGTTGCCAGGCTGTCTCTGCCCTAAATATTTGAGTCACCGACTCAGCAGCATAAAACTAGATTAGCTGGAAGTCCTAATAAATATTCTTATTCTGGGCCAATAAATACATTGAAATGTTTTTTGGGTTAAACTCACAAATCGTATCCTCAAAGAGGGTTCTGCAATGGCAGCCAATGTATTTTACGATTACAGGTATCCTGTAAGTGAATATCTCAAAAGGCTTTTATATACTATAGCAGGTTTTTAAATGCTTAAACATTTTCTTACTGAACTAGTTAACCCACCCGAGGATCAGGCCGAAATTCTCTTTTCCTTCGAATCTTTTTAAAGATTTCTGTGAGTTCATCTGTTGGCTCCTCTGCTGTGGCTCCTAAGCTGGTTCTGGGATCAGCAGAGGCCGAATCTCCTGCCGCTTCAGGTATATTCTCATTTGGGAGAGGAGCATCTGCTGCTGGATCATCTGCGTGCTCGATCAACCACTCCATGGCCTGAGTCACCGACATGCTGAAACAATAACAGATAAAAAAAAAAAAAAAAATTAAAATAAATAAAAGAGGGAATGAAATGGAGTCCAAGGAGGTACTAACAGACCGATACAACAATGGAGCAGCAAGAAACTAAGTCTCAAACCGTTGTCAATCTAGACATAAAACCATCATACAATTCCCATGAACCCTCATAACACTTTAAACAGAAACCCTGCAGTACATGCAAGTGTTCAAGCCTACTGACCTCTCCTCCTGAAAATGCCATTCACCTGGCTGTCGGAGTAAACCAATGGTTTTCAAATTTTCGAAATTACTGATTCGTAACAAGTAAGCAGATTAAAGGGTTTGTAAAAGTATTTTCTTGTGCGGCCTCACTCCCGAGCCGCATTGTCAGTGGACAGTGTGGCTCGGCCCCACCACCGCTCACTTGTCACTGGCTTTGATTGACAGCAATAGGAGCAATTGGCGAGGGAGACAAGAGCTGCAGACGTACACAGCACTTCATCTAATGAGAGCTCAAGTAAGTGTATTGCCCTGTACACACAATCGCAAATTCTGACAGCAAAAGTCCGATGTGAGCTTGAACGGAAATTCCGACTGTGTGTATGCTCTATCGGACTTTTGCTGCCAGCAAACGATTGAGAGCTGGTTCTCAAATTTTCAGACGGAAAAAATTCGGAATTGTCTTTAGCAATTCCGACGTGCAAAATTCTGACGCATGCTCGAAAGCATTGAACTTCATTTTCTTGGCTCGTCGTAGTGTTGTACGCCACAGCCTTCTTGACGGTCAAAAGTTCAGAGAACTTGTGTGACCGTGTGTTTGCAAGCCAAGCTTGAGCGGAATTCCGTCGGAAAAACCATCCAAGGTTTTTCCTGTCAGAAAATCCGATCAAATGTACGGGGGAAAGGGGCATTTTTTTTCCTTAAAGGGATACTAAAGTATTGTTCCCCCCCCCCCTTAAAAATAACAAACAGGTTATACTTACCTGCTCTGTGCAGTGGGTTTTGCATAGAGCAGCCCGGATCTTCGACTTCTTGGGTCCCTCTTTGGTGCTTCTGACCCCTACCTCAAGCAAGCCCCCTGTCAAGTGCACCCACAGCAAGCAGCTTGCTATGGGGGCACCGAGCCGAGCCGCAGCACTCTGTGTCCGTTCAGACACAGAACCACAGTTCAGGCTCACCCCCTCTCCCCTGATTGGCAGACTTTGACTAGTCAGGAGGGAGAGTCTCAGACAGCCGAGACACTCGTGCACATCACTGAATAGATATGGGGCTCAGGTAAGTATTAGGGGGTCTGCTGCACACAGAAGGATTTTTTATCTTAATGCATCAAGATTAAAAACCTTCTGCCTTTACAACTGCTTTAATGCAAGAAATGTATTAAAGGATCACTAAAGGATTTTTTTTTTTTAGCTAAATAGCTTCCTTTACCTTAATGCAGTGCTGTTTTCATGTTCTCATTGTTCGTTTTTGCTTTGAAGTTACTGTAATACTTCTCTGATCTCCACACTTCCTGCTTGTCTGGCTCCTTATGAAAAATCTCATGGCAGCTTTTCACTGTGGTCCAAGCTGTGTTTCTAAAACTCCTCAGAACCAGATTCATTTTAAAAACAAAACACTGCCCTGGGATTCAATTTAAAAACAAAACACTGCCCTGGATTTTTTTTTTTTTGTTTTGTCTCCCTCTCTACTTCACATAAACACAAAACCAGTTTAAAAACGAAAGTGAAACTAGAGGCATATTATATGATTGATTTTTAATAATTTTTAAAAGGAATCAGTTAACGTTTATGTCTCTATACCCTGTAAACAGTCATCTCAGCAAAAAAATAAAAATTCCTTTAGTGATCCGTTATGGTTAAATAGTTTAGGCTTTAGAACGACTAAGATCTGACAGATTTTTTCTGACCCAAGACACGGTCTCAAAGCACCAAATTCTGAGACAGCCAGTAAACTGGCTGTCTCAGATAATAAAGCGCACCAAGACCAAAGAGTACGCTATTCAATACAACAAAGATGAAATACCCCAGTATGTGGTAACCCAAAGTGGGTATATACAAAACATACGTTGAGACAGTAAACACCTTAAGATTTGATATAATTACTCGGAGACTGACTGCTTATCTGTTGCCATATCAGAACTCTGACATCTGCAGATTCACTGGAAGGAAAGGGCCCAGTACAGATTGCCACCCCGTTAAAGGTTTCATTAGTTGCTCAGAGTATCTGCCGATATTACATTTTGTACTGGCTTCTGGAATGTAACATGTATGTGCTGCGATAAGAAGCATTATTACAAACTCAGAAGTACCTACTGATTTAACCGGAGGGACTTCACCGCTCGGCTCTCAGGAAACCCCATCTCCGTCAGCTGCCTTAGTGCGATCTCATCCACCCGATCCTCCTCATCTTCATCCAACATGGCTGCAAGGGATGAAAAAAAGAATGGTAAAGTACCATGTCTAGGCACACATACATAATCATTTTACCTGTAAATGAATGCAAATACCCTTCATACAAATTCCTTTTGTGCTATATGGCAGTGTAACATGAAAGCACTTTTCAGAGCAGCAACTGTGCAGCGTGACCCTTTTTATTTATTTTATTACAGGCACTTATATAGCATTGTCAATTTATGCAGCACCTTATAAAAACACTCACTGACCACTTTATTAGGTACACCTGTTTAATTGCTTGGTAACAAAAATTGACAATCAGCCAATCACATGCCAGCAACTTAATGCATCTAAACATGGTAAAGACGACCTGCTAAAATTCAAACCGAGCATCAGAATGGGGATTTAAGTGACTTTGAACATGGCATGGTCAGGGGCGGACTGACAACTCATGGGGCCCCTGGGCAATAGAAGATTATAGGGCCCCCAGGCTTACAGATGGCCACCAAGCCAGGTGGCAGTACAGAGGGGGGGCAGCTAAAATCTCGGGATTTTTACATCAAAAGCATGTAGTTTTTGGACATACAGTGCAGAAAATAAGTATTTGAACACCCTGCTCTTTTGCGAGTTCTCCCACTTGGAAATCATGGAGGGGTCTGAAATTGTCATCGTAGGTGCATGTCCACTGTGAGAGACATAATCAAAAAAAAAATTCCAGAAATCACAATGTATGATTTTTTTAACTATTTATTTGTATGATACAGCTGCAAAGAAGTATTTGAACACCTGAGAAAATCAATGTTAATATTTGGTACAGTAGCCTTTGTTTGCAATTACAGAGGTCAAACGTTTCTTGTAGTTTTTCACCAGGTTTGCACACACTGGAGGAGGGATTTTGGCCCACTCCTCCACACAGATCTTCTCTAGATCAGTCAGGTTTCTGGGCTGTCGCTGAGAAACATGGAGTTTGAGCTCCCTCCAAAGATTCTCTATTGGGTTTAGGTCTGGAGACTGGCTAGGCCACGCCAGAACCTTGATATGCTTCTTACAGAGCCACTCCTTGGTTATCCTGGCTGTGTGCTTCGGGTCATTGTCATGTTGGAAGACCCAGCCTCGACCCATCTTCAAAGCTCTAACTGAGGGAAGGAGGTTGTTGCCCAAAATCTCGCAATACATGGCCCCAGTCATCCTCTCCTTAATACAGTGCAGTCGCCCTGTCCCATGTGCAGAAAAACACCCCCAAAGCATGATGCTACCACCCCCATGCTTCACAGTAGGGATGGTGTTCTTGGGATGGTACTCATCATTCTTCTTCCTCCAAACACGGTTAGTGGAATTATGACCAAAAAGTTCTATTTTGGTCTCATCTGACCACATGACTTTCTCCCATGACTCCTCTGGATCATCCAAATGGTCATTGGCAAACTTAAGACGGGCCTTGACATGTGCTGGTTTAAGCAGGGGAACCTTCCGTGCCATGCATGATTTCAAACCATGACGTCTTAGTGTATTACCAACAGTAACCTTGGAAACGGTGGTCCCAGCTCTTTTCAGGTCATTGACCAGCTCCTCCCGTGTAGTCCTGGGCTGATTTCTCACCTTTCTTAGGATCATTGAGACCCCACAAGGTGAGATTTTGCATGGAGCCCCAGTCCGAGGGAGATTGACAGTCATGTTTAGCTTCTTCCATTTTCTAATGATTGCTCCAACAGTGGACCTTTTTTCACCAAGCTGCTTGGCAATTTCCCCGTAGCCCTTTCCAGCCTTGTGGAGGTGTACAATTTTGTCTCTAGTGTCTTTGGACAGCTCTTTGGTCTTGGCCATGTTAGTAGTTGGATTCTTACTGATTGTATGGGGTGGACAGGTGTCTTTATGCAGCTAATGACCTCAAACAGGTGCATCTAATTTAGGATAATAAATGGAGTGGAGGTGGACATTTTAAAGGCAGACTAACAGGTCTTTGAGGGTCAGAATTCTAGCTGATAGACAGGTGTTCAAATACTTCTTTGCAGCTGTATGATACAAATAAATAGTTAAAAATTCATAAATTGTGATTTCTGGAATTTTTTTTTTTTGATTATGTCTCTCACAGTGGACATACACCTACGATGACAATTTCAGACCCCTCCATAATTTCCAAGTGGGAGAACTTGCAAAATAGCAGGGTGTTCAAATACTTATTTTCTGCACTGTATCAGGGACAGATGTAAAAAAACACAGATTTTTACATACTGTCCCTGGTTTTAATGAGCCTGGCAACCCTGATGGGGCCCCCTAGTGGCATGGGGCCCTCGGGCGGTGCCCGAATGTCTCAATGGTTAGTCCGCCCCTGGGCATGGTTGTTGGTGCCAGACAGGCTGGTCTTGAGTATTTAAAAAACTGCTGATCTAATGGGATTTTCACGCACAACTATCTCTAGGATTTACAGAGAATGGTCTGAAAAAGAAAATATCCAGTGAGCGGCAGTTGTGTGGACGAAAATCTCAAAAGGAGAATGGGCAGGCTGGTTCGAGATGATAGAAAGGCAACAGTAACTCAAATAAGCACTCGTTACAACCAAGGTATGCAGAACACCATCTCTGGTACGCACAACACATCGAACCTTGAAGCAGAAGACCACACCGGGTGCCACGCCTGTCAGCTAAGAACAGAAAACAGAGGCTAAAATTTTCATAATAATAAAAAAACCTCGTTTTTTACTACACTATGGGAGCCTATTTCTTCCTTTTTTCTGGTGGAATGAGGATCTGACTAATCTAAAGGACACATCTTCCCTGGACGGATAGCACCACTGGAGGAAGCTGGGACCCATCTGTGACTACACGCCTAATACCCCTGCAGGGGTGATTAGTTCTGGTGAGTGGGGAACCTGGTGGGGGAGCACTGGACCACAGCGTTACCACGAACTTACACCTTTTTTGATGGAAATCTACATCTAAGATTACTGCACATCTATCAACGTGATATAGGTTTGTATTTTTGCAATTTCATGGACTGTACTTTTTATTTTTATTACTAAGTTTGCAGTTTATCACCAAATGTTTATTATTTAGTATTGTTGCACTCTATTGTATATTTATAATTTGCAGTACCTATCTCACTAGTCAATACACTGACACTTATACCCTTTTGACCTATAGGGTGTGGGACAGCGCCACTACCCTTTTCACACATACCATAAAATTTGCACAGGCTCCCCAAAATTTAACAATCGGAGATTGGAAAAAAGTTGCCTGGTCTGAGTCTTGATTTCAGCTGTGACATTCGGATGTTACGGTCAGAATTTAGGATAATCATCATGAGAGCATGGATCCATCCTGCCTTGTATTAACAGGCCAGGCTGGTGGTGATGTAATAGTGTGGGATATTTTCTTAGCATACTTTGGGCCCCTCAGTACCAATTGAGCATCGTTTAAATTTGTTAAACTGCCTGAGTATTGTTGCCGACCATGTCCATCCCTTTATGACAGGGCCTCGCTCTGATGTGGCCCGTCACTTCCTGCTCTGGGATGGTGGGTTGGAAAGCCAAGATCGTGCATTCCTGACCCGCCATCCCTGAGGGTTAGTGTGAAGAATGGAGGCGCTAGAGGAAGCAAACAATACCAAATGAACTGCGCCTGGCCTGGGACAGCAGCTGCCAGCTATACCCACCAGTAGTAACCACCAGCCAGCCACGCTCCCCGTAGGGAAACCGCAGCAGCAGCCGCCAGCCGCACCCACCCAGGGCAACATTTGCCAGCCATACCCATCTGAGGGACACCTGCCCTGGGGGACAGCAGCAGCCGCCAGCCACATCCATCCTGGGGGGACAGCAGCAGCCGCCAGCCACATGTCTCATTTAGCACAACTACCCAGCTAAACATGCCTATTATTTTGCCAATCTCTCCTAATAATCCTGTTAACAATCACAAAGAAGTTCTGAAGTGTCCAATAGTTGATAAGTCACCTGAAAGCAGACAAGCCAAAGCAATTTTCAAGTGACAGAGCAGTTGTACAGCAGACAAAATATAGAGTATATAGCGAGCAAGACGCTAGTGATGGTCCTCGGTTACTTGAGATACTGGAATGTTACTGTAAATAACACCAGGACAGAATTATCCCGGAGCTTTAATTACCACAAATAGCACAGAGTGCACCAAGGCAAGAGCAGGCAAAGATCTACTAGTCATGACTTCAGAAGCAATAAACATAAAAAAGCAGCAACAAATTCTTCCCTTATAGAAGAACTCCAAGAAAAAGTCGTAACCCAAATGATTTGGCCCACAAATACGTAGTCTTAAGCTGGCCAAACACTGTGCGAGTTCCATTTGGCACTGTAAAGCATGAAAAGGAGCACACTTTTCGTTTTTTTTTTTTAAGCTGCAAGCATTGCAGTTTTGAACCACATCTTCCACCTCACCGATGGTCGCCAATCTGACAGGTGACCCAACAAATGTCTGACGAGCATGCTGAAGAACCAGCAGCCGACCACCTCCAGATCAGTGTCCTCAGCCAATGGTGGAGAGGGATGATCGGATTGTTCTGGTGGGGGGGGGGGGGCATCCCTCTGTCAGAATACAACAGCTCAGTGTGCGAGAACGCTGTACTAATGTCAAATCGTTCGTACAGCATCACCGACTGGAGCTGGCATTGTGGTTTTCGTTCAACCAGGTATTAGGCGCAACAGGATTGGGTGTACACATATGTTTGACAGCTCAGCCACATGTCCCGTTTGGTCATATAAAGCAAGATGCCAGTGGGAGGCGAGTGGCACCGACAGAAGCTGCAGCCCATCTCCGCTGGATTGCACAGAAAAAGACCCTGACAACTCTGTTATTATTTATGAAATATATTAAATATGTAGAATTACAAAATATTTAAATTATGCTAAAAAGTGTTTTAAATGCGTTTAATATTTGCCTGGATTAATGCTTTTAAGCGATCAGCACAGTGGAAAATAGAAGAGTTCCAAAGGAGTAGTGTTTACTATACAAAAAAGGTAATAAGTACAACCAAACAACCAGTGCCCAGTCATTTGACCAATACCCAGCCAATAAGAACAGCAGTTTACTGAGTAACTTGTCGTTTGGATTGCCTTCTTTAACTCACCGTTTGCCTTTTTAAAGAGTTCAACAGCATCAGGGTTCAGAGCCAACAACTTTTGCGCAACTTCAATAAGGGACACCAAAATCTTCCGTAGCTCCGTCTGAAACTGTAGAAGAAGAAGATGGACATATTTTAGGTTTAGCTACTGTAGGGAGTGTTTCTGTCATATTATTATTGCAGTCTGTATCTGTTGGGGGATATTCCTCTTTTTTTATCACTGTTGCCACCAGAGCAGAAAGTGTACAATTACACCCCTTTCACGCTGGGGCCATGCCACGTTAGCTGTAAAGTGCTGCTAGTTTTAACTGCGCTTTACCGACGTTTTAGCTGCGCTTTTTGGACACTATTCGGAGAGCTTTAAACCCCCACTGGCGGCTGAAGAAAGGGTTAAAACTGCCCGTGTTGCTGCGCTTCCAAAGCGCTGTCCATGCATTCCAATAGGCAGGAGTAGTGTGGGAGCACTGTATACACACCACCCCAAAGAAGCCGCTTGAAGGACTTTAACATCCCGCAGGCGCACAGCCCCAGTGTGAAAGCATTCAGGCTTTCACACTAGGGTCGCTTGGGAGGCTTTTTACAGGCGCCATTTTTAGCGCTAAAATTCCTGAAAAATGCCTTTAGTCTGAAAGGGGTTTTACACGGACAGTACTGAAAAAAACCCACAAGAGTTCTAACTGGTAAACACACAAAAAAAAGTTTGCAACTAGGGTTTCACTCTAAGCAAGCACTTACATCTCTCATGTTGTGATGAGCAACTGAACGGTCCGCGTTGCGAACGGGTAGACCAGCAGTGGCCTTGAGGATGGCGTCCTTGTCCGGTGCTTTCTGTTCCTGCTTTCGCTGTTAAGAACAAGAACGACAGAATGTTTTCTTCCGAAACTATGATTGTTATGTCTCTTTATAGATAAGTTTACTCTCTAAAAATACTCCTGAGGAAGTGGACATTACCGCGAAACCTGTTGAGACGATATTGATATACTCCATGTAATAGAATATGAGAATATGCTTTTTGGTATTACTATGTAATTATCCATCGAATTGAGAGTGTTTTTTGCGCCTTTAATTGGCACAAATACTGTGTAGGTTTTATCCAATTGTTGTAATAAAATAAGAATTTTAGACAATTTACGTGTTGTTGTTCATAGAAGAAGTCCACACCGCCTCTAAATATATATTTCCCATGTAATGTTCTTAGGAAACTAAGCGAAGCAAGCAACATTGCTGCACTCTGGTTTAATTAACATGACCGTTTCCCCTGCCAATCCTATATTTCAAAACAGTTCAAGTTAAAGCAGAACTTCACCTTAAAAAGGGGAAGTTCCTCTGAGCCTCAACCTCTATCCCATAGTAAACATGGCGGCTCCATACAGAGCTATGGGTAACAGAGCCGTGGCCTGAGTGAGGACAGTGCAGGATCCCTTGACTGGCTAGTGTCTTTATTAAAAGTCAGCAGCCACAGTATTTATTTGTGGCTGCAGAGTTCATTTTTCTTCCCCCCAAGGTTAAGATCCTCTTTAACCTAGAAATGGCAAAATGACACTGACCCACCTTTTCTTCTGCGGAAACCTCAGCCATCTTGGGTGGCGCAGGTGGTGCCCGCTTTTTAATTAACAGCAGGACATCTGTAAAGAGAGGACAGGAAAATTTGCATTCTATTGGCCTCAACAGATAAAGCAGCTAGAGCTAATAGGTTTTAAAATGTACCACCAAAAGAAAATTTGTGTGAGTAAAATGATAAAAATGTAGTTTAGGTAAAGTGTTACATGACCTCGCAATTGTCATTCAAATTGTGACAGCGCTGAAAGCTGAAACTTTGCCTGAGTAAGAAGGAGGTAAAAGTGCCTGGAATTGAAACATTGCAACATAATAAAATATTTGGCTTTTTTTTGCAAAAAATAAAGTCCCAGTGGTAATTTAATACCACCAAAATAAAGAAAAAAATGATAATTATTTCTCATGGGTACAGTGTTGCTTGATCGCAAAATTGTCACTTAAAGTACAACACGGTGAAAGCTGAAAATTGGCCTGGGCAGGAAGGGGGTAAAAGTGTCCTGTACTTAAGGACCGAGCCTGTTTTTCAGACTCCGTGTTCAGACGTTAAAGTTTTTTTGCTAGAAAATTACTTGGAACTCCCAAACAATATACATTTTTTTTCTAACACCCTAGAGAATAAAATGGCGGTCATTGCAATACTTTGTCACACTGTATTTGCACAGCGCTCTTACAAGCGCACTTTTTTTAATTAAAAAAATAAAAAACAGTAAAGTTAGCCCAATTGCTTTTTTATATTGTGAAAGACAATGTTACGCCGAATAAATTGATACTCAACACGTCATGCTTAAAAATTGCACCCGCTTGTGGAATGGCGTCAACTTTTACCCTTAGAAAAATCTCCATAAGCGACGGTTAAAAGATTCTACGAGTTGCATGTTTTGAGTTACAGAGGAGGTCTAGGGCTAGAATTATTGCTCTCACTCCAATGATCGCGGCATTACCTCACATGTGTGGTTTGAACACAGAATTCATATGCATACGCTACTCGCGCATGCGCTCGCTTCTGCGTCGGGGCGCGGACACTTTAAACTTTTTTTATTTTTTTATTATTTTACTTTTATTTTTACACTGTTTTTAAAGAAGAAAAAATTGGGTCACTTTTATTCCTATTACAAGGAATGTAAACATCCCCTGTAATAGAAAAAAAGCATGACAGGTCCTCTTAAATATGAGATCTGGGGTCAAAAAGACCTCAGATCTCATATTTAGAAAAAAAAAATTGTCATTTAAAAAAAAAAAAAGATTTTGCCCTTACTCGTATCCATACCCAGCCACGCAAAGCACCCAATCGCCTCTGCTGCTACCGACGACTCCATTATCATTAACCTCACCGCCACCTGAAGAGATGGACACCTTGGTTGTGGCAGCAGCTGCCTTAAGTGGTTAAAGTTTTAACTTTTTACATAATTGCTGAATATTTTGTGTGACTTTATTTCATATCAAGATTTGCGGGGGTAAGTGGCTGTATTTACATCAGACAGTGCAATCAGCATCCTTGCTGAATGTCTGTTAGGAAATCAGAAACAGCTTACATCATCTAGAAGCTTTATTGTTTGGGGGGGGGGGGGGGGGAGCAGATCTAAAAAAGGAAAATGGTTTCCCTTTTTTTCCCCCCCATTTTGGATTGAGTAAGGGGGAGGGAATATTATGGCTCTCACTTTTATATTTTATATCTCTGTCCAATAGAGGAGATTTTCCTATACTTCCTGTCCCAGTCAAAACAAGAGGGAATCCCTTTAAATTGATGGGATCCTGGGGTGTCACCAGAACTAGAGCCCTCATTAGAAGCTTTTCCCTCAATCCCTATTCTACAGACAACCCAAAATTTGGGATTTTCCTTTACTTTCAATGACAACTGAAAAACGGGACAGAGAGGGTGAATCTCCCCAACAGGGGCACAAAGAGCAATAGAAACACCACAGGTGTTTTTCCTTTAGTTACACTTTAATAGCAAATTGACAATAATTCCGAACACTTCACAACGCATGGATCACCTCGGTCCTGAAGGTTTTCTTCTGCAACGGTCTTGGTGTCAGACAGGACTCGCTCTGATGCGGCATGGACTAGCTTATGATGTGTTAAGACCTTGGGATCTTCTAGGCTTCCGTGTGCACACTGCCAATGAGAGACAAATATGTATCAGCCGATTATTAACCGAGGACAATGATTAAAAGACAATTCTTACTAGCATAACAATCTGCAATCCACATTTATGTGGCATTGGTTACTTTTTATTTAAAAACTAAATTCACTTTTAGGAAAATGTTACACCCATATCTAGAGTACATGTAACAGTGCCCCCATTCACCTCCCACCACCAGAGCCACCCCTCCATGTGACAGCAGGCCAGGAATCCGCTCCCTGTACCTGCTGTCACATTTGAAAATGGCATGGGGTGCATGGAGCTCTGTCTGCACAGCCTTGTCATTCATTCACAGAAATCAGTGAATGAATGAATTATAAGTCCTGTCTGCCACAACAGCAGACAGACTTGTAGTTTCAATAGACAGCAGGCCTGCTGATCAACACACTCGCAGTCCAATCACACTACCAACAGCTTAGTAACTGAAAGCCCACACAGAGGTACAGGCAACACTATGCAGGAGCCAGACACTGCACCCGCAATCCACTCCATCATGGGTGCAATGCTATGCAGGCTCCTGTAAACAAAAAAAATGCACTTTTTTTTCTCTTGTCAAAATATGAGCATTTATTAAAAAGCTTCACTGGTATGAGGACCTGTGCAACCCTATGTTGATATAAGAGGCAGATTTGGTGGATTGTTGTGATGCCGTTATCCTGGTGATATACTGCCATAATATTATAGGGTGCTGATCCATTGACCTCAGTGTGTGCTTTTTTGGGGTCAGCCCTGGGTGATTTGTAGTAGATGGAAAAGTTACAAAAAACTTTTAGTTTTCATCCAAAATCCTTAATACCAAAAAGAGTGAAGAACAAAACCGTACATATGAGTCCACATATCATAAGAGTCACAGGAGATCCATTAAGGACAAAACAGTCAGATCAAGACATACAAAAATAAAATAAACAGTCAAATCAAACACGTAGCAGCTCTATTTTTTTTTTCATGTCACAGCATAAGGACATAATCCATTTCAGAGCAGATAAAAACCCAACTGGTGGGTACAGAAACATTACCACTATTAATACGGAAACCATTAACACTCAACTGTAGGAGCCCATCCATGACCAACCGTGGATGGGCCAATCTGAGGGTGTCCAACCAACTCTGCCATATGAGATCAAATTTACACAGCGCCTTACGATGGGAATTGGCAAGCTGTTTCCATCAGCGGGAGAGAGTTGGCATAACCTACCTGTTTTCTAGTAGGTGTATTACAGGACATTTAATAACTAGTAAATTGGTTTTCTTATTAGATACAGAAGACGAATGATCATAAAATAAATATTGTTGCTATAATTCAGCACCCAATGCCCCTAGTAAACACACAACAGATCATTAGGAATGGGAGCTTGTGCATGAGTAGAAATTAATTGTAAAACCTTCCCCAAGTTTTGGGCAATGCCAAATCATGTGTATAAAGTCGCCTCTGTACATTACGTTTAGGGCAAATGGACGTATCTCTTCTTCTCCAATCAAACAATCTAGCAGGTGCCTTAAGAGTAGAACCGGAGAATAGCTAAGCCAGTGTTTCCCAACTCCAGTCCTCAAGGCACACCAACAGGTCATGTTTTCAAGATTTCCATTATTTTGCACGGGTGATTCGATCAGAGTAACTTCCTTAGTAATTACCACAGCTGTTTCAATTGAGGGAAATCCTGAAAACATGACCTGTTGGTGTGCCTTGAGGACTGGAGTTGGGAAACACTGAGCTAAGCAATATACCAAATGCCACCCCCCCCCCCCCCCCCCCCCCCATCTCCATTCATAAAATCCCTGTAAATTACTAAGCTTTGGATATCTGGGGTTGTGCCATAGAAGAGTAAATTTGAAAAAGCCAGGAATGGACAACGTGTCCTTTAAGGCACCCCATACATAATTTGTTTTAATACTGTTGGCTTGTTGCACATTATACACAATATATTCATACCCAATATACCGCTGAAGAAGGAATAAAATAGAACCACTAGGGCCAAGATTCCACCAGATGAATGCACTGAATCCCTGGACCTGTAAAGCGCCCTGCAGCTGACTCCGCGTGTTTACACATTTCTAGGAGAGTGCCTTTAGCAAAGTCCACTGTTCAAGAACCCATTACAGCCCAGCAATGCTTCTTACTCTTCGTGGGACCTGGGTACAGCTTTCATGGCATTTGAAGAAACCGAAAGGGATCATTAGAAGAATAATCATGATAAAAAGTCAAAATATTTAGCTTCTCTTTAAGGAGAGAAGACATCCATTCTCTTAGGACACGCACAAAAAATGGGAGCACGATGGGAGTGGAAGGAGTTTTTCTAGGTTGCTCTTACACCTTTGTTTGCCTATGTCCAATCTTCTTAAGGCAGCAGTATAACCCAATCTACCTGAATTACTTCATCCTGTGTCCCTTAAAGCGGAGTTCCTCTGAAAAAAATCAGCAGCTACAAATACTAAGGATAGATTAAAAAGGGACACTAAAGTCAGGGCATTTAAAAAAAAAAAATAACAAACATGTGATACTTACCTCCACTGTGCAGTTCGTTTTGCACAGAGTGGCCCGGAAAGCTGTCTTCTGGGGTCCCTCGGCGGCTGTCTGGGCTCCTCCTCGCAAAAGCTTTCCCTCTTCATGCAAGAGCGCTCGCACAGAGGAAAGCTTTTGCGAGCACGCTCCCGTGATACAGAGGCGGCCATAGCTGCCGACTGTATCACTCGGCTCCGCCCCCCGGCGCGCCGCGTCATCCGCTCTGATTGACAGCAGCGCTAGCCAATGGCTGCGCTGCCATCAATCCGCCCAGCCAATCAACGGCCAGGCTGGGAACCGAAGAGGACGACGTGGACGCGCCCGGGAGTTTCAAACGGTCAGGTAAGTACAACGGGGCCTCGGGGGGGGCCGGTGCTGTAAGATGTTTTTTTACCTTAATGCATAAAGGTAAAAAAACGTGTACCTTTACAACCCCTTTAAGTGAGTAGTTTCATGCAAAGAAAAAAACCTGTGATAAAAATATTATTAAACAATATTTAAAAAAGCTGCTCCTCTGAGAAATGGGAGGAAAGTGAACCTCCTATTTAATGAGTGAATAATGTGGTAGGGGGCACTAGTGGACAGAATACTTAAAATAAAGTCACAGTATGGAAAACTGTGACTTAGGTGGGTGGTGGGTGTAACAAATGGATTCCCAAACAGGTGAAAATAACAAAGCAATAATACAATTAATTGCAACTTGAGTTGAAATTGAGAGTAATCGTGCAAAAATGATAATAATTAGACACACAAAAAAACAATGTGCAAACACAGCCTATGTCTGTACAGCAATAAAAAAGAAAAGTGATATCTGGATGCCAATGGAGCAATAGATAAGTAAACCTGCTGCAGGAAGCCGGATGATTGAAAGATGGGGAATGAACAAATACAATGTGACCAGGCTCGCCGCCGGCGTACGTTTCGTGTAGTTACGTCTTCAGGGGGGCGTGTTGATCTCTGATAACGGAACACTCAGCAGCACACATTGAAACAGAAGTTTTTTTGTTGGAATATTTCCAAAAGATATTTTCATCACTTGGATTTGTGACTGTTTACTTATCTATTGCTCCATTGGCATCCATATATCACTTTTCTTTTTGATTACTGTACAGACATAGGCTGTGTTTGCACATTAATTGTATTATTGCTTTGTCATTTTCACCTGTTTGGGAATCCATTTATGTTACACCCACCACCCACCTAAGTCACAGTTTTCCATACTGTGACCTTATTTCAAGTATTCTGTCCACTAGCGCCCTCTACCACATTATTCACAAATACTAAGGACACTTACCTGTCCAGGGCACCTGCGATGTTCTCATCCGAAGCCATCCAAAGCCAACCCGTCCCTTGGCGCCAGCATCTTTAGTAATGGAATCAAGAAGTGAAGCCCTGCGGCTTCACAGCCTGGTTCCCTATTGCGCATGCGCAAGTCGTGCTGCGCATTCTGAATAGTCCTTGCTGTCTTGTGGGCAACTGCTCCCCCCTGAAAAGGTGCCAAATGTGACACCAGAGGGGGAGAGGAACTGGATCAGCGGAAGTTACTATTTTTGGGTGGAACTCTGCTTTAACATAAAAGTATTATAGATTGCAGGTTTATTTGGGGTTATTTTTATAGTAAAAGTTTTGAAAAGAGCCATTTTGCTTGCCAGGTGTCTTTACACCTCTTCATTAAAATAAGTAAATGTGAGAAAAAAGAACTGAGCTCATGGAAGAGTCCTCGTGGTTATATTAGCACTCACTGCAGTCCTTTTATAATTCCCCTGAGGTCTCATACATTACAGTAGAATATTCTGTAACACAAATACCTTCATTGAGTGCCAAACAATGATGTCAGCCTCTAAGAACTGCTCCTGGGATGCTCTTTGTTTTATCCACCAGTCCTGTGAATGTCAGCACTGAAAAATGACTACCATCACAGTAATGCTACACCTCATACAAATCCAGGCCCTCAATGGAATAGAAACACTGCATCATCATATGACGTTGCCACTCTCGGGCATCTAACATTTTTATTATAGAGTATGGCTGTGTACAAGTGTGTAGAGCTTCTTCCCGTAGGCTGAGAGAGCTTAGGGTTTGAGACTACTGAAAAGCGTGCGACAGACAACTGGGTTCATATACTGCGGATTTAAAGACCTTAAAGTGGGGTTTCGGTCATCGTTTTATTTTTTTCAAGCCAAAATTATTCACATTAAATAGTCCCTAAAATATATTAATAGCTCCCCAATCTTCCAGAAATCATTGCAAACACTTGCCTTATATCCTCCAGCTCATGTTATGGCCGTATCCATCATATGTGTGGGCATGTGCAGCCCAGTTCCTTTTTCTTCCTGGTTTTCAGGGAGAGGTGCATGCTGGGCGATTTTTAGGTCCAGTAATGCCCAGAGATGCCTGGGAAATGAGTGTCATCATTTCCCAGGAGGCAATGGGGTCTTAGGACAGAAAGTTGAACCACCTAGGACCAGGAAGAAGAAGAAAAAAAAAATTTCACCTTAATGCAATCTATGCACACAAGTACTCACCACCATGCGAGTGCTCTCGCATGACTGTGGTGAGTTCTTGCGTGGAGGACAAGGGACAGCCGCCGAGGGACCCCAGAAGACATGGATCGGGGCCATTCTGTGCAAACAAACTGCACAGTGGATGCAATATAACATGTTTGTTATTTTAAAGCAAAACATTTTTTTCCTATAGTAACCCTTTAACGTGTGTGAAACAGTGAATGGATGAGTTTGAACATCTAAGCCGATTTTACAATGTGATTTTGTACATTTTACAGTTTACAATGTACAAAGCAACTGTCCATTCTACCGTAGGTTTTTATCTATGGCAGTGTGTTGGATTATACACTCAGAACCACTGCGAGAGAGAAAAACAACCTTTTTGCTGCAAACCTCAATCTGGACTGGGTGGCAAAACTGCACGAAAAATAAAGGAAATGGATTAAAAAAAAAAAAAAATGCATATTGTGGTCAGCTTGAAAGCCACCTTTAGAAAAATCTTAGAGGCCGAGACACAGCCCAGCTCGGTATCCAGCGAGATGGCTCAGGTGTCTTGAAGCACAACAATATTCTGAAATACAATATTGAAAAGACTTAAGATTTCTGTTACATGAGTGGGTGCACTTTGACCAGCGTGCGATAAATAATTGCATGCTTACAGTGCCCATACAAGCGCACCAGATTTTAAAGCCCAACTTTGGGAAACATATAAATTATTCCCTGCAGTAGAGCTGTTCCCTGTAAGGGGTAATTGCTCATCTAGGTCTAGAGAGAAAATAAGTTTACTTACTAAATCCTTTGTGCTGCTTGACCATTCCCCAGTGTCTTCTCCACCATGCTCCAGATGTTAGCAAATCCAAACTAGGGTCCAAAGCCCTGCACTTGACATAATGATGTCGAGGGACAGTTCACCACCAAAGCATGGGGGAGCACCATATTCTGGGGGAGCAGAGGATCAGATAGGAAAGAAAAAATGAGCAGTTACCAGTACTTTCTAGTGTAGGCCCAGCCCCACTGTAAGGCATAATTTAATGTTTCCCAACTTAAAAGGAGTTGTAAAGGCAGAAGGTTTTTTGATCCTCATGCATTCTATGCATGAAGATCAAAAATACTTGTGTGGCAGCCTCCCCAGCACCCCCTAATTACTTACCAGAGCCCCATATCTCTCCAGCGATGTCTAAGCCATCTGGGACACTCCTCGCGATTGGCTTAGACACAGCACGGCTATCAAAGTCAATTAGGGGAGAGAGGGGGCAGGGTCAGGGCTCTGTGTCCGAATGGACACACAGAGTTGTGACTCGGCTCCAGTGCCCCCATAGGAAGCTGCTGACTGGGGGCACTCGATAGGAGGGGGGGGGGGCCAGGAGCAGCAAAGAGGGACCCGAGAAGAGGAGGATCTGAGATCCTGAGCTCTGAAAAACCAACTGCACAGAGGAGACAAGTATAACTTTTTTTTTTTTTTTTTTAAGGCTTTACAAATCACTTTAAAGAGTTACTAAGGTCAGATTTAGTTTTTTTAATTAAAATAACAAACATGTTATACATACCAGCGATCTTGGCTCCTCCTCTTCTTAGGACAACCATAGCCGACCACTTGCCATGGGGAGAAACAGTCTGCATTCTCCAGACCTTACACAATGGGAATTAGGCCTGCCCCCCCACTTCCTTTTATCTGCATTTGGTTGACAGCCAATGGCTCCTGCTGCATCTCGAAAGATGTGTGAAGAGGAAGGGGAGAATAGATGCAACCATGCACAGCGCTCATCTCCTCTCCCGGGGAAGGGGGGCACGTGAAAATTGAAAACGTGTGTTACCTTAAATGGAGTAGTCAAGCCTGAGCTTTTTAGGCTGGGCTTCTCCTCTGGGCAACTCAATTTGCATGCCTGTGACCCGTTTTCAGCGGAGTCAGTTCTCCGTGGACTTCATCGATGTGGAGTGACAGTCGCTATCACTTTGCTCGGGAAGGAGTGAGAACCAAGCCATCGGTGGTGTTTGGTTCTCAGTGCAGAGACGTCGAGGAACAGATGCAGCATTGGTCTGATGCTGCATCAACCGAGGTTAGTATGAATAGCCCCAAAAAAATAAAACTTTTGGATTGCATTTACTTTTAAATGCAAACAATGTATTGAGGTAAAAAACGTTTTTAGATTTACTAACACTTTAAAAAGGAGATGTATGACCATTTTGGCTGTACTTCTCCTACAGAAGGCAGGAGTTCTGCACTCCTGCGACACATTTTCAGCTGACAGCGGGTTAAACGCCACTGCCAATGGCTCCCACTGTTGCCAAGCCTCCTGTGAAAGGAGAGACGGGAGAAGAGCTGCTGCAGACCGACACAGCGCTGGATCAAGAAAGGGCTCAAGTATTTAAAGGGGTTGTAAACCCTCAGTTTTTCACCTTACTGCATTCATTGAAAAAGCTTTTGTGCTGCAGTACCACCCCCCCCCCCCCCAGAACCCCCCTTTTTCTTACCCAAGCCTGATCGTTCAAGCGATGGGATGAGCGCAGTAGCTCCAGCCGCTGTCTTGGGTCCTCATTGGATAGATTGATAGCAGCAGGAGCCTTTTTAAACTATTTTTCTTAAACTTTTCTTGCGCTAAAAGGTGCCAATAATGGCCGACAAATTCATATTAATTACAATTAATGATATTAAATTAAAATGTCAAACAGAATACTATATTTTTCTTTTTTTAACTGTAATTTTAGGTTTTCCGCCTCAAAATTTCCACTCGTTGCCCCTCTACCTGGCACTTCATTGGCTGCATGGTTGCTCCTTCTCAGTGACGTTTTATAAAAAATCAGGACAGCCCACATCTCTAACAAGACACTTTATATCTTCAGAAACGGTGCCCAGTATAGTTTGCCACTTGGAAAAAAGAGGAAAAGTCTCAAATCTAGGTGCCTGTTGTAACTTACAGTGCCTTGCAAAAGTATTCGGCCCCCTTGAACTTTGCGACCTTTTGCCACATTCCAGGCTTCAAAAACATAAAGATATCAAACTGTATTTTTTTGTGAAGAATCAACAAGTGTGACACAATCATGAAGTGGAACGAAATTTATTGGATATTTCAAACTTTAATAAAAAACTGAAAAATTGGGCATGCAAAATTATTCAGCCCCCTTAAGTTAATACTTTGTAGCGCCACCTTTTGCTGTGATTACAGCTGTAAGTCGCTTGGGGTATGTCTCTATCAGTTTTGCACATCGAGAGACTGAAATTTTTGCACATTCCTCCTTGCAAAACAGCTCGAGCTCAGTGAGGTTGGATGGAGAGCGTTTGTAAACAGCAGTTTTCAGTTCTTTCCACATATTTTCGATTGGATTCAGGTCTGGACTTTGACTTGGCCATTCGAACACCTGGATATGTTTATTTGTGAACCATTCAATTGTAGATTTTGCTTTATGTTTTGGATCATTGTCTTGTTGGAAGACAAATCTCCGTCCCAGTCTCGGGTCTTTTGCAGACTCCATCAGGTTTTCTTCCAGAATGGTCCTGTATTTGGCTCCATCCATCTTCCCATCAATTTTACCCATCTTCCGTGTCCCTGCTGAAGATAAGCAGGCCCAAACCATGATGCTGCCACCACCATGTTTCACAGTGGGGATGGTGTGTGTTCAGGGTGATGAGCTGTGTTGCTTTTACACCAAACATAACGTTTTGCATTGTTGTCAAAAAGTTTGATTTTGGTTTCATCTGACCAGAGCACCTTCTTCCACATGTTTGGTGCGTCTGCCAGATGGCTTGTGGCAAACATTAAACTAGGGTTGTCCCGATACCGATACCAGTATCGGGACCGATACCGAGTATTTGCGGGAGTACTTGTACTAACGCAAATACCCCCGAAACCTAAATAGAATACTCCCCCCCCCGCCCGCCGCATACCGCAAAGCCGCCGCCACGTTAATCCCTGTGCATCACAGCACGCATTACAGGCACCTTTCGTTTGAATTCTTCTAATGCCCGCCGCGCCGTGTATAGACACTCCCCCTTCTCGGGATTGGACGGATCCGTCCAATCCCGAAAAGGGGAGTGTCTATACATGGCGCGGCGGGCATTAGAAGAATTCAAAACTAAAGCTGCCTGTAATGCGTGCTGTGATGCACGGGGATTAACGCAGCAGCAGCATCATCTACTACTAGGTATGGGGGACATGGCTGCAATATGTGGGGGGACGGGACATGGCTGCAATATGTGGGGGGACGGGACATGGCTGCAATATGTGGGGGGACGGGACATGGCTGCAATATGTGGGGGGACACATTTAAAAAAAAAAATCAGTATTCGGTTTCGGCGAGTACATGAAAAAAAAAGTATCGGTACTTGTACTCGGTCCTAAAAAAGTGGTATTGGGACAACCCTACTTTAAGCGACACTTTTTATGGATATCTTTAAGAAATGGCTTTCTTGCCACTCTTCCATAAAGGCCAGATTTGTGCAGTATACGACTGATTGTTGTCCTATAGACAGAGTCTCCCACCTCAGCTGTAGATCTCTGCAGTTCATCCAGAGTGATCATGGGACTCTTGGCTGCATCTCTGATAAGTCTTCTCCTTGTATGAGCTAAAAGTTTAGAGGGACGGCCAGGTCTTCATAGATTTGCAGTGGTCTGATTCTCCTTCCATTTCAATATTATCGCTTGCACAGTGCTCCTTAGGATGTTTAAAGCTTGGGAAATCTTTTTGTATCCAAATCCGGCTTTAAACTTCTCCACAACAGTATCTCGGACCTACGCTAACCAGCAGACATATCTTCTCGCAAATGCGTCAAATGGATTCGACGCATGCGCGGAAGTAATTTACTTCCTGGTGCGTTGACGTGGAGGCGTCAACGTCACCACCACGTCACCGCGCTGTCTGCTGGCGGGGTTTGGGTTTGATCGTGTGTACAGCGATCAAACCAAAACGGCCAGCAGACAGATTTGTTCAAAACGGTCGGTCCAACCGATTTGAACAAATCTATTTGCTCGTGTGAACGGGGCCTCACTGAACTTCTGGGGAGAGTTTGCTGCACTGAAAGTAAAAGGGGCTGAATAATTTTGGACGCCCAATTTTTCAGTTTTTTATTTGTTAAAAAAAGTTTGAAATATCCAATAAATTTCGTTACACTTCATGATTGTGTTCCACTTCTTGATTCTTCACAAAAAAATTACAGTTTTATATCTTTATGTTTGAAGCCTGAAATGTGGCAAAAGGTCGTAAAGTTCAAGGGGGGCCGAATACTTTCGCAAGGGACTGTATTTGAAACTCTATAGCTATCCCATTCTCCCTCCCTGCTGAAAAAGCTAAACTGAAATGATGCTTCATCTATGTAGAAAGTAATGGGTTCACTTTAAAGTCAGCCCTTCCACAGCATATACCCATCTCCGCTTCACTCCCCCACTGCTCTGTCCACCAATGAAGGGAAGAAAGAGTATGTAAGGTCCAAGTCCATCATGGTCAAAGGACTTTCTCCCTGTCACTATGTGATGCACTGAAGCCTGCGCCAAATACCATACACACCGATGTTGGAGGACACCGTACAAGTCACATGATCCCCCCCCCATACCCAGAAGTACACAAGCCTGGTGGTAAATGGAGTGCAGGGGAGCAAAGGGAGGGTAAGTACACACCGAGGTGGAGGCCAGCATTAAGGTCAACCTGTAGCTTGGAGATCTACAGCTCTATATATTAAGGTTCACATGACCTGCAATATACAAAAGGTGATATACGAGCATTCGGGGGACTAATGGGTTATATGTATTGGGGAACAGACAGCCCCAACTTAAAGAGGAGGTTCACCCTAAATATTCTCTCTCCCATGCGATCCAGCATACTGGCGTAAGCGCCAGTATGCTGTTTTTTTTTTTTAAATCCCCCACTTACTGTGAAATCTTTCATCTTTATTTCTGTATAGCGCGTCACAGCTTCCGAAAATACCCGATTTAGGACTCGGGTATTTCCGGCGCAATGCCTGCGCACAGACCTAGGAGCTGACTGCGCAGGCGCCGTATTTCTCCGAGTCCAATGGCTAAAAAGCCGAAATAGGACTCAGAAAAAGAGGATTTTTAATAAACAGCTTACCTGTAAAATCCTTTTCTTGAAGTACATCACGGGACACAGAGCGCATAGCCATTACACTTGGGTTATATGGGTACCTTCAGGTGATGGACAATGGTGTAATCAATTTCACAGGAAGTTTCCTCCCTATATAACCCCCTCCCACTGGGAGTGCTTCAGTTTTGTAGCAAGCAATTCCTCCGAGGTTACACAATGTTCCCCAAAAGAGGGGTGGGAGCTCTGTGTCCCGTGATGTACTTCAAGAAAAGGATTTTACAGGTAAGCTGTTTATTAAAAATCCTCTTTTCTTTATCGTACATCACGGGACACAGAGCGCATAGCCATTACACTTGGGATGTCCTAAAGCAATGCTCTATGAAGGGAGGGAGACCGTAAGGCCAAAAAAAAAAAATTATCAGGAAGTAAAGTAGCTCCACCAACAGAGAAAAAGGGGGCGCGACCCGGACCAGAGGATTCTATACTGCTGCCCGTAGGACCGCCTGCCCAAATGCTGCGTCCGTACCCTTTGCAACGTCCAACTTATAAAATTTAGTAAACGTATGTACGGAAGACCAGGTTGCCGCCTTGCAAACCTGTGCCATAGAGATCTGATGGTGTGCCGCCCAGGAGGCACTCATGGGCCTCGTAGAATGGTCTTTAACTGATAAGGGAGGTGGAACGCGCTTCAGACCATAGGCCTGAAAAATCAGCTGCTTAATCCACCTAGCCAAGGAAGACTTGGCAGCCGGCTGACCCTTCTTGGGGCCATCTGGAAGAACAAAAAGCACATCTGTTTTCCGAATCTTCTCTGTAGCCTTGAGATAGACCCTCATGGCTCGAACCACGTCCAAAGTATGAAGCAGTCTTTCCTCTCTGGACTGGGGAGTAGGAAAGAAGGATGGTAGGACTAGGTCCTGATTCAAGTGAAAACTGGATATGACCTTAGGAAGGAAAGAAGGTTGAGGCCGCAGAACCACTCTGTCCTTATGCAGAATAAGGTATGGCTCCCTGCATGACAAGGCTGCCAGCTCGGAAACCCTTCTGGCCGAAGCCATAGCCACCAAGAAAACCAACTTTCGGGTTAGTAGCACAAGAGGGATTTCTGTCAGAGGTTCAAACGGCTGCCTTTGTAAAGCTGACAAGACCAGATTTAAATTCCAGGGGCAGAGGGGAGCTCTAATAGGGGGATTCACATGCAAGACCCCCTGCAAGAAGGTTTTCATAAGCGAATGGGTGGCCAAGGGTCTTTGAAACCATATCGATAAAGCCGACACCTGCCCCTTTAGAGTACTAAGAGCCAACCCTTTGTCAACGCCAACCTGGAGGAATCGCAAGATCCTGTCAATAAAAAAAACTTTTGAGGGTGCCATTTTTGAGACTCGCACCACTCCACATAGGTTCTCCAGACTCTAATAAATATTTCTAGAGACTGGTTTCCTAGCCTGAATCAACGTAGATATGACCTGAGCCGAGAGGCCTCTGCCCTTAAGAATTAGGGATTCAGCCGCCAAGCCGTCAAATTTAGCTGCTGTGAAGCAGGGTGGCAGATTGGGCCCTGAGACAGCAGATCTGGGCGCAGGGGGAACGGCCACGGCGCCCCGACTGACATCCTCACGATGAGTGCGTACCAAGCCCTCCTGGGCCAGGCTGGGGCCACCAGGATCACAGGCCTGCGCTCCACCCTGATCCTCCATAGAAGGCGGGGAATCATCTGCAGTGGAGGGAACGCATACAGGAGAGAAAACTGGTGCCAGGGGCAAACCAACGCATCGGTCCCCGTAGGCCGAGGGATCCCTGGCTCGGGATATGAATTTGTCCAACTTTTTGTTGGATCTTGTTGCCATAATGTCCACATCTGGAACTCCGAATCTTTGGCAAATCTCTTGGAATACCTGGGGGTGAAGAGACCACTCCCCCGGGAGCAACTGTTGACGACTCAAAAAATCTGCTTGAGAATTGTCTATCCCTGGGATGAACACCGCCGAGATGCAGGGTACATGGGCTTCGGCCCATGAGAAAATCAGGTTTACTTCCCTTTGGGCCGCTAGGCTCCTCGTGCCCCCCTGGTGGTTTATGTATGCCACCGCAGTGGCATTGTCGGACTGTATCCTTACTGGCAGACCCTGAAGGGGGAGAGTCCAGGCGACCAGGGCCAGCCGAGCAGCTCTGATCTCTAGGATATTGATGGGAAGCAGTTTTTCTGCCTCCGACCACTGCCCTTGCTGGGTCTGTCCTTCTAGAACTGCCCCCCAACCTGACAGGCTGGCATCCGTGGTTACTATCTTCCACATGATGGGGCAAAAGGATTTCCCCTTTGACAAATTTTGAGGGACCAGCCACCAGAACAGGCTGCGCCGGACTCCTGGGGAGAGAACTAACAGACGATCTAACGCCTGAATGGACTTGTTCCAAGCAGAGAGAATGGCTGCCTGGAGATATCTGGTTTGGATCTGGGCGTAGGGCACTGCCTCGAAGGCGGCCACCATCTTCCCCAGCAGTCGCATACATAGGCGAATAGTCCGCCTCTTTTTGCCTAAGATCACTTGAACTGCTTGAGTTATTGATCTGACCTTTGCTTGAGGTAAAAATATCCTCTGGCAGTCTGTATCTAGCCGAAGGCCTAGATATTCCAACTGCTTTGTGGGTTTCAATATCGATTTTTCTTGGTTCACAATCCACCCGAATTCCTCTAGATGCCGAACTGTGCGAACTACTGCATGATTGAGGCTGTAAGCTGATCTGTCGATAACCAGAAGATCGTCCAGGTATGCCAGGACCAAAATGCCTTCTGTCCTTAGGACGGCTAGCACCGGGGCTAACACCTTTGTGAATACCCGCGGAGCTGTTGCCAACCCGAAAGGGAGGGCTACGAACTGGTAATGGCGGTGATCTATCATAAAACGAAGAAACTTGTGATGTGCCGGGTAGATCGGCACGTGCAGATACGCATCCTTTATGTCTATAGATGCTAGAAAGTCGTCTTGATGTAGGCTGGCTGCCACCGAACGTATGGACTCCTTACGAAAGGTCTGAATCTTTAGAAAGCGATTTAGGCGTTTGAGGTCTAAGATAGGCCTGACGTCGCCATTGGGCTTTGGTATTATGAAAAGGTTGGAGTAGAATCCCAGACCCCATTCCTGGGTTGGTACTTCTACAATTACTCCTTGGAGCAAGAGACGATCCAATGCTTTTACAAGAGAGGCCCTCTTTAATGGGTCGCTTGGAAGACTTGACCCCTGAAAATGAGGAGGGGGGACTTCCCGAAACTGTAGCTTGTAGCCCGTGGCTACCACGGACAGTACCCAAGAGTCGGGAATTCTGGCCTCCCACACTTCGGGGAAAAACCGAAGCCTTCCCTCCACCCAAAAGAGTGGGGGGCGCCCCTTCATGAATTTGACTTGATGACTGGTTTAACCGGCTTGCGAGACCATGGCCTCTTGCCTGCCGTGGCTTGTCCTTGTGGGCGGCTATTAAATGCTAAACGCCCGGGAGGCCGTCGATACTGATGGGAAGTTGAAGGGGCCGAGCCTGCGAAGGCCTGTCGCTTAAACGCGGGCCCACGCGATCTTTTCTTGACAGGCAAGAAAGAACTTTTACCACTTGATATGGTCTGGATATATTTATCTAGGTCTTCACCGAATAGTCTCCCACCATGAAAGGGAAATCCTGCTAAAAGCCTTTTGCAGGGTGCCTCTGCTGACCAGTTCTTCAGCCACAAAAGGCGCCGCATATGAACCAATAGCAGAGATAAACGGGACGCCTGTTGAATGGAGTCCTTAATAGCATCTACTGCAAAGCAGAGAGCCCTTGGGAGGTCAGCCAATTCACGAGCTTGCTGAGCCGGTATGTCCCTTAATATTTGTTTAGTTTGATCCTTTAAAGCCTGACAAACGCCAATGGCTGCCACCGCTGGCTGAACCACGGCACCTACTAAAAGAAGCCTTCAGTAGGGTCTCCAACTTTTTGTCGACTGGATCTTTAAACATCTGGACATTTTCAACCGGACAGGTCAGGGATTTATTTACGCAGGAAATGGCTGCGTCCACGGTAGGGAGTCCCCATTTCTTTGCAAATTCCTCTTCCATAGGATAGAGAATAGTGAACCTTTTAGGAGGGATACAAATCCTATCAGGTCGAGCCCAATCCTGAAAAATCACGCTCTCCAGAAGGGGGTGAACCGGAAAAGACGCACCACTCAACGGTGCCTTCAAGGAACCTAAAGAGGATACCGCGGGGGCTAATTGTTCTGACACTGGAAGTTTAAAAGCAGTGCGAACCATATCTGTCTGGAACCCTCAATGTCTGAACCGTCGGGAACTCGGGTCCGCTTGATCCCCCTGTGGGTCCAATTCCTCCGAAGAGAGGACCTCTGCATCTGAAAACACCAATCTAGGTGACGGGGATCTAGCCCGCTTGCCACCTGGCAAAGAGCGGGCAATTAAAGCAGTTAACCTTTCCTCTAGCCCACCCAGGGTGGTCGCTAGCATTTCTTCCGTAACGTAAACGGGAATGGGTTGATTGGGGGCCGCCTCTGCCCCTAGCACCCTCAATGGCTCCTGCAACATGCTGTTCGGTGGTCTATCTGGTGAGGGTGGGACCGCTAGAGCCTGGCCCAAATCCTCTGACCCTGATGGAGACCCCTTTAGTTTTTTGGTACCTTTTGCAGCCTTAGCTGGTCCTGATCCCTTGGGAGCCATTGCACAACCTTGAGACACCCCTAAAGCCAACACCCAACTGTTGTAGCTAGAAGTGAACCATAAGAACAGGCTATGTTAAAATTTTTCCAAATTTTCATACGCCCGAGAAGGCGGCAATACCTGAAGTCCTGTGAGTATTGCCACACCAATGCCCGTTAGCTGGAGCCCAAGGTTGCACCGACTCAGATACTGCCAGATCTAAGGCTGAGTCCCTTTAAGAAAAAAACCCTTTTTTTTTTTTTTCCTGGTCAGTATGGAGCCAAGTCCAGACCTGAAGATCCACAAACCCCCACTGGGTGTCACTGTATAGCCAGAAATGGCTCAGCTGCGCGCTCTGTGTCCTCAGCCTCCTCTGCTTTCAGGAGGGAATGACCAGCCAGGAAATGCTTTGCTGCTTTAACCGAGACCTGACGCTGCTGGCCCGCCCCCCCCACGCTGACGCTGTAAAAGGCGGCGCGCACGCGTGCGCGCGCCCCCCCCCCCCCCCACGCTGAAACCAACATGGAGGAAGCAGAAAGCAGAGGAGAAGCCTGGACCAGCACTAGCAACCCAACAGACACCAGGCAAGACACTAATCTTATTGTAGTGCACACATAGAGGAAGCTGTCCCCATAGGCTTCCTAAGAAACAGGAGTTTTGCCAGCATTTCCTCCTTATAGCACGTGGGGCTGCAGTATCATGCCAACAGGCAGATCTGGGGGGAGTAGCAAATACATATCTTTAAAAGCATACATATACCTACATGTTATCTGGGTAAACATTAGTACATCCCATCCTGCCTCAAAAGACATAGTGGAGATAGTGGCTGATGCACAAGCATACCATTAGCCGACCCAGAACCCCCAGGGGGATACCTACTGTCGAACCAAGTCCCGCAGGTTCCCTCTTACCTGCTCCACGCCGCAGGGTATTGCAAAATGCAAGAGGCCCAATCTTCCCCCATCTCCGTGGGTATTGTCTTGGACCTTCAGGGACCGGGTCCTGTGTTAAGGAACCCACACACCTGGACCTATATAGCATCCTGGCATCAGTAGCGTTTAGTTCTTGGAAGAGACTAAGGCACTGGAGCCCAGAATCCAGCCCTCCAAGGAGAGGCATTATAGGCAAAACCCCACTCCAGCAGGGCCCGGGTACCGTACACCTTGGCTTTGAAGCACTTCGGACGAGACGGCTAGCTATCCTGGGTCCCGAGACCTCCGAGGGACAGCTAGACGTGACCAACACCTAAGACACTGGCGAAAAAACTGAAGCACTCCCAGTGGGAGGGGGTTATATAGGGAGGAAACTTCCTGTGAAATTGATTACACCAGTGTCCATCACCTGAAGGTACCCATATAACCCAAGTGTAATGGCTATGCGCTCTGTGTCCCGTGATGTACGATAATAAAAATACGGCGCCTGCGCAGTCAGCTCCTAGGTCTGAGTCCGAGTCCTAAATCAGGTATTTTCGTAAGCTTTGACAAGCTGTATAGGCGCCAGCCACCGCGGGGGAAATAAATAAAGATGAAAGATTTCACAGTAAGTGGGGGATTTAAAAAAAAAAAAAAAAAAAACAGCATGCTGACGCCAGTATGCTGGATCACATGGGAGAGGGTATATTTTAGGGTGAACTCCCGCTTTAACCGTTTGCCGATGCTTTTCGCATAGACTTCGGGAACGGCGAGAAATTAAATATAAATAATGATAATATAATGGGTCACAGTATCCCGGGAAGGCAATGTGGTTCTAAATCTGTTACAAAAACATTACATAGTTTTAATGGACGAAAACTTGGCTGGAGAGAAGTTTTGTAGCCATTTGTTTACTTTGTATACACAAGATGAATAATAAATGATTGTTGTTTTTCTTTATTTACAAATTAAAGCCAACTTTGCTGTCTATTCTTCTAATCTGCCTTATCCCCCTGTACACATGATCTGAAAATCTGACAGATCGACTTTTTTCGCTTACTAGTCGCAAGTAGAAATTGAATAGGTTACTAAAGTCACGTAAATTCTCGTACGACAGAAAAAAAAAAAACGGAAGTGATGTCATGTGTTGTAGTGTATTTATATTGTATTTTCGGACGGCAACTGTACTTGACTAAACGAAAATCGTACGATTAGGTATCGCATGAGAAAAGTTTTCGTGCTTTTCCGATAAAATAATAAAAAAATAAAAAAAATCGGATGAACTGTCATTATCGGCTCACAAAAGCTCTGTACCAATGATTTTACTGCCTGGAAACTCCCTTCCATGTTAGCCAATGTGTCCATGCACATTATAGATTTTTCAGGTTTACAGGCATATGTTTTTTTCAGGCAGAAAAAACCCCCACCAAACTCGCATTTTTGAGAGAAGCTTTTAAGCAGAAAAGACACCCAAAATGCCCCAAAATTTGCGAAAATGCACAAAAGAGCATAAAAAGCTCAAAGAAGCTGAACAGAAAAAACAAATAAAAACAAATGCTTATGCTCCAAAAAGCTTAAAGGAGCTCAAAGCAGCTCAAAAAAAAACATGCATTAGAGTCCAAAAAAGATCATGCCCACTGCACCTCAAAGGATCTCAAGAAGCGGATCCTACAGGCTTTTGAGCTCTTATTTTTTCTGCCTGGAAATTCCCCACCATGTTAGCCAATGTGTCCATGCAGACTACGGCTTTTCAGGAGCTTACAGTCATATGCTCTTACATGCAAAAAAAAAAAAAACACAACAAACTCATGTTTTTGAGAGGAGCTTTTGAACAAAAAAGATGCTCAAGTGCCCAAAAACATGTGAAAAAGCTCAAAAATGCAAAAAAAATAAAAACAAAAAAAAGAAGATAAAATGAGCTGATGGGATGGTTTGTAAAAAAAAAAACGCTTATGCACAAAAAAAGCTCAAAGAAGCTCAAGAAAAACATGCAAAAGAGCACAAAAAAGCACAAGCTTTTTTTAAGCCAAGGCAGAAAAATAAAAGCAGCTTTTTTTCCCCGAGCTGCTGTGTGCATGAACCAGAGCAGACCTTCCAAGCCAATCTATGGAAAGCAATACAGGTTTGCGATTCTGTCGTTGGCTAACGTTCCACATGCGTTTGCTCCAGTGGTCCAAATGGATTCCCGTGATATATCCCAGAGGTACGAAAATAAAAGCAGTTCTTCATTCTTCGATATTAAAGTAGAGCTATAGGCAAAACGTTATTTTCCCCCATTTTGGATAAAGTAAGGGAGAGATATAACCCGTCAGATTTTTTTTTTTCCCCCCACTGTCCTATTGCAGAGATTTCCCTTCACCTTCTATCCCATAATAACCCAACAGGAAGTGAGGAAATGCCTGCAAATTAAGGAAATCTATTGGGGGCCCTTGGCCATCAGATCTAGTGTCCCCATTGGAAGATTTACCATTACTTTTATGGGGACAACTCAAAATTTGGGATTTACTTTTACTTTCAATGATAATGGTAAACAGGACAAAGAGTGAATCTCCCTAATGGCTCATGTACACAGACTAGGCTGACCATCGCCTAAGGAACTTGTAAAAGTTTTGCCTTTAGATGTACTGTAACAGAAGTCCATATCTTTTACCCAGATAAAACCTCCAATGACCCCCCCTAAAGGAAACAACCTTTCCGGTAATGTCAGCGGGTCACATCAACCTCTTACACAACAAAGGAGGACATCTTGCAGAGGACCAGATTCTATAAACAAGCAACACATCCTTCTACTCTAGCTACAATAATCCCCAATTCTACCAATCTCCATCTACAATCCTACTAGTCTCTATATACGATAATCTACAATCCTACTAGTCTCTATGTACAATAATCTACAATCCTACTAGTCTCTATGTACAATAATCTACAATCCTACTAGTCTCTATATACGATAATCTACAATCCTACTAGTCTCTATGTACAATAATCTACAATCCTACTAGTCTCTATGTACAATAATCTACAATCCTACTAGTCTCTATATACGATAATCTACAATCCTACTAGTCTCTATATACGATAATCTACAATCCTACTAGTCTCTATATACGATAATCTACAATCCTACTAGTCTCTATATACGATAATCTACAATCCTACTAGTCTCTATATACGATAATCTACAATCCTACTAGTCTCTATATACGATAATCTACAATCCTACTAGTCTCTATGTAGGATAATCTACAATCCTACTAGTCTCTATGTAGGATAATCTACAATCCTACTAGTCTCTATGTAGGATAATCTACAATCCTACTAGTCTCTATATACGATAATCTACAATCCTACTAATCTCTATATACGATAATCTACAATCCTACTAGTCTCTATATACGATAATCTACAAATCCTACTAGTCTCTATATACGATAATCTACAAATCCTACTAGTCTCTATATACGATAATCTACAATCCTACTAATCTGTTAGAGCTGCACAATTCTGGATAAAATGAGAATCACAATTTTTTTGCTTAGAATAAAGATCACGATTCTCGGCGTAACATCTTTCACATTATATAAAAAATTTGGTAACTATATGGGGTATTTTTTTATTTATATCAATAAATTGTATTTTGATCCAAAAATTGCTTTTCAAAGACCACTGCGTAAATACAGCGTAAATACAGTGTGACATAAATATTGCAACAATCGCCATTTTATTCTTAAACAGCGGTAAAGCGACACCAAAATGAGTGGCGCTTTACCGCTAACAGCCTGTGCTTTCAGTGTGAAAGCCTTAAAGCTGTAGTAAGCCACAACATGCAAGACATTGGCATAATGTGCATCGCATACTTTTTCAGGTCTTCATATATATCTGGCCGGGAATCCTGCTGGCTACAGTGGAGTTTTATTCCTTTACAATGCACTTCCTTGGCCTCTTCCATGTACAGTGCTCCCCATTGCTTGGTGTAGTCCTCACCTTTATATACCTGTATTGCCCTGTCCCTAATGTCACATACACCTCTCAGTCCCCCCCCCCCCCCATGTCACATACATGTCTCAGTCCCCCCTCCCCCCATACATGTCTCAGTCCCCCCCCCCCATGTCACATACATGTCTCAGTCCCCCCTCCCCCCATACATGTCTCAGTCCCCCCCCCATGTCACATACATGTCTCAGTCCCCCTCCCCCATAAGTCACATACATGTCTCGGTCCCCCCCCCTCCCCCATGTCACATGTCACATACATGTCTCGGTCCCCCCCTCCCCCATAAGTCACATACATGTCTCGGTCCCCCCCCTCCCCCATAAGTCACATACATGTCTCGGTCCCCCCCCCTCCCCCATAAGTCACATACATGTCTCGGTCCCCCCCCTCCCCCATGTCACACACATGTCTCGGTCCGCCCCCCCCCCCCCATGTCACACACACATGTCTCGGTCCCCCCCTCCCCCATGTCACACACACATGTCTCGGTCCCCCCCTCCCCCATGTCACACACACATGTCTCGGTCCCCCCCCTCCCCCATGTCACACACACATGTCTCGGTCCCCCCCTCCCCCATGTCACACACACATGTCTCGGTCCCCCCCTCCCCCATGTCACACACATGTCTCGGTCCCCCCCTCCCCCATGTCACACACATGTCTCGGTCCCCCCCTCCCCCATGTCACACACATGTCTCGGTCCCCCCCTCCCCCATGTCACACACATGTCTCGGTCCCCCCCTCCCCCCCATGTCACACACATGTCTCGGTCCCCCCCCCTCCCCCATGTCACACACATGTCTCGGTCCCCCCCCTCCCCCATGTCACACACATGTCTCGGTCCCCCCCCTCCCCCATGTCACACACATGTCTCGGTCCCCCCCCTCCCCCATGTCACACACATGTCTCGGTCCCCCCCCTCCCCCATGTCACACACATGTCTCGGTCCCCCCCCTCCCCCATGTCACACACATGTCTCGGTCCCCCCCCCTCCCCCATGTCACACACATGTCTCGGTCCCCCCCCCTCCCCCATGTCACACACATGTCTCGGTTCCCCCCTCCCCCATGTCACACACATGTCTCGGTCCCCCCTCCCCCATGTCACACACATGTCTCGGTCCCCCCCTCCCCCATGTCACACACATGTCTCAGTCCCCCCCTCCCCCATGTCACACACATGTCTCAGTCCCCCCCCTCCCCCATGTCACACACATGTCTCAGTCCCCCCCTCACCCATGTCACACACATGTCTCGGTCCCCCCCCCCCCCCTCCCCCATGTCACACACATGTCTCGGTCCCTCCCTCCCCCATGTCACATACATGTCTCGGGTCCCCCCCTCCCCCATGTCACATACATGTCTCGGGTCCCCCCCCTCCCCCATGTCACATACATGTCTCGGGTCCCCCCCTCCCCCATGTCACATACATGTCTCGGGTCCCCCCCTCCCCCATGTCACATACATGTCTCGGGTCCCCCCCTCCCCCATGTCACATACATGTCTCGGGTCCCCCCCTCCCCCATGTCACATACATGTCTCGGGTCCCCCCCCTCCCCCATGTCACATACATGTCTCAGTCCCCCCCCTCCCCCATGTCACATACATGTCTCAGTCCCCCCCTCCCCCATGTCACATACATGTCTCAGTCCTCCCCTCCCCCATGCCACATACATGTCTCAGTCCTCCCCCATGTCACATACATGTCTCAGTCCCCCCATGTTACATACATGTCTCAGTTCCCCCCCCCCCCCAATACATGTCTCAGTTCCCCCTCCCTCCATGTCACATACATGTCTCAGTCCCCCCCTCCCCCAAGTCACGTCTCAGTCCCCTCCCCCATGTTACATACACGTCTCAGTCCCCCCCCCCACGTTACATACATGTCTCAGCCCAACCCCCCATACATGTCTCAGTCCCCCCATGTTACATACATGTCTCAGGCATTGCTCCTTCAGCCTCTCCAGGGTCAGTTCCTCGGTCACCTCCTCCAGCCACTCGGCCCCCTCCATGGTGCAGACATGGAGTCTGATCACCCGGCCGGGGAAGATCTTCTCCTCCTGCACGAACATGGAGCGGCCCAAGGACAGGGGAACAGCAGCCTGTCACAGGATTCCCCCTCTCCTCTGTCACCGGAACCCCGCCCGGGGCATGCCGGGAAATACAGCAGCCTAGGAGCCACCAGCAGGCGGCGAGAAAGAAGAGCCATAAGCATGCGATATACGCAGCCGCCGGCAGGTGGCGGACAAGAGCAGCACAACTCCCTTGTTATATAGCGTAGCCCTGCAGCAGGTATTAAACGAGAGCAGCCAGTAGATGGCGAGGGAGAGCATTATAATGTAATGGATAATATGCTGTAGACCAGTAAAGACAATCTCAGATGAAGCTGTCAGCCGAATGGAGAGGGTTAAGCTGGTACAGTATTTCATCACAAAAAAAAGCAACAAAACATTTATAGAAGTATTTAGCTACATGAAAATGTAAAGAAGTGTCATTCACTGACTGGGGGCTTAATAATTTCCCCCTAACTAGGCGTGCCTGCAACCCCCCCCCCCCCCCCCCCAAATATCTTCATGTATGTACACAGGGCATGAATAATACTTCCCCACCTTCTCCCCCCATCACTCACATTCTCCAGCAAGTCAAAACCTGCTATTGCAACAACTGCTGGTCAAACATGGATATCCAAACACATTGTTTATAAACATTGTTCAGACTAAGGCCATCTTCACACGACTTCCGATCCAACTTTACCCTGCAACTTTGGATATGACTTCCATGCGACTTTAATGAACAGGATCCAATTTTGAAATGAGTGTGACTTGTACTTTGACCAATTGCAACAATTTCCTTGGCTCTGGAATGGATGAAACCTCATGCCTAATTTATAAAAACAAAAACAAAAAAACATGTAGAGTTCCCCCCCAAATCCATACCAGACACAGATTTACCATGCCAAAATGTAAAAAAAGTAAAAATAGCATGCCCCCCCCCCCCCCATTCCAAATCCATACTAGATCCTTCTCTGAGCATGCAGCCTAGGAAGTCAGGAAAAGGGGGGTGCCCCTTCTGAACCATATCAGGTCCCATGTTTTGTGAGCGGGGGGCTTATCGAAATCTAGAGGCCCTTTAACAAGGGGGCCCCCAGATCTTAGAAAGTATCCCGTTCTCTTTGTATTGCTTACTTTATGTGAAATCCCTGATGTTCCTGCTAGTCCCCCCAGCTTCCCTATTAAAAACTGACCATGCTAAGCAGGAGAACACAGCGTGGCCACTTCTCTAGCTATGCTGGGACGCTCAGTGTACTCTCCTCCAAGGAACAGACTTTTTCTGACACGCCCCACTGCACAGCCATTCACTGGGAAGCTCAGTGTGCTGCTGCTTCTCCTCCCCCAACTCTTTTGAAGCTGAGAACAGAGGGAATGTGATCACAGAAGCTGAGAACAGAGGGAAAAATGTTTCCTATGATGTTTTTTTTCTTCTTTTAATATCTATACAAAAATGTTTTGCCTTTCATTTCTACTACTAAGGGAGAGGAGAAAGAAGATATACTTACAGTGGGTACGGAAAGTATTCAGACCCCCTTAAATGTTTCACTCTTTGTTATATTGTAGCCATTTGGTACAATCATTTAAGTTCATTTTTTTTCCTCATTAATGTACACACCGCACCCATATTGACAGAAAAACACAGAATTGTTGACAATTTTTCAGATTTATTAAAAAAGAAAAACTGAGATATCACACGGTCCTACGAATTCAGACCCTTTGCTCAGTATTTAGAAGAAGCCCCTTTTCATCTAAGTCTTTTTGAGTCTTTTTGGGAAAGATGCAACAAGTTTCTGGATTTGTGGATCCTCTGCTATTCCTCCTTGCAGATCCTCTCCAGTTCTGTCAGGTTGGATGCAGGGGCGGACTGACAACTCATGGGGCCCCCGGGCAATAGAAAATTATGGGGCCCCTGGGCTTACTGATGGCCGCCACACCAGGAGGCAGTGCAGGGGCGAGGCAGCTAAAATCTCAGCATTTTCACATTCAAAGCATGTCGGTTTCGGACATATAAGGGACAGATGTAAAAAAACACAGATTTTTACATACTGTCCCTGGTTTTACTGAGCCTAGCAACCCTGATGGGGCCCCCTAGTGGCATGGGGCCCTCGGGCAGTGCCCGAGTGACTCAATGGTCAGTCCGCCCCTGGTTGGATGGTAAACATTGGTGGACTGCTTAGGTCTCTCCAGAAATGCTCAATTGGGTTTAAAGGGTCACTAAAGGAAAAATAGTTTTTTGCTGAAATGACTGTTTACAGGGTATAGAGACATAAAAGTTAACTGATTCCTTTTAAAAATGATTAAAACTATATAAAAATCAGTCATATAATGTGCCTGCAGTTTAGTTTCACTTTCAGCCCTGGTTCACACTGGGCTGCGGGAGTGAAGCCGTGCGAGTTCAGCTGAACTCGCACGATTTCACTCCCGCTGGCAGTCCCAATTTTAGCTGCGAATTAAGAGACATCTGTGCAGGTTTCTGCACAGATGTCAATGTAAATCGCGTCCTGAAATCGCAAAAAGTAGTACAGAAACGACTTTTTGAAATTGGTGCAGCGCCGCATGTGCGGCGTCGCACCGATTAGGACGGTGTCATTGCCGGCAAATGCCGCCGATTTGAGATGCGATTTCACATGTGAAATCGCATCTCAAATCGAACTAAATCGTACCCAGTGTGAACCTGGGCTAAAACTGGTTTCATGTTTCTATGATGTAAAGAGACACACAGAACAAAAACAAACAAATACAGGGCAGTGTTTTGCTTTTAAAATGAATCTGATTGGTTCTGAGGAGTTTTAGACACACAGTGATGACAGCTTGGACCACAGTGAAAAGCTGCCATGAGATTTTTCATAAGGAGCCAGACAAGCATGAAGTGTGGAGATCAGAGCAGAATTACAGCAACTTCAAAGCAAAAACGAACAATGCGAACATGAAACCAGGACTGCAGTAAGGTAAAGGAAGCTATTTAGCTAAAAAAATAAATCCTTTAGTGATCCTTTAAGTCGGGGCTCTGGCTGGGCCATTCAAGAACAGTCACGGAGTTGTTGTGAAGTCACTTCTTCATTATTTTAGCTGTGTGCTTAGGGTCATGTTGAAAGGTAAACCTTCAGCCCAGTCTGCGGTCCTGAGTACTCTGGAGAAAGTTTGCATCCAGGATATCCCTGTACTTGGCCACATTCATCTTTCCCTCGATTCAGTACCCCATGTATCTTATCCTGTACCCCCTGTCCCTCATTCAGTACCCCCTGTATGTTATCCTTTACCCCCTGTCCCTCATTCAGTACCCCCTATATCTTATCCTGTACTCCCTGTCCCTCATTCAGTACCCCCTGTATCTTATCCTGTAACCCCTGTCCCTCATTCAGTACCCCCTGTATGTTATCCTTTACCCCATGTCCCTCATTCAGTACCCCCTGTATCTTATCCTGTAACCCCTGTCCCTCATTCAGTACCCCCTGTATCTTATCCTGTACTCCCTGTCCCTCATTCAGTACCCCCTGTATCTTATCCTGTACTCCCTGTCCTTCATTCAGTACCTCCTGTATCTTATCCTGTCCCTCATTCAGTGCCCCCTGCATCTTATCCTATACTCCCTGTCCCTCATTCAGTACCCCCTGTATCTTATCTTGTACTCCCTGTCCCTCATTCAGTACCCCCTGTATCTTATCCTGTACTCCCTGTCCCTCATTCAGTACCCCCTGTATCTTATCCTGTACCCCCTCATTCAGTACCCCATGTATCTAATCCTGTACCCCCTGTCCCTCATTCAGTGCCCCCTGCATCTTATCCTGTACTCCCTGTCCCTCATTCAGTACCCCCTGTATCTTATCCTTTACCCCCTGTATCTTATCCTTTACCCCCTGTCCCTCATTCAGTACCCCCTGTATCTTATCCTGTACCCCCTGTCCCTCATTCAGTGCCCCTGCATCTTATCCTGTACCCCCTGTATCTTATCCTGTACCCCCTGTCCCTCATTCAGTACCCCCTGTATCTTATCCTGTACCCCCTGTCCCTCATTCAGTACCCCCTGTATCTTATCCCGTACTCCCTGTCCCTCATTCAGTACCCCCTGTATCTTATCTTGTACTCCCTGTCCCTCATTCAGTACCCCCTGTATCTTATCCTGTACCCCCTGTCCCTCATTCAGTACCCCCTGTATCTTATCCTGTACCCCCTGTCCCTCATTCAGTACCCCCTGTATCTTATCCTTTACCCCCTGTATCTTATCCTTTACCCCCTGTCCCTCATTCAGTACCCCCTGTATCTTATCCTGTACCCCCTGTCCCTCATTCAGTGCCCCTGCATCTTATCCTGTACCCCCTGTATCTTATCCTGTACCCCCTGTCCCTCATTCAGTACCCCCTGTATCTTATCCTGTACCCCCTGTCCCTCATTCAGTACCCCCTGTATCTTATCCCGTACTCCCTGTCCCTCATTCAGTACCCCCTGTATCTTATCTTGTACTCCCTGTCCCTCATTCAGTACCCCCTGTATCTTATCCTGTACCCCCTGTCCCTCATTCAGTACCCCCTGTATCTTATCCTGTACCCCCTGTCCCTCATTCAGTGCCCCTGCATCTTATCCTGTACCCCCTGTATCTTATCCTGTACCCCCTGTCCCTCATTCAGTACCCCCTGTATCTTATCCTGTACCCCCTGTCCCTCATTCAGTACCCCCTGTATCTTATCCCGTACTCCCTGTCCCTCATTCAGTACCCCCTGTATCTTATCTTGTACCCCCTGTCCCTCATTCAGTACCCCCTGTATCTTATCCTGTACCCCCTGTCCCTCGATCAGTGCCCCTGCATCTTATCATGTACCCCCTGTATGTTATCCTGTACCCCCTGTCCCTCATTCAGTACCCCCTGTATGTTATCCTGTACCCCCTGTCCCTCATTCAGTACCCCCTGTATCTTATCCTGTACTGCCCTGTCCCTCATTCAGTACCCCCTGTATCTTATCCTGTACCCCCTGTCCCTCATTCAGTGCCCCTGCATCTTATCCTGTACCCCCTGTATCTTATCCTGTACCCCCTGTCCCTCATTCAGTACCCCCTGTATCTTATCCTGTACTCCCTGTCCTTCATTCAGTACCCCCTGTATCTTATACTGTACCCCCTGTCCCTCATTCAGTACCCCCTGTCCCTCATTCGGTACCCCCTGTATCTTATCCTTTACCCCCTGTCCCTCATTCAGTGCCCCCTGTATCTTATCCTGTACCCCCTGTCCCTCATTCAGTGCCCCCTGTATCTTATCCTGTACCCCCTGTCCCTCATTCAGTACCCCCTGTATCTTATCCTGTACCCCCTGTCCCTCATTCAGTGCCCCCTGCATCTTATCCTGTACCCCCTGTATCTTATCCTGTACCCCCTGTCCCTCATTCAGTACCCCCTGTATCTCATCCTGTACCTCATGTATACACTCCTATGTGTCCTATACAAGGTACACAGAATATATAACACTTTATATCTTATACGAAGTAATTACTCCTCCCTCTCAGTAGAAACCCCTCCCCTCATTGTACGCCCCTTCTTTCCTACCATATTCTCATTTTATCTCACGAGTACAGTACCTCCAATTCCCGGCCCCGCCCATTATCCATCCCACTCAGTCCCTGCTCCTCCCAGATCCCGCCCTCGTCGGGTCTGATACGTGGCAGGCGGTGGAGCGGGCCTCTGTGCTGAGGGGGCGGGGCTGTGCCGCCACTCATCTCTCATCATGGGACAGAACGACATGATGGGTGCCGCCGAGGACTTCGCCGACCAGGTGAGACAGAGGGGACAGGGACCCCTGGGGTTCTTCCTACACACTCCACGTGTCACCGGCTACCCCCCACCCCAGCCTCATCCCCGGGGACATTGTTAGCCAGCCGGGGGGGGGGTCCATCTCCTACCACTGGGGCCCCCCGACCCCATTGTAGCAACACACCGCATGTCTTGTATATGTACTATATCTGTACACTGGGGGGCCCCACTACATTCTCTGGGCCCTCACATGTCATCTGTACACTGGGGGGCCCCACTACATTCTCTGGGCCCTCACATGTCATCTGTACACTGGGGGGCCCCACTACATTCTCTGGGCCCTCACATGTCATCTGTACACTGGGGGGCCCCACTACATTCTCTGGGCCCTCACATGTCATCTGTACACTGGGGGGCCCCACTACATTCTCTGGGCCCTCACATGTCATCTGTACACTGGGGGCCCCACTACATTCTCTGGGCCCTCACATGTCATCTGTACACTGGGGGGCCCCACTACATTCTCTGGGCCCTCACATGTTATCTGTACACTGGGGGGCCCCACTACATTCTCTGGGCCCTCACATGTCATCTGTACACTGGGGGCCCCACTACATTCTCTGGGCCCTCACATGTCATCTGTACACTGGGGGGCCCCACTACATTCTCTGGGCCCTCACATGTCATCTGTACACTGGGGGCCCCACTACATTCTCTGGGCCCTCACATGTCATCTGTACACTGGGGGGCCCCACTACATTCTCTGGGCCCTCACATGTCGTCTGTACACTGGGGGCCCCACTACATTCTCTGGGCCCTCACATGTCATCTGTACACTGGGGGCCCCACTACATTCTCTGGGCCCTCACATGTCATCTGTACACTGGGGGGCCCCACTACATTCTCTGGGCCCTCACATGTCATCTGTACACTGGGGGGCCCCACTACATTCTCTGGGCCCTCACATGTCATCTGTACACTGGGGGCCCCACTACATTCTCTGGGCCCTCACATGTCATCTGTACACTGGGGGCCCCACTACATTCTCTGGGCCCTCACATGTCATCTGTACACTGGGGGCCCCACTACATTCTCTGGGCCCTCACATGTCATCTGTACACTGGGGGGCCCCACTACATTCTCTGGGCCCTCACATGTCATCTGTACACTGGGGGCCCCACTACATTCTCTGGGCCCTCACATGTCATCTGTACACTGGGGGGCCCCACTACATTCTCTGGGCCCTCACATGTCGTCTGTACACTGGGGGCCCCACTACATTCTCTGGGCCCTCACATGTCATCTGTACACTGGGGGCCCCACTACATTTTCTGGGCCCTCACATGTCGTCTGTACACTGGGGGCCCCACTACATTCTCTGGGCCCTCACATGTCGTCTGTACACTGGGGGCCCCACTACATTCTCTGGGCCCTCACATGTCGTCTGTACACTGGGGGCCCCACTACATTCTCTGGGCCCTCACATGTCGTCTGTACACTGGGGGCCCCACTACATTCTCTGGGCCCTCACATGTCATCTGTACACTGGGGGCCCCACTACATTCTCTGGGCCCTCACATGTCATCTGTACACTGGGGGCCCCACTACATTCTCTGGGCCCTCACATGTCATCTGTACACTGGGGGCCCCACTACATTCTCTGGGCCCTCACATGTCGTCTGTACACTGGGGGCCCCACTAGATTCTCTGGGCACTCACATGTCGTCCGTACACTGAGTGCCCCCACTAGATTCTCTGGGCCCTCACATGTCGTCCGTACACTGAGTGCCCCCACTAGATTCTCTGGGCCCTCACATGTCGTCCGTACACTGAGTGCCCCCACTAGATTCTCTGGGCCCTCACATGTCGTCCGTACACTGGGGGCCCCCACTACATTTTGTGGGGCCTCACATGTCCCCTGTGTCCCTATGTTGTACATACAATGATGGCCAGGCTGCAATCACCGTACTTGTAATGTGGTCCTTGGTATTTGCTCTGAGACCATAAAGGTGGTCTTCTTGAATTCCAGGGACCAGACTTCTCTGTGGCCCCCCCACTCCAGATTCTCCAGTCTTGCCCCACCTCCAAGACATCCCTGTCACCCTCTAGACATCCCTGCTGGTGATATATTACGTGGTATAAGCACGTGTGTGCAGATGTCGGATCTTGTGGAGAGACATGATTGGCTGGGTTCATGGATTTCCCAGTTCACAGAACCTTGCACAATGACAGCCGTCATGTCAGCGGTGCCGCTGTGTTCCGTGCCATCAGCCCCCTGATAATGGAACTGGCCTGGGCCAGGCCCTCTGCTGCCAAGTGGGCATCTCCATCTTGTGTGCTGTGTATGTGGTGTGTTGGCAGTATGGGTCCCAGCATGGTGGCAACAACCTTTGTTTGAGGACATTTTGGTGCTGGTCTTTACCCTGGCACTATGGTGCCTTGTAAGGCCAACCTACAGCCTTTGTAATGCTAGACTAACGAACGAGAAGAGCTGAGTAGTATTGGGGACACTTACCAGGAAAGTCCAAGTAATGTTCTAGAGAGACATGGACACACATCGGAATAGAGGGAGAGTCCAAGTAATGTTCTAGAGAGACATGGACACACATCGGGATAGAGGGAGAGTCCAAGTAAATGTTCTAGAGAGACATGGACACACATCAGAATAGAGGGAGAGTCACATCGGGATAGAGGGAGAGTCCAAGTAAATGTTCTAGAGAGACATGGACACACATCAGAATAGAGGGAGAGTCCAAGTAATGTTCTAGAGAGACATGGACACACATCAGAATAGAGGGAGAGTCCAAGTAATGTTCTAGAGAGACATGGACACACATCGGGATAGAGGGAGAGTCCAAGTAATGTTCTAGAGAGACATGGACACACATCGGGATAGAGGGAGAGTCCAAGTAAATGTTCTAGAGAGACATGGACACACATCAGAATAGAGGGAGAGTCCAAGTAATGTTCTAGAGAGACATGGACACACATCAGAATAGAGGGAGAGTCCAAGTAATGTTCTAGAGAGACATGGACACACATCGGGATAGAGGGAGAGTCCAAGTAAATGTTCTAGAGAGACATGGACACACATCGGAATAGAGGGAGAGTCCAAGTAATGTTCTAGAGAGACATGGACACACATCAGAATAGAGGGAGAGTCCAAGTAATGTTCTAGAGAGACATGGACACACATCGGGATAGAGGGAGAGTCCAAGTAAATGTTCTAGAGAGACATGGACACACATCAGAATAGAGGGAGAGTCCAAGTAATGTTTTAGAGAGACATGGACACACATCGGAATAGAGGGAGAGTCCAAGTAATGTTCTAGAGAGACATGGACACACATCAGAATAGAGGGAGAGTCCAAGTAATGTTCTAGAGAGACATGGACACACATCAGAATAGAGGGAGAGTCCAAGTAATGTTCTAGAGAGACATGGACACACATCGGAATAGAGGGAGAGTCCAAGTAATGTTCTAGAGAGACATGGACACACATCAGAATAGAGGGAGAGTCCAAGTAATGTTCTAGAGAGACATGGACACACATCGGGATAGAGGGAGAGTCCAAGTAAATGTTCTAGAGAGACATGGACACACATCGGAATAGAGGGAGAGTCCAAGTAATGTTCTAGAGAGACATGGACACACATCGGGATAGAGGGAGAGTCCAAGTAAATGTTCTAGAGAGACATGGACACACATCGGAATAGAGGGAGAGTCCAAGTAATGTTCTAGAGAAATTGGTACACCCGACAAAGGCTGGGTGAGACTATAGAGAGGTTGTTAAGAGTTGCTGGGTGAGGCTATAGGGTGGCGGGCACACTTGGGAATGGCTTGGTGTGGTTATAGGGCGGTGGGCACACTTTAGAACAGTGGGGTGAGATTATAGGGTTATGGACACACATTGGAATGGCTGGTTGAGGTTATAGGGTATTGGGCACACATGAGAATGGATAGGTGAGGTTATATAGGGTAATGGACACGCATTAGACTGGCTGGGTGAGATTATAGGGTGGTGGGCACAAATATTATAGAAGCAAATGCACACATGAGAATGGCTGGGTTAGGCTATAGGGGGGGTGGGCACACATGAGGATGGCTGGGTGAGAGTAAAGGTTGGTGGGCACGCATAAGGATGGCTAGGTGAGGGTATAGGGTGGTGGGCACACATGAGTACTGCTGGGTGAGGGTATGGGGTGGTGGGCACACATGAGTACGGCTGGGTGAGGTTATAGGAGGACAGGCACACATGAGAGCGGTTAGATCATTTTAAGAGGGAAGGTGAAGTCTTTTAGCAATGGCACGGCACTAGATGTCTGGGTAAGAAAAAAGGGTGATTATACAGGATTTTTATAGCGCCAAACGTATGCGCAGCTCTTTCCACAATACAATGCAAGAGAAATCGGAGGGCACTGCTTGGTAGAGCTTACAATCTAAGAGGGAGGGTCGAGTGATACAAAATATAGGGGGGGGGGGGGTGAGAGGCTCAGGAGAAGTCTTGTGGGCTCTGAAGAGACTGGTTTGGTTGGTACTATGAGACTAGGTGAATGATGTAGCTGGGGACAGTTGTGGGTGGTTAGAATTTTTTTGTTGGATGAGTGGCAGCCAGGTGAAGGATTGGCAGCCAGGTGAAGGATTGGCAGAGGGGTAGCAGACGCTGAAAAGTTTGTATGGTGGAGGAGCCTGGCAGCAGAATTAATGATGGACTGATGGCCTATGTAAAGGTAAGCCAATGAGGAGAGAGTTGCATTTGGGCAGCCACATCAGCATAGAAATGGTTATGAAACAAGTGTTGTGTGGCACTATTGTATATGCCACTCTCGGTGATAGTATGAAATGTAAAGTGTTTTCCTCTTGGGGTGGAGTAGCCCTAACGTGCCTGTACCTGTCTGCCATTCTCTGCTGTATTCTCTATGGCTCCTGTATGAGCTGCTGCCAGAGATGCTGAGATTGATACCAACATAGACCAATCCCTCTGTGTAAACCTATAGCAGATGATCGGTTCCTTTAAGCTCCATTCACACTAATGTGTCTTTTGATGCTTTCTGCAGAAATGCATTTTTTTTTTTTTTTTTTAACATGGTTTCACATTCATATCAATGCGTTTTTGTGCCCCTGCGTTTTTGGAAAGGGTCAGGGACTTTTCTTCCTGCAAACTGCATGTAAAAAAAAAATGTTTTTTGGTGAATGGATATGGGGTACTATGTACCCCATACCCATTCACATAGGGGGTGGGATCTGGGCGCCCCCTTGTTAAAGGGGGCTTCCAGATTCCTGATAAGCCTCCCCGTCTGCAGACACCCGAAAACCACTGGCCATATTTGTTGGGAGGAGGCCCTTGTCCCCATCAACATGGGGGGGAAAGGTGCTTTGGGGTGGAGGACGTTCGCTCGTCCCCTCCCTTTCCTGCCCGGCTGCATGCTTTGATAAGGGTCTAATATCGATTTTTGGCGGGGACCCCACTTAATTTTTTTATTTTAAATATTGGCATGTGGTAGTCCCCTCCAAATCCATACCAGACTGAGGGGCCTGGTATGAATGTAAAAAAAAAAAAGCGCTCGGAGGATTTGGATACGATGGTGCGGTGCTGGAGATCATTCAGGTTGCTAGGACACCTAAAATGTACACTTGGTAATTTTACTTTTAAGTTGCGTATTAAGACTGGGTAAGCGATACTGAACTGCAGCCACACATCTGTGAACCGGCTTTTACTGCAAAATGTACTTGGGCTATCATTGCTGCTATACTAAAATGAAATGTGTCGAGTGTTTGTTTTTATTTTTATTATTGTTCTACAGTGACATTGATCAGTTTGTCAGAAGACGCCCATTAGAACACATCTTCAGCTGGTGAATTCCTGGGCACATTGACATTTTCATGTAATTCCATTTATTGCTCCACCCTTAGACCCCTTTCACACTGAGGAGTTTTTCAGGCGGTATAGCGCTAAAAATAGTGCTGCTATACCGCCTGAAAAACTCCTGCCAAGCCATCTCAATGTGAAAGCCCGAGGGCTGTCACACTGAGGCGATGCGCTGGCGGGAGAGAAAAAAATCTTCTGTCGGCAGCATCTTTGGAGCGGTGTGTATACCGCTCCTTTCCATTTAAAACAATGGGAAACCGCGGCAAAACCGCCTGCGATGCGCCTCTACAGAGGCGCATTGCGGGCGATATTAACCCTTTATCGGCCGCTAGCGGGGGTTAATACCGCACCGCTAGCGTCCGAATCCCGCGGCATATCCGACGGTATAGCTGCGCTATACCGCCACCGTGGCTCCCGCCCCAATGTGAAAGGGGCCTTAAAGGGCTCATTCCCACTTGCTTCGTCTTCAACATACACTTAAGTGCCTACCACTTCAACATGCTTTTTTTGGTGATGCTTTTTTAAGCTTTAATGAAACTTAGCAGATGCATTTTCTTTAAAACAAAGGCAAGGTGTAAACATGACTGTAAGCTAACCATTTTATTTAGTGACAGGTGCTTTAATTTGTGTTCAGAGAGCTTTAAAAAGGTGTCGGAAGCCATGGTTTGTAGCAAGTGTAAACGAGCCCTTAGTATGTTGATTGGATTATGTGCTGCACTTGGGGCACTAGTGGGGCGAGGGGTCAGTTCACTCACTCATATAGAATTGGGTATGGTATGCATCTTTTATGCTTTGTTTCCAGGGGCAGAAGGTATGGAGACCTTTACCCTGGCAGAGCAGACAAATGCTCTCGAGTTAAGGCAGCGGTCTCTAACTTTCTAAACAAAGAGTCAGTTTACTGTCCTTTTTGGCCTTTTAAGGGGGCTGGACTGAAAAGGTTCCAATTGTCGGTGGGGAAAAAATAATGCCCCGTTGCTGGTGTCAGTGGGAGGAATTGTGACTCATTATTGGGGTTATTGGGCCCCATTGTTGCTGTCATTGGGAGGAATTGTGTCTCCTTTGGTGTCATTAGGGGAAATATGCCCCATCGTTGGTATCTGTGGAAATCATTTCTGGATATAAGCAAGCCAAGGGCTGCAGTTTGGAGACCATTGAGTTAAAGGTTAGCTTAAATATTTTGCTATTATTTTTACACACACACACTGCCTTGCAAAAGTATTCAGCCCCCTTGAACTTTGCGACCTTTTGCCACATTTCAGGCTTCAAACGTAAAGATATAAAACTGTAATTTTTTGTGAAAAATCAACAAGTGGGACACAATCATGAAGTGGAACGAAATTTATTGGATATTTCAAACTTTTTTAGCAGATAAAAAATATTGGGCGTGCAAAATTATTCAGCCTCTTTTACTTTCAGTGCAGCAAACTCTCTCCAGAAGTTAAGTGAGGATCTCTGAATGATCGAATGTTGACCTAAATGACGATAAATAGAATCCACCTGTGTGTAATCAAGTCTCCGTATAAATGCACCTGCACTGTGATAGTCTCAGAGGTCCGTTTAAAGCGCAGAGAGCATCATGAAGAACAAGGAACACACCAGGCAGGTCCGAGATACTGTTGTGGAGAAGTTTAAAGCCGGATTTGGATACAGAAAGATTTCCCAAGCTTTAAACATCCCAAGGAGCACTGTGCAAGCGATAATCTTGAAATGGAAAGAGTATCGGACCACTGCAAATCTACGAAGACCTGGCCGTCCCTCTAAACTTTCAGCTCGTACAAGGAGAAGACTGATCAGAGATGCAGCCAAGAGGCTCATGATCACTCTGGATGAACTGCAGAGATCTACAGCTGAGGTGGGAGACTCTTTCCATAGGACAACAATCAGTTGTATACTGCACAAATCTGGCCTTTATGGAAGAGTGGCAAAAAGAAACCCATTTCTTAAAGATATCCATAAAAAAGTGTTGTTTAAAGTTTGCCACAAGCCACCTGGGAGACACACCAAACGTGGAAGAAGGTGCTCTGGTCGGATGAAGCCAAAATCAAACTTTTTGGCAACAATGCAAAACGTTATGTTTGGCATAAAAGCAACACAGCTCATCGCCCTGAACACACCATCCCCACTGTGAAACATGGTGGTGGCACGCTCCCGAGTCCAGCATTTACGTCCATAGACATGAATGCCAGAATCGGTGCCCGCGTCATTGTATTTGATTGACACCAGAGGAAGCCAATGGCTGCGCTGCTATTAATCTAGCCAATCAAGAGCTGGGACCCTATAGTGTGGGGGAGAGAGAGGGAGACAGCACGTCCCTACAGAGCAGATGAACGGGATCAGGTAAGTAAAACGGGGGCTAGGGGGCTGGACTGAGTTTTTTCACCTTGATGCATAGGCTTACAACCCTTTTAAGCTGGTTAGTGGTTACACACAATAAAATGTTTTTTTTAGATTTTTTTTTTTTTTTTTTATATCTTTTTACCAAAAATTTAGAATGAAGTCAAACCTAAAGGAAATCGAACAACAACAAGTTGTATAGTGTGTATTCAGCTTTAGTTTAATTTTTGCCATTTATTAAATTTTTTACATGCTGCATCAGAAGAAGATGGTTTTTGTAAATAATTTCCCACAGAAATATTATTAAACTGAATAGATTCGAGTTCAGGGCAGAACGGTGCCACACTGATACATTGTATACTTTTACCTTGCTGCCCAGTGCAGAGTCCCCCTCATTGTTGTGTACATTGCTAAAATACCTGCAGCCAGGTAATAAATAACCAATGTGTGTGTGTTCATTACAGCCCTTTCACATTGAGCCGTGGGCTGCATTAGTGCTAAACCCCCGCTAGTCTTGGTGGCGCTTTACCATTGTTTTAGCAGCGGTATTCGGCCCCAGCGGATGCTTTTAGTCCCCTCTTGTGGCCGAAGAAAGGGTATAATGCGCCTGAACAGGGCCGCTGATTTGCTTTGCAGGCGCTTGGGCAGCAGTGCTCATTCATTTAATGGGAAAGGGCAGTGACTGACGCTGTTTGCATTTTTTTTTATTTTTTTATTTTTTATCGTCCTGCCAGCGCAGCGCTCCAGTGTGAAAGCACACAGGCTTTCACACTGGGGAGGCTTGAGACGTTTTTCAGGTGCTATTTTTTGCACTAGAACGCCTGAAAAATGCCCCAATGTGAACGGGGGACTTAGTGAATTCGATTTAATGATTTTATTTAAAAAAAAATTACGTCAATTAATTGACTCTTATCGTGTGTGATATTTCTGAATAATAAGTTATGTGACATTTAAATGACACACAATATCCTTTAGTGAATTGGACTGGACATGACAGCCAGGCAATGGAAGGGGCTCGGCAGTCGCTTCATTTTCTTTTCACTAGCTTTAATAATACATGACTGCCATTTGGGCTGCACATTTGAGACCTGTCCAAATTTACATGTGTATATGAGACATACCTACCCATCTATACACGCGTGTAAATGTGTCATGACTATCGATCTATACACACATGTAATTTACAGGACTAGCGGTGTCTGAGAACCTCTTGTAATTGTATGTCAGACTGAATCCCGAATGGATCATTATTGCTTTGTTAAATATTGATCATCCTTGGCCAGTAATTAGTCCATGCATGATTTTTGGTTGTTTGTTATTGTTAGATATCTGCATATTTTTATTTTTATTTTTTTTTTATTTGAAACGAAAACCTACCACATACGATTATTTTTTTTCCAACTAAGCCGGCCAAAAAAAAGGTTGCCTTACTAACACAAGCGATGTTAGTGCAGCAATCTCCCCTGCTGTGCTATTGTATTCCGACAGGGGGACTGCCGCCCTGTTGGAAAATTAGCGCTGCAACTAACGATTATTTTCAAATTCGATTAGTTGGCCAATTTTTATTGTTTTGAACAATCGGTTAAAGCGGAGGTTTACCCTCAAAATGAACTTTTTTGTTAACGTAACTGCAGCCTTAATAAAGGTTTGTAGCGTTGTCATTTTTTTTTAAGGTGTACACTTGCCTGTCTTCAGTCGCACTTCCGGGTCTTTTTCCTTGCGGGGAGTGGGCGTGTCGTCCTTCCCCCCCCCCCCCCCCCCCGACGGGGAGCTCTGCGCAATGTCTCCTGGGAGTGAGTGTAGATCCTCCCAGGAGACGATTGACGTGTGGGTCAAGCGCGTCATCGCCTTCCGAAAATATCCGACGGGGACTCGACTCTTTACGGTGCTATACAGCGCCTGCGCCTGCCGTGTAGAGCTGACTGCGCAGTAAAGTGCCGAGTCCCCCTCGGATATTTTCGGAAAGCGATGACGCGCTTGACCCGCACGTCAATCATCGATGCATCGTCTTAGGAACGCCTACTCCCCGGGGGAGCGAGAACCCGGAAGCCGGGTGAATAGAACCCAGAAAAATCGTACAGCTGAAAAAAAAACAAAAAAACGGCATACTGTTGGTGTCAGCAGAATGCTGGATGTAACTGTATATAGATTTTTTAGGGTGAACCCCCGCTTTAATAAGCATATGTCTTCCTTAAGTTTTTCTTATCGTCAATGGGGTCAAATCGACGTTCACATTCAACCACAGTGGTGTGATTTTATTTATTTTTTTGTGATTTTTTTTTTTTTAACCCATTATGTTACTGGCTGATCGATTTATGAACATTTTAATTAATTTCATAATTGATTCGTTGTCGATTAATCGATTAGTTATTTTGGCCTAACAGAACATGCTGACAGCCATTGGCTGCCAGCGCTGATTGGATGCTGATTTTCCAGCCTGCCCATTCGACAGAAGTCGGTTAAGAAAACTGGCTTCTGTAGCAGACGACTGTACGCATGGGCCGAACCGACTCATTTTAGGCAGTTTTCAGTCCGTGTGTACAAGGCTTTGCGTTGAACCTCCTGCAGTGTTTTGGGCAGGGTGACCAATAACTAGACAAATTGATTTTTGGTGGTGACTTTATGGTGAATTGGAAAATGTTGCCTGTTTGCAGAGAGTCGTACCATTGTATGATTTTTTAGGGCAGTGGCGGTGCATCCATAAAGGGCACAGGAGCGCCGCCCCTTCTCTCCTGTCACCCCTCTATCACCATAGATAGATTTATGCAATGCATGAGTCTGTCTATGGTTGCAGCTGCCGCCCCCTATTCAAGTGTTCGGCCCCTTATCGGGCGCCGGGCATCTTCAACATACACTAAAGTGCCTACCACTTCAAAGTGCTTTTTTGATGTGTTTTTGGTGATGCTTTTTTAAGTTTTAATGAAGCTTGGCAGATGCCCTGTGTGTGTATATATCTCATACCTGCAATTTCTCTAAAACAAAGCTAAATAAAAGCTTTAGGGAATTCAATCAAGCTTTGTCATAGACTTCTATGGAGGCTTTAAACCACCACTAAAGCGACCTGTGGTATCATTTTTTTTTTTTAAAACAAAGGCAAGGTGTAAACATGAATGTAAGCTAACCATTTTAATTACAGACATGCGCTTTGATTGGTGTTCAGAGAGCTTTAAAAAAGTGTTGGGCATCTGAATTGCAGTGGCGGGGTTGTTTTTGGAAGCACCATGAGCTCTAATAGGCGTTCCGATTAGAGCCGTAGGCTTCCAAAATGGTAAACACTAAACAGCGGGGGAAATGCTGTGCATACGCTGTTTACTTAGTGTTGTGTTAGGGAAGCGAATAAATCGCTTTCCTAACACTGACCTGCCTCTCAGCCAATCAGGTGCTTGGGGCTGGTTACCTGTCATCTGATTGGCTAAAGCGACGAGCACTGTGATTGGACGCCTATCAGGCATCCAATCAAAGTGGAGGACGGGAGAAGACATAGAGGACTCGAAGCGTGAAGGAAAGCGCCATGACCTGAGACAGGCAAGTGTCGGTTGGGGGTGCACACTGGCAGCATTTGATGGGGCACACTAGCGGCGGCAGTTGATGGGCACACTGGCTGCAATAAATTTTTTATTTTATTTTTTTTGCTTGTTTGCGCCCCCCAAAACTTTTTGCCTCAGCAAAATGCCCAACAGTTGTATACAAGTCAGCACTTGGATCAGGCCTACCTTTTTAGTTGCACAAAGCCAAAAAAATTATTTGCGCACCATTACAACCTTCTAGTCGACGGCTTCATAACAACCAATGATGTAATCAGTTGATAGGGGCCCTGGAAGCCTGCACAGCATTTTTGTTTGCCCCTCTCTATCAGCATTGGGGGGGGTCAAATTAGCTGAGTGAGGGGAGAAAGATTGGGTCAGTACCAGTGTGCAAAGGTGTATTTGTTTGGCAGAATAATTCACCTCTACCCACCTTGGGTGTCCTTTTAATATGTGGATGCTGCTGCTGCTGCATTATGTAAAACTATCAGTTTTATTTTTTTTGTATTTTGGAATGAGTTGCCAAGAGATTGTGCAGAATTCTAAAGGGTGCATTGACTAAAAGACAGTTGAGAAACACTGGATTAGACTAATTTGTGTGTATACCTTCATGAATGGTTGCTATACTTGAAAGAGAAGTGTGTTTTTGTGTTTATTTTTTATTTTTATTATTCTTGCCTGGGTGGATGCTGCATTTGTCCCCTGCCAGCTGTAAGGCTGAGGACGGAGCGATCAAACTGTTGATTGCTCAGGTCTCCATGCTGCTCTCAGGTCTGAGTGTCAGGCACCGCTGCCTGCTCAGCCAGCACCCCTGTCCCAGCACTGGATTGTGGGGGGCAGGAGTTGCTGGCTCACGCTCTTGGCAGCTTGCTGAGCTGGCTGCCAGTCCAGGCTCCTGGGTAGAACCCGACCATATGGTCACGATCTTTACCAATCCTGGACCGGCTCTGTGAACCTGCTGTCCGCTGAAAACTGGTCACAGCAGGGCCTGTGATCCATGGAAATAAAGCCAAACAAGCTTTGACTGTACTTCTCATTTTTAAGCTGGCAATACACAGAGCAATTTTCATCCGATTTCTAATGCTGCATTGTGTCCATTTCTCACGGGCAGATGCTTTCAGAAATTCAACAGAACGGCTTTGTAGGGGTTAATTTCCTTATCACTCAATATTTATTTATTTATTTATCTTTGCTGACTGTCAGCAGATGTTCTCTATGGAGGTTTCCTGGAAACGCACTGACTCACTATGTCTTTTACAGGGCACTAATGAGCGAAGAAGCGCTTTTGGCTGGTTTTGAAGCAAAAACCGGTTTATTTGTTGAATGTTAAAAAAAAAAAAAAAAAAAAAAAGCATAATCTGTTCCAGAAGGATGCTTGTAATCCAAAGCGCTTGTATATCAAAGTGTCTTTCCCTATAGGACACAATGGAAACTTGGATAATTTGTTCCAGTGTCACTGCTAGTGTATGTGGTACCACATGTTGCCAGAGGTAAGATGGGGGCACTGGAGACACTCAAAGACCACTCGGAAATTGAGTTTTTCTGAGTGTCACCGGTGCTCTGGCCAAATGCGGTACTGCACAACCCAGAGGAATGAATCCTGCTCATCTTGCGAGACAATGCTCACAAACCGAGTCAGAATAAAAATAAAAAAAAACGCTTGTATTGGAAACGTTTGTAAACCACGTTACTCGCTATCTTAGGTTTTACTGTACTTTGGGGATAAAGGTTTCACTTTTTTTTTTTTTTTTAGAGAGAGATTACAAAGGGTTCGTTTCAATATAGACACACTTCAAAGCATATTTAAAGCATTTTTTGGGGATGGAGTGGGGAGGGATTAGAACATTCATCTGCTGATTCTGTTAAAGTTCTACTCTTTATTTATCTAGGTAACTACTAACTGGAACTAAAAGTGGTGGTGGGGGGGGGGGGGGGGAATATTGAGTTGTCACTAGAACAAGATGTGAGGGTAAATGTTTTATTGCCGGAGTTCTACTTTAATGAGGTCTATGGGGAAGGGCATCAAATCAGCTTTGCTATCAGATGCTGAAGAAAAGGGCTTGTGGAGATCAGACTTCCAAAAGAAATGTTGGAACATGTTGTGTATCGTACACCATTTTTTATTTATTTTTTGCTGAAAATGTATACCCCTCCTTTCTCTTTTGCAGGCTGCAGCGGTTAGTTACTCAATGTCCTCCAGAGTGCTAAGTATTAGTCTGCTGCATGCTGTGTGTGCTTTGTATTGGACACCAAGTGCACAACGCACACTGCTGATGAAAATAGCTGCAGCCGTGACCCCAGAGAGGCCTTGAAGATGATGGTTCTTGCTGTAACAAGAATTTGTGCTGTAATTCTCTTTTGGATCACTAGGGGTTGTACTCGTATACGTTCAGGCCCCCTTTTTTTTTTTTTATTGCCTGAGTATTTCATAATTTAATTCAGCTTGGGCGGTAAAGGATCACCCCTTGCTCATAAACACTGGCACATTTTTGCGCAAAACTTTTTGTCTTTGGAAATTAAAATGATAATTTGAAGCTGACCTCTGGGGAGTTTACACGGTCACCATCAATTAGGACTCCCCCGCACTGGTTACATGCTTGGTTTTGTTCAGGGTACCAAAAAAAAGCATTTTACTTTATCTCTGGTCCCCACAGGCTTCTCCTTTTCCATGCTACTGGACCCCCAAAGTGGCTTCTCTTCAGCATTATGTGTTGGCGTCATTAGGTAATGCTGGACCCGGCAGTCCTCCATTGTAAGTGAGGATATTGAGCTTCCACCCACATCCAGCTGTGTCAGAGGGAGCAGGGAAGCTCCAGCTGCCAAGAGATCGCATGTTTGGGTACAGTGCTTTGTGAAGTATTTACCCCCACCCCCCTCCTTTTTTGTTTTTCACGCTTTGTTGCATTACAACCTAGAATTAAAAATGTTTTTTGGGCTTTGTACAATGTGATGTATACAACATGGCTTTGACTTTGGTGCAAAAAAACTTTATTGTGACACAATTTTTATTTATTTAAAGGGGTGTTACAGCCGCAATTTTTTTTTTTAAAGTCAGCAGCTACTAACGGTGTAGCTGCTGACTTTAAATAAGGACACTTACCTTGTCCTACTTGCCCGCGCTGATGGCCCCCCCCCGATGCCGGTCCCACGATCGATCCAGGTCCCGCCATTCACACTATGGGAAACAGGCAGTGAAGCCGTACGGCTTCACTGCCCATTTCCTACTGCGCCTGCGTGAGTCTCACGCTGGCTTGTGAATGGGCGTGCTGCTCTCTGAGAACACACACAGTTACCAGAAAGCAGCGCGCCCCATTCTCAAGCAGAAGAAAAGACACCGCGGTGTGGAAGAGGCAGATTATGGACTTCCGCATAGCAACAGGTATTTCGGGGGAGTATTTTTTTTTTTTTTTTCACATTTTTTTTTATTTAATTTTTTTAAGCAAGATGGGCAAATGTGGTTTTCCTGGGTGGAACTCCGCTTTAAGACAAACCGAAGGTTCACCTATACATAAGAGCAATGGGCTTGCTGTATAGGTCTGAGAGATGTATGTGAAGAAGTATAGACCAGGGCTGGGTTGGGGGAATTCCAAACTTTTAATATTCCCCAGGGCACCAATCCCATTTATAACCAAATGTAACGTTCAGACCAGGCAAGACGGCTGTTTGTTCAGAGATGCAACAAAAATGACAAAGCTAACACTGAATCAGCGGGAAAGATTTAGTATCGGTCCACAATACTTTAGGGCAGCATTATCCTCCCTTCCCCTCCAGTGGTGCGGTGTCCAGGCACTCCCTGCTGGTCACTGACCTCTTTGGCCGATCTCGTTCCCGTATTTGATCTTTGACCATTTGGATTGACATCACTCCTCCTTATGCCCAAGAATTTTTTTTTTTTTTTTTTGTTAATAAAGTTCCACTTTAAAGAAGTTGTAAACACCAAGATGTCAGCGCTGCAGACGCTTTCCTCTTCACTTGTCTTGCATCTGAGTTCAGGGACTCTGACTCTGTAACCGTCGTTCACAGCGCAGGGCTCTGACAAAATGGCACAAGCGGCCTTTCCATAGGAGCGCATGCACCAGTGATGTCACTAGCTGCATTTACAGCGCACGTTTAGGAGATATGTACACTATCTATAGGTTAGGCTTACCTATAGGTAAAAGCAAGAGATGGAAGGTTACTTCTGCTTTAAGCCGTACGCATCAGAGTGGGACTTTATAGAAGCTAAAAATAAGAATACACACTTGCATTTGCTAAACAGTATGTGGGAGACTCCCCAAAAAACAGAAAGAGGTCTTCTGATCAGATGCTACTAAAATTGGACATTTTGGTCATCTTGAGGATTCATGGGAAATGCAGATACTAGCACAGTGGAAGGAAATGACAGACAACTCTGCAGAACACCTCCCACCATCACTGACATTATCCAGCAAAGAATGAATGGTTAAAGCGGTGGTTCACCATAAATATACTATGTCCCATGCGATCCAGCATACTGGCGTCAGCGCCAGTATGCTGTTTTTTTTATTAATTGCTCCACCTACTGTGTAATCATTAATTTCTTTCTCGTACATCACGGGACACAGAGCGGCATATTCATTACTATGTGGGTTATATGGAGTACCTTCAGGTGTGGACACTGGCAATCTCAAACAGGAAGTCCCCTCCCTATATAACCCCCTCCCCTAGAGGGAGTCCCTCAGTTTTTTCGCCAGTGTCTTAGGTGTTGGTCACGGAATAGCTTTGCTCCACATCCTTGGGATTAAGGGCGGGCTAACCGGATCTGTCCAAGGAGCCTCAGTGCCAAAGTGGACAGTACCCGGGCCCCAAGCCGTGGGGTTTTGCCTATAATGCTCCTCTTTGGAGGGCTGGACCCTGGGCCCAGGACTTGGAGTTTGTAAAAACCATAAGTTCCTGTTTGCCAGGGTGCTATATAGGTCCAGGACAGTGGGTACCTTCATAGGACCCCAGGGCCTGAAGGTCTACTACGCTACCCACGGAGATGGGAGAAGATTGGATCAGTTTGCTGGACAAACATCCTGCAGCATGGAGCAGGTAAGGGGGAGCCTGCGGGACTTGGTTCGACAGCAGGCTCTCCGGGGTAACCTAAAAGGGGGGATAGCCTAAGTATGCTCTGCATGGGCAACCTTGTTCACTATGTCTAAAGAGAGACAGGATGACACCTTGTCCCCCTGTCTAAATATGTGTGCTAGCTAAACCTGCTGTTTCTTCCTAGGGCTAGTAAGGATCCCTAGGGGCCTTTGGAGAGTCCTACCTGGCCGGGGGTTTGAATCTGCCGCCTGTTTCTGCGTTCCTGCTCTTCGGAGAGGATCTGGATAAATATATTCAGACTATTTCAAATGGCAAAAGTACCCTTTTACCGGTCAAAAAGACTTTCCGGGCTCCTACATTTAAAAGGCAGCTCTTTCCTGTCTCGGGGCCCTCAAATTCCAGGCAGTATCGACGGCCGCCTGCACGATCCAACGTTAACAGTAGATCGCAGGGACAGACCCCTGGGGGTAAGAGGCCGTGGTATCGCAAGCCGTCAAAGACAGCCCCTAAGTCTGCCTTATGAAGGGGCGCCCCCACTCTTGCGGGTGGGGGGAAGGCTTCGTTTCTTCTCAGAAGTTTGGGAAGCCAAGATCCCCGACAAATGGGTCCGGGCATCTGTAACCACAGGTTACAGACTGGAGTTTCTAAGGTATCCTCCGCCTCATTTTCAAGAATCAAGGCTACCAAGGGATCCAGCGAGGAAGGCCTCAATGCTGGCAGCTTTGGATCACCTGCTTGGCCAGGACGTAATTATAGAAGTGCCAGCCCAAGAGCAAGGCCTAGGTTTCTATTCCAACCTCTTTGTCATACCAAAGCCCAACGGCGATGTCAGGCCAATCTTGGACCTAAAGAGGTTAAACGGTTACCTAAAAGTTCGTTCCTTCCGGATGGAATCCATCCGGTCAGCAGCCGCCGCGCTTCAGAAGGACGATTTTCTGGCCTCCATAGACATAAAGGATGCTTACCTTCATGTACCAATCTTTCAGTCGCATCAAAGGTTTTTACGCTTCGCGGTGGGGCAGCGACACTTCCAATTCAGGGCGCTCCCCTTCGGGCTGGCCACGGCCCCCCGGGTATTCACGAAGATCCTAGCCCCAATTCTGGCCAATTTAAGGATCCAAGGGGTCACAGTCCTAGCATACTTGGACGACCTTTTAATCATAGATCACTCACGGCCGGGTCTGCAAAAGGCAGTAAACCTCACGGTTCAGTACCTCGAAGAATTCGGCTGGGTCCTGAACCGGGGAAAGTCAGCGTTCCAGCCTACAAAGCAGTTGAAATACCTCGGCATGAGGTTAGACACAGAACATCAAAAGGTGTTCCTGCCCCTTGTAAAGATCGAAGCTATCAAGGGGTTGGTTCAGTTGGTTCTAAACAAGAAAAAACCAACTATTCGCCTGTGTATGCGATTACTAGGCAAGCTAGGGGCCACATTCGAGGCAGTACCATACGCTCAGATCCACACTCGCGTCCTACAGGCAGCCATTCTAGCAGCCTGGGGCAAGAGGGCACATGCCTTAGAGTCCCCTTTGACGCTATCATCAAGGGTCCGACAAAGCCTGGCCTGGTGGTTGAACCCTCAGAATCTTCTAAAGGGAAAATCCTTCAGCCCTGTTGTCTGGAAGGTAGTTACCACAGACGCCAGCCTGGCAGGCTGGGGGGCGGTCTTCGAGGGGTTCTCCCGCCAGGGAACTTGGGTGAAAGCAGAGAGGCAGCTCCCCATCAATATCTTGGAAATCAGAGCTGCCCGCCTAGCCCTTCTGGCTTGGACCTCCAGATTAAAGGGGTTCCCGGTGAGAATCCAGTCAGACAATGCCACGGCGGTGGCATACATAAACCACCAAGGGGGAACCAGGAGCCAGGCCGCTCAGAGGGAGGTGAACTTGATTTTTCAATGGGCAGAGGTTCATGTACCCTGCATTTCAGCGATATTCATTCCCGGAGTGGACAACCTGCAGGCAGACTTCTTAAGTCGCCAGAGTCTGTTGCCAGGGGAGTGGTCTCTGCATCCCCAGGTCTTTCAGACAATCTGCCAGAGGTGGGGAATGCCGGACGTAGATATAATGGCATCCAGGTTCAACAAGAAACTAGACAGGTTCGTGTCGCGAGCGAGGGATCCTATGGCCTGCGGAACCGACGCGTTGGTTTGCCCTTGGCATCAATTCAGACTTCTATATGCATTCCCTCCACTACAGTTACTCCCGCGCCTGTTGCGCAAGATCAGAGTGGAGAACAAGCCAGTCATTCTAGTAGCTCCGGCTTGGCCCCGGAGGACTTGGTACTCACTAGTCCTGAAGATGGCAGTGGGAGACCCTTGGACTCTTCCTCTACAACCAGACCTACTCTCACAAGGCCCGATCCTCCACCCTACATTACAGCGTCTAAATTTGACGGCCTGGAGGCTGAATCCCTGATTCTCAGGGATAGAGGCCTGTCTAGGCAGGTAATTCCTACCCTGATTAGGGCTAGGAAGCCGGTCTCCAGGGTGATTTATTACAGGGTGTGGAGGAACTACGTAGGCTGGTGTGAATCCAAAAGATGGAATTCCCGCAAATATACTATTGATAGGGTGTTAAGTTTTCTCCAGCTAGGAGTGGATAAAGGCCTGGCACTAAGCACAATCAAGGGACAGATCTCAGCTCTGTCAGTGTGGTTTCAGAGGCCGCTGGCCACCCACTCGCTGGTAAAGACCTTCTTACAGGGGGTCTTGCGTATTAATCCTCCTGTCAAGTCACCAATTTGTCCATGGGACTTAAATCTTGTCCTGTCCACTCTACAGAAACAGCCTTTTGAGCCGTTGGCTGAGATTCCTTTACTCTTACTGACAAGAAAGTTGGTTTTCTTGGTCGCCATAGTTTCGGCCAGGAGAGTGTCAGAATTAGCAGCCTTATCGTGTAAGGAACCATATCTCGTTCTGCATAAGGACAGGGCAGTTCTCCGGCCCCATCCTTCCTTTCTACCAAAGGTTATATCCAAATTCCACTTAAACCAGGATTTGGTACTTCCATCCTTCTTTCCAAAACCTACATCTAGAAAGGAGGGGTTGCTGCATACCTTGGATATTGTCCGGGCCATGAAGGCCTATCTTAAAGCTACAGAAAAGATCCGGAAAACAGATGTGTTATTCGTTCTACCAGATGGCCCCAAGAAGGGGCAGGCAGCTGCAAAATCCACCATCTCGAGATGGATTAGACAATTAATCATTCAAGCCTACGGGTTGAAGAGGTTGCCTCCTCCGTTGTCGGTAAAGGCCCATTCTACCAGGGCCATGGGCGCCTCTTGGGCAGCACACCATCAGATCTCTATGGCTCAGATATGCAAGGCGGCAACGTGGTCATCAGTCCACACGTTTACAAGGTTTTATCAACTAGACGTGAGAAGAAATGCGGATGCTGCCTTTGGTCAGGCAGTACTACAGGCTGCAGTTTGAAATCCTCGGGATCAGAAACACCCTTGGTTATAAAAAAAAAAAAAAAAAAAAAAAAAGTTTTTTCTTGACTAAGTTGGAATTATTATTATGATTTGAGTTTATCTCTAAATTGAATCCTTCTTTGGAAGATGTCTCCCTCCCCTCATTAAAGCATTGCTTTCGGACATCCCACATAGTAATGAATATGCCGCTCTGTGTCCCGTGATGTACGAGAAAGAAAAAGGGATTTTTAAATACAGCTTACCTGTAAAATCCTTTTCTTGGAGTACATCACGGGACACAGAGCTCCCACCCCTCTTTTGGGTGACCATTTTGGGAGGCATACTGCTTGCTACAAAACTGAGGGACTCCCTCTAGGGGAGGGGGTTATATAGGGAGGGGACTTCCTGTTTGAGATTGCCAGTGTCCACACCTGAAGGTACTCCATATAACCCACATAGTAATGAATATGCCGCTCTGTGTCCCGTGATGTACTCCAAGAAAAGGATTTTACAGGTAAGCTGTATTTAAAAATCCCTTTTTTTCATTTATCTCCCCCGTGGTGGATGGCGCCGCTATAGCCCGTCACGGCTTCCGAAAATAGCCGATTTAGGACTCGGATATTTCCGGCGCTATATGGCGCCTGCACACAGACCTAGGAGCTGACTGCGCAGGCGCCGTATCTCTCCGAGTCCTATGGCTATGGCGCGTCACGCCCTCCGAAAAAAGCCGAAATAGGACTCGGAGAAATACGGCGCCTGCGCAGTCAGCTCCTAGGTCTGTGCGCAGGCGCCGGAAATACCCGAGTCCTAAATCTGCTATTTTCGGAAGCCATGACAGGTTATAGCGGCGCCATCCACCGTGGGGGAGATAAATGAAAATGAATGATTACACAGTAAGTGGAGCAATTAAAAAAAAAAAAAAAAAAAGCATGCTGACGCCAGTATGCTGGATCGCATGGGACATAGTATATTTAGGGTGAACCACCGCTTTAAGGGACTGAAGACCCCAATTGCAGCTATATTGGTAGGAAAATAATAAATTCACATATTTATTACCACGTGTAACTTTCAGGTAGTTATGAGAATTTACTAAAATGTGTATGTTGCTTTTAGCTGTACTTTTAGGGCTCATTTGCACTGTTGCTTTATGGTAACGCACATTATTGCATATCTGTGCATTCTGGTGCCATTCATTTTAAATGGTACCCTCCCTTCCGTGTGTTTTGTGTACTGTATTGCAAAAAAAGGTGCACATGCTGACTTTTTGTTGCATTGCCAAGCCCATTCCTTTGAATGCAATGCATGTAAAAATTTGCATTTTCACACGTATATTATTGCAACACACCAGGGCACCAAGGTGTGAAAGAGTCCTTAAAGGAGTTGTAAAGGAAAACATTTTTATTTATTTTTTGCTGAAATTACTGTTTTACAGGGTATAGAGACATAATAGTTAACTGATTCCTTTTAAAAATAGATCAAAATAAATCATATAATGTGCCTGCAGTTTCAGTTTAGTTTTTCATCTAGTTTCATGCTTCTGTGAAGGGACAGAGACACAGAGCCAATACAGGGCAGTGTTTTGTTTTTAAAATGAAACTGATTGGTTCTGAGGGGTTCTAAACACACAGTAATCGCACCTTCTTGATTAGAGACCGCAGAAAGAAAGTTCCCAGTACTTTTTTTTTTCATAAGGAAACGGACAACCACGAAGTGTGCAGAACAGAGAAGGATTACAGCAAAAATGAACCATGAGGACATGAAACCAGGACTGCATTAGGGTAAAGGAAGCTATTTAGCTAAAAAAAAATCCTTTAGTGACCCTTTAAACCTACTCAAGGGAGAATACTTATGCACATTTAAGATTTCATTTTTTTTTTTTCGTGTTAATTGTTTCACAATAAGTTTTGCACCTTCAAAGTCATAGGCATGTTGTGTACATCACGTGGTACAATCTCCTAGAAATGCATTTTAATTCTAGGCTGTTGGCCAACAAAACAGGAAAACGCCAAGCGGAGCAAATACTCGCAAGGCCCTGTAAGAGCCCTTTCACACTGGTGCGTTTTTGCCGCGGTAAAAATAGCGCTATAAAAACGTTCCCCATGCCCTTCTCCATTGAAATGAATTAAAATCGCGGTGTTTTACCGCTATTTTAGCGCTCCGTTTTTACTGCGATATTTTTTTACGCGTTTTTCAATTCATTTTAATGGGAAGGGGCATGGGGAGCGTTTTATAAGCGTTTAAATAGCACTATTTTTACCGCGAAAACGCGGCAAAAACGCACCAGTGTGAAAGGGCGCTAAAGAAAACTGCTGGTTTCTAAGGTACCCGACACATAAATGAGCATTTAACCTGTGCAGTGGGAGGGACCCCCTACTACAAGTATGGTTTTTGTTATTTTGCAGGAGCTTAGCTTTGAAGTAAAATTAAATGTGTGTGTTTTATTTTTTTATGTAATATTAATAAGGCTTACCTATAGATGCAGTAAATATCAGTAAGATTTACTATAGATACAGCTGGTGATGTCACCGGTGCATGCGATGTGAAGGAATGGCATGCCCTTCAGAGTGACGTCATTGCGTCTCTGGCCACTCTCACAGACTGCGTCTGCGAACCCAGGTAAAGATGGAAGTACTTCTAGCGGTGACAGCGCACTGCTCTGAGGCGAGCTTCACATAACGTGCTAATATGCGATGAATGCTAGCACATTATGACATTTGCCTTGTACGTTTATAATAATAATAAAAAAATAAAAGCCAGTGGGTTGCTAACGCTTTAAACGGCCTCTCCAAGCTCTCCCTGAAAGTCTCTAGCTGATTGTTTTTTTGCTGGCCTGCATTCCTCCTCGCCTGAAAGGTGTCATTTAGTAGGGATGCATTTGCATGGTTGTGGTGTGTTTAAAAGGTGTTGAATGCATTTGAGATATTGAAAGTGAAAGAAAAGCTTGCTGCATTATGTTTTTTGTTTTTCAGTGTTCTAACATCTCCAGCTTTGGGGGGGACGGGGGGGGACGAGTCTTCTGGTTAGGGATGTACACTGGAAATATATTGGCAAACTTTATTGCCTATTCTTGCCAGAATCTAGAAAATCTTTTCTGCAAACTGCTGGGTATACCTTTAGAGATTAGAAATAGTTTTTTGTAGCACTCCTTTTCAGGCACCTGTTACACACATTTAGTAATCTTCTACAATTCCCTGAGAATTCCTCACAAACTAATTGCTCTGTTGTGTAAACACTGCTTTAAAGTGGTAGTTAGAGTCGGTTCACACTGGGGCGACTTGGGATCCGACTTGAAGTCGTCCCAAGTCGTGATGTCCAGAAAAGCAATGTAAGTGAATGGGAGCGGTGTTAATACACACTACTCATGTCGCTCCGACTTCAGAAGAGGTTCCTGTACTACTTCAATCAGACTTCTAGGCGATTTGTACCCATTGATTTCAATGGAAGTCGCTTCCAAGTCTGATCACTGTTTTAATTGAGCGACCTTTCAGCAAGATAACATACATTTCTCAGGAAAACCCCTCCCTCCCCTTCCCTCTCCCAGAGCTGATTGTTGTTTTATTGGCCACTGGAATGTCTCCTGACCTGAAAAGGACTTCAAGTCGTGTTGTAAATCGCCCCAGATTGCCCTGTGGTTCATGCTCAAATCGTGTTGAAGTTGCTTCTGAAAGTCGTGCTGGAAGTCGTGTCGCCCCAGTGTGAACCGACTCTAAAGGTTTGGCTTTTTTTTAAGTAAAATAACAAACCTGTCATACTTGCCTGCTCTGTGTAATGGTTTTGCACAGAGCAGCTTTGATCCTCCTCTTCTCGGGTCCCTTGCCATCTCTCTTGGCTCCCTCTTGACCATTGCTCCCAATAGCAAGCTGCTTGTTCTAGGGACACTGGTGCGTGCTTGCTCCCGAATCCCTGTTCTGTGTCCAAAAGACACATAGTCATGGCTCCCTCCTCATTGGCTTGCTAGCTTTGATTGATAGCAGTGCAAGCCAATGGCTCACACTGCTGTTTCGGCCAACGAGGAATAGGGAGTCTCGGGACAGACAAGGCTCCCGTGCACATCGCTGGGGGCTCAGGTGAGTATTGCGGGGGGGGGGGGGGCTCTGAGGGAGCAGCACACAGGGGTGTGGTGTGTGTTTTTTTTTTTTTTTTTAACCTTCATGTATAGAACCACTTACAATTTTAACCGCTTGTGACATTTTGTAGTCACCATTACTTTCCGTGTAGCTTCCTGGGTCTTTTTTCTGCCTCCAGCTTCCTCATTGGGCGGTGAATCGGCATTTTCGCACATCTGTCCAAAGAACTAACCAAAACCGCTTCAACGCGGTATAAAACCCAAAAGCAAACCCTTTTTTTGTATATCGCAGTCTATCCTTCTTTTTCTTATTTTCGTCTGGTGGTCCAGCCAGTATAATATATATATATATATATATATATATATATATATATATATATATATATATATATATATATATATATATATATATATATAATTTTTTTTTTTCTTTATAATGGTTGGCTTTTCTTAATTTTATGTAAAACCTTTATCCCAAAAGGATGAAAAAAACTGTAACTGCTTATAAAGTATTAGCTGGAGTTGGCTTCAATTTGTTAGTGTATTTAAATAACTAGTACATCTAACAATTCTGTCCCCCCCAGACTGACAGGGTTGCTGTCTGCTGTGCCCCTTCATCCAGAGTGGGGCACTGTAATACAGGAGGTGTGTTACTGGCCAGATCACCAGATGAAAACAGGGGGGGAAAAAAACCTAAGAAAAGAAAACTGATGCAGCCACCACATCTAATGATTGGTAAGCTGCAATACCTGTATTTTTTTTGGTTTAATACCGCTTTAATGGCGATCTTCCTGAAAAGCATGTGAGTGTATCCCAAGAATGGCTGGCACAAATGAAAGGCCTTTTTGGCGGATAAATTGGTAGACCTATAGGTCTAGTCCCTGAGAATGAGGGATATAAAGTCCCCCCCCCCCCCCGTCACCTTATTCTACAAAATGTCTCTGAATTTCTAGAAAGGTGGGATCCCTGCTTGGGTAACCGTTGGTAAACCATGTATTGTTTGTCTGTTCTCTCAGCTGTGTTTCCAGTGTTGCTTTGCTGGTGAATAATTCAAGAAAAATTGAATGTTCCAGTCACTAAATACAGCCGCCTAAAACCTTTGCTTACTTTTTCAGTATTGGCATGGCCCCTAACATGCAGTTTGGTGCCTTGTGCCCTCACAAGCTATGTGTCTACCACCCCTGTCACATTATGCTTATAGGCAGCCTGGCTCATGTAGGTGCAGAGAAGACTCAGTGCATGACTGAACATTGGATGAAAACTCTTTACCTAACAATCAGTGTCCATATTTATTTATTTTTTAAATCATGAAAAGTAGTGTGACTTGCATGATGGGGGGGGGGGGGGGGCTCTTTGGATTGTGAAACAGCTGCAACCTGCACAAAAATCAGCTGTGAGGCAGCAATTTGTTTAGATGGCATTACAAGGACCACTAAACTAAGCCTAATATGTTCTGTATCACTTGCCTTTTTGTTGCAGTTCTTACGGGTTACAAAGCAGTATCTGCCGCACGTTGCACGTCTCTGCCTCATCAGCACGTTCCTGGAAGATGGCATCCGCATGTGGTTTCAGTGGAGCGAACAGCGAGATTACATCGAAGCCACCTGGAGCTGTGGCTACTTCCTAGCCACTATTTTCGTCCTTGTTAACTTGTTGGGGCAACTGGGTAAGTCTCTAATTTTCTTCACTGTTGTCTGAGCTTAAAGTGATTATAAAGGTAAAAAAATTATATGTCTACCTACCTGCTCTGTGCAATGGAATTGCACTGAGCGGCTGCTAACCTCTTCTTGGGTCTCCTGCCAGGCTCCTGGTCTCTCCCCAATGTGCAGTGCACCCATGGGAAATCGGGTGCGTGTGTTTGCTCGCTCCTGAGCACCGCTGCTGCGTCCATAGACAGGCAGTAGGACTCTTCCCCGGGTCCCGTGTCACTGGCTTTGATTGCCCGCACTTGGAGCCAACGGCTCCTGGTGCCTCAGAAAAGCCAGTGAGATCCAGAAGTGCGAGGAGAGAAGAGCTGGATTAAATAAGAACTCGGGTGAGTAAAGGGGGGGGGGGGTCCTAAAACCTAAAATTTTTTTACCTTAATGCAAGGAATGCATTAAGGTAAAATGTTTAGGCTTTAGAGCCACTTAAACAAAATGGATGCAGATTTCCATGTTGGAAGGGAGGAACTTGTTAATAGGGCAGAGAGTGAACCCCTACACACGGCCCGGATTCTTGTTCAGAAAAAAAAACTTTTTTCCTGACGAGTTTCCTGGCAAGATTCTCTTGCCGGCCGAGTGTACACGCATACGATTCAAAAGAACCGCCGTTCTTTTGAATGGCACGAACGCAGTGACGTCATCGACTACACTGAGCATGCGCTCTTCACATTCAATGCCGTTGCCGCCATCTTGCTTTACCTTACCTATTCCTTGTGAGCTACCGCGCATGCGTCAGTCATTTTGAGCATGAATGGTTTTCCATGGAGACAGGTAAGTATATACACGCTAGAGCAGGTTCTCTATTTTTCTCGTCTAGATTCTGGGCGTTTTTATTGACGAGAAACATCAAAGCCTTGTACACACGCACAGTTTACTTGACAAGAAAGCTCTGCAAGCAGTTTTCTTGCTGGTTCTTGCCATGAAAGCTGTGCGTGTGTACGAGGCTTGGGAGATGGAAGTGAACAGTTGGGATTTCAGTACATGAACGCTTTAATTTAGGGCTTTCTCATGACTCTTAATTCCCTTTTGGAACTGCACACATTATGAAGGGTTCCCCCTGCTGGATTTGTATTTTATATTAATACAAATATTATATTGATACAAAACGGTGTAGTCCCAGCACAAAGACTGAGCTGTCGCCAACGTCTTCAGGTCTGGTAACTGGGGGAGGAGGGCAGTTCCCAATCACCTGATCATTGTGATAGTCTGTTATCGACTTGACTGATCTAGACCCGGGATCCTCAAACTACGGCCCTCCTGTTGCGGAACTACACATCCCATGAGGCATTGTAAAACTCTGACATTCACAGACATGACTAGGCATGATGGGAATTGTAGTTCCTGAACAACTGGAGGGCCATAGTTTGAAGACCCATGATCTAGACAGCTGCTAGATATACAGTATGTGAAACATGGTCATGAAGATGTGAAATCTGGATCAAAAATTACTTTTAAGTGACTGTTAAAGTAGAATTTCAGCTTTCCTATCACTTGAACAACTTGCTTACTGGGAACATATACCCCCTTCCTGCCCAGGCGAAATTTCCGCTTCCGGCGCTGCGTCGCTTTAACTGACAATTGCTTGGTCGTGCGATGTGGCTCCCAAACAAAATTGGCGTCTTTTTTTTTTTTCACAAATGGAGCTTTCTTTTGGTGGTATTTAACCACTTAATCACCGCCCTATAGCCGAAATACGGCTATAGGGCGGTTCCTGTACTCTAACAGGACGTCCATGGACGTCCTCCGTTAGAGTCAGGTGTGCGCGCCCAACCGGGCGCGCACACGCGATCACCGGTGCTCACCGGGTCCACGGGACCCGCAGCACCGATGATCGCGGTAAGGAGCCAATGGCGGCGGCTCCTTACCACGTGATCGCGCCGTCCAATGACGGCGCGACCACGTGTGTAAACAAATCTGACGTGCGTCAGATCCGCGCGCCCGAGCGGGCGCGCACACGCGGTCACGGCGCTCGGCGGGTCCACGGGACCCGCAGCGTCAGTGATCTCGGTAAGGAGCCAATGGTGGCGGCTCCTTACCACGTGATCGCGCCGTCCAATGACGGCGTGATCACATGTAAACAAACCGCGTCACTTGCTGACGCCGGTTCTTCCCTCCTCTCGCTGTACCGATCGGTACAGCGTGAGAGGAGAGCGCGGATGGCTGCAGCAGTGTGGGATGGATCTGTGACTATTGCAGTCACAGATCCATCCATCCCTGCTCAGCCATCCCTGCATTAACTCCTTCCTTCCCTGCGCAAAACTCTGCATACCTCCCCCAATACTCTGCATACCCCCCCCAATACTCTGCATAACCCCCCCCAATACTCTGCATAACCCCCCCCAATACTCTGCATACCCCCCCCCCAATACTCTGCATACCCCCCCCCAATACTCTGCATACCCCCCCCAATACTCTGCATACCCCCAATACTCCTCAATACTCTGCATACCCCCAATACTCCTCAATACTCTGCAATACCCCGCAATACTCCGCAATACTCCGCAGTACCCCGCAATACTCCGCAGTACCCCGCAGTACCCCGCAATACTCTGCAATACCCCGCAATACTCCGCAGTACCCCGCAATACTCCGCAGTACCCCGCAATACTCCGCAGTACCCCGCAATACTCTGCAATACCCCGCAATACTCTGCAATACCCCGCAATACTCTGCAATACCCCGCAATACTCTGCAATACCCCGCAATACTCTGCAATACCCCGCAATACTCCGCAGTACCCCGCAATACTCCGCAATACTCCGCAGTACCCCGCAATACTCCGCAGTACCCCGCAATACTCCGCAGTACCCCGCAATACTCCGCAGTACCCCGCAATACTCCGCAGTACCCCGCAATACTCTGCAATACTCTGCAATACTCTGCAATACTCCGCAATACTCCGCAGTACCCCGCAATACTCCGCAGTACCCCGCAATACTCCGCAGTACCCCGCAATACTCCGCAATACCCCGCAATACTCCGCAATACCCCGCAATACTCCGCAGTACCCCGCAATACTCTGCAATACTCTGCAATACTCTGCAATACTCCGCAATACTCCGCAGTACCCCGCAATACTCCGCAGTACCCCGCAATACTCCGCAGTACCCCGCAATACTCCGCAGTACCCCGCAATACTCCGCAATACCCCGCAATACTCCGCAGTACCCCGCAATACTCCGCAGTACCCCGCAATACTCCGCAGTACCCCGCAATACTCCGCAGTACCCCGCAATACTCCGCAATACTCCGCAGTACCCCGCAATACTCCGCAGTACCCCGCAATACTCCGCAATACCCCGCAGTACCCCGCACAATACTCCCGCACAATACTCCCGCACAATACTCCCGCACAATACTCTGCAGTACCCCCGCGCAATACTCCCCCGCGCAATACTCCCCCGCGCAATACTCCCCCGCGCAATACTCCCCCGCGCAATACTCTGCAATCGTTTTTTTTTTAGGCTTCCCAGCCTAGAGGGGAGATGTGGGGTCTTATTGACCCCATATCTCACTGTAAAGAGGACCTGTCATGCTATATTCCTATTACAAGGGATGTTTACATTCCTTGTAATAGGAATAAAAGTAACCAAAACATTTATTTTTGGGGAAAAAGGTGTCAAACTAAAATAAATAAAGTAAAATGAACAATAAAAAAAAAAAAAAAAAATTACAGCGCCCCTGTACCCGTGAGCTCGTATACAGACGCGACCGCACACGTAAGTCCCGCCCACATATGAAAACGGTGTTCAAACCACACATGTGAGGTATCGCTGCGAACGTTAGAGCGAGAGCAATCATTTTGGCCCTAGACCTCCTCTCCAACTAAAAAGATGTAACCAGGAAAAACATTTAAAGCGTCGCCTATGGGGATTTTTAAGTCGCGTAGTTTGGCGCCATTCCACAAGCGTGTGCAATATTGAAGGGTGACATGTTGGGTATCTATTTACTCGGCGTAACTTCATCTTTCATATTATGCAAAAACATTGGGCTAACTTTACTGTTTTTTTTTTTTTTAAGCACAAAACTGTTTTGTTTCCAAAAAAAAACGCGTTCGAAAAATTGCTGTGCAAATACAATGCGAGATAAAAAGTTGTAACGGCCGCCATTGTATTCTCTAGGGTCTTTGCTAAAAAAGCATATATAATGTTTTGGGGTTCTATGTAATTTTCTAGCAAATAAATGATGATTTTTCCATGTAGGAGAGAAATGTCAGAATTGGTCTGGGTGTTCCAGAACACCTGATGGCGTTCCCTGCATGTTGGGCCTCTGTATGTGGCCACGCTGTGTAAAAGTCTCACACATGGGGTATCGCCATACTCAGGAGGAATAGTAGAATGTGTTTTGGGGTGTAATTTGTGGTATGCATATGCTGTGTGTGAGAAATAACCTAATAATATGAACATTTTGTGGAAAAAAAAATTAAAATAAAAAAATCTTGATTTTGCAAAGAATTGTGGGGAAAAAATGACAACTTCAAAAAACTCACGATGCCTCTTTCTGAATACCTTGGAATGTCTTCTTTCCAAAAAGGGGTCATTTGGGGGGTATTTGTACTTTTCTGGCATGTTAGGGTCTCAAGAAATGAGAGAGGCTGTCAGTACATCAGATGTGATCAAATTGATCAATTTTCAGTAATTGGTACCATAGCTTGTAGACCCCATAACTTTCACCCAGACTAAATATTATCCAATTTTTTTTTTTTTTGTTACCAAAGATATGTAGCAGTATACATTTTAGGCCAAATTTATGAAGAAAAATTACTTTTTTGCAAAATTTTATAATAGAAATGAAGAAAAATTCATTTTTTTACAAAATTTACGTTCTTTTTTCATTTATAGCGAAAAAAATAAAAACCGCAGAGGTGATCAAATACCACCAAAAGAAAGCTCTATTTGTGGGAAAAAAAGGACAAAAATTTCATTTGGTTAGAGTGTTGTATGACTGAGTTATTGTCATTCAAACTGTGAGAGCACCGAAAGCTGAAAATTGGTCTGGTTATTAAGGGGGTTTAAGTGCCCAGTGGTCAAGTGGTTAATCACCCCTGCGTTTTTTTTTTGTGCTATAAACAAAAAGTGCGACAATTTTGGGGGAAAAAAAAAAACAAAAAAAGTTTTGCTATAATAAATATCCCATTTAAAAAAAATAAACTTTTTTTTTTTTTTCTCAGTTTAGGCCGATACGTGTTCTTCTACCTATATTTGTTAAAAACATTTTTTTGCAATAAGCCTATAGTGATTTGTATGCACAAAAGTTATAGCGCCTACAAAATAGGGGACCTAATTATGAATTTTTTATTTATTTTTTTACTAGTAATGGCGGCAATCTGCCAAATTTTTTTTGGGACATTATGGCAGACGCATCGGACACTTTTGACACGTTTTTGGGACCATTCACACTTATACAGCGAACAGTGCTATAAATATGCACTGTTTACTGTATAAATGTGACTGGCAGTGCAGGGGTTAACTCTAGAGGGACGTGGAAAGAGTTAAATGTGTAACCTGGGAGTGATTCTTACTGTGAGGGGTGGGCACTGACTGGGGGAGGTGACTGATCTGTGTCCCTATGTACAAGGTACACGGCATCGGTCTCCTTTCCCTGACAGGAAGTGGAGCTCTGTGTTCACGTCCCAGCTCAGTTACTGGGCAATCGCGGGTGCACAGCGATCGCAGTCGCCGGGCATGCGCATTGTGTTCCCAGTAACACGGCAGGGGCGCGCGCGCCCCCTAGTGGTTGCGAAAGACGAGGACGTCATATGACGTCCTGTCAGAACAATTGAACTATCGTGCCACCGTCAATTGACAGCGGCCGGTATTGTAGTAGTTAAACGGCTATCTGGGCCAAGCTGGCCAAACCAAAAAAAAGTTCAGTTGCATAATGATGCCACTGTGTGCACTGTAACATAACTGTTTTAGCATTGGCTACATACAGTAAGCAGCACCGTGTTCCGTTAGCCCAACTTCTTTTCTGCTGCTGGAATTAAAGCGAGTTTAACTAAGTGCTTCTCATTCATTCCAGGGTCGCCTTGTATTTTTTGTGCAGTACAGATTCTTCATTCAGTCCAGTGGTTTCCAAACTGTGGCCCTGGGACCGGTTGTGGTCATTTTGCTTACCTATTTATATGGCCCTTAAAGGGGTTCTAAAGGTACAAGTTTTTTTACCTTCATGCATCCTATGCATGAAGGTAAAAAAACATCTAGCAGCACCGGCCCCCCCCGAGCCCCCGTTGTACTTACCTGACCGTTCGAATCTCCCGGGCGCGTCCACGTCATCCTCTTCGGTTCCCAGCCTGGCCGTTGATTGGCTAGGCTGGGCGGATTGATAGCAGCGCAGCCATTGGCTAGCGCTGCTGTCAATCAGGGTGGATGACGCGGCACGCTGGGGGGCGGAGCCGAGTGATACAGTCGGCGGCTATGGCCGCCGCTGTATCACGGGAGCGCGCTCGCAAAAGCTTTCCTCCATGCGAGCGCCCTCGCATGAAGAAGGAAAGCTTTTGCGAGGAGGAGCCCAGACAGCCGCCGAGGGACACCAGAAGACAGCTTTCCGGGCCACTCTGTGCAAAACGAACTGCACAGTGGAGGTAAGTATCACATGTTTGTTATTTTTTTTAAAAAAAATACCTGACTTTAGTGACCCTTTAAGGCAGGGGTCTCAAACTCAAATTACCTGAGGGCCGCAAGACAAGTTTTCATATCCCATGGGGGGCCGCATGCAAACTTTCAAACTTCAAAAACAGTACAGCGAACGTATTATTAACCCCCAGCACTGGTGTCAGCGGACACATTTTTAACCCCCAGCACTGGTGTCAGCGGACACATTATTAACCCCCAGCACTGGTGTCAGCAGACACATTATTAACCCCCAGCACTGGTGTCAGCAGACACATTATTAACCCCCAGCACTGGTGTCAGTGGACACATTATTAAGCCCCAGCACTGGTGTCAGCAGACACATTATTAACCCCCAGCACTGGTGTCAGCGGACACATTATTAACCCCCAGCACTGGTGTCAGCGGACACATTATTAACCCCCAGCACTGGTGTCAGCGGACACTTTATTAACCCCCAGCACTGGTGTCAGCGGACACTTTATTAACCCCCAGCACTGGTGTCAGCAGACACATTATTAACCCCCAGCACTGGTGTCAGCGGACACATTATTAACCCTGACCACTGCACTGCACACGGACCACTGCACACGGACCACTGCACACGGACCACTGCACACGGACCACTGCACACGGACCACTGCACACGGACCACTGCACACGGACCACTGCACACGGACCACTACACTGCACACTGCCGACAGACCACTACACTGCCGACAGACCACTACACTCTGACCGCTCACCATCATGGCACAGCACATCAAGGCTCAGAGCCCAGCACATCAGGGCACAGCACATCAGGGTACAGCACATCAAGGCACAGAGCCCAGCAAATCAGGGCACAGGGCACAGCACATCAGGGCACAAGGCACAGCACATAAGGGCACAGCACATCAGGGCACAGCACACAGCGCATATCAGGGTACAGGGCACAGCGCACATCAGGGCACAGCGCACATCAGGGCACAGCGCACATCAGGGCACAGCGCACATCAGGGCACAGAGCACATCAGGGTACAGGGCACAGCACATCAGGGTACAGGGCACAGCGCACATCAGGGCACAGAGCACATCAGGGCACAGCACACAAAACATCAGGGCACATGACACATCAGGGCACAGCGCATCAGGGTACAGGGCACAGCACATCAGGGTACAGGGCACAGCACAGAACATCAGGGTAAGGGCACAGCACATCAGGGTACAGGGCACAGCACATCAGGGTACAGGGCACAGCACATAAGAGCACAACAGGGTACAGGGCACATCAGAGCACAGCACATAGGGGTACAGCACAACAGGTCACATCAGGGTACAGGGCACGGCACATCAGGACAGGACATATCAGGACAAGGCACATGGCACATCAGGGTACAGGACATGGCACATCAGGGCACATCACATCAGGACAGGGCACATGGCACATCAGGGTACAGGACATGGCACATCAGGGCACATCACATCAGGACAGGGCACATGGCACATCAGGGTACAGGGCACATGAAACAGCACATCAGGGTACAAAGCCCAGCAAATCAGGGTATATGGCACACATCAGGGTACATGGGCCACAATCAGAGCACAATCAGGGCACATGGGGCATATCAGGGCACATGAGAGCACACCAGGGCACATCAGGCACAGCACATCAGTACAGGGCACATGACACATCAGGGTACAGGGCACAGGGAACCCTGATGTACAGAGCCCAGCACATCAGGGTACATGAGGCACATCAGGGAACATGGGGCACATGGCACATCAGGGTACATGAGGCACATGGCACATCAGGACACATGAGGGTACATGGGGCACAATCAGAGCACATCAGGGCACATGAGAGCACATCAGGGCACAATCAGGAAAAAGGTCAGTGTTTACTTGTTGTTTTCTTCAGATGCAGAGCAGTGCAGGAAGCGTCTGCCAGAGGTTCACTTCTCTCTCATGTCACGCTGCTACTCCCCGGCGGCCCCTCCTCTCTTCCCGTCCATCCCAGATGATGTCACAAGCAAATGGGGATGGACGAGAAGAGAGGAGGGGCCGCCAGGGAGTAGCAGCGTGACATGAGAGAGAAGTGAACCTCTGACAGACTCTTCATGCACCTCGATCTACACTTCTGTGGCACCCGCGGGCCATTTATTACTGGCCCGCGGGCCATAAATGGCCCGCGGGCCGGTACTTTGAGACCCCTGCTTTAAGGCATTATTTCTGCCACTGACCCCCACAATGGGACATAATTCCTTCCACTGACGCCAACAACCCCATAAAATTTTACAATGTTCAGAGCGGCTACTTCATTATGTAATATAAATGTTTTGTTTGGGGCCAGCTTGTCCTAATGAACTATTTTTAAGTTGATCGCCCAGAGGCGATTTAGTTTATTCATTCATAAGCTAGAATTATATTTTAAAGTTGTCCTCACCCAACACACAATAGGTTACCTGATGCTTTGTGCCCCTCCTAGATAATAACGGGTATATAGTTGTGTTGGCACGAGGTATGGTCCTTCTCTGATGGCTTCATATTATTTTGCAGGTGGTTGCATACTGGTCCTTAGTCGAAACTTTGTACAATATGCTTGCTTCGGCTTGTTTGGAATAATAGCGATGCAGGTAAGATCGGAGTTTTTTTCAGAAAAACAATCATCCTATATAGCTCATGTAGTATTTGTTTCCATTTGGAAAAACATGAAAACATCAGTGCAGTTTGTATGCATAGATATTTCATCTTTTACCTCTTGCAAGTGTCAAGGTTTGGCCAAAAACAGCTGCTTCCTAAAGGCTTGTCTAACAGCTATCAGGACTAAATAGACCTAGGGAGCAGGAAGATCTAATTTAAACACATAAATGATTTGTGAATGACACACTTCTTCCTTTCTTTAGTCTATATGCAAAGTGTCTCAAGGCATATGCAGCTAGTTTCCCAGCAAGCTTTACAAACACAATGTCATGTTTGTATCCCATGTGACATGCTTAATTTTGTTGCCTTTAACCACTTAAGACCCGGACCAAAATGCAGGTAAATGACCTGGCCCCTTTTTGCGATTCGGCACTGCGTCGCTTTAACTGACAATTGTGCGACGTGGCTCCCAAAAAAAATTTGCGTCCTTTCCTTCCCACAAATAGAGCGCTATATACAGCGACATTTTTGAAAAAAAATCAATATTTTTTACTTTTTGTTATAAGAAAAATGAAACTAAATTTTACTCAAACATTTAGGCCAAAATTTATTTAGCCACATGTCTTTAGTAAAAAAATCGCAATAAAAAAAAATTAGCTACCTAGCGGGAACAGCGACACTAATACAGCGATCAGAAAAATGATCGCTTAGTGATGCTGGCAATAGGGAGTGAAAGGGTTAACTAGGGCGGTGATTAAGGGGTTAAAACTTTATTGGGGGGGTATGGGGGCTACCCAGGACCTAACACTAACTGACTGTCACACTGCCTGTCACACTGGCACTAAATACAGTAATCATACATGTATGATTACTGCATTCAGTGACACTGTGACAGGGGGGAGGGTGGGGCAATCGGGGGGGTTAAATGTGCCTATATGTAGTGTGTGTCAGTGTAGTGTTAGTGCAGGACTTACTTGTGTTGTGATCTCTCCTCAGCGGTGGTTGAAAAAACCACCGAGGGAGAGATCACATCGCTTCCTCCTTCCTGTGTTTACACAGGAGGAGGAAGTGACAGGGCGCGCGCGCGCATTGGCTGGGAGCGATCCGGAGGGGGCGGACAAAAACTAATAGCCGCCCCCTGATCCCGGATCGCTCCTACAGCCGCGCAGACCGCCGCATGTACCGGGGGGTCCCGATCGGACCCCCGACCCACCTCAAGGCACCAACGTGTATATATACGTTGATGTGCCTGTCGGTGCCATTGTGCCGACGTAAATGTACATGCGGCGGTCCTTAAGTGGTTAAAGATGCATCTTTTAGAATTTGCTGTATTGAGGTTTCAAGTTGGCCTAACTGTTGTAGCTAGATGAGCTTCTCTGCCGAGGGAAGGATAAAAATATTGTTGATTTACTTTATGCCTCTTCTATTGTCAGTGATGGATCATCTGATTATTAGCAGAACGGAACTGTAGTCTTTTTTTTTTTTTTTTAACAGCAACACACATTATATATCGTAATATACTCGAGTAGAAGTCGACCCGAATATAAGCCGAGGCACCTAATTTTACCACAAAAAAATGGGAAAACTTATTGACTTGGGCAAAAGCCTAGGGTGTCTATCTGCATGCCTCACTGTGCACATGACTAGACTGAGGTTTAACATGGGAGTCTATGGAAGGGGTGCCCGGCTTTGTAAAATCAGTGCTTCCCAGCCGTAGGTTCCCCAGACAACAAACTTGTAGAGGAGAAATTTTGACAATTGATTTTAGTTAGGGGACTCGGAGTAAAGGGGGGCTGAATACAAATGCACATCACACTTTTTAGATATTTGTTAAAACAAAAAAAATTAAAGCATTTTTCACTTTCCTTCCACTTCACAATTTTGTGCCACTTTGTGTTGGTCTATCGCATAAAATCCCAATAAAATACATTTACATTTTTGGTTGTTGCATGACAAAATGTGGAGAATATTTTAAGGGGCTATGAATACTTTTCAAGGCACTGTATACGCTATACTACTAAAATTATTAGGATGCCTGCTTTTACACGCACGTGAACTTTAGTGCAGAGACTTCGAGCCAGGCCTTCTTGTCCAACATCAGTGCCTGACCTCACAAATGCGCTTCTGGGAAAACGGTCAAACATTCCCATAGACACTCCTAAACCTTGTGGACAGCCTTCCCAGAAGAGTTAAAGCTGTTATAGATGCAAAGGGTGGTCCAACTCAATATGGAACCCTACAGACTAAGACTGGAATGCCTTTAAAGTGTGTGTGTGTGTGTGTGTGTGTGTGTGTCTGTCTTTCTAGGCTTTAAAAACTATTCAATAACTTGTAATCTTTAATTTTTGTTTTTGTTCAGACTATTGCATACAGTATCCTGTGGGACCTAAAGTTTTTAATGAGGTAAGTTCAAGCTACTGTATTTATCGGTGTATAACACGCACTTTTTTACCCTGAAAACAGAGGGTAAACCGATTTTTTTCTTTTTTTTGTTTGTTTTTTTCTTCTCTTTTAGAGTGCTGGCAGCGCTGTCCCTGACCCAGTGAGGGGGGGGGGGGGGTCTTTATAATGAAAAGAGGCTGTGTTCTATGCAGGTGGTCTGTGTATTATGCTGGGGTGGGGGGGGTGTAAAGTTTTTTTTTTTTTTTTCTCTCTCTCTGAAACTTCCCTCTTAGGCCGCGTACACACGAGGAGATTTATCCGATAAAAACGGTCTGACAGACCGTTTTCATCGGACATTTCTGCTGGGCTATTTTGGTTTGCTCTGTGTACACACCATCAAACCAAAATCCCCGCGGACAGACAGCGCGGTGACGTGGCGTTGACGCCGCCATGTCACCGAACCTGGAAGTAAAATACTTCCACACATGCGTCGAATCCGGGGGATTTTTGTCCGCTGGTTAGGCGTACTAACCAGCGGACATGTCGGACAGACGGCTTTCCAGCTGACAAGTTTTAAAGCATGCTTTAAAACTTTTGTCTGCTGGAAACCTGTCTGCTAGCCTGTACACACGATCGAATCTGTCCACTGAAACTGGTCTGCGGACCAGTTTCAGCAGATATGTTCGATCGTCTGTATGCGGCCTTAAAGTTAAGGTACGTGTTATATGCCTGTGCCTGTTATACGCCGATTAAATACGGTATTTCCTAAATGTACATTTTTTTTTTTTCAAACCCTGCTCTTCTGCAAAATGAATCACTACTCTGCCTCCTGTCTAGTGGACTACTAGTGACATCAGTCCACTGGTGACACCCGCACAGAGCTCTCATGTAAGCCCAACTAAGTACTTCCTCTCCCAGTTTATGGAACAGGCTTACCTACTGCGTAGCTGACTTTAGTTGCCAGACTTTAGACCCCTTTCACACTGGGTCGTTTTGCACTATTGCACTAAAATTAGCGCCAGCAAACTGACCTAAAACTGCCGCTGCTGTCTCCAGTGTGAAAGCCCCTAAGCGGTGTGTATACTGCTCCTGCCCATTGAAATCAATGGGGGCACCGCGGCTATACCGCCTCTGCAGAGACGCTTTGCAGTGGTTTTTCTGCCGCTAGCGGGGGTAAAATCGCCCCGTTAGCGGCTGAATAGCGCCGCAAAATTGGCGAAAAGCACCGCTAATAATGGCAGTGATTTACCGCCGACCCCGCCCCAGTGTGAAAGGGGCCTTACTTATACAGGCTCATAAAGGGTATGTAAAACCTAATAATGGAACCAAGGAAGTGCATTTATGTCCCTGTTGTAACTTTTATCAACATAACCCCCCTTTTATTTTATTTTTTGGGGGTGGAGGGCTTGTACATTTTGATAATTGACATCAAAACTGTCAGTGATCCTTCCAACCACTTTTCTCTTTTTTTCTGTTTTCTGGCCATGAAGCAATCATTAGTTTGCAGCCTTCTGATGGGAACTCAGGACAGCTGTAATCTGCATTGCTGGAACTTATGAAACGCCCTGGTGTGAATTTTTAATTATTTACCTCATTTTAAAGCTTCCGACTTGCGTATGATTGTGGCAGGTTAAATTGTTTAAAATAGCTGGTTTCCTATCTTAAGTTTGCATGAAGATTTTGTACTCCTGATATTTGAGCTGGATGGCTGTCTCTAAATGATGTAACCTCTGACCTGGGCCACACACTGGCTCTTGTGTACTCTTGCAGTGGGTTGGGTGTTATGGCCAATCAGGTTAGAGGGAGTGTAAATTTGAGGCTGCTATGTAACCTGAACCACCAAACTATTTAAAGGGCAGATCAACCTAAAACAGTTACTGTATGGAATTCAGAGCAATGTATGCAGAAAGCCCCACACTAATACAGAAAAAGCTTTCTTTTTTCTTTTCTTTTTTTTTTTTTCTTTCTCAATGCATTGTTGTGTCCGGCTGCTATTTTTGGCGATGGAAGGCTTTCCTGAGACAGTTGGCAGACTTCTATTATGGGATTACAAATAAGAAGTGAGATGTGTACTGAAAAATCCCCTCCCCTGCTAGGGCTTACAGCAAAGTCTGTAGTAGAGCTATTTCAGGGTTGTTGTTGACCACCTTCTGTAAAAGTTGAATAAATTGTATTTCTTAAAATCCTTACTGAAAAAAGGGTGCCTTTTGGAAGATCAGCGCTTGCATACTTGTTTCATGTCACTAACTCTAAAGTATAGCCAGAGAAATCAAGGCTGAAAGCATTTTGGCATTGTACATGTTAACCTTGGTACAGATGTACAGCAGTGTTTCAAAAGAGGAGAATTGGTTAGTAGAACAAGCAGAGAGTACTCCGGCAGCACCAAATATTTAACCAGTTAAAGACCAGGCCTTTTCTGGCACTTTGTTTACATGTTTTTGTTTTTTTTACTAGTAAATCATTAAGGACCCCCAAATGTATATTAAGTAATACAAAAATGTTTTGTTTCTCATGGTATTTGTGAAATGTTTTTCCTGAAGAAAATCTAAAATAAACTTTGCGTTTTAAAAAACACAACAACAAAAAACACAATAATAAAGGGACTTATCCCCTGCGCAACTATGTGCAGAAAACGAACGATCAACAATAAATCCTTGTGTTTGGGTATGCCACTGTGTCCCCACTTATACTTGGCTGAGAGTGTAAAGCACTACCCCTGTATTTAATATGCAAAGCAAGAAAACATACAATACAGCAGTGTATATTATTAGTGAGTAATATTAATCCGTTAACAGAAAAATATGGTCAGGTCAAATGATAATTGTGATCAGACTGGGACTACATACCCAATGATCATAATGTGACCTCCATGTAGGTGTATACATACCAATCTGTGATCATGCTCCTTATGGTAATGAATAATAAACACGAAAAAGGAAAATAAGGCCAATATAGAAGTGCAATCTTCTGTTAAGTCATTGTGGATTTACATGAATCGCTGCAAGTGCCCCTCCACCTTTCTAACTCTGCGCTCACCTCCAGTTTAGACCTGCTACAGGTCACTCTGTGCCTTCCCCTTTTAAAGGGTGGATAGATGGGGAGATTATAATAAATTATATATAATCTCTCCACCAATAGCTTCTCGATGTGCTAATTCAGATCTAAGTTGGTCCGTGCAGCAGTACTCAAAGTAGAAAGGCCAACTTATAGAATCGTGTAAACCCTCTGTGCATTTCCACTAGTGCACATAGGCAATGGACTTTACACATGGGGGGTGTGCAGCCCCTTTAAAAATCACTAGGATGTGGTAAGCCTTGGATCCAAACAGTCAGGTCAGAAACTTCCTGTATGTGCGCAATGACGTCATTAGGCCCCGCTCCCAACGTGTTTTGTTGCAGGTCATGTGACTTCTTCAAGGAGTTTTCTCCTGTGACTAAACACAATGGGAGTGGGATATTACATGTAGATTAATAGAGGGTTCATCTCCCTCTTATTCAAAGATGGAGCGTGACACAGCCTGTGAATGACAGAAATCCGCCCACACCATGTTTGTTCCACAAAATAACGATTCGCAACGTCACAATTAGCAAAATTACACTCCCATCTGAATGGAGTGACGCTTTTAATGTTGGTTGAAATATCAAGCCAGAGAAATTGCAAATCCACAATGAGAACGCAGAATAATAAAATTACTACTGTAAGATCAATTATGTCATAACTAGGCCACAATTTTAAAGGCCTAATCAGTCCAAAGGCTGTTTTTTTTTTGAACATGTGACCAGCACTAGACTAGGACTAGAAGCTGCTCCTGCTTATGTTTCCCTGCAGACAGGCTGGGAAAGATCTGGGTCATGTGACGGCTGTATATATCGATTAGGAAAAGGGTACCTTTTTTTTTTTTTTTTTTTTTTTTTATTCAAAAAATGACAGTGCCATCATCCACATACAGAAATAGAAGAGACAATGTAAATTGTGTTTTAGTATCGCTTTAAAAAAAGAGTTGTCACAGTACAATATTTATCAGGAAAGTGGCTTTTACAGGTCATCTTTTAGGCAGTGTTGTAACAATTGTGGTTTTTCTTTTTCTAGGAACTTGGCTCTGGGTGGAGGGTTATTGCTGCTTCTGGCGGAGTCTCGATCGGAAGGGAAAAGTATGTTTGCAGGTGTGCCCACCATGGGGGAAAGCTCTCCTAAGCAGTACATGCAGCTGGGAGGCCGTGTGCTGCTCGTCCTCATGTTCATGACTCTTCTCCACTTTGACGCAAGCTTCATCTCCGTAAGTGTTTGTAAACTGCCTTCTTTCCTTATACCTTTTTAGAAAAAAGGCCACAGAAGTGCTCAGTGCTCAACCTCAAAGTATCAGGACATGACAGGTGTTTACATTTTTTAAAAGGTAAATGAGAATGATTCCCCCAGACCCTGTACAATTTAAAAACTGGTGGCAATGCCATCTCCAGTATTTTTACTCTAACGGCTTTATTTTAAAAGGGGGGTGAATATAATATTACATAATTACAAATGCAGGTCTGTGGACTTTTTTTATGTCTAATAATATAATAATTTATATAATATATCATTTTTTTTTTTTTTTTCACCCTCCAGATCCTACAAAACATTGTTGGTACAGCTCTCATTATCCTGGTGGCCATTGGCTTCAAGACAAAGTTGGCTGCCCTGACCTTGGTGGTGTGGCTCTTCGCCGTTAATGTCTACTTCAATGCCTTCTGGAACATCCCCGCCTACAAGCCCATGCATGACTTCCTAAAATACGACTTCTTTCAGACCATGTCGGTCATCGGCGGACTACTGCTGGTGGTGGCCCTGGGACCTGGTGGGGTGTCTATGGACGAAAAGAAAAAGGAGTGGTAGTGCTACTGGCACCTGGAGTCTAATAGAATATTCTGGATGAAAGCAGAGTCCTGTTTAACATCTCTTCCTACCCCTCACCATCTTTGGCACAACCACCTCCATCTTGTATCATCGCCACCAGCAGCCAACTGTATTATGAACCATCTCTCACACACCACCAGGAACTGGCTTTGTGGTTCCATTACAGGCTGGTTTAGAAAATGTTACAAGATAGTCTTAAAATGCAGTATCATGAGTTTTAAGGAGAGATCTCTGCTTCTCTTTAATGTAGTGTTGTTTTTTTGTTGTTTTTTTTATGTGAAATTTTCAGAGTCCGAAATGATTGATTTGAAGCCATGTTTAGCCTTTGGTTCTGAAATGCTTACATAATCCTTCATGTGACAGGCATCCATTTTGTGCAGTACTAAGATGAGAACGGTTATCGTACTTGGTTTCTACTCTTTGGTTGGCACAAGTCTCTGGTTAATTTAAATCCTTTGTTTGCCCCCAGAAGCTGACACTGTATGTTGTGTCCCTGGACTTTGAGTGATCCCTTCATCCCTCTCTGTGCGTCTGGCCAATCGGAAGAGATTTGTGCTGTGAATTATGTCATTAAATTGAAATCGTACCTCATCTTGAAACAACAAACCCCCCCCTTTTTTTCTTTTTTTTTTTGCCAATTTTTTTTATTTAATATTTTTTTTCAGCCCCTTACTGTTTGGCCACTCTACACAATCAGTTGCCAAAACATGAGTTTGTTAGAAATTTCTAGAAGTTTATTTCGTGTTTCATTTTGTCTTCTAGGCTTATTTTATAGTAAAATGTCAACAGTTTGGCGTAAAATGAAAAATCTTAAATTCTGAGTGTTGCCTGTCCTCTGTTCATGAATGCATTTCCATCTATATTGACACCACCCCCTCCTGGATTTCACAACTTTGGCATACAGCCTTATCACTGAGCCCTTGAGTTTTATATCCTTGCCTCTTTTTTTTTTATTGTTGGAGAAATGTAGAGTACAGAGTGAGACTTAATCTGTGTATTTCTATGCCGGGGCTCCTGATCTGTGTTTCCATACCATGTCTTCTACTATCAAAGGCCTGGGGTTAGAATGACATCCATTTGACTAGCATTTTCAGGCGAAAGTTTGCAATGCTAGCCTATGTCAGTTTAAAATGACAGCTATTTTACCTGCCAAGACATTTGCACTTTTGTCCATTATTAGTCCAGAGATTTACATATACTTTCCATACAACCCTCCCAAGAAGGTGATACCTCTGCCCTGTGACTGAACAGTGAAGAAACATCATTCATCCTTTTCCTCTTGCTGCCAGCTTGCTCCTCATCAGCACTTTTGCATGTAGCAAGGCTGATTTGCTACTTGAACTGCCGCCCCTTCTTCCAGTCTGAGAGCTGCTGTACATGGGATTGTAAAAGGCTAATGCCAAGCCAAATTCAGGTATTTACACTAGTTGAAGTGAAACACATTTGAATAATTTCATTAATAAATACCTAGCTGTATTAAACTGTTCAGCTGGCCTAATGTCAGAATCTTGATTATCCTATTTGGTTTGGTCTAAATCCAGTATGCAAATTTCCTGACATCACTGCAAGCTAGATATGTGTCCCAACCCTCTTTTAATATAATAACATTAACTGCTTAGCTTATGCAGAAGCCAAGAATGGCAAGTTGCCTTTGATTCATGGAATTTTTGCCCTCTATCAGGTCTCTCCAGCTATGACACACCGATGAAGTGGCCTAGTCTCACACAGACAAAAGTGTCAAATGAATGCAAGATCGGTTATGTATTCTGAAACAAGGGAATACTTGGCATCAGTAGATATCAAGGTTGCTTATTTTCTTTATCCTCATTTATGCCTCATCATCACTTTGCAGTAGAAGACAAATGCTTCCATTTGACTTATCCTAAGACTCCACCCTACTCGCTTTTAGTCAGAATTTTTTTTTTTTTTTACCCCTCATGCATAGTATTAAGAGCCACTAAGATCAAAGAAACATCCCTCAGTGAGCTTCTCCGAGAGTACTGTGCCTCACGACAGACTTTTGAGGCTGTCCCGCTTACTCAATTCTATTCAAGGCCTCTTCAACTTCTCTGGACCTTCCTATGTACCTCTACAGCAAAGCAAAGAATTCCCTAACTTGATGGGTGTCCAATCCAGCCTTAAATTATGGATTTAGAGAGGGGGGAAAAAAAAAACACATTATCCTCACCTAGGTGAATGCAACATTAATCGGATGCTCTATCTGTCCCAAAAGAAAAAAAAACACCATCTGCTCACTACCATATACATGCTGCACCGCTCTATGTGTATGCTAGTGCAGAGTCCCCAAAGTTGCTGACTCACCAATGTTGATGCGGTCTCTAACTAAATGTACAGGATCAACATTAAAATAAAGCGGGTGAGAGGGCCACTTTAAAGAAAAGTTACAGGCAGACCAAGTAGCTTAATTTGGGGAATTTGTTACACGAAAAATATTAGAAAGATCTGGTTAACCCACCACCAAACACAAGGGCTGATAAGAATTAAGAGACAACGTTTAGTGAATAGCAGCTGCATCACACTAGGTATCAAGAATACACCATTTACATACAATATTAGTCATCTGTAGTGTTTTGGTGCGGCTCTGTGGCTCACGCATGCATTTTCAAATACGTGCGGACAAAACCCCTGTTTTTAACGCATACTGTTAAACAGGTTAATTGGTTGTTCTGCAAGCTGATCGGTAAGTAGGCTTGGTTATTCCCTGGGCATTCCCCAGGATTTTTTTTTTTTTGGTTACTATTTACATACAGTATTAGTCATCTGGGGTCAAGGTTAGATAGGTAGATATAGTTTAAGTCCTGGGGACGAGCACCATCTGGAAACGCAATTTTTTCCTATCACAAATAGCCACCACAAGACCCCCAGTCATGACATCTGTGTGTGGACAAGAGGATCTGGACTCCAAACAGTTGTCTACACCCTGGGACCTGATATAACAGGGTAACCAAATATAAAGTTGGCCTGTTATTCAGACATCACTGGTGGTATATGAATATGGGCTGTAAAGTGCTAATACAGAGCAGTTGACACCAAATCAGGCCTTTTATTCCAGAGTGGACGCAGGAGAACAAATTGAACAGGTATATCATATTGTGCATAGTCAGGGCATTGATAGAGCGCTGAATAGGCTAATAATCAAGGACCAAGTGGTCCGCTCACCCGACCATAGGCAGGTCATTAATAGAGCACTGGATAGGCTAATAATCAAGGACCAAGTGATCCGTTCACCCGACCATAGACAGGATGATCCAGGGACAGATGGTTTTCCTTGGTATCCCAGTTAGAGCTCGCCTAGAGATAGATGGCTCACAGTGACCAGACTGGGTCATCTATATGGCTCAAGTCCTGTGCCAGGGGTCTGTAGGACGTAAAACAAGTGTACTGTAATGATGAGGATAGTGGGAGCCATTTTGGTGAAGGCAAGTGCGACGATACACTGATACCAAGTTTTACGTCCTACAGACCCCTGGCACAGAACTTAAGCCATATGTATGACCCAGTCTGGTCTCTGTGAGTCATCTATATATATTGGGTTAATTTACCCCTGCCAGGTGTGATAAGGATGACAGGGGGTAGGGTGTTAGTAAGGTTGCAGTGGGTTTCCAGGTGTGATGAGGATGACAGGTGGGGTGCTGGCAAGGTATCTGTGAGGTACCAAGTGTGATGAGGATGACAGTGGGTGGGGTGTTAGCAAGGTTGCAGTGAGGTGCCAGGTGTGATAAGGGGGTGGGGTGTTAGCAATGGTTGCAATGGGGTACTAGGTGTGATGAGAATGACAGGGGGTGGGGTGTTAGCAAGGTATCAGTGGAGTTCCAGGTGTGATAAGGGCTGACAGGGGGTGAGGTTTTAGCAAGGTATTGGTGTGGTGCCAGGTGTGATGAACATGAGGGTGATGGGGTGAGGTTTTAGCAAGGTATCAGTAGGGTGTCAGTCGTGATGAACATGAGGATGATAGAGGGTGGGGTGTTAGCAAGGTGGCAGTGGGATAAGTATGACAGGAGAGAAAAAGAGGAAAGGCACAGAAAGAGAGAAACAAGGGTCACAAATATGAAAAACAGAAAGCATAACACATTTTTGGCCTAATCTGTAATATTTATGAATTTAGAAATTAGGAAATATATTTTTTTAAAGTTTAGAAATATCTGTTTCCTCAATATGCACGTCTGCAGACTGTAATCGATGCTGCAAAAACAAGTACAGTGGTGTTATCTCATTTATGTCAATCACAGCCTCTTGAAATCCACTATAGCCTGTGTCCTCATGCCTTTGTGGGAGGCAGAGCTTCCATCAATCAAGTTGTGACATCCCACCTACTGTGTTCTTTTTTTAGTTACTGGGCATGGAGGAGAAGGGAGGGACTGGGTTGCCATTTAGGATTTGTATACACATACAAATGTGTGATGTTACAGTTTTTCTCTATTGTTTTGGCTCATTTCTTGAAACCGAAATGACATTCTCAAAACTCTAAGATCATTTGGCAAAACAGTCTTATAGTTCAGCACAACACTATAACTCACGTGCAAAAGCTCATATCTTTCCCAAAACTGTTCACTCTTGCTTCAAAACCATATTCCTTTCCCATATAAAGAGTCAGTGCCTCCAAAATGGCAAAGATTCTTCTCAATTGCTTTGGCTCATTTCTTAAAAAAACAGACCAGACATTCTCGGCTCTTTTGGTGCTTTTTCCAAAATAACCTGGATGGTTCGGCACAACACCATGGTTCACCTTCAAAAGTTCATATCTTTCCCAAAACACTTCACTCATGTGTCAAAACTAAATTTCTTTTTCATTCAACTAGTCAGTGCCCCCAAAATGCATCATCCCTTTGGCATTGTATAAGCACTGCAAGTCAAAATGTTTAGATGTTTTATCACTATGGCAGAGTACCATTGAAATATCCCTCATGTCCACCTTTCAGTCTTAGCCCAGTCCTTCATTGCCAATGGTAACTGTACAGTTTTTGTCTAGCTAACTGAATACAATTGTGTATAAAACTGAAAAATAAGAAAAGTTTTTAGGGTAAGACTTTAGGTTTGACATCACACATTGCACTCATACTGCAAAGGAAAAATTACTTTACAGTATTGTAACCATTATCATTCACACACAAAGTAACTTCCATACATGAGACTAAAAAGAAAACGTACACAGCATAATATATGGAAATATAAACACACAAACAAAAAAACTGACAATTAGGGCCCTTTCACACGTGCGGACGAACGGTCCGCTTTTTCTAAGTCCGTAAACGGACTTAGAATGGGGCCCTATGGGAGCGGATCCGTTAGCGGATGATGCATCCGCTAACGTCCGCGTCCGTCTGGATTCGTTTTGCGGATGGAAGAAAACCCTATTTTTCTTCCGTCCGGTGGATCAGATCGGATGCAAACGGACAGACGGTCCGTTTTCATCCGATTCCCCATAGGGGATAGCGGAGGAGAGACAGGGCGGTCCCTGCACAGTGTGCGGGGTCCGCCGACAGCTGAGCGGGACCCCCCCGCTGAGCCGACGGACACACACGGAGCGGACCGAAAAACGGTCCGCACCGTGTGAAAGAGGCCTTACTGTAAATTTAGCCTACAATGCTGTAAATAAAGCTCGAGTTTCACAACTACTGTAAGGCCCCTTTCACACAGGGCGGATCAGTAATGATCCGCCCCGTGAACCTCCACTTGCTCAGCGGGATCGCTCCATTGATCCCCGCTAAGCCGGCGGATGACAGGGAGGTCCTCGCACACTGTACAGGGACTGCCCTGCCAGCTATCCGCTCTCTCCTATGGGGGGATCGGATGAACATGGACCGTCTGTCCGTGTTCATCCAATCAGCCAGACGGATGGAAAAGTAGGTTTTTCCTCCGTCACACTTTGGCGGACCGGAGCGGGTCGGATGTCAGTGGGCATGTCACCCCTGACATCCGCAGCTCCATAGAGGAGCACAGAGTGCCCATTCTGGTATGATTAGAGACCCTGGGCCGAGTAGCTGAGGCGATCCTTTTATGTTGCCGAATATTCACAATGCGAATATTCGTATTACGAATATTCGCAAATACTTTCTCTGCCCTTCTTTTGCATCAGAGCCAATCAGAGTTCTCCTACCACAGTTGTCAGAGGTTAGCAACCAATAGGAACCTGCCTGCACGACCATTATATAAGATCACTCCCAGCAGTATTTCAGTGCAGATTCACAAGGTGGCTAGAGAGAGTGGAGTGTTTCTGTGCGTTTTTCCTGTGTATTGCGATCTTAGAGCTTAGCATTGTGCTTCCTATAGTGCTTTCAGTTCTGAGTTTCCTGCTTCTAAAACCAAATGCTTTTTTCAAAGCAAAAGACCCAACAGCTTTTCTAAAAGCTCAGATTTGTGTTGTTTTGTCCAGGTTAGTGTAGCTTAGTGTTAGATAGATTTCTGTGTAGTTAGTGTAAGTGTACATTTCTTTAAGGTAGCTTAGTTTAGTGTGTGTTTAGTCTCTGTGTTTTGTGTATAAAAAATAAAAAAAACACAACATGTTAAAATTATGCTAAATAGCAAGGAAAGTGCCTAAATACACATTTACCAACCAGGGTGTCTGCAGCTGTCCAGGCATGCTGGGAGTTGTAGTTTTGCAACAGCTGGAGACACACTGTTTGGGAAATACTAATATCTGATCTTATATCCTAACTTTTAAACTAGTCTAAAATGCAGTTAAAGATAATGAAATAACAGTGGTGAAATTACGTACACTAATCAGCAGTTTTTCCTCACTGGATGAAAAGTTACTCGAGTCCCCACCATCTTCGCTTCGCAGGGCAGCACAAAATAGCGATCCGAAAATAGACTGGCAAAGATCCAGGAAATGATCTCCGTTTTCGCGTGTTGTTCGCACGCATGCGCGGACGAGAATTTCGCAATCAATTTCGCATTCGCATTAGCGAAATTTCGCAATTTTTGTTTCGATAAAATATCACGAATATTCGATATTAACGAATATTTCACGAATATTCTTCTATATATTCGTGAAATATCGCGAAATCGAATATGGCGTATTCCGCTCACCACTAATTGTGGTAGGTGAGGCCCTATGAGACCTCTCTCATTTTCAGGGATCAAATCCAAATGAAAGCAGTCCAAGAAGATGAGGAGCTTCTTTGTATTGTATGGGCCAAGACTGGGCATGTGAGTGGCCACACCATTCTTAGAAATTGCAGCACACATAGTTATATTGCCCCCTCGCTGGCATCCACCGTGGCCCAGTGGCCAATAAAATTACCGCCACGTCTTCGGCCCTTGGCCAGGTTGAAGCCAGCCTCATCCCCATACACGAGTATGTGAGAGGTCTCGTTTCCTTCCAATGCCATTATTCTCTACAATAGAGTAAATAAAGAAAACATCAAATCAGTCATACAGAAGAGTCATACACTACAGTTACAGACAGCTACATAGGAATGTTCTATGTTCTGCACAAGTTCAATATACTACTGGCCAGTATTCCAGTGGATCCAAACCTGGGGTACTACAGGGGGTATTTGACAGAAAGGGGAGGGGAAAATATATCAACGACTAGACTTACTGAACTGTTACAGTAACATTATTAGATAAATGTACATGGGAGGCACTACTGTAATTGCAGCTCTTTGACCCTTTTACTTACTGTATTGTATGTTATATTCTTCAAAATAAGAATTTTAATGATAATTGCATCATACAGTAAGCTGCAGTTTTTACTGGAATACTACTGTAAACTGTATCATCAATATTGTAGAAAATAAACTATTCCATACTATTCCATGGTTTATTTTCTACAATATTTTTCTTGTCATGGTTAGTATCATACGTAACATCCCACTGAAGTAAGATACTGTAATACTGTAGGCCTATCACACACACACACACTAAATGAATACGTAAATGAGTAAATAAACATATTTGTTGCTCTATGCACAGTGTCCTGTCCTATACATTATATAATTCCATCATTGATTGTGAGGCCATGTTTGATGACATGGTCTATAATTGTGGCCCGAATTTCATCAGGGACAGCATGGTGTCTTCGTGCTCCTTGGCCTCTTCCCCTATTCCACCACCATGCACCCTTACTCCTCCTCCTCTTTTTTCATCCAGCAGGCAGTTGCCCTTGTTCATTTACTTGGCCAGGTGCCTCCATGTTCAGAAATTATGGTATTATGTTCCTTAATAATTTTGACAATTGAACAGACTATTGTGCATATGATGACTTAAACAATGAAATTACGCTGACACGTTTTGGAGAGAACGACCATTAGACTGAGAATTGACAAATCAGTTTAGATCAACAAGATCTATTCAATTGAAAATTGTGCTAAATGTAGGCTACTTGTACTAAATAATTTGAGAAATGTATTAAGACATTCAGGAGGCATTTGCAATTTGATGAAATGAATGAGAAATGCAATTCAGTTGTGAACAATTGTCAAGTGGTTTGGAGATTTGTCCATGTTGTTTTGAGAATGTAATTTCTGTTTCAAGAAATGAGCCAAAGCAATGGAGAAAAACTGTAAGTCCCACAGTAAGTATATACAGACAAATTTTACTTTTGGGGGTTTAGTTAGGCCGCATACACATGATCGAACATGTCCGCTGAAACTGGTCCGCAGATCGTGTGTGCAGCCTATCGGACCGTTTTCCAGAGGACAAAAGTTTCAAAACATGCTTAGAAACCTGTCCGTCGGACATGTTCGATGGTTAGTACATAAAATCATCGTCCCAAAATCCCGCGCATGCTCAGAATCAAGTCGACCCATGCTTGGAAGCATTGAACTTTGTTTTTTCATCACGTCGTTGTGTTCTACGTCACTGCGTTCTGGTCCGAGGGGATTTTGGTCCGATGGTGTGTACGCACATCAGACCAACAGACCACTTCAGCCTGGTCCGATGAAAATAGTCCATCGGACATGTCTGATCGTGTGTACGCGGCCTCACACTTTTAGAATAGCCATCATCCTTTTTGAAGGAACCAAAAGTAATTGGACAATTGAATCAAAAGCTGTTTCATGGCTAGGTGTGGGCTTCTCCTTTATTTCTTCATCAATTAAGCAGGTAAAATGTTTGGAGTTGATTTTTAGTGTGGTATTTGCATTTGGAATGCATTGCTATCAACCTACATCATGCGTTCAAAGGAGCTGTCCATGCAAGTGAAACAGACCATTGTAGGGCTTCAAAAACAAATCCATCAGAGAGGTAGCAGCAACATTAGGAGTGGCCAAATCAAGAGTGTGGTACATTTGGAGGAAAGAAGAACGCACTGGTGAGCTCAGCAACCTAAAACCGCCTGGACGCCCACGGAAGACAACAGTGGTGGATGATCACAGGATACTCTCTATGGTAAAGAAAAACCCATTCACAACATCCAGACAAGTGAAGGACACTCTCCAGGAGGTGGGCGTATCATTGTCAAAGTCTACAATCAAGAGAAGACTTCATGAAAGCAAATACAGAGGATTCACCACAAGGTGCAAACCATTCATAAGCCTGAAAAATAGAAAAGTCGGATTAGACTTTGCGAAAAAAACTTCTAAAAAAGTCAGACCAGTTCTGGAAAAGCATTCTTTGGACAGATGAAACTAAGTTTAATATGTACCAGAACGACGGGAAGAAAGGTGTGGAGAAGGCTTGGAACAGCACATGATCCAAAGCACACAACGTCATCTGTAAAACATGGTGGAGGCAGTGTGATGGCATGGGCATTTATGGCTTCCAGTGGCACTGGGTCATTGGTGTATATTAATGATGTGACAGAAGCAGCCGGATGAATTCTGCAGTGTTTAGAGATATACTGTCAGCTGAGATTCAGACAAATGCAGCAAAGTTGATTTGGACAGCGCTTCACAGTACAGATGGACAATGATCCAAAACACACTGCAAAAGCAACCAAGGAGCTTTTGAACTAAAAGAAGTGAAATATCCTGTCAGCCCCCCGATCTCAACCCAATTGAGCAATACATTTCACTTACTGAAGGCAAAATTAAGGCAGAAAGACCCACAAAGTTTTAATTCAAATTTAATTTGGATTGTTTGTTTTAATTTTATTCTGGTGGCATACAGACAAAGTAGGACAATTGTGCCTGTGTCCAAATATATACAGGCATACCCCGCTTTAAGTACACTCACTTTACATACACTCGCGAGTAAGGACATACCCGCGAGTGTATGTAAAGTGCCTTACAAATACTGTACAGACATTTTGCAGCCGTGGTAGAAGGAGCTAAAGCTCCTAGAGCATAGCCCGCCCTGTTCCAGTGTGCCCCTGACACCTCCACTACAGCCCTTGAGACCTCAACTACAGCTCCTGACACCCTCACTACAGCCCCTGCCCCCCATTACACCCTAGAAGTGAAAAAAGGTATTGTTTCACTTTAAGTACATTTTCGTTTTACATACATGCTCTGGTCCCATTGTGTACTTAAAAGTGGGGTATGCCTGTATATGGGCCTTACTGTGTGCACATATATTAAGCTGCTCCACTATATGTGTTAGAAAAGTTTTGTTTGTGTGTCTATTTAAAACAGAGGTGACACTCATTCTTCTAACATTGCTTCGGAGCACATGTTACCAACTTGTTATATTCTTTTGTTCTTACTAACCCCATACGTAATATATAGATAACAGATTGTACAGGAAGTTCTGTCTGGAAATAAAGTGCCAGTCTGTGCCAGGTACAGACAGATCTTCCTTAGCTAAATTAGCCAATAAGAAGTGTTATCGTTGTTTCACTGTAAATGATGAGAAGGTGGGGGCTGCTCTGCTTCTCACTTTTTGCTTTTTCCCTCACTTTGTAAGCATCACAAAAATGTATTCCTGCATTTTGGATTAAATGATCTTCACTTTCAAACACCTCGATTTTGATTGATTACAAAGAAAGAAATTACTAACATTTTGGTCCTTTGAGCCGGAACCAATGGCTGGAGCCCTTGGGTTGACACCGGTACCGACAGAATCCAGTGAGTATTGGACCTCAAAATCTCACTGAGGAACCCCACTCACGTTAGTGTTAAACAGGGACTGCTTGGCACCGGATTCGACCCAAATCCACCATCTGGTTCTGAACCTGAATGGATGACTTTGAGTTAGTCTTCTGGTGTTTGAGAGGGTAAGACCATTTAAATTGCTTCTCATTCTTTTCTAAGTCTCTTCTCTTCTTTCTGGTTTGTTCTGTGTGTTTTGTTTATGTGAAATGTGAATTGTGGTACCGACACTGGTATTGATCGTATAATACTCTAGATAATCTAGTGCTCGAAGACAGAGGCATCTGGGGACGTTGCCTAAGGTAATATAAACGTCGCCCGCTGTCCGGACAGATAAAAAAAAGATTTGTGGTATACCAAAACGTCAGAGGTTGATTGCCTGACGTCGTATGAGGTTGAATGTTTGATGGTTTAAGCGCTAGTTGGCGGAGTGATCTAGGAAGACCACAAAGTTAACCTTATTCTGTGTGTGTGTTTTAGTAACTTCTTTCTTTATGTTTAACCTTTCTGTTGGTGATATGGTGAAGAGTAATGCTGATGTTACACAGTTTGAGCCAAATAACTACTTTACTTGTTGCAGAACTAATAGTCGATAGTAATCATTGTTGGTGGATTGCTAATGTTTTGTTTATATGCTTGGGGTGTCAATAGATTTATGAGACTTGTGAGAAGGTATGCCCAGAGGACTGTAGTGGTATAATAGCCTGTGTGGCTACGTGATAGGCCTGTGTGGTCAAGTATTACAAGTGCCATTTGACGGCTACTGTGTGTAGCCCGGAGAATATATATATATATTTTTGGGTGACGACCCACAAATTGTTAGAGACTCAAAGTGAGGACTCTAAGAATGGGAGTACGGTTCTCCCATGGACCTCTCGATAAAGGGAGAGGTAGGAAAGGAAAAATGGCACAAGTAAATTAAGTCCTCTGACAGAAATGACAGACAGATACGGACAGTGGTTAAGATGACACCAAGACTATTATAGGCTGGACCAAAACAGAGCTGATCTAGTACCAGAAGGAGTTATGATCAACTTGGGTTTCTGTGTATGCTAATTTTTATGACAGAGTTGATTAAAAACGTACAATGTGCATTTTTGAAAGTATGCAACGTGATGAAACTAACTAATTATAAGCCTGTCAAAGTTAGAGAATTAGATCAGGCAATGCCATTGTTATATATATATATATGTATATGTTTGAGAAGCATAAAACTGATGAGATGAGCCTGCTATCTTTTGCAGTTTCCTCCCCCCTCCCTTCAAATTCCTGTGTAAAGCAGCCAGATAGTTCTGAATATCTAAGAAATGTTTAATTATGTGACTACGTGAAATCCTAGTTAACATTGTTAGTTTTTGTTATGTAACTCTAGGATTAATTTTAAACAAAGAAAGCAAAAGGTAGCCATGATTATTATAATTCTTTAAATGTTTAGCTCTCCATTCTAGGCTACTGAACATGAAAGTGGAGAAAGGCAAGTTTATTTATTAAAGGGAAATGGTTTAAAAAGAAAATGTGAAAGTGAATTGCACTATGAAGAAAGTGGACAGAATGTTGTAGAATTATTAATGAGGATTGCTGGATATGAGACAAGGAAAAGCGGCGGATGTTTTTGATTACTTTAAAGGTGTCCATTGCCATGGATTGTAAGTTGCTGTTATGTTCCTAGTAGTGCTGTTTGAAGGAGATAAGAAATGTATGCGTAGTATAGAACCTAAATCTGTTCAGTACTGTGCTAAATGGGAAACAAAATTTGGATTAAATGGTAAATTAACTGTTAACAGATGTCAGGATTTGGTGAATAAACTTAGATTGTTGGGTCCCAGAAAGGAAAAAAAAAAAAAGGTATGGGTTAGAAATGGCAGAACACTGGCTTGAACACGCTAGGATCAGAGCACAGGGAAAGAGAACAAAAGAAAAATGCCAAGCCCAAATGCCCCTGGTGGACAAAGATGAAGATTTCATTTGTTGCACCCAAAGACCACCTCCTTACAATAGCCACCCCCCCTTCAGGTGCAAGCCACTGCCCAGAGTACCACCCTCCCTGTGACATCCACCCCTGTCAGAGGAACCGCCTCTGACCAAGACCCCAATCCTACTTCCTTAAACTCTCCAGATAGTAGCATAGCCTCAGAGATGAACAGATCGATCCTTGAAACTTTAACCAACGCCATAATCCATGCACTGGGTGCCCCAGCAGGGTCCAAGAGATTAGGTAAACCTCCTATGAGGTATCATGTGGTATAGTGGTGAGGAATACCCCTTGATAGAAGTCCTGTACCCCAGAGGAGGACAAGCGGACAGGAGCGAGGCAATCCATTGCCTCCAGATAGCCTAGACTTAAGAAATAGGTTGACTGCCTTACTGAATAGATGCCAACTTAGATGGGTACTGATTGGCAGAGGGAAAAAAAAGACAAACCTTTTTAACAAACAGTGGACTCAAGGGAGGGTCACATGACATCGGTACTTACACAGTTACATGGTGAGCGCCGATCGCTTACTATTCTATAAAATGAGACAGTGTAACTAGAGTACTTCTACCCTGTGTACAGGCATTGGTAGCTGCAACCAAAGCAGTTAAGGCCTCAGCATCTATAGTGCTATATCACCTGCTGACACACACAATGTACCACATGTAGTATCGGTTTATTTGCTGGGGTTGGGGAGGCGCGGGGTTGGGCTCACTTCTGTGCGGAGGACAGTGGGCTTCTAACTCCAGCTTGTTCAATTGGGCCTGGAGGCTCGTTGTTTTTTTGTGTGGGGGTGGGCCTGATTTTGTGCTTTCTGGCTTTAGTGGGTGGACCGCATTGTGTGCTTGGGAGTGGGGTATGCCTGCATATAAAATCTATCCACACTGCTACCACTTTTTACTGATGATCATAAACATGACTGTACTGATATGCAGCAGAATGCACTTCCCGGGAAGAAACAATATTGGAAAACAAAAGGTTTCACAATAATAGATAACATTTATACATCACCCGAAAGGAAAACCGGTATTGCCAAAATCCCTATTTAGGTATGCAGTAGTGTTGACACATGGAGTAACTCATGTGTCAAACAGGGGGATGACTGAGATGTTGAGTTAAGTATGTACAGCCTATGGTTTCACCAACTACTCAAAAACTTTTTGTTCTCAATGCCTTATATGTGCAAAACACAATGCTCAGGGAGGCATAATACCCCGGAAAGGAAAGTTCCCCACACCGCAATATCCATTCGAACACATTTGTATGAATTTTATTGAATTGGACAAGTGTGAAAGGAAAAAATATTGTTTGGTTATCAGACGCCTTGACCAAATGGGTGGAGGTATTCCCGACAGGAAGTGAGAACGCATAGACTGTGGCCAAAGCATTACTAAGAGATATAATTCCTAGGTTTGGAATCCCTGAAAAGATTTACAGTGATAATGGATCCCATTTTGTAAATAGAACTATACAACATTTGACAGAAGTGATGGGTATCCAAGTAGAAAACCATTGCACCTACCACCCCCAATCGGCTGGATTGGTGGAAAGAAACAATGGAATCCTGAAAAAATAAACTGAGATAAGCTATGGAGGAAACAGGTAGAAAATTGGATGTACTGCCTACCATTAGCTGTGACTAGCATGCATATCACACCCACATAGGAAAGTTTAAGCTCATTTGAAATGATACATGGGAGGCCATATAGAATACCCCTACTACTAAATGAAACACCACTTGAAGAATCTGAACGTACCTTAGCAGAATATATGTCTAACTTGTTGAAACAGAAACAAATTAATGAGATCTGTTCTATTCCAGAAGGTTCAATCTAAGGAGAAGAGAAAATCCATATTGGAGATTGGGTCCTGATAAAAGTAATAAAAAAGGAAACATTGGCACTTGCTTAAGTGGGAGGGGCCAATAAGGATTGCAGAGAGGTCTACCTGGACTCACCAGTCCCATTGCAAAAAGGTTTTACAGGCAGAACAGGGTCAGTTGGCGGCAGAGCTCTGATAAAAGTCCGGCTACAAAGGGAGGTTCTGCACAAGGCGGGGCTTATCTCAAACCGGTGAAGAACTCCATTACCTTACCCCTCGGGGCTCTGTAGCTGGTTAGGATGAGAGGGACAGAAATTATCTTGGGTCTACTGGTGACTCTAGGGGAGACGTCCATATAGGGAGGCAGAAACTGGAAAAAGAAAGAACCTCTAGAATGGGCAAGTCCAGGGAATTTTAGTTGATTGTTGATAGACTTTGTTTGGATGGTGATTTTATGGTCGCATCCATTTCTGACCCTACTGAGCTAAATCACATTATTAAGTTTAGCAGGGAGGATGAGGAGCAAACGTTTGTTTACCCGATACCAGAGACCAGCTACATGAAGAAAAAGGATGGTGACGAAGGCAAAGAAGACATGCTTTGGAACGAATGTTATAAAGCAATACTGCTTGAATTAGAAGAAATAGAAGTGAAAAGATGTACTACAATCAAGCCTGCCAGCTTTTCCCTCAAAGTGGAGGATGACCACATCTGCTTAAGACTTATGGAAGAAGAAATGCAGCAAATCTTCCCAGTGAAGGACACTCCTCTTGAGAATTCTGATCTGATCCTGTTTGCAGAGGGTTCACACCTGTACAAAGATGGAGTCCCAAGAATGGCATATGCGATGACAAAATTGGAGGAAGTGATTGAGTCAAGACCCAACTACTCCCTTCGTTACTTTCAGCGCTGGTTGCCAAAGTGGTACCACTCATGAGGGTCTGTGAGACCGCAAAGGATCAAACAGCCAACATCTACACTGATAGCAAGCATGCTGTCAAAGTAGTCCATGATTATGGGCCCATAAAATAGAACAGAAGTTTTACAATTGCTGCAAGAAAATCAATTCAAAACTGGAAATATGTTTAAGAACTTTTTGAACCAGTCACCCTTCCAAAGGAAGTAGCTACCCTGAAGGTCAACACACATACTGAAGGACAACCTGTGGAAGGAAAAGGAAATGGTTGTCTGATCATACTGCCAGGAAGACTGCTGAACCACCAATGGAAGCAATCGTGACCCTAATCATTGATTTTGCAAAGAAGGAGAAGCCTGTAGCAGATAAACAAGAAGAGAACAAATACTGAAAGTAAAAGAACTTGCAAGAATCTGCACTCATGGACTGAGTCATGTATGCCGTAAGGCAATGGAGAGAAACATAAGCAAACCTGGATGGTTTATTTGATACTCCAGAAATGCATATCAAGACTTTGTTGAGGGGTGCATAATCTGTACTAAAAATAACTCAGGAAAACCGACCAGAGTAACACAAAGACATTTGGCCAAGTCACTATTCCTTTTCCAAAGACTACATATTTATTAAATCCAATTGCTCAAATCAGGCCAATATCAATGTTTTGCTGTACATAGAAATGTTTCAAAGTTGGATAGAAGTCTGACTGGTGGATAAAGAAAATGCCAAGACAAAAGAGAAGATCCTTTCTGAAGTAATATGCCGCTTTGGCGTCTTTGAAACTTTAGAGAATGACAGAGGAACACGCCCCACTGGACAGATCACGCAAATTACATGCAAGGATTTGGCAATTGAGCAGACCTTTCATGCTCCCATCATCCTCAGAGTTCAGGGAAGGTAGAAAGGTATAGTATAGTCAGTAAAAGCAGGCCAGCTATATCAATGCAGGAAAAGGGTAGATGGGTTAGTAAAGAAACACTGGCCAACTGTTTCCTCAGGTTCTTTACAACATCAGGAGTACCCCTACTTTACAGGTCAGAGAACTTGAGCCTTATAAGATTTTGTTTGGGGGCCCACCTAAGACAGGGTTGTATTTTCCACATCAGACTGTTGTAATATATAATCATTTTATTTGTTATGTAGTTATTTAATATAGGCAACTGTGAACTAAAATACCAGCCAATGCTTGAGGGGATTGTCCTATGGTCCAGCTAGTTATGCCTCTGATCAGAACACCCGTGAACTAAGAGTCACCACTGGTACCGAAGGAAAACTTCTCCAAAAGGGTCATTTAACTCTCAGATCTACTTAAATATTGGGGTTCCTCGCAAGGTGCTGAAAAAAGTTTAAAGGGGAGTTCCACCCACAATTTCACAAGCTTAATGTATTCTAGTAAAGTTAGTCTGTAAACTAAGGTCCGTTTTGTTAGGTTGTTACAGCATTTAGATTTAGTTTATAATCTAGAAATAGACCGTGGCCATCTTAAGTGTGGGCATCGTGAGGCCAGACTGTATGACTTCCTGGATTTCAGCTTCGCATTTCTCGCACATGCTCAGTGCTGCACAAGCAATCTAATAGGATTCAGTCAGGTTTGCAAGGACTACTGGGAAACATGATGCCTATCCCAGAAACCCTTGCAAATAGCCTAGGCTAATAAGAAGGAGGAAGTAATGAAGGACTACAAAATAAAGGTATTTACAAGCAACAAAATAAATAAAAATTGTCCATTCTGAACACTATGAGATTAGGGCATGCACCACAGACAAACATAAAAAAAAAATGGGTGGAACTCCACTTTAAGGCCAGGAATCAGTTAACAGCTGGGTTGGAGTCTCTTCTCTGGTGGGTGACTATAAATAAAAATATTGACTGTAATATATGTGTATGTGTATATATATATATATATATATAAAATGTGTGTGTGTGTGTGTGTGTGTGTGTGTGTATATATGTATGTATGTATGTATATATACACTTAAACCAACAACAATTTGTAAACTATAGCAAAGATACTGTAAAAAAAAGGTCTAGCAGAACCGAATGGCCATACAAAATGTTTGGTAGCATGTGTTGCACCTTTATCCCTAATAATACAGCTCCTGGGGAACCGTGACCAAAGCCCTGGAAGGACTAACTACTCAATCGAATGAATTGGCAGAAAACTCAGGTATTAACGATCCATTCATAAACTGGACTTATCACATCATGTTTGATCTAATTTGCTGTGGTTTTGATTGTTCTGGTCCCTTGAGGATGCTGCTGTATTCCCTGTATTCAAGGACTTTCACAAAGACTGATTAAAATTGCAATCTCAAGAACAATGTATCAAACACTTTCCACCTCTGAGGAGACCTATACGGACATTGAAGCTCAACTTAATGACATACAGTCCGAAAGTGTATAACACGGGGACTATTATCGAAATGTGGCGAGATAAAATAGACACAAGAGGAGGGAAAATGTTAGAAAAGTTTTGTTTGTGTGTCTATTTAAAACAGAGGTGACACTCATTCTTCTAACATTGCTTCGGAGCACATGTTACCAACTTGTTATATTCTTTTGTTCTTACTAACCCCATACGTAATATATAGATAACAGATTGTACAGGAAGTTCTGTCTGGAAATAAAGTGCCAGTCTGTGCCAGGTACAGACAGATCTTCCTTAGCTAAATTAGCCAATAAGAAGTGTTATCGTTGTTTCACTGTAAATGATGAGAAGGTGGGGGCTGCTCTGCTTCTCACTTTTTGCTTTTTCCCTCACTTTGTAAGCATCACAAAAATGTATTCCTGCATTTTGGATTAAATGATCTTCACTTTCAAACACCTCGATTTTGATTGATTACAAAGAAAGAAATTACTAACAATATGTTCTTGCAAGTGAAGCCTAAACTAAAGAGTTACTCACTTTTGGTCACTTGAGGGCAGCAGTGTTACATAATGGAAACTAAACTATTGTAGCTGAGACTTGAACCAGTAATGAGAAGTGATAAAACATTGGATAACATAAAATCAGGGCCGGCGCTAGCAATAGGCGGATCAGGCGGCTGCCTAGAGCGCCAGATTAGGGGGAGCACCAAAATCCAGATCCCCAGCCACTCGCTGGGATTCAGATGATTAAAACCCCACCAGGACCGGCGGTTGCGCCTGTGAATACAGACGGACCGCTCTATCCCCAGCCTGCAGTAGAAGCGCGGCGGAAGTGAGAAGATGACTGAGGTCACTCTGAGGGAAGAGAGCCGGGATGAGAAGCAGCCGGCCGGAAGTGCCGCATGATCGTTGGAGGGGGAGGATGAGATGGGAGCCCTGCGGCTGCATGCAGCATGTAGTGTAACCACGGCGGCTTGCCGTGATATCGGCTCCCCCCTCCTCCTGGGCGCCTGGTTTGAAAGGACAGGCAGGGGCAGCGCCACTCTCCTGGACCCGGAATAAAGTAATCACCGCCACTTGCTCCAGGTATAGTGGAAGCACAGGCAGCGCTCCGTGCTGTAGCCTGTGCCCAATTACAAAAAAAGCAAACACTGACTCTGCATGGACTCTGTTATGCATTGCACAGGGGGGAACTGTTATGGGGGAGCGGCTTAGGCAGACATGCAGGGGGGTACTGATGTGTGTGGGGGGGGGGCAGACATGCAGGGGGGTACTGATATGTGGGGGGGGGCAGACATGCAGGGGGGTACTGATATGTGTGGGGGCAGACATGCAGGGGGGGTACTGATGTGTGTGTGGGGGGGGGAGACATGCAGGGGGGTACTGATATGTGTGGGGGGGCAGACATGCAGGGGGGGTACTGATATGTGTTGGGGGGCAGACATGCAGGGGGGGGGGTGGGGGGGCAGACTGATATGTGTGTGGGGGGGGGGCAGACATGCAGGGGGGTACTGATATGTGTGCAGGGGGGTACTGATATGGGGGGGGCAGACATGCAGGGGGGTACTGATATGTGTGTGGGGGCAGACATGCAGGGGGGGTACTGATATGTGTGGGTGGGGGCAGACATGCAGGGGGGGGGTACTGATATGTGTGTGGGGGCAGACATGCAGGGGGGTACTGATATGTGTGGGGGGGGGCAGACATGCAGGGGGGGTACTGATATGTGTGTGGGGGCAGACATGCAGGGGGGTACTGATATGTGTGGGGGGGGCAGACATGCAGGGGGGTACTGATATGTGTGGGGGGGGGGCAGACATGCAGGGGGGGTACTGATATGTGTGGGGGGCAGACATGCAGGGGGGGTACTGATGTGTGTGGGGGGGGCAGACATGCAGGGGGGTACTGATATGTGTGGGGGGGGGGCAGACATGCAGGGGGGGTACTGATGTGTGTGGGGGGGGGCAGACATGCAGGGGGGTACTGATATGTGTGTGGGGGCAGACATGCAGGGGGGTACTGATATGTGTGGGGGGGCAGACATGCAGGGGGGTACTGATGTGTGTGGGGGGGGGCAGACATGCAGGGGGGGTACTGATATGTGTGGGGGGGCAGACATGCAGACATGTGTGTGGGGGCAGACATGCAGGGGGTACTGATATGTGTGGGGGGGCAGACATGCAGGGGGGTACTGATATGTGTGGGGGGGCAGACATGCAGGGGGGGGGTACTGATATGTGTGGGGGGGCAGGCAGGGGGGGTACTGATATGTGTGGGGGGGGCAGACATGCAGGGGGGGTACTGATATGTGTTGGGGGGCAGACATGCAGGGGGGGTACTGATGTGTGTGTGGGGGGGCAGACATGCAGGGGGGTACTGATGTGTGTGGGGGGGGGCAGACATGCAGGGGGGGTACTGATGTGTGTAGGGGGCAGACATGCAGGGGGTACTGATGTGTGGGGGGGAGGCAGACATGCAGAGGGGGTACTGATATGTGTGTGGGGGGCGGACAGATGTGCAGGGAGGTACTGATATGTGTGTGTGGGGGGGGGGGGGGCGGACGTGCAGGGGGGTACTGATATGTGTTGGGGGGGGCAGATGTGCAGGGGGGTACTGATATGTGTGGGGGGGGGGGCAGATGTGCAGGGGGTACTGAATATGTGTGTGATGTGTGGGGGGGGCAGATGTGTGGGGGGGGACATGCAGGGGGTACTGTTATGTGTGTGGGGGGGCAGATGTGCAGGGGGGTACTGAATGTGTGTGGAGGGGCAGATGTGCAGGGGGGTTCTGAATGTGTGTGGGGGGGCAGATGTGCAGGGGGGAACTGAATGTATGTAGGGGGGGGCAGATGTGCAGGGGGGTACTGAGGGGAACAGATGTGTGTGTAGGAGGGACAGGTGTGCAGGGGGTACAAAGGGGGAACAGATATGCGTGTAGGGGGGACAGGTGTGCAGGGGGGAATAGGGGTGTGTGTGGGGGGGGGGGACAGATGTGCAGGGGGTACAGAGAGGGAACAGATATGTGTGGGGGGGGCAGATATGCAAGGGGGTTACAGAGGGGTAGCAGATGTGTGTGGGGCACAGATTTACAGGGGGAGGGGGTGTGTGCAGAGGGGAACAGGCATGCAGAGTGATACAGTGATGGGGTGAGAAGGTCCAGAGGCATAGGTGCAAACCTGTGGACCACTGCTGAAGAAATAGGTGCTGCAAATTTTTTAGTGAGGGGCGGAGTCAATGTGTGTGTGTGTGAAGGGGGGTGGGGGGGCGGCAAATTAGGTTTCGCCTAGGGTGTCAAAAATCCTTGCACCAGCCCTGCATAAAATTAGACTTCCTTGGTAGTTGCAGCAACTTCCAAAACAATACTGTATATATGAAAAACAAGTAAATGCTGCTCTGAATCAAACTTTCCCCAAAACAAGTGGATATAAAAAGTAAGCTCCCACAGCCCACATCTTTAATCACTTGCCGAGCGCCGCAACGCACTGTACAAAAGGCAAAAGGACGTACCTGTACATCCCCTTTAAGGAAGCAGCATTGTGGATGCGCGCCCAACGCAACTTCCATGAGACCAACCGTGGGTCCCACGGACTGGATCGCCGCCGGGATGCTGATGTAAGCAAGCATCTTCCCGCTCTGCCTAATGACAGTGATCACAGCTTCCTGTAATCGAAAGCCGTGATCACTGTCTTGTCACACACAGTTCCCCACCCTACAGTAAGAAGCACTCCCTAGGGTACACTTAACCCCTACAGTGCCAACCTAGTGGTTAACCCCATTCACTGCCAGTGTCATTTTCACAGTACTAGCATATTTATAGCACTTATCGCTGTAAAAATGACAATGGTCCCAAATATGTGTCAAAAGTGTCCGATGTGTCCGCCATAATGTTGCAGTCACGATAAAAATCGCTGATCACTGCCATTGCTAGAAAAAAAAAAAATATATTTATACAAATGCCATAAAACTATCCCCTATTTTGTAGACGCTATAACTTTTGGGCAAACCGATCAATAAACGCTTATTGCGATTTTTTTTATATTTTATATATATATATATATATATATATATATATATATATATATATACCAAAAATATGTAAAAGAATACGTATCGGCCTAAACTGAGGAAAAATAGAAGGCAATTTTATTTGGGAGCCACATCGCACGACCACGCAATTGTCAGTTAAATCGCCGCATTGCCGAATCGCAAAAAGTGGACTGGTCGTTGGCCAACAAAATGGTCCAGGCCTTAAGTGGTTAAAAACTGAAATCAGCAGTTTCTTGTAAAGCAAACAGTAAGTACTTACCTGTCCTGATACCCACAGCACCAATTGAAGAGAGAAGCTTATTGAAACAAGTTTACTATCTGGCACACTTCCAGTATGCCTGGTCTCCCCTTGCACTCAGTGGTTCCTTCCACCAGCTCCAACTACTATAAAAATATAAATTTCCCATTCCTGAGCTTAACGCATGACAATATACATGTATATGTAAAGCTTTGCCCACCCCCTGCCTGATCAAAGGACAAGTTATAATATACTGTATTTATTGGTGTATAACGTTCACTTTTTTACCCTGAAAATAGAAGGTAAACTGTACCTGCGTGTTTTACGCAGGGTGCTGTAGAATTTTTTTTTTTCCTGAAACTTCCCTCCTAAAGTTAGGGTACGTGTTATACGCCTGTGCGTGTTATACGCCGATACGCCGTGAATACCTGGGAGGATTTTGCATGCTGTCATGCCTTATTAGAAAAGGAAAATCTCCGATAGGTAGGGATACAATTTTCCATTTTCCTGACACAAACATGCTGAAGTCTTTTTATTCAGACATAATGTTTAGAACTAAACTAAAATTCCCCTGTCATCAATGTTGCTTATGTTGTCATGTTGCCTAATCACTTGTCCTTAATTCCGTCTTGTTTATGTTGCTTAAATAGGCTAGAAATGCCCCACCCAACTAACTTAAGCCCATACCAAGGCCTGCTTGTGGGAAATTCATAATATATGTTGCATCTGGGAACTGAAGATTAAATCCTTTGGAATTGCGAATTGTGTACATTTTTACCACACTGTAGTATACATGAGGTTTGTAGCAGGTGCCCTGGTTTTACAAGGCTAACACAGAAGGTGAGCAGCCCAAGTCAGTCATCTCCAAGCAACAATATGTAATTTGCCTGGATAGACTGCTATAAGGGATATCGTGGCCTGCAGGCCCACAGGGGAATTAATGCTATCTCCACACCAAGATAACTACAGATTCTGTTTAGGAGCCTTATGATCACTCTGACTTTTGGAAATATATATGCTAAGTTGTAGACCCAACTGAATGTCAGCACATCCACTGCTTTCCCTGCTGGGAAGCCCACTTTCTCCATCTCTTTGGGGAGTGACTGCATTCATGTTCATAGGGTTGTCATCAGGTTAAGATCCCGATAGCCTTATTTGTTGCAGATTCAACAAAAGGTTTCTTAGTTTAAAGACCATTTCTTGTTGTCATTGTTTGTGGCCTAAAGCCTTTACCAGTAAGCTTTGGGAAGTCAAAATGTAGAAAGTAAGACAAGTTCTACTGTGCCCAAACCTGAATGGAAGACACCTCAGTCACCAGTGAACAACTTTCTGTCCATCCTTGACAACGAAAATAAGACATCACAATTTTGTTGTCTATTCAGAGCATAACGGAAGCACCCAGGATGTATTGTCAAAATAGCTTTGATGTCTGAAAAGCCACTCTGAACTCTTAAGACATTGAACACTTTGACCCCCATTGGAATTTGTCACTGACCTTGGACTAGGAGGTCGTTAAGATGAGCACCTCAACAAAGTGATGAAATGTCCAATATGATGATCATTAGGTCAGAACTCTGACGAACATTAAAAAGATTGGTTGATTGGTTTTAGCCAAAACCAAAGACACTGTGTCATATATGAGGTCAACCTGATTCTCTGGTGCAGGAAGCATTATCTAATTTATTCCTGTTTTTATAATGCTGTCAGTCTCCGGAGAGCCCATTTGGCCACATGGATTATTGCAAACAGCTTCCTAACATATAAGCAGACAGGATAGGAGCCAAGACCTGTCCCAAGTAGAATATTAGTACTGTTGTCTTTAATGAGGGAAACAAAACCATATTCTTCTGAGTGTCCAGGTCTATTCCCAGGAATGTCTTTAGGAGTTGGCATTTTCTCAGTTGAGAACCCATCTAAATTGAGTTTTGAGGATATTAGTAAACTATCAGCAGGATGTTGTTCAAGTAATGGAGTACCTGTAACCCTTGCTTGTGCCTGATGGCAATGATTAGAAGTGGTGTTTACTAGAGAATGGTGTGGATATGTAGAAAGGCCAAATGAACTAGAAGGTTGGCTCTCTTGTAACAGAATTAGGTAATATGTGTATAGAGCCTGGAGCGTTAAATGCTTCAGAAGAACCTTGGTGGGAAGTAGGTTGGAGGAAGGAAAAGACAATCCCAACAATGTCCTTATTGCACTATTAACAGGACCAATGGTTCCTGAACGAGCTCTGCCCAAATTTGCACAAACTCCTGAAACCTGACACCTACAGAACAAGTTTGGGTGGAGAAACCCTTGAAAAGAATATTGCTGCTGCTAGGTAAGAGAAGACATATATATTTAGGCAAATGAAAAATAATGAATATGGATTCTTCCATTCTCTTCTATAGTCCTTTCCAGGTCCATAACACCTCCATATCTTTATTGTCCTGGCCTTTTGTCCACCCAGTGGGCATTGGCAACGAGTCTAAAGGATTAATTCCAATTTAGTGCAATTAAACTGTTACTGGCCAAAGGGTTTTTTTGCCACCTTTTTGCCAAGATAGAAAAATGACTTGGGTATTGAAGTGAGCTCCAATGCTGGCCCACAAAATATACAGGTAGTATAGATCTTCCTTATTTCCATATCCATTCTCCTGTCTCAGTACATTGCATTGGAAGGGTGGCATTGGAAGGGTGGCACATCTGTCCAACTGCTTTTGAGGCAGAGGCAGACATTAAACAGATGTAGATGTTTGACTAGTTTTAGTTTTTGATAATTATCAGATAGAGGTCTTCACAGTCAGTTTGATCAGAATCAAAAACATCTGGTTTCTGTGCCATCTTGCTCACTCCTGTCTCTGACTTTCAGATTTGGCATGGCATATCGACAGGAGAGCCATCTAAGTAATCACAAGCCCAGTACTGCTCAAAAGTGGGTGATCAATGTAACGTTAGGTTTCTTCTAGCCTGCCTCCTATGGCAGTGTCTTGAATGCATACCGTTTTTTTCAGTCTTTAAAGTGGACTTGACTTTGTGTAAGGAGTACATTGCCTCTCTTCCTTTTGAGGCGCGGTGCTGGTGTTGAGGGATGGAGAGATTTACAAACCAGTAGCCTGTAATGTACACTTTGTTTTTCTTAGGATAGTACAAATCTACCTGACCATAACCCTAATGAAGATAGTTGGAAAGACTAAACATAATAATAAATATCTTTAAGTACCAGAACATCAGCAGTATTACAGTGCAAGTGGCAATCCACACATTCACCTGCAGAGCATTTTTTTAAGTTTAAAGCTGTAGTAAAGTAAAAAAAAAAAAAAAGTCCCCCTAAAAGTTAACCCCTTCCATACAGGGTATTTTCACCCCCTTCCTGCACAGACCAATTTTTATTTTTCAGCGCTGTTGCACTTTGAATAACAATTGCGCGGTCATGCAACGCTGTACCCAAAATAAATCTTTATGTTTTTTCCCCCCACAAATAGAGCTTTCGTTTGGTGGTATTTGGTCATCTCCACGGTTTTTATTTTTTGCGCTATAAACAAAAGAAGAGCGACAATTTAAAAAAAAAACACAATAATTTTTTACTTTTTTATTTAATAAATATCACAATTTAGGCCGATACATATTCTTCTACATTATTTTGGTAAAAAAAATCGCAATAACCGTATATTGATTGGTTTTCGCAAACGTAATAGCGTCTACAAAATAGGTGATAGATTTATGGCATTTTTTTTTGTAATTTTTTTTTCTACTGGTAATAGCGGCGATCTGCGATTTTTTTTTTTGACCGTGACATTGCAGTGAACACATCAGACACTTTTGACACATTTTTGGGACCATTCACATTTACACAGCGATTAGTGCTATAAATATGCACTGATTACTGTGTAAATGTGACTGGCATAGAAAGGGGTTAACGCTAGGGGGCGCTGAAGGGGTTAAACTTAAAATGTTCCCTAAAGTGTGTTCTAACTGTAGGGGGAGGGGATTTACAAGGGGAGGAGACCGATGTGTGTTCCTCTGTACTGGGGACACACATCAGTCTCCTCACCGCTGACATATCCCTGGGATTTAGGCCTTTGCCCCGGTCTTACCGTTTCCTGGGAAATATCTCGGGAAATCGCTGTTTTCCCGTTTTTTCCAGCCGCCGGTAGAGGTCCACTGCCGGAATGCGTAAAATGTCTCCGCCGGCTGCTATTTTACCGAAGACCAGCTATTGGGAGGAAGGAGGAAGAGGCGGAACCCAGGCTCTGCCTCTTGGTTCTTGTCTTTGGCCTCCACGAGCTGGTCTTCTGTAATGGCGCGGAGGCCAAATCACCAGCAACCCAGGTGGAGAGGGGACACCTGATGTAAGGAGGGACTCCACTGGCTGGGGACACCTGATGTAAAGAGGGACTCCACTGACTAGGGACACCTGATGTAAAGAGGGACTCCACTGACTAGGGACACCTGATGTAAAAAGGGACTCCACTGGCTGGGGACACCTGATTTAAGTAGGGACTCCACTGGGGACACCTGATGTAAGGAAGGATTCCGCTGGCTGGGGACACTGGATGTAAGCTAGGACTCTGCTGGCTGGGAAAAATTATGTAAGGAGGGACTCAACTGAGGACACCTGATGTTTGGAGGGACTCCGCTGGGGGCACCTGATGTAAGGAGGAATTCCGTTGGGGACACCTGATGTAAGAAGGGATTCTGCTGGGGACACCTGATGTAAGGAGACACTCCGCTGGGGGGCACCTTATGTAAGCAGGGACTCTGTTGTGGACACCTGATGTAAGGAGGGACTCTGCTGTGGGCACCTGATGTAAGGAGGGACTCTGCTGTGGGCACCTGATGTAAGAAGGCACTCTGTAGGGGACAACTTATGTAAGGAGAGACTTCACTGGGGCACCTGATGTAAAGAGAGACTCAGCTGGGACACCTGATGTAAGGAGAGACTTCACTGGGGACACCTGATGTAAGGAGAGACTTTACTGGGGACACCTGATGTAAGGAGGCACCCACCGATTCTCCATTATGGTGAGTTAAACTATTTCATTTTATATTACAATGTACTAACATAAATAATGGGCTTCATTCATCCTGACACCATATCAACCATGGTGCCCTGATGATTGAAGTGCCAACACCAGGTGTTTGGAGTATCTTTATCTTCTGATTGTTAAACTTTCTGGAATACACATATTTATATTGTGGTGTAGGATTTGGGCCTGCTGTCCCTCCATCCCTCTTTCTTTTCTTCTTTCTCTTTCCTTCCCTCCCCATCTCTTTCTTTCTTTCTCTTTCTTTCGTTCTTTCTTTCGTTCTTTCTTTAGTTTGTTCTTTTGTTCGTTCTTTCTTTCTTTCTTTCGTTCTTTCGTTCTTTCACTCTCCCATTAATTTCTCCCTCCATCCCTTGTTCATCTCAGACTTTAACCATCCCACCTTTGAGCCACGCCCCTTTAAGCCACAGCCGATTTTCAGTTTAAACCACGCCTCTTTCCTTGCTGCATCCTGCCTTCAAATTAATGACCCGTTCCTAATAATAACAAGACTCCTCCTACAAACAAAAAAGTCTCCCTATAATTTGTTTTTGCAATGTTGGCATGTATGCAATACATGGATCAAAATTTGTCTGGTTCAGCATGGACCAGAATAATTTTGATCCATGTATTGGCACCCTGGTTGTACCCAAATCTATCTATCGATCAACTTGTGTACAATGAGCCTGTTGGGGTTTTCCCAACAATCAGTGTTGCTAGCTATAGCTTTCAACACTGATCGTTGTGTTGTGCTGACAGTAATGCCGCGTACACACACGGTCGTTTTCTGCGATGAAAAAAAACGTTGTTTTTTAAAACGTAATTTAAATTGATCGTGTGTGGGCAAAACGTCGTTTTTTTGTCTACAAAAAAACGACCAAAAAAAATTCCAACATGCTTGAATTTTTTGTGTCGTTTTTCAAAACGTCGTTTTTTGTTTCACAAAAAGTCACCGTGTGTAGCAAAAACGTTGTTTAAAACAACGTTTTTCAACCCGCGCATGCCCAGAACCTAGTTATGAAGCGAGCTTCAATGGAAAAGAGTGGTGAATGCAACCTCGCTTTTTGTGAAAGTTGCCACTCCATCCATCTCTGTAGGATTCCTTAGATGTGTGGCTTCCAGGGGACACCACTTTTCCTTTTGTGACGAAGGCTAACCGCCGAATGCCTGCTCCACTGTTTGACAACTCTTAAATAGGTAAGGGGTGGGGCCACTTAGTGACATCACTGACCCAGCATGCACTGGTCGGTGACGCCACCATGGGGCAGTGCCAACTGGTGACGTCACTAGGTGGACCTGCCCCTTACCTATTTAAAAATGCTTTCACACTGGGGCAGGCAAGTGTTGACGGTAAAGCGCCGCTAGTTTTTGCAGTGCTTTACTGTAATTTTAGCAGCTCTATTTGGCCGCTAGTGCCTGAAAAACACCCCAGTATGAAAGGGGTCTTAGAGCCATCAAATGTCTTAGCAGGCATTCAGCGGTTAGCCTTCATCGCGGGCGGATCACCTTTATTTTTTCCATGTCCGTCATGATTGATGATGGATCTACATCGGGGGACAATTTTTTTAAAGATATAAACCACTTAAGGACCGCCTAACGCCGATATACGTTGGCAGAATGGCACGGCTGGGCACAGGCATGTACAGGTACGTCGCCTTTAAGAGCCCAACCGTGGGTCGCGTGCGCCGCCGGTACACACACGACTCGGTCCGAAGTTCTGTGACCGCGCCCGCAGGACCCGCGGAGCCGATCGCCGCCGGTGTCCCGCGATCGGTCACATGAGCTAAAGAACGGGGAGAGGTGTGTGTAAACACACCTTCCCCGTTCTTCACTGTGGCTGATATAGGGAACGACCATCACTGACGTCACACGTCCAGCCCCGCCCCCTACAGTTAAAAACACACATGAGGTCACACTTAACCCCTACAGCGCCCACTAGTGGTTAACTCCTAAACTGCAATTGGCATTTTCGCACTTTTCGCTGTGAAAATGACAATGGTCCCAAAAATGTGTCAAAATTGTCCGATGTGTCTGCCATAATGTTGCAGTCACAAAAAAATTGCTGATCGCCACCATTAGTAGTAAAAAAAAAATTGATTATTAAAAATGCCATAAAACTATCCCCTATTTTACAATTGTCAGTTAAAACTACGCAGTGTCGAATCGCAAAAATTGGCCAGGTCCTTTACCTGCATAATGGTCCGGGTCTTAAGTGGTTAATGAAGGAATTGTCAAAAACTGCCTCCTGTCTTTATTTATTTTTGACCCCCCCATGTTGAGGGCATGTGGTCTGGTATGGCACTCAGTTTATTTTTATTTTTTATGTTGGCATGGTCAGTGTCAGTTCTATTTCCAGTGTCAGTTGTCAGGGTCTGCTCCCCAGTGGTGGTCGCCAGTCAGTACAGGCAGAGTCTGGTCCTCCCTGTGTCTGGCAGTGATGTTCGGACTGGAGATCACCGCTGACATGGAGAGATCCCAGCTGGTGATGAGCATATAGAGGTCGGATCTCCTCTCCTGGATTTCGGGGATGATCTATAGTCTTCCTTATGCTAAGGTTGGTGTCTGGGTGTGTGTGTGTGTGGGGGGGATGTTCTCAGTGGGGGGGATCAGGAGTCTGGAGTAAATTTTGTGCTCCCCTGCCCAGACACAGGAGCACTCTGCTGGGGGAGCAGCGCTCATCTTCCCGACACAGACACATGCGGGGCTCTGGAGTAAATCTTGCCCGGTAAGAGTGATGGGATGGGGGCACTGTATGTCTGGTGCTGCTATGGATCAGAGCTGACACCAGTGAGGTTACTAATAATATAGATATAGGGGGTTATTTACAAAGGGACAATTCACTTTGCACTGAAAGTGGACTTTGAAGTGCAGTCGCTGTAGATCTAAGGGGAAGATCTGAAATGAGGGGAAGCTCTGCTAATTTTTATCATTCAATCATGTGCAAGCTAAAATGCTGTTTTTTATTTTCCTTGCATGTCCCCCTCAGATCTACAGCGACTGCACTTCCCAGTGCACTTGTAATGCAAAGTGGATTTGCCTTTTGGAAATAACCCCCGTAGTGTGATGCTCTGTGTACTCTGTGTATACATCCCGGAGAGTAATCCTTTCCCGTTGTTGCCTGAGGGTTAATGTAGAATAAATCATTGACTGATTTCTCTATGGTATAACACTTTTAGGGGTTCTATAGAGATCTCTGGAATAAATTCATTCTGTAAATTCCGTAATTTGGTTTTCTTCGGTTTATTCAGAAATAAATGGGGTGTTGTGTTCTTTAGAGGCGGTCAGGGCTGGACTTACCATTGGGCTTGACTGGGCTCAAGCCCATGGGCCCCACCCAATATGGGGCCCCTCTAAAAAAAAATTTTTTTTTTTTTTTTTAGGGGTCCCGAGGTCCCCAGGAGCCCGGAGGCCCCCAGGGCCCAGGACAGCAACCCCTACTTTTTTATTTATTTTTTATAAAAAAATATGTTTTTTTATATATTTTTATTATTATTATTATTAAAGGGCCCAGAGGTCCCCAGGACCCCATGTGGCAACCCCCCCTTTTTTTATTGTTTTTTATAAATGTTTATTTTTTAATTTTTGTTTATATTTTTTTCATTAAAAGGTCCAGAGGTCCCCAGGGCCCCCGGATGGCAAACTCCCTTTTTTTTGTACTTTTTATAAATGTTTATTTTTTTTTAGGGGCCTGGAGGTCCCCAGGGGCCCGGAGGCCCCCAGGGCCCCGGACAGCAACCCCCACTTTTTATTTATTTTTTTATAAAAGAAATATGTTTTTTTATATATTTTTATATATAAATTTACATTTTCTTTATATTTTTTATAAATGTTTATTTTTATTTTTTTTATTAAAGGGCCCAGAGGTTTCTGTTTTCTTTTTTTTGTAAAGCCCCCCCCCCCCTGCTTCTCAATTTGCGGCAGCCCACCCGCTTCTCAATTTCAGGCGGCAGCACCCCCCCATGCCTTAAGCTGTGTAAGGGGCCCCAAAATTCCTGATGGCGGCCCTGCGCATACCTCCCAACACGCACAGAATCTGCGGGACTTTCCACTTCTTTCCGCAGTCCCGTGAAAGGGTTAATTTTCCTGCACTGCAATAGGAGGCAGCACAGAAGCAGGAGGAACCGGAGCGGTGTGTGGAGGACTGTGGCTGCTGAAGGGAAGAAAGCCGACAGCCGGGTTAATGACAATCTGTGGTCCTGGCTGTCGGCACAGGTGAGAGGCACTCCCCCCTCCGCAGAACAACTGCAGGAGGAACCGGAGCGGTGTGGGGATGTCTGCTGAAGGAAAGAGAGCCGACACATTCCATGCACAGATGAGAGTCACCCCACCCTGCTCACCCCCCCGCTCAACAACTTTAATTTCCCCCCCCCCGCTCTACAACTTCAATTTGCCCCCCCGCTCAACAACTTTAATGCGCACCCCCCCCCCCCCCGCTCAACAACTATGATCCCCCCCTCGTTCCAGGGGGCCCCTTTAACACTCAAGCCCAGGGGCCCCCACCACCCTAAGTCCTGCGCTGGAGGCGGTCACTCTGAAATAACTGGTATACTGAGGTTTCTGTCCCGGGAAGTCACCCTGGAATAAATATATTCATACCTCTCATATTACTATTATTATCACTGCTATTAGTATTGTTATTATGCTATTATTCTACCATTTCTGATAGGCTGGGGTTACTCTGGAATAAATTAAACATTGTCCCCTAGACTAGGCATTCTTTTCTCGGGATTAGGTCACTCTGGAATAAATACTTTGTCATGTTTTTTTAAATTAGGGACCACCATCTCACAAATTCCAGCAGTTTTTGTCTAGAGGAAAGCAGAACAATTCCCCCGTCCAAAAGCTTTTAGGTTACGTTTTCCCTGACAGTGGAAGCAATTCATTCCCCACAAAGGCAGTAATATCACTTTTGGGTCATAATATCTCCATCTATACTGCTCTTTAGTAAGCATGATAAACATGAGGAAGGGAAGGGAGTGCGTCCCTGAAACGCGCCAGCCTGCCGGCCACATTGATTGACCATCAGAGAGTGACGTGTATTTCTTCTGTCGGTTGGCTGTTTAATTTCCTTTAATAAATCTGGAGTAATGCACTAGGTGTTTGCACTCCCTGTGTGTTGTTTGTCAGCTGTCCTGAGAACATTATTTAGAATTGTTTATCCTTGAAGAAGTCGATCCATTATGAGGATCTGCCATGATACTCAGCTGAAAGAATATACGTCACACTCAAGGAAGGTTGTAGCCTTCTGTCTTCTCCATAGCAGAGAGTAGGAATTGGGCCCTGCTCACAGCAAGCTTTTTTAAAGTGGATGTAAACATTGGATGTCACAATGTAGAGTATAGGATTTCCTATCATCTGTGCCCAGTCTTGCCACACAGAGTTAATCCAGATCTGAGTAATCCTCTTTTAATGTTCAGTGCAAATTAACAGAATTCCAGATAAAAACTTGCCAAATTATAAAGTCAGTTTCTCTCTTCTTGCTTTGAGTGACAGGTTATTTACATATCTAGCTTGGACATGTTTATCATATGCTATGTTATGTTTATCATAACATGAGGTGATCCAAAGTTCATTGTATATTACCAGGATGTGTTATGTGGGGGAGGGGTGGATTTCTCACTCTTTATACCTCATGTTATGATAAACATAACATAACATGTGATAAACATGTTCAAGCTCACTGGCGTAGCGGGGGGGGGGGGGCAGGGGGGGCTGTCGCACCGGGCGAAAAATGGGGGGGGGCGAATCCATCCACCGGCTCCGCGGAGCGCTCCGGAGCCTCGGCCTAGGAAAGTCCCCGGCTTCGGCCTAGCTCCGGAGCGGCGGCCATCTTGGTACACCCAGCGGCGGCCTTCCTCTCTGTTCACACCCACAGAGGAGGAGTAGCCCGCGCTTGAGGGAAACCACACACGCCGCTGTCTGAGGTCTGCACTACTGGGGGTTACTGTCTGAGGTCTGCACTACTGGGGGTTATTGTCTGAGGTCTGCACTACTGGGGGTTATTGTCTGAGGTCTGCACTACTGGGGGTTATTGTCTGAGGTCTGCACTACTGGGGGTTAATGTCTGAGGTCTGCACTACTGGGGGTTAATGTCTGAGGTCTGCACTATTGGGGGTTACTGTCTGAGGTCTGCACTACTGGGGGTTAATGTCTGAGGTCTGCACTATTGGGGGTTAATGTCTGAGGTCTGCACTATTGGGGGTTAATGTCTGAGGTCTGCACTATTGGGGGTTAATGTCTGAGGTCTGCACTATTGGGGGTTACTGTCTGAGGTCTGCACTACTGGGGGTTATTGTCTGAGGTCTGCACTACTGGGGGTTAATGTCTGAGGTCTGCACTACTGGGGGTTAATGTCTGAGGTCTGCACTATTGGGGGTTACTGTCTGAGGTCTGCACTATTGTGGGGGTTACTGTCTGAGGTCTGCACTATTGTGGGGGTTACTGTCTGAGGTCTGCACTATTGTGGGGGTTACTGTCTGAGGTCTGCACTATTGTGGGGGTTACTGTCTGAGGTCTGCACTATTGTGGGGGTTACTGTCTGAGGTCTGCACTACTGGGGGTTACTGTCTGAGGTCTGCACTACTGGGGGTTACTGTCTGAGGTCTGCACTACTGGGGGTTAATGTCTGAGGTCTGCACTACTGGGGGTTACTGTCTGAGGTCTGCACTACTGGGGGTTACTGTCTGAGGTCTGCACTATTGTGGGGGTTACTGTCTGAGGTCTGCACTACTGGGGGTTACTGTCTGAGGTCTGCACTACTGGGGGTTACTGTCTGAGGTCTGCACTACTGGGGGTTACTGTCTGAGGTCTGCACTATTGTGGGGGTTACTGTCTGAGGTCTGCACTATTGTGGGGGTTACTGTCTGAGGTCTGCACTACTGGGGGTTACTGTCTGAGGTCTGCACTACTGGGGGTTATTGTCTGAGGTCTGCACTACTGGGGGTTATTGTCTGAGGTCTGCACTACTGGGGGTTAATGTCTGAGATCTGCACTACTGGGGGTTAATGTCTGAGGTCTGCACTATTGGGGGTTACTGTCTGAGGTCTGCACTATTGGGGGTTACTGTCTGAGGTCTGCACTATTGGGGGTTACTGTCTGAGGTCTGCACTATTGGGGGTTACTGTCTGAGGTCTGCACTACTGGGGGTTACTGTCTGAGGTCTGCACTACTGGGGGTTACTGTCTGAGGTCTGCACTATTATGGAGGTTACTGTCTGAGGTCTGCACTACTGGGGGTTACTGTCTGAGGTCTGCACTATTATGGGGGTTACTGTCTGAGGTCTGCACTATTATGGGGGTTACTGTCTGAGGTCTGCACTATTATGGGGGTTACTGTCTGAGGTCTGCACTATTATGGGGGTTACTGTCTGAGGTCTGCACTATTATGGGGGTTACTGTCTGAGGTCTGCACTATTATGGGGGTTACTGTCTGAGGTCTGCACTATTATGGGGGTTACTGTCTGAGGTCTGCACTATTATGGGGGTTACTGTCTGAGGTCTGCACTATGCTGGGGTATACTGTCTGAGGTCTGCACTATTGTGGGGGTTACTGTCTGAGGTCTGCACTACTGGGGGTTACTGTCTGAGGTCTGTTAAATAGGGGGTCTGTGATTGTGGGGGGTCTATCTGTGATTGGGGGGATCCATCTGTGATGAGAGGTCTGTTATTTAGGGGGTCAGTCTGTGATGGGGGATCTGTGATTGTGGGGGGGTCAGTCTGTGATGGGGGATCTGTGATTGTGGGGGGGGGGGTTCTGCACTACTGGGGGTTAATGTCTGAGGTCTGCACTACTGGGGGTTACTGTCTGAGGTCTGCACTACTGGGGGTTACTGTCTGAGGTCTGCACTATTGTGGGGGTTACTGTCTGAGGTCTGCACTACTGGGGGTTACTGTCTGAGGTCTGCACTACTGGGGGTTACTGTCTGAGGTCTGCACTACTGGGGGTTACTGTCTGAGGTCTGCACTATTGTGGGGGTTACTGTCTGAGGTCTGCACTATTGTGGGGGTTACTGTCTGAGGTCTGCACTACTGGGGGTTACTGTCTGAGGTCTGCACTACTGGGGGTTATTGTCTGAGGTCTGCACTACTGGGGGTTATTGTCTGAGGTCTGCACTACTGGGGGTTAATGTCTGAGATCTGCACTACTGGGGGTTAATGTCTGAGGTCTGCACTATTGGGGGTTACTGTCTGAGGTCTGCACTATTGGGGGTTACTGTCTGAGGTCTGCACTATTGGGGGTTACTGTCTGAGGTCTGCACTATTGGGGGTTACTGTCTGAGGTCTGCACTACTGGGGGTTACTGTCTGAGGTCTGCACTACTGGGGGTTACTGTCTGAGGTCTGCACTATTATGGAGGTTACTGTCTGAGGTCTGCACTACTGGGGGTTACTGTCTGAGGTCTGCACTATTATGGGGGTTACTGTCTGAGGTCTGCACTATTATGGGGGTTAGTGTCTGAGGTCTGCACTATTATGGGGGTTACTGTCTGAGGTCTGCACTATTATGGGGGTTACTGTCTGAGGTCTGCACTATTATGGGGGTTACTGTCTGAGGTCTGCACTATTATGGGGGTTACTGTCTGAGGTCTGCACTATTATGGGGGTTACTGTCTGAGGTCTGCACTATTATGGGGGTTACTGTCTGAGGTCTGCACTATGCTGGGGTATACTGTCTGAGGTCTGCACTATTGTGGGGGTTACTGTCTGAGGTCTGCACTACTGGGGGTTACTGTCTGAGGTCTGTTAAATAGGGGGTCTGTGATTGTGGGGGGTCTATCTGTGATTGGGGGGATCCATCTGTGATGAGAGGTCTGTTATTTAGGGGGTCAGTCTGTGATGGGGGATCTGTGATTGTGGGGGGGTCAGTCTGTGATGGGGGATCTGTGATTGTGGGGGGGGGGGTTCAGTCTATGATGGGGGATCTGTGGTTGTGGGGGGGGGTCAGTCTGTTAATCCCTTACAGTAAGGGGTTAAATGATTAATCCTGCAATAATTTACCCCTTACATGTTGAAAGCCATGAGAGGGATACATTACAGATCCTTATAACCAGAGTGGATGATTATACAGGGGGGGGGGGGGGGGGCGAAAAAAAAATTCTGCCCCGGGCGCCCATAACTCTGGTTACGCCACTGTTCAAGCTAGATATGTAAATAACCTGTCACTCAAAGCAAGAAGAGAGAAAACTGACTTTTTATTTAGACAAGTTTTTATCTGGAAGGCTGTTCATTTTCATTGAACATTAAAAGAGTATTACTCAGATCTGGATTAACTCTGTGTGGCAAGACTGGGCACAGATGATAGGAAATCTTATACTCTACATTGTGACATAAAAAATATTTTTTTTTGGGGTTTACATCCACTTTAAGTTTAAAAACCTGAATTTTTTTTTTTATATATACACTGCAGATTACCAGTCATTAGATGTGGTGGTTTCTTTTTTCCCTTTATATTCATAATTCATCTGCTGATTCTGCTAGTAACATTCTTCCAGTCCTATGGTGAAAAAATATTGTATCAAGACAAAAGAAGGACTACAATACCCCACCCCTCTCCTGTTGTCCATAGCATAAATCCTTTATCTCTGTAACTTCAGTTGAGTGAACTGAGATCTCACACATGTTATCAGCTTTCTCAGGTTCTACAAAGCAATGCCCTTCTAAGTAGTGGATATTGGAGGGGGGGGGGTGTAAAGTCCAAATGAGGAGAGTATCTTAGGGTGTCATCGCTGCTCCTTCATACAGTACGGGGACGGAGTGTTATCACCCTAAGACAAAAAATGTGTTATTGGCAGGTTCACCAGGTGACAATGAAGGTAAAAAAGGCTAAATTAAAGCAGCCGCTATACCTAAGGACTGGTAAGCTGCAAGATATTACATTTTTGGTTTTGGTTTTAGATGAGCTTTAAGGTTTGTCGGACTGGCAGGTGATAGTATGTACCTACTAAGCTGCGTCCCTTACATTTAGTGAAACAAATAGAAAAGTAATTCACAGGCTTCTAAAATAAAAGTTAACAGTTCAGGGAAAAAGGAAAACAGTGAGTGTTTAGAAAGTTCCCTGGCTCCAGGCAGCGTGGAAGATGCCAGCACAGAGGGAGGGGGTGCCAGGGTGAACAAGTTTATGGTCCAGGGATTATTTTTATTTTTTTTAAATAGAGGAGACATGGAGGGAGTGACAACTATATGAAAGGGGAAATGTGTAGAGTGATATTATTCCTAGTGCTGTGTATATGTATAGGGGCGGTTGGATGTACAGTCATGTGCATTTTGGTAGAGGGGGCAGTTGTGTCAGGAAATGTAGCAGTTAGTTTTCAATTTTATTTTTATTTTTAGAGCAGCCTTTTTCAACCTTTTTAAAATGGAGGAATCCTTGAAATAACTTTCTGTTCTCATGGAACCCCTGCTAATAATTAGTATATTTACAGCTCATGGGACATTAGCATTGTGATCAGTGGGAAGAATGCGCCTTACTTTTGTGGTCGGTGGGAAGAATTCTCCTTACTTTTGTGGTCAGTGGGAAGAATGCTTCTTACTTTTGTGGTCGGTGGGAAGAATGCTCCTTACTTTTGTGGTCGGTGGGAAGAATGCTCCTTACTTTTGTGGTCAGTGGGAAGAATGCTCCTTACTTTTGTGGTCGGTGGGAAGAATGCTCCTTACTTTTGTGGTCGGTGGGAAGAATGCTCCTTACTTTTGTGGTCGGTGGGAAGAATGCTCCTTACTTTTGTGGTCAGTGGGAAGAATGCTCCTTACTTTTGTGGTCAGTGGGAAGAATGCTCCTTACTTTTGTGGTCGTGGGAAGAATGCTCCTTACTTTTGTGGTCGGTGGGAAGAATGCTCCTTACTTTTGTGGTCAGTGGGAAGAATGCTCCTTACTTTTGTGGTCAGTGGGAAGAATGCTCCTTATTATTGTGGTCGGTGGGAAGAATGCTCCTTACTTTTGTGGTCAGTGGGAAGAATTCTCCTTACTTTTGTGGTCGGTGGGAAGAAGGCTCCTTACTTTTGTGGTCAGTGCGAAGAATGCTCCTTACTTTTGTGGTCAGTGGGAAGAATGCTCCTTACTTTTGTGGTCGGTGGGAAGAATGCTCCTTACTTTTGTGGTCAGTGGGAAGAATGCTCCTTACTTTTGTGGTCAGTGGGAAGAATGCTCCTTACTTTTGTGGTCAGTGGGAAGAATGCTCCTTACTTTTGTGGTCAGTGGGAAGAATGCTCCTTACTTTTGTGGTCAGTGCGAAGAATGCTCCTTACTTTTGTGGTCAGTAGGAAGAATGCTCCTTACTTTTGTGGTCAGTGGGAAGAATGCTCCTTACTTTTGTGGTCAGTGGGAAGAATGCTCCTAACTTTTGTGGTCGTTGGAAGAATGCTCCTTACTTTTGTGGTCGGTGGGAAGAATGCTCCTTACTTTTGTGGTCAGTGGGAAGAATTCTCCTTACTTTTGTGGTCAGTGGGAAGAATTCTCCTTACTTTTGTGGTCGGTGGGAAGAATGCTCCTTACTTTTGAGGTCGGTGGGAAGAATTCTCCTTACTTTTGTGGTCGGTGGGAAGAATGCTCCTTACTTTTGTGGTCGGTGGGAAGAATGCTCCTTACTTTTGTGGTCGGTGGGAAGAATGCTCCTTACTTTTGTGGTCAGTGGGAAGAATGCTCCTTACTTTTGTGGTCAGTGGGAAGAATGCTCCTTACTTTTGTGGTCAGTGGGAAGAATGCTCCTTACTTTTGTGGTCGTGGGAAGAATGCTCCTTACTTTTGTGGTCGGTGGGAAGAATGCTCCTTACTTTTGTGGTCAGTGGGAAGAATGCTCCTTACTTTTGTGGTCAGTGGGAAGAATGCTCCTTATTATTGTGGTCGGTGGGAAGAATGCTCCTTACTTTTGTGGTCAGTGGGAAGAATTCTCCTTACTTTTGTGGTCGGTGGGAAGAATGCTCCTTACTTTTGTGGTCAGTGCGAAGAATGTTCCTTACTTTTGTGGTCAGTGGGAAGAATGCTCCTTACTTTTGTGGTCGGTGGGAAGAATGCTCCTTACTTTTGTGGTCAGTGGGAAGAATGCCCCTTACTTTTGTGGTCAGTGGGAAGAATGCTCCTTACTTTTGTGGTCAGTGGGAAGAATGCTCCTTACTTTTGTGGTCAGTGGGAAGAATGGTCCTTACTTTTGTGGTCAGTAGGAAGAATGCTCCTTACTTTTGTGGTCAGTGGGAAGAATGCTCCTTACTTTTGTGGTCAGTGGGAAGAATGCTCCTTACTTTTGTGGTCGTTGGAAGAATGCTCCTTACTTTTGTGGTCGGTGGGAAGAATGCTGCTTACTTTTGTGGTCAGTGGGAAGAATGCTCCTTACTTTTGTGGTCAGTGGGAAGAATGCTCCTTATTATTGTGGTCGGTGGGAAGAATGCTCCTTACTTTTGTGGTAGGTGGGAAGAATGCTCCTTACTTTTGTGGTCGGTGGGAAGAATGCTCCTTACTTTTGTGGTCAGTGGGAAGAATGCTCCTTACTTTTGTGGTCAGTGGGAAGAATGCTCCTTACTTTTGTGGTCAGTGGGAAGAATGCTCCTTACTTTTGTGGTCAGTGGGAAGAATGCTCCTTATTATTGTGGTCGGTGGGAAGAATGCTCCTTACTTTTGTGGTCGGTGGGAAGAATGCTCCTTACTTTTGTGGTCAGTGGGAAGAATGCTCCTTACTTTTGTGGTCAGTGGGAAGAATGCTCCTTACTTTTGTGGTCAGTGGGAAGAATGCTCCTTATTATTGTGGTCGGTGGGAAGAATGCTCCTTACTTTTGTGGTAGGTGGGAAGAATGCTCCTTACTTTTGTGGTCGGTGGGAAGAATCCTCCTTACTTTTGTGGTCAGTGGGAAGAATGCTCCTTACTTTTGTGGTCAGTGGGAAGAATGCTCCTTACTTTTGTGGTCAGTGGGAAGAATGCTCCTTACTTTTGTGGTCAGTGGGAAGAATGCTCCTTATTATTGTGGTCGGTGGGAAGAATGCTCCTTACTTTTGTGGTCGGTGGGAAGAATGCTCCTTACTTTTGTGGTCAGTGGGAAGAATGCTCCTTACTTTTGTGGTCAGTGGGAAGAATGCTCCTTATTATTGTGGTCGGTGGGAAGAATGCTCCTTACTTTTGTGGTCAGTGGGAAGAATGCTCCTTACTTTTGTGGTCGGTGGGAAGAATGCTCCTTACTTTTGTGGTCAGTGGGAAGAATGCTCCTTACTTTTGTGGTCGGTGGGAAGAATGCTCCTTACTTTTGTGGTCAGTGGGAAGAATGCTCCTTACTTTTGTGGTCAGTGGGAAGAATTCTCCTTACTTTTGTGGTCGGTGGGAAGAATGCTCCTTACTTTTGTGGTCGGTGGGAAGAATTCTCCTTACTTTTGTGGTCGGTGGGAAGAATGCTCCTTACTTTTGTGGTCAGTGGGAAGAATGCTCCTTACTTTTGTGGTCAGTGGGAAGAATGCTCCTTATTATTGTGGTCGGTGGGAAGAATGCTCCTTACTTTTGTGGTCAGTGGGAAGAATTCTCCTTACTTTTGTGGTCGGTGGGAAGAATGCTCCTTACTTTTGTGATCGGTGGGAAGAATTCTCCTTTCTTTTGTGGTCGGTGGGAAGAATGCTCCTTACTTTTGTGGTCGGTGGGAAGAATGCTCCTTACTTTTGTGGTCGGTGGGAAGAATGCTCCTTACTTTTGTGGTCAGTGCGAAGAATGCTCCTTACTTTTGTGGTCAGTGGGAAGAATGCTCCTTACTTTTGTGGTCGGTGGGAAGAATGCTCCTTACTTTTGTGGTCAGTGGGAAGAATGCTCCTTACTTTTGTGGTCGTGGGAAGAATGCTCCTTACTTTTGTGGTCGGTGGGAAGAATGCTCCTTACTTTTGTGGTCAGTGGGAAGAATGCTCCTTACTTTTGTGGTCAGTGGGAAGAATGCTCCTTATTATTGTGGTCGGTGGGAAGAATGCTCCTTACTTTTGTGGTCAGTGGGAAGAATTCTCCTTACTTTTGTGGTCGGTGGGAAGAATGCTCCTTACTTTTGAGGTCGGTGGGAAGAATTCTCCTTACTTTTGTGGTCGGTGGGAAGAATGCTCCTTACTTTTGTGGTCGGTGGGAAGAATGCTCCTTACTTTTGTGGTCGGTGGGAAGAATGCTCCTTACTTTTGTGGTCAGTGGGAAGAATGCTCCTTACTTTTGTGGTCAGTGGGAAGAATGCTCCTTACTTTTGTGGTCGTGGGAAGAATGCTCCTTACTTTTGTGGTCAGTGAGAAGATTGCTCCTTACTTTTGTGGTCGTGGGAAGAATGCTCCTTACTTTTGTGGTCAGTGGGAAGAATGCTCCTTATTATTGTGGTCGGTGGGAAGAATGCTCCTTACTTTTGTGGTCAGTGGGAAGAATGCTCCTTATTATTGTGGTCGGTGGGAAGAATGCTCCTTACTTTTGTGGTCAGTGGGAAGAATGCTTCTTACTTTTGTGGTCAGTGGGAAGAATGCTCCTTACTTTTGTGGTCAGTGGGAAGAATGCTCCTTACTTTTGTGGTCAGTGGGAAGAATGCTCCTTACTTTTGTGGTCAGTGGGAAGAATGCTCCTTACTTTTGTGGTCAGTGGGAAGAATGCTCCTTACTTTTGTGGTCAGTGGGAAGAATGCTCCTTACTTTTGAGGTCGGTGGGAAGAATGCTCCTAACTTTTGTGGTCGTTGGGAAGAATGCTCCTAACTTTTGTGGTCGGTGGGAAGAATGCTCCTAACTTTTGTGGTCGGTGGGAAGAATGCTCCTAACTTTTGTGGTTGGTGGGAAGAATGCTCCTAACTTTTGTGGTCAGTGGGAAGAATGCTCCTTACTTTTTTGGTCGGTGGGAAGAATGCTCCTTATTATTGTGGTCGTTGGAAGAATGCTCCTTACTTTTGTGGTCGGTGGGAAGAATGCTCCTTACTTTTGTGGTCAGTGGGAAGAATGCTCCTTACTTTTGTGGTCAGTGGGAAGAATGCTCCTTATTATTGTGGTCGGTGGGAAGAATGCTCCTTACTTTTGTGGTCGGTGGGAAGAATGCTCCTTATTATTGTGGTCGGTGGGAAGAATGCTCCTTACTTTTGTGGTCAGTGGGAAGAATGCTCCTTACTTTTGTGGTCAGTGGGAAGAATGCTCCTTACTTTTGTGGTCAGTGGGAAGAATGCTCCTTACTTTTGAGGTCGGTGGGAAGAATGCTCCTAACTTTTGTGGTCGGTGGGAAGAATGCCCCTAACTTTTGTGGTCGGTGGGAAGAATGCTCCTAACTTTTGTGGTCGGTGGGAAGAATGCTCCTAACTTTTGTGGTTGGTGGGAAGAATGCTCCTAACTTTTGTGGTCGGTGGGAAGAATGCTCCTTACTTTTTTGGTCGGTGGGAAGAATGCTCCTTACTTTTGTGGTCGGTGGGAAGAATGCTCCTTACTTTTGTGGTCGGTGGGAAGAATGCTCCTTACTATTGCGGTCAGTGGGAAGAATTCTCCTTATTATTGTGGTCAGTGGGAAGAATGCTCCTTACTTTTGTGGTCAGTGGGAAGAATGCTTCTTATTATTGTGGTCAGAGGGAATAATGTGCCTTACTTTTGTGGTCAGTGGGAAGAATGCTCCTTACTTTTGTGGTCAGCGGGAAGAATGCTCCTTATTATTGTGGTCAGTGGGAATAATGCGCCTTACTTTTGTGGTCAGTGGGAAGAATGCTCCTTACTTTTGTGGTCGGTGGGAAGAATGCTCCTTATTATTGTGGTCAGTGGGAATAATGTGCCTTACTTTTGTGGTCAGTGGGAAGAATGCTTCTTACTTTTGTGGTCAGTGGGAAGAATGCTCCTTACTTTTGTGGTCGGTGGGAAGAATGCTCCTTAGTTTTGTGGTCAGTGGGAAGAAAGCTCCTTACTATTGTCGTTAGTAGGAAGAATGCTCCTTAGTATTATTGTCCGTGGGAAGAATGCTCCTTACTTTTGTGGTCAGTGGGAAGAATGTTCCTTACTTTTGTGGTCAGTGGGAAAAACCCACCCTTACAGATAGCTAAAGAAGATCATTGATGTCAGTGGTAGTAGTGGTTGATAGGAATCCTCTGGAGAAACAATGGTTAAGAAAATTTGCTTTAGAGCCTCTCTGCTGCAGGACTTCATTATTAGCTGGCTACCCCAGTGTAATGCTGGCCATACACAGTTTGAATTTCAGAAGAATGCTCCTTACTTTTGTGGTCAGTGGGAAGAATGCTCCTTATTATTGTGGTCGGTGGGAAGAATGCTCCTTACTTTGGTGGTCAGTGGGAAAAATGCTCCTTACTTTTGTGGTCAGTGGGAAGAATGCTCCTTACTATTGTGGTCAGTGGGAAGAATGCTCCTTACTTTTGTGGTCAGTGGGAAGAATGCTCCTTACTTGTGTGGTCAGTGGGAAGAATGCTCCTTACTTTTGAGGTCGGTGGGAAGAATGCTCCTAACTTTTGTGGTCGGTGGGAAGAATGCTCCTTACTTTTGTGGTCGGTGGGAAGAATGCTCCTAACTTTTGTGGTCGGTGGGAAGAATGCTCCTAACTTTTGTGGTTGGTGGGAAGAATTCTCCTAACTTTTGTGGTCGGTGGGAAGAATGCTCCTTACTTTTTTGGTCGGTGGGAAGAATGCTCCTTACTTTTGTGGTCGGTGGGAAGAATGCTCCTTACTTTTGTGGTCGGTGGGAAGAATGCTCCTTACTATTGCGGTCAGTGGGAAGAATTCTCCTTACTTTTGTGGTCAGTGGGAAGAATGCTCCTTACTTTTGTGGTCGGTGGGAAGAATGCTCCTTACTTTTGTGGTCAGCGGGAAGAATGCTCCTTATTATTGTGGTCAGTGGGAATAATGCGCCTTACTTTTGTGGTCAGTGGGAAGAATGCTCCTTACTTTTGTGGTCAGCGGGAAGAATGCTCCTTATTATTGTGGTCAGTGGGAATAATGCGCCTTACTTTTGTGGTCAGTGGGAAGAATGCTCCTTACTTTTGTGGTCGGTGGGAAGAATGCTCCTTACTTTTGTGATCGGTGGGAAGAATTCTCCTTTCTTTTGTGGTCGGTGGGAAGAATGCTCCTTACTTTTGTGGTCGGTGGGAAGAATGCTCCTTACTTTTGTGGTCGGTGGGAAGAATGCTCCTTACTTTTGTGGTCAGTGCGAAGAATGCTCCTTACTTTTGTGGTCAGTGGGAAGAATGCTCCTTACTTTTGTGGTCGGTGGGAAGAATGCTCCTTACTTTTGTGGTCAGTGGGAAGAATGCTCCTTACTTTTGTGGTCGTGGGAAGAATGCTCCTTACTTTTGTGGTCGGTGGGAAGAATGCTCCTTACTTTTGTGGTCAGTGGGAAGAATGCTCCTTACTTTTGTGGTCAGTGGGAAGAATGCTCCTTATTATTGTGGTCTGTGGGAAGAATGCTCCTTACTTTTGTGGTCAGTGGGAAGAATTCTCCTTACTTTTGTGGTCGGTGGGAAGAATGCTCCTTACTTTTGAGGTCGGTGGGAAGAATTCTCCTTACTTTTGTGGTCGGTGGGAAGAATGCTCCTTACTTTTGTGGTCGGTGGGAAGAATGCTCCTTACTTTTGTGGTCGGTGGGAAGAATGCTCCTTACTTTTGTGGTCGGTGGGAAGAATGCTCCTTACTTTTGTGGTCAGTGGGAAGAATGCTCCTTACTTTTGTGGTCAGTGGGAAGAATGCTCCTTACTTTTGTGGTTGGTGGGAAGAATGCTCCTAACTTTTGTGGTCGGTGGGAAGAATGCTCCTTACTTTTTTGGTCGGTGGGAAGAATGCTCCTTACTTTTGTGGTCGGTGGGAAGAATGCTCCTTACTTTTGTGGTCGGTGGGAAGAATGCTCCTTACTTTTGTGGTCGGTGGGAAGAATGCTCCTTACTTTTGTGGTCGGTGGGAAGAATGCTCCTTACTATTGCGGTCAGTGGGAAGAATTCTCCTTATTATTGTGGTCAGTGGGAAGAATGCTCCTTACTTTTGTGGTCAGTGGGAAGAATGCTTCTTATTATTGTGGTCAGAGGGAATAATGTGCCTTACTTTTGTGGTCAGTGGGAAGAATGCTCCTTACTTTTGTGGTCAGCGGGAAGAATGCTCCTTATTATTGTGGTCAGTGGGAATAATGCGCCTTACTTTTGTGGTCAGTGGGAAGAATGCTCCTTATTATTGTGGTCAGTGGGAATAATGTGCCTTACTTTTGTGGTCAGTGGGAAGAATGCTTCTTACTTTTGTGGTCAGTGGGAAGAATGCTCCTTACTTTTGTGGTCGGTGGGAAGAATGCTCCTTAGTTTTGTGGTCAGTGGGAAGAAAGCTCCTTACTATTGTCGTTAGTAGGAAGAATGCTCCTTAGTATTATTGTCCGTGGGAAGAATGCTCCTTACTTTTGTGGTCAGTGGGAAGAATGTTCCTTACTTTTGTGGTCAGTGGGAAAAACCCACCCTTACAGATAGCTAAAGAAGATCATTGATGTCAGTGGTAGTAGTGGTTGATAGGAATCCTCTGGAGAAACAATGGTTAAGAAAATTTGCTTTAGAGCCTCTCTGCTGCAGGACTTCATTATTAGCTGGCTACCCCAGTGTAATGCTGGCCATACACAGTTTGAATTTCAGAAGAATGCTCCTTACTTTTGTGGTCAGTGGGAAGAATGCTCCATATTATTGTGGTCGGTGGGAAGAATGCTCCTTACTTTGGTGGTCAGTGGGAAAAATGCTCCTTACTTTTGTGGTCAGTGGGAAGAATGCTCCTTACTTTTGTGGTCAGTGGGAAGAATGCTCCTTACTTTTGTGGTCAGTGGGAAGAATGCTCCTTACTTTTGTGGTCAGTGGGAAGAATGCTCCTTACTTTTGAGGTCGGTGGGAAGAATGCTCCTAACTTTTGTGGTCGGTGGGAAGAATGCTCCTTACTTTTGTGGTCGGTGGGAAGAATGCTCCTAACGTTTGTGGTCGGTGGGAAGAATGCTCCTAACTTTTGTGGTTGGTGGGAAGAATTCTCCTAACTTTTGTGGTCGGTGGGAAGAATGCTCCTTACTTTTTTGGTCGGTGGGAAGAATGCTCCTTACTTTTGTGGTCGGTGGGAAGAATGCTCCTTACTTTTGTGGTCGGTGGGAAGAATGCTCCTTACTATTGCGGTCAGTGGGAAGAATTCTCCTTATTATTGTGGTCAGTGGGAAGAATGCTCCTTACTTTTGTGGTCAGTGGGAAGAATGCTTCTTATTATTGTGGTCAGTGGGAATAATGCGCCTTACTTTTGTGGTCAGTGGGAAGAATGCTCCTTACTTTTGTGGTCAGCGGGAAGAATGCTCCTTATTATTGTGGTCAGTGGGAATAATGCGCCTTACTTTTGTGGTCAGTGGGAAGAATGCTCCTTACTTTTGTGGTCGGTGGGAAGAATGCTCCTTATTATTGTGGTCAGTGGGAATAATGTGCCTTACTTTTGTGGTCAGTGGGAAGAATGCTTCTTACTTTTGTGGTCAGTGGGAAGAATGCTCCTTACTTTTGTGGTCGGTGGGAAGAATGCTCCTTAGTTTTGTGGTCAGTGAGAAGAAAGCTCCTTACTATTGTCGTTAGTAGGAAGAATGCTCCTTAGTATTATTGTCCGTGGGAAGAATGCTCCTTACTTTTGTGGTCAGTGGGAAGAATGTTCCTTACTTTTGTGGTCAGTGGGAAAAACCCACCCTTACAGATAGCTAAAGAAGATCATTGATGTCAGTGGTAGTAGTGGTTGATAGGAATCCTCTGGAGAAACAATGGTTAAGAAAATTTGCTTTAGAGCCTCTCTGCTGCAGGACTTCATTATTAGCTGGCTACCCCAGTGTAATGCTGGCCATACACAGTTTGAATTTCAGAAGAATGCTCCTTACTTTTGTGGTCAGTGGGAAGAATGCTCCTTATTATTGTGGTCGGTGGGAAGAATGCTCCTTACTTTGGTGGTCAGTGGGAAAAATGCTCCTTACTTTTGTGGTCAGTGGGAAGAATGCTCCTTACTTTTGTGGTCAGTGGGAAGAATGCTCCTTACTTTTGTGGTCAGTGGGAAGAATGCTCCTTACTTTTGTGGTCAGTGGGAAGAATGCTCCTTACTTTTGTGGTCAGTGGGAAGAATGCTCCTTACTTTTGTGGTCAGTGGGAAGAATGCTCCTTACTTTTGAGGTCGGTGGGAAGAATGCTCCTAACTTTTGTGGTCGGTGGGAAGAATGCTCCTTACTTTTGTGGTCGGTGGGAAGAATGCTCCTAACTTTTGTGGTCGGTGGGAAGAATGCTCCTAACTTTTGTGGTTGGTGGGAAGAATTCTCCTAACTTTTGTGGTCGGTGGGAAGAATGCTCCTTACTTTTTTGGTCGGTGGGAAGAATGCTCCTTACTTTTGTGGTCGGTGGGAAGAATGCTCCTTACTTTTGTGGTCGGTGGGAAGAATGCTCCTTACTATTGCGGTCAGTGGGAAGAATTCTCCTTATTATTGTGGTCAGTGGGAAGAATGCTCCTTACTTTTGTGGTCAGTGGGAAGAATGCTTCTTATTATTGTGGTCAGTGGGAATAATGCGCCTTACTTTTGTGGTCAGTGGGAAGAATGCTCCTTACTTTTGTGGTCAGCGGGAAGAATGCTCCTTATTATTGTGGTCAGTGGGAATAATGTGCCTTACTTTTGTGGTCAGTGGGAAGAATGCTTCTTACTTTTGTGGTCAGTGGGAAGAATGCTCCTTACTTTTGTGGTCGGTGGGAAGAATGCTCCTTAGTTTTGTGGTCAGTGAGAAGAAAGCTCCTTACTATTGTCGTTAGTAGGAAGAATGCTCCTTAGTATTATTGTCCGTGGGAAGAATGCTCCTTACTTTTGTGGTCAGTGGGAAGAATGTTCCTTACTTTTGTGGTCAGTGGGAAAAACCCACCCTTACAGATAGCTAAAGAAGATCATTGATGTCAGTGGTAGTAGTGGTTGATAGGAATCCTCTGGAGAAACAATGGTTAAGAAAATTTGCTTTAGAGCCTCTCTGCTGCAGGACTTCATTATTAGCTGGCTACCCCAGTGTAATGCTGGCCATACACAGTTTGAATTTCAGACGATTCCTGCTGAATTGGCTGACATTTGAGCCATTGGTGGCATTGCCAGCACCTCCCAGCTTGAAAAACTTCTGAAAACTTCTGAAAATCGAAGGATCCAGGTGGAAAATTAGCCAAACACTGACACAGCCAATCAGATGCAGCCATCTCTTGAGTATTCTGACAGCCACAACAGTAGTAGCTGTCAGAATACAATAGCTGGCTGGAGATATTCCTCCATCCATGCTGTTTAGCATGAATGGGGGGATCTCCTGATTTTTCCTGTTCTGCCCCATGGGGCTGAATGAGAGAAACCATAACATGTATTGCTTGTCTTTATAGTATTCATGGGAATACAGCAAAAATAAGGATGGAGTCCTAGAAAATAGTGCAGAAAAACAACAAAAATATTTCTCTTGCGTATTACACACTGTAATTACTGAATAGTTGGCACTGGTAAAATTATTGCATTTACCATTTTCTGTTTTTACACAAGTAAAATGCGCAACAGCCCAATGGCGACTAATATTTCGTTAGTATTAAAAGGAAATAAATAGCAATGGTAATGATTAATGCACAGGGGGATGTACAATCAGTGGGGGAAGAGTCCAAGCTCAGGAGATATATGAGATAGAGTCCAAAGACAATGAAGTGAAAATGTTGCAGTGGTCATGTATACATTCTCAGGGCTGCCATCATTAGGGAGACAGAAACCGTGTAGACCAAAATCAAGGGAAGAGGTGCCTCTGAGTGTAGACGTTTAAAAACAATTTAATAGACAAGTTAAACTTTGACAAAGGAGCGCGGCTGCCAAGTCACACGCAGTACGCCCGCTCACGAAACGCGTTGCTTGCCATGTAACGTCATTGCTCCTCGCCTGCCTAGATGTACCACACTCCAGGCTTCGCTCTGAAGCTCCCCCACCGCCGGCGGCTTTCTACCACCAATCAGCGATGCACGATGACTTCTAGCAGCACAGCGCCCCAGCAGGAGAAGGAACAGATTGACTGACCTGAGGATCTCTTCTTTCACCCATGGAATTTGTACTATGCCTACTTTTACCTCGCTAAATGTGAGTTGCCTGTACTAAACTTGTCTATTAAATTGTTTTTAAACGTCTACACTCAGAGGCGCCTCTTCCCTTGCTTTTTGTCTGTTTAAATCATGGCCTTGGATTTATTATTAGGTAGTTGCATTAATATGCACACTTACATGTATTGTAATTAGTGGACTGCCACATATCCATACACTGCCTTTTGGTATTCCCCTTATAAAGTGTAACACCAACCAAAGCTTTCTTTAGAGCAGGGGTGCCCAACGTTTTGAAGCGCGAGGGTCTCTTAACCACTTAAGACCCGGACCAATACGCTGGCAAATGACCCAAGGGGTTTTTGCGATTCGGCACTGCGTCGCTTTAACAGACAATTGCGCGGTCGTGCGACGTGGCTCCCAAACAAAATTTGCGTCCTTTTTTTCCCACAAATAGAGCTTTCTTTTGGTGGTATTTGATCGCCTCTGCGATTTTTATTTTTTGCGCTATATACAAAAATAGAGCGACATTTTTGAAAAAAAATCAATATTTTTTACTTTTTGTTATAATAAAAAACCAATAAACTAAATTTTAGTCAAACATTTAGGCCAAAATTTATTTAGCCACATGTCTTTAGTAAAAAAAAAATCGCATTAAAAAAAAATTAGCTACCTAGCGGGAACAGCGACACTAATACAGCGATCAGAAAAATGATCGCTTAGTGATGCTGGCAATAGGGAGTGAAAGGGTTAACTAGGGCAGTGATCAAGGGGTTAAAACTTTATTGGGGGGGGGTGGGGGGGGCTACCCTGACACTAACACTGACTGACTGTCACACTGTCTGTCACACTGACACTAAATACAGTAATCATACATGTATGATTACTGCATTCAGTGACACTGTGACAGGGGGGAGGGGGGGGGGCGATCGCAGGGGTTAAATGTGTTTGTGTCTGTGTGTAAGTGTGCTGTTGGTGCAGACTTACTTGTTGTGTAGTGATCTCTCCTCAGCGGCGCTTGAAACAAACGCCGAGGGAGAGATCACGTCGCTTCCTCCTTCCTGTGTTTACACAGGAGGAGGAAGTGACAGGGCGGGCGCGCGCATTGGCTGGGAGCGATACGGAGGGGGCGGGTGAAAACGGATAGCCGCCCCCACTTGTCGGATCGCTCCTGCAGCCGCGCGGACCGCCGCATGTACGGGGGGGGGTCCGATCGGACCCCCGATCCCCCCCAAGGCACCAACGTTGATGTGCCTGTCGGTGCCATTCTGCCGACGTAAATGTACATGCGGCGGTCCTTAAGTGGTTAAGCGACTTGGTAACCGCTCGCGGGTCACAATCAGTGGAGCGGGCGATGGCAGGTCCATGTCTGCTCTGCATATGCAGAGTAGACACGGACACAGCCTGATGGGATTGGAGGTAGTACACAAGTCGGTTTAAATCTGCCAATCCTTAGAGGTGAATGGAGGGTCCAATTGGGTCAGACTGACTGTGTGAAAGGGACCCATGGCTGCTTTCACACTGATGCATTGCGGTTTGCTTTTCTGCACTTTGCAATAGACTTCTAATATATTCTGCAGGTGTAGTGCACTTTCAGAAAGCTCACCAAACTCGCAGGTAATAGAAGTCTATGGCTCAGTGCAGGTAACCTGCAGGTGCGCTGCTCTGCATCTGAAGATTAGTTTGAAAGCAGCCCAGTAACCACTGCAGAACAGATATGCCCATATATACACTGTGATTTTAGTAATAAACTGACCTTTATTAACAGTATTCTATTCTATTCCATCCCAGAGCAGGAGGTCGCGGGCCACATCAGAGGGCTCCGCTGGCCACATCAGAGGGCTCCGCGGGCCACATGTAGCCCCCGGGCCACTGGTTGGGCACCCCTGCTTTAGAGGGTTACAATCTCTATCAGGTCTTTATTACTCTGTATATATTTTCTCATACATTCTATCCCCAGGGACACAAGAGGACCAAATCTCACTATAATCACAGCAATCCAAGTTTTTATAGTTGTCACCATTGAAGAATTATCTTATGTACCTACCTATAATTGTTTGGATTTATCATCATTTTGTGTCCCAGTAATAATGTTTACCAGAAGAAATAGAGAAGGTGAAACTTCCCTTCAGGGACACTTTCATCTCCAATTTAAAAAATCGACAGTGCCCCTAACCCTACCCCACTCCATCCAAAAGTAAAAGAAGTTTTGTCTGGAGTTCTACTTTAATGCCCCATCTTCTGGTATGTGTGAAGTTGGGAGTGGATGTGTTCCTGGACTGAACGTAGTTATTCTGCCTTTGCTGAGATATTTTTTCCCTCCGGCTTGTGGCTGAGACAGCCTGGTTGAAGTTTTGTTTTTTTAGCTCCCCTGCCAGGAAAAAAAAAAAGCACGTTGTGTGCACCAAACTGGAAGAGGAATATAAGACAAACTGGCTATTATTTACCAGTAGAGGGACATGTCCACATTTTCTTATTTTTCAATTCCTTCCTATCTGTTTTTGGGTGGTATTTATATAGTGGATGGTAGTTACTAACATCCACCATGTTCATCCTGCTGCCAGACCTTCATACATCACTCTCCAGGTGACAATGAACAGTCATTTGCTTTTGTTTTTTTGTCGATTTGAGGGATATAACTTGGTTGGGCAAGGGGGTATGGGATGTCCATAGAACAGATAATTTTGTTATCGGCATTAACCACTTCAGCCCCGGACCATTTTGCTGGTCAATGACTGGGCCACTTTTTGCGATTCGGCACTCCGTCGCTTTAACTGACAATTGCGCGGTCGTTCGACGTGGCTCCCAAACAAAATTGGCATCCTTTTTCCCCCACAAATAGAGCTTTCTTTTGGTGGTATTTGATCACCTCTGCGGTTTTTATTTTTTTTGCACTATAAGCAAAAATAAAGCGACAATTTTGAAAAAAAAAAAAATATTTTTTACTTGTTGCTATAATAAATAGCCCAATTTAAAAAAAAATGTTTTCTCAGTTTAGGCCGATACGTATTCTTCTACGTATTTTTGTTAAAAAAAAAAAATCGCAATAAGTGACTGGTTTGCGCAGAAGTTATAGCGCTTACAAAATAGGGGACAGAATTATTATTAATTTTTATTATTATTTTTTTACTAGTAATGGCGGTGATGCGACATTGGGACAGCGACATTATGGCAGACACATCGGACACTTTTGACACATTTTTGGCGGCATTCACATTTATACAGCGATCCGTGCTATAAATATGCACTAATTACTGTATAAATGTGACTGGCATTAAAGGGATTAACACTAGGGGGTGACGAAGGGGTTAAATGTGTACCTGTATTGTGTTCTAACTGTGGGGGGAGGGGGTGACTGGGGGAGGTGACCGATCTGTGTCCCTATGTACAAGGGACACAGATCGGTCTCCTCTCTCCCTGACAGGACGTGGATCTGTGTGTGTAAACATGTCTGTGTACTGTCGATCGCGAGTGCCTGACGGACATCGCGGCCGCCAGGCACGCGCACCGGCATCTCAGGAATGCGGCGGGCATGCACGCACCCCCCAGTGGCCTGGAGGAGCGGAGGCCGTAAAAAGACAGCCTCCCAGAGAATTTGTTGGGAAGTGGTTAAGAAAACTATGCCTTACAGTGGTGCATCCCCTTCCCTCGGCACTGCAACAGCTTGTTAGGTCTAGAGGTAGAAGGATGAGGTTAATTACTTACCTTACTCCTTGCTCAGGCAGGCTCTGATTTTCTAATCAGTGATATCTCTGATATCATCATGCACAATGCAGGACCGATAGTCCTGCATTGTGAGGATGACACAGGCTCACCCACAACTTGGAGCATCAGAGACAGACAAGGTAAAATATGAGTATTATTGCCTTTTCCTCTACCCCCCTAATTAAATGTGCATTTAACCCTTGCAGTGTGGTGGGGTGTGGACAAGAGTATTTATTTTTATCAAGGGTATTTTTTTGCTTTACCGTTGATTCCTAAGAAAAACTCTCTGAAACCTGCTTGAAACCCAAAAGCAAACATTTATTATATTGCAGTTTACCAATTCTTAGATGCAATGGCTGCATTGGGTTTCTTTTTTAGTCTGTTGGTTTTCAAAAGAACAAGCAATCCTGAGACAAACAATTTTCCACTGACTGAGGTGCTTACAATGATCAACTTTTATTTATGTCTGTAAAACCTATATTCTAAAGGGAAAAAAAAGCAGCTGTGACTGCTTGTGTGAGCTGGAGTTTGGCTGCAATTTGTCAGTGTACCTCCATTCACCCACACTAGCAATAATGCTGTCCAAAGGTGCCACTCTGTTCCTTTATCCAGAGTGGGGGCACACTTATACAGGAGGTGAGTTACTGACCAGATCACAGATGGAATAAAAAGCCTAAAAAAATAGAACTAATACAGCCACCACATCTAATATTGGTAAGCTGCAATATATTACATTTTGGATTTTGGGTTTAATACCATGTTAAATCACAGAAGAAAAATGTGTTGTTAACCAGTAATTATTTGCAGTTAAATCTTTTAATTTGTTTATAGTGGTCCTAAAGTAAAAATAAATAATTTATTTTTTTACCTTAATGCATTTTCTGCATTAATGTAAAAACTCCCCCCTACCCCAAATCCTAAACACCTACCTACCTCCTCTCAGCGTTCCAGCTGCAGAACCGCCCCCCCCCCCCTCTTCTTGGTCTTAGAGATGTCCGTTAGGACGAAATGCGTTGGGTTACATCCGTGGCAATTGCTCTTCACTTTTTAAAGAACAAGCTTGTTTTTAGCTACAATTCTGTAAGTGTGAACCCCTCTTTTTTTTCCAAATAAAAGACCTTACGGTCAGGGCAGGACTTAGGGTGGTGGGGGCCCCTGGGCTTGAGTGTTGAAGGGGCCCCCTGGAGCGAGGGGGGATCATAGTTGTTGAGCGGGGGGGGAGCATTCATTAAAGTTGTTGAGCAGGGGAGGGGCGAATTGAAGTTGTTGCCCGGGGGGGCATTAAAGTTATTGAGCGGGGGGGTGCACATTAAAGTTGTTGAGCGAGGGGGGGGGTGACTCTCATCTGTGCACAGAATAAGTAAAAATAAACCTCTGGGCCCTTTAATAAAAAAAATAAAAATAAAAAAAATAAACATTTATAAAAAATATAAAGAAAATGTAAATATTTTTATAAAAAAGAAGTGGGGTTGCCATCCAGGGTCCCTGGAAACCTCTGGGGCCTTTAATAATAATAATAATAAATATATATATATATATATATATATATATATATATTAGAGCTGCACGATTAATCGTCAAGAATCGTTATCGCAATCTTTTTCCCGTTGCGATTCTTGATACAGGGTTTCACGATCTTTCACATGAAAATAATGTTCTCTCTGCACTTTGGTATGCAAAGAATTTCCTGTCTGCTCTCAGCCAAAAGTCAGTCTGGGCAATCTGCCAAGTTTTGGAAACATTCTTTATCAGTGGAAAGTTAAGTCTAAACATTGTATCTCTTCAAAGGAATTAACTTCTTCTGTATGTAAATTAGGAATTTTTAACCACTTAAACACCAAACCTTTTTCTGACAGCTCTTTTCAAGTTAAAATCATTATTTTTTTTTGCTAGAAAATTACTTAGAACCCCCAAAGATTATATCATTTTTTAGTAAAGACCTTGGCCTAGAGAATAAAATGGCGGTTGTTGCAATATTTTATGTTGCACTGTATTTGCGCAGCAGTCTTTTTAAATGCATTTTTTTGGAAAAAAATTAATTTAATGAATTAAAAAAAAAAAATAGGCAGTAAAGTTAGCCCATTTTTATATATATATATATATATATATATATATAAACATATTTTTTTATAAAAAAATAAAATAAAAAAAGTGGGGGTTGCTGTCTGAGGCCCTGGGGGCCCAGGGCCCCTGGGGACCTCCAGACCCCTAAAAATAATTTTTTTTTATAAAAAAATACATAAAAAAGGGAGGTTGCCATCCGGGGACCTCTGGGCCTTTTAATAAAGATAAAAAATTTAAACAAAAATAAAAAAATAAACATTTATAAAAAATAAAAAAAAGGGGGGGTTGCCACATGGGGCCCTGGGGACCTCTGAGCCCTTTAATAAAAAAAAAAAAAAATATATATATATATATATATATATATATATACAATGTAAATTGTTTTATAAAAAAAGGGGGGGGGGTTGCCATCCAGGGGCCCTGGAGACCTCTGGGCCCTTTAATAATAATAATAATAATAAAGTATATATATAAAAAATATATATATATATATATATATATATATATATATATATATATATATATGAGTATATAAAAAAACATTTTTTTATAAAAATAAATAAAAAAAAGGAAGGGTTGCTGTCCAGGGCCCTGGGGACCTCCGGACCCCCAAAAATAGTTTTTTTTTTTTTTTAGAGGGGCCCCCTATTGGGCGGGGCCCATGGGCTTTAGCCCAGTCAAGCCCAATGGTAAGTCCGGCCCTGCTTACGGTATTATGCTATGTGGATCCATTTGTCTTTCATGTTCAATGCCAATGGAATGACCTAATGCTCTGGTGTTCGTTCGTCTGAAGAACGATCTTCTACCATCTATTCTTGAGGTCCACCTTCTACCCACTGCTTCACTCACAGGGCACCATATTGAGGTTGAGTCCTCACCATGCCTGTTTGACTCATGTGTTGTATGGTACGTGTGTCCACCTCCTCTGGAAAGCGTGCCAACCTTACTTCTTTTGACTGCACTTCATGATCAAGCACTTTCTTCAAAGTTCTATCATTTAGACTTTACACTTGTGTTGATGTTTATTCACACCATTATGGTATATTCAATGAAGATGGACTGATATGCTATGTCATTCTCTCTATACCAATTGTCTTAGTGGTGTATTTCAAACATTTTTATATTTCTCACTATTTCACAATTTATTGAGAGCTACACTATTATTGTTATTTTAGAGAAGACACAGGCAGCAGTGGGAGACATAGGCTCCTGCAGCTCTCAGTCAGACTGCTCTGAGGAGTGAGAGAGGGCAGGACTTAGCGGCATTTGGGTGTCTATGGACACACACAGCCCAGATCGGAAGTGCACCAGCATGGGTACCCCCTCAGCAAACAGGGGACACCCACAGGAAACAGGAGCAAACAGCCCTGGTGGTGGACTCCAGAAGAGGAAGTAAGGGACTGCTCTGCTCTACCATTGTACAGAGCATTTAAGTATATATTTTTTATTTTTAATGAAAAAAACAAAAACATAACCCTTACAATCACTTAAAGTGGTTGTAAACCTTTTACAACCACTTTTATCTACAGGTAAGCCTAGATTAAGGCTTACCGAAAGGTACTCAAAATATCTCCTAAAGCCCCGTACACACAATCGGAATTTCCGATGGAAAAAGTCTTGCAGGTTTGACTTGCAGTCTTGTGTGTTTTTTTTTAATTTATTTTTTTTAAAGTGGGTTTACAACCACTTTAAATTCATTCTCTTCCTTTAACTTTTCTTTCATTGCGTCAAATTAAAAAGCTCTGTGGGGGGAAGGGCACACTTTGGCATCCTCACCTTGGGTGCCAAGATACCTTGTGCCAGCACTGGTTACGCAGGCAGCAATTGAAGAGAAATTTCTCCAGTGAAGACAGCAATAAAACTCAACATAAACTCCTACTCACTCTATCAAAAACGTAAACACATTTTTGGGCTTGGGTTGAGCTTTACATTCTAGTGGCAGTGCCAGCAGCGGGCAGTCAGGGGAGGTGTAGCGTAGTTGGATGGAGGAAAGGATAGTGACAAAGCCCTGAGGGAACGAGGCCAGGAAATAAGCATGATGCTGCTATTGTCGGTGCCCAATTATCTGCCCTGGTTTGCAATTCCAGATGGATTCGCCGTTCAGTATAAGCTTCAGGCTTTCCAGAAAATACTGATGATTGCTGTCAGTCTCTTTCAGTAGTCTGACAGTTTTACAAATCCCTCCCAGGTAAATATGCTTGAATTATGTTTCTGTTGATAATATTTTTGCGTTACAGTTGTCAGGAGCAATGAGAAGACAATGGGGTCGATAGTAAAGGCAAATAGCTCCAGAGCTTAGTAAATAAGCAGAAGCTCTGCTCACTTCCCTCATCTAATCATGTGCAAGCACAAATTTGGCTTTCAGTACAATAAAAAACACTTTATATGACTTTATATGAAGTGTGCACAATAGGCTGATGAAATTAACAAATATAAATTCAATAAATACATTTATTGCAGAAATAATCACACACAAAAGAGTAGCATAAACAAAGGCAAAGCCGATACAGTTAGTACATGGTTAAAGATCGCATTGCATTAGAAATACATGAGTATACATAACAATAAAAACACCCAACGCGTTTCACACAATGTGACTCACTCTTTAGGGCTGGATGCATGCAAGATATATCTGGAAATGAATGACAAAAAAAGGTAATGTAACACATGAATAAATGATGGACAAACGGTAAGAGGGGCCTTACAGAAAAAGAAAAGACCCCATACTGACCAATCAGCAAGGCCTAGGTGCCTGTAGCTATGTTCACCAAGGATGGCAGCAATATATGCTTGGGTAGGGAGCCGAGGGAGCGGAGCCAGCCAAAAATAGTAACCAAGGAACAACAGGAAGGCAGACATGGCATGGGTAGAAATGAGTGACCTTGGAGGTCTTAAAAAATATGTTCAGGTGTCAACTATATTTTATCATATTATATTATAGTTGACACCTGAACGGATTATGTGTCTTTTATGTGTGATTATTTATGCAATAAAAGTTTTTATTGTATGTATTTTTGTCAATTTCATCAGCCTATTGTGCACACCTCATATAAAGTCCTGAAGAGCGATATCTTTGTTTCTATTGTACTATTAGGGATGGAGGTGTGACACTGGTGACACCAGACCTTTATTTTATTTAAAGAGGGGGTTCACCCTTAAAACCACTTTCCCCCATCCCATCCAGAATACTGGCGTCAGCGCCAGTATGCTGTCCTTTTTTTTTTATCCGTGTACTTACTTCTAAATAGAGAATAACATTTTCGTTCTACCGCAGTATATGGCGCCGCTATATCGCGTCACACCTTCCGAAAACAGCCGACTAGCACTCGGCTGTTCTCGGCACCTGCGCACAGACCCAGGAGCTGACTGCGCAGGCGCCGTCCTATTTCGCCTTTTTTCGGAGGGCATGACGCGGCTATATATGGCGCCTGCGCAGTCAGCTCCTAGGTCTGTGCTCAGGCGCCGAGAACAGCCGAGTGCTAGTCGGCTGTTTTCGGAAGGCGTGACGCGATATAGCGGCGCCATATACCGTGGTAGAACGACAATTTAATTCTCTATTTAGAAGTAAGTACACGGATAAAAAAATAAAAAAAGGACAGCATACTGGCGCTGACGCCAGTATGCTGGATGGGATGGGGGAAAGTGGTTTTAAGGGTGAACCCCCTCTTTAAATTTGCCTTCAGTAAATAAACCTCAATGTGTCAGCCATCAAAGGGAAGACGATACTAGCTGTGGGTTATGGGTGCTGCACACCCCTGATATCAATTTTGTAGAAGGAAAGGTACCCCAAGGAACCAGCACGAGCAGACCAGCAAAAGAGTTTTTTCACCATGTACCTTTTTAACCACTTAAGGACCGCCTCCTGCACATATACGTCAGCAGAATAGCACGGCTGGGCACATGTACGTACAGGTACGTCCTGTACTAGTACTCAGCCGTGGGTCACGGGTGCATGCCCGCGGTGCGCTCCCGTGACCCGGTCCGAAGCTTCAGGACTGGGACTGCGGGACTCGCGGACCCGATCGCCGTTGGAGTGCGCCGATCGGTCCCCGGAGCTGAAGAACGGGGAGAGCCGTGTGTAAACACGGCTTCCCGGTCCTTCACTGTGGTGGCGTCATCGATCAAGTGATCCCTTATACATGGAATCACAATCGATGAAGTCACACCTACAGCCACACCCCCCTACAGTTGTAAACACACATTAGGGAACACATAACCGCTTCAGCGCCCCCCTGTGGTTAACTCCCAAACTGCAAATGTCATTTTCACAGTAAACAATGCAATTTAAATGCATTTTTTGCTGTGAAAATGACAATTGTCCCAAAAATGTGTCAAAATTGTCCGAAGTGTACGGCATAATGTCGCAGTCACGAAAAAAATTGCTGATCGCCACCGTTAGTAGTAAACAAAATGTATTAATAAAAATGCAATAAAACTATCCCCTATTTTGTAAACACTATAAATTTTGCGCAAACCAACCGATAAACGCTTATTGCGAAATAGGTAGAAGAATACGTATCGGCCTAAACTGAGGGGAAAAAAAAAGTTTATATATTTTTTGGGGATATTTATTGCATTTTTTTCAAAATTGTCGCTCTATTTTTGTTTATAGCACAAAAAATAAAAACCGCACGACCACGCAATTGTCAGTTAAAGCGACGCAGTGCCGAATCTCAAAAAGGGGCAAGGTCCTTTAGCAGCATTTTGGTCCAGGTCTTAAGTGGTTAAATAAATTATATTTTTTTCAACCTTTGAATCCATTATCATTTTTTTCTGCAACTTAAAGTCCCTTGGGGTACCTTTCCTTCTACACAATGTGTCCTCTATTACTAACCCAGGGAAATTAAAAAAAGAAGAAAAAATATATGAAATATGAGGTCCTGCCACAGCACACCGTCTCTATCAATGTATGTGGTTATAAGCTGAAGGTTCAGACATATAGGTAACCAAGGCACTCACTTTTCCATGTTCTTCCTATATTTTATTGTAGCATATGTAGCAATAAATGTGTTTATATAGTGATTGGACATTTTTGGATAGCTGAAATATGCTAGCTCTTTTCCTTTTTTTTTGGTTTCTTTATTTATAATTTTAAGATGGTATTTAGGATTGTTTATTTTCCTTCTTTTAGTGTTCTTTGTATATGTTTTTTTTTTTCTTTTTCATTTAAGACGGAACTATACTTACCTGCCATCTCAGAGCTCCCTGGCCGCTGACCTTTTCGGGCAGCTGGCTTTCAAATCTTGATCGTCGTCCACTTTCACTGGGCCGGGCCAAGTTGACGTCACTCCTGTGCATATGCGGGAGTTCAATCAGCTTTGGTATTGCTGAACTTGTACACTGTACAGGGGCGGACAGGCAGATAATTAGCTCTAAAGTGGTTTTAAAGGCAGAAGGTTTTTTTATCTTAATGCATTGAATTGATATTTCTTTAGAGCAGCAATAAGAATGTGGCCTCTAAAGAAGAACCTCTCCCCACCTGTAATTTGGGTACGGTGATAAAAGCTCTTTTGCAGCAACTGTTTGGGCCCTCTGCATCATGTCCATAGTGCTTTTTGATAATCAAATTAGTCTTCCTCACAGCTATCACAACAGCAAGAAGGGTGTCAAAAATCCATTTTGCATTAATCCTGCCAGATTATGCAACCCTCACCTGCCTTAGCCTCCAAGGTCATTTCCAGATTCCATGTAAACTGGGAGATGATGCTACCCAGTTTTACGCAACCACCGGAACAGATGAACCAACTAGATCTTAAACTACTGGACATGGTCAGTTTATTGTCTACATACTTTCAGTGGTCTCAACAAATACATAAGACTGATAGCCTATTCATCTTTTCATCCAGACCTAGAAAAAGGGAGGCGGCATAGTCAAGGATCTTAGCTACCTGGACCTAGAAGGTGATCATCTTGGCATACAATCAACAGGGCCTTGCTCCTCTGCAGAGTGTAAAGCCCTGTACACACGATCGGTCCATCTGATGAGAACGGTCTGATGGACCGTTTTCATCAGTTACGGTAACCGATGAAGCTGACTGATGGTCAGTCGTGCCTACACACCATCGGTTAAAAAAAACGATCGGGTCAGAACGCGGTGACGTAAAACACAACGACATGCAGAAAAAAATGAAGTTCAATGCTTCCAAGCATGCGTCGACATGATTCTGAGCATGCGTGGATTTTTAAGTTAATTTTTTTTTAACCGATGGATAAATAACTGATGGCACCCACACACGATCGGTTTGGACTGATGAAAACGGTCCATCAGACCATTCTCATTGGTTTAACCGATCGTGTGTAGGCGGCCTAAGACCTTATTCTACTAGAGGGATGGCAGCCTCACGAGCATCCATTGCAAAAGTGCTGGTGGAAGACATGCAGAACTGCTAGCTTGAGTTCTTGCAAAACTTTTGCTTGTCACTATAAATTAGACGTAGTCTCTGCTAGTTATTCTATATTTGGAACGGCAGTGGTATCAGCTCCTTTTTCAAGTTAATTAAAGTTTTGTGAAGACATAAATCTGGTTAAGTTGTCTTCTCTATCCGGCTCTAAATTGGTTATGGTATATCCCAAAGTGTGCTCTTGGGAGGATGACCAGGAAAACAGAAAATTGTTATCAACACTCACCGTAATTTTTTGTTTCCTGGTCAGTCCTCATAGCAGCAAAAAATGTTTTCCCTTCCTAAGTGTCCTGTCGCTGCTATAGAATAGAACAAGGGGGAGGCCTCACTTTTATTAGGCTGGAAGAAAATGGTCCTGAGGTTTAAAATTGAGGAGTTAACCCAAAGTGTGCTGACGCGAGGATAGACCAGAAAAGGAAAATTACAGTGAGTATTTATAACAATTTTCCATTTTTTGGTCAGAGTATTTCTGGTATGCTGACCTGTCTCAGTGTGTTTTTATAGTAGCTTGCTGTTACTTGTACCTTTTAGTTATGATTAGTTAAAGGCTAAGTTCAAGTTATAAAGCAACTGTCAGCCACCATTTATTTTGAATGAACCCAGAGAATGTTTGTATGCTAACAGAGCATGTGGTTTCTCCAGCATCCCCTTACCAGTTGGCGAGCTTCCATTATATGAAAGAGTGGTTAGTCCTCTCTTAGAAGGAAGAAGGGAAGGGGAAAAATATTCCCTCCCCCTTTTTTCCCCTCTTATCTTTTTATATTTACATAATTTGTTTTTAAATTTTGTTTGGGACTTTAAGGTGTCTTTTCAGGTATACCTTTTTTTTCCTGGTTTATGAAATATACCCGAATCTATCTGCATATAACACGAACCTTCATTTTAAGAGGGAAGTTTCAGGAATTTTTTTTAAATTTTAAATTATCTGCTTCAATACCAGGCTTTTATACCACCTCCATACCGGGCCTATTCTGACACTTCTCTCCTACATGTAATAATCATCATTCTTTTGCTAGAAAATTACACAGTACCCCCAAACATTATATATGTTTTTTTTAGCAGACACCCTAGGGAATAAAATGGCGGTCATTCCAAAGTTTTATCTTGCACGGTATTTACGCAATTATTTTTCAAACGCCTTTTTTTTGTAAAAAAATTGTTTTATGAATTAAAAAAATAACAAAACAGTAAAGTTAGCCCAATTTTTTTGTATTATGTGAAAGATTATGTTACACTGAGTAAATAGATACCCAACATGTCACGCTTTAATTATGCGCACACTCATGGAATGGCGCCAAACTTCGGTACTTAAAAATCTCCATAGGCAACGCTTTATTTATTTTTTACAGGTTACAGTTTAGATTTACAGAGGAGATCTAGGGCTAGATTCGTTGCTGGCACTCTAACGCACGCGGCGATACCTCACTTATGTGGTTTAAACGGCGTTTACATATGTCGGCTGGACTTCTGCACGCGAGCTATCGGGGACAGGGGCGTTTTAATTTTTTTTTTATCTTTTATGTTTTTTTTTTACTTATTTTTTATTTATTTTTACACTTTTTTTCATTTTTTTTTTCCACTTTTATTCCTATTACAAGGAATGTAAACATCTCTTGTAATAGGAAATGTGTGTGACAGGTCCTCTTTATGGAGAGATGTGGGGTCAATAAGACCTCACATCTCACCTCCAGGCTGGAAACCATGAGATCGGTGAAAAAAAATTCACCGATCTCATGAATGGGGGCTTACAGCCGCAATTGCGGCTTTGTTTACTTACGGGGACCCGGGCGTGACGTCATCAGATCGCGCCCGGGTCCTCCGACGGTCATAGAGATGACTGGTGACCATCTGGTCACCAGTCATCTCTATGCTTCCTGCCGCCGCCGACGATTCGTTCTCCGGGCCCCCGAAGGCACAGGTAAGCCCGGAGAAGCACCGGATGGCGGCGGGAGGGGGGGGATGTCCCCTCCCGCGGCCTGTAAGAACGATCAAGCGGCGGAACCGCTGCTATGATCATTCTTACATTGTGCAGAATCGTTGGCTGAAGAAGAGGATATCTGGATGATGCCTCTGGCTGCAGGCATCATCCAGATATTCGCCTGCAATACCCAGGCCGTCAATTGACGGCCACTTAGGATGGTAAATCCCATCCCAGGCCGTCAATTTTCTATGGCTGGGTATTGAAGTGGTTAAGAACTTTGAAGCAAAATAAGGGTCAGTGCCCATTAATGCAGTCTGATCAATGCCCATCTGCAGCCTCAAAATTGCCCATCATTGCGGCTTGATCAATGCCCATTTGCAGCTTCACAATTGCCCATCAATGCAGCTTAATCAATGCCAATCTGTAGCCTCACAATTGCCCATCAATGCAGCTTGATTAATGCCCATCTGCAGCCTTCCCATTGCCATGAATGCAGCCTGATCGATGCCCATTTCAGGGACGGGGGCGGCATGAGCGCCATCAGATTACATACAGCGAGAATCTCCTGTTTACTCAGCAGCCTCTTTAATTTAACCTCTTCCCGACCGCGCTATAGCGAATATACTGCTACAGCGCGATCGGGTTGTTTTGACTCGACGTCCCTGGGACGTCCTCGTTCACATCCTCGTTTGCGCGTCCCCTGAGACGCGCTCGCGGGAGTGTCAGTGCTCGCCGGGTCCAGGGGACCCGTCGCAACACAGTTCGCGGTGAAGAGCCAATGATAGCGGCTCTTCACCACCTGATCGCTCCATCCAATGAGCGATCAGAGTAATGTAAACACAGAAGGTCATCCAAAGGTCCTCTTCTTTTCTCTCCTCACACCCGATACAGCGTGTGAGGAGAGAAGTAGTTTGCCAAGTGAGTTGACAGTTTTTTTGTGCCCAGCAGAGCTTAGCAGTGCCACACAGTGCCACTACACTACCAATCAGTGCCCCTACAGTCCCAATCTGTGCCACTCCAGTCCCCATCTGTGCCACCAGTGCCACTACAGTCCCCAGCAGTGCCACTACAGTCCCCACCAGTGCCTCTACAGTCCCCACCAGTGCCACCTCTGCCACTTCAGTGCCCATTGGTGCTACTAGTGTCTTTCAGTGCCGCACCAGTGCCACTACGGTACTCATCAGTGCCGCCAGTGCTCCATCAGTGCCACTACCGTGCCCAGTGCCACTACAGTGCTCATTGGTGCTGCCAGTGTTCATCAGTGCTCATCAGTGCCACACCAGTGCCACTACAGTGCCCATCGGTGCCACCAGTACCACTGCAGTGCTCATCAGTGCCGCCAGTGTCCGTCAGTGCCACTACCGTGCCCAGTGCCACTACAGTGCTCATCGGTGCTGCCAGTGTCCATCAGTTTTCATCAGTGCCACTACAGTGCTCATCAGTGCCCATCGGTGCCCGCCAGTACACCACCAGTGCCACTACAGTGCTTATCAGTGCCGCCAGTGCTCCATCAGTGCTACACCAGTGCCCATCGGTGCCGCCAGTGTCCATCAGTGCCACACCAGTGTCTGTCAGTGCTCCATTGGTGCCACCAGTGCTCCATCAGTACCACTACAGTGCCCATTGTCACTACAGTTCTCATTGGTGCCACATTAGTGCCATCAGTACCACATCAGCGCCACTATAGTGCCCATCTGCACCACTACAGCACTCATCAGTGCCACTAGAGTGCCCATAAGTCACCACAGCCCACAATCAAAAAAGTTTTTTACCACTGAGGAGGCATACCAGCATATGTGCTTGACCGACGAGAGCAGCGGGGAGCTCTCTGATTCTGATTCAGAATATGAACCGGTTGTAAGCAGTGGGTCTTCTTCAGATTCAGAGGAAGAGCAAAGTGTGCCCATGAAACAAAGACATATTGACATGGAGCAGCAGGCTACCACAAGTAGCACTGTGGCGTCAACCAGCAGCTCAGTGCGATCCACCAGAAATGCAGTGGCATCAACTAGCAGCTCAGTGCGATCCACCAGAGATGCAGTGGCATCAACCAGCAGCTCAGTGCCATCCAGAAGAAATGAAGTACCACTGCAGCCAGGGGAGGACTGGCAGCCTTAAGCCTGGGGGGCAAGTTGAGTCGGGTGGCCCATTGTGCCACCGAATCATCTCACCCTCCGGGTTTTATAACGGATGCTGATGTTATGAAGCAAGACAAATATGACACAGCAATGACAGCATGACCCTGATCTTGGTAAATAGCCGATGACGCTGCTCTTTACCCATGTGATTGGCTGTGTCCAATAACAGCCAATCACATGTAAATGACAGCCTGTGAGGAGAGCCGATTAGGGGCATCTCCTCACAGGGGACACTGTACAATTAATTAGGGCACTTATTACAGTGCAGCCCCAACAGTGCCCAGCAAATGACACCAATCTGTTCTGCTTTTTAGTGCCACCCATTAATGCCCATCATTGCTACCCATCAGTGCCCAACAGTACTGCCTACCTGTGCCCCCCATCAGTGTACTTCAGTAAAGGAGAAAAATGACTTACAGTGCCCTGAAAAAGTATTTATACCCCTTGAAATTTCCCACATTTTGTCATGTTACAACCAGAAAAGTAAATGTATTTTATGAATACTTTAAGGCACTGTATTTACAATTTTTTTTTAAGTTTATTTTTTTATTTTTTCATGTTTTAGCAAAAAATAAAAAACCCCAATTGTTATTAAATACCACCAAAACGAAAACTCAATTTGTGTGAAAAAAAAAGAACAACTTGACTGCGCAATTGTCATTCAGAGCCCAGGGTTACACGAACATCGGGAATGAAATCGTGTGAGTTCAGCCGAACAATTAAACGATTTCATACTCGCATTTCAGTCCCGACTTTGGGGTGCGATTTCAGAGACATCTGTGCGGGTTCCTGTACAAATGTCTATTGAAATCGCACCCCGAAGTTGCCAAAAGTAGTACAGAAACTACTTTTGGGAATCGGTGCAACACCACAAATAGAATAGATGCAACGTTGCATCAATTCGGATGGTGCCATCACTGGCAATTGTAAGGCCGCGTACACACGATCAGATTTGTCCGCTGAAAACGGTCCGATGGACCGTTTCAGCAGACAAATCCGATCGTGTGTACGGGCTAGCGGACAGGTTTGTCCATCGGACAAATTTCAAAGCATGCTACAAACCTGTCTGTCGGATATGTCCGCTGGTTAGTACGGCAAACCAGCGGAATTATCTTCCCGCACATGCGTCGTATCCTGTGAATGGATCCGACGCATGCGCGCGGAAGTGTTTACTTCCTGGTGCGGTGACGTAGCGGTGACGTGGCGGCGTCAACGTCACCGCCGCGTCACCACGCTGTCTGCCGGCGGGGATTTTGATCCGATGGTGTGTACACGCCATCGGACCGAAATCCGATGAGACATGTCCGCTCTAAACTGTCCATCGGACAAGTTTGAGCGGACATATCTCATCGTGTGTACGAGGCCTAACCGTTTTGGTATGCAATTTGACATGTCAAATTGCATGCCAAATCGCTCCAATGTGAACCTGGGTTCAGTGTAAGAGAACTGAAAGCTGAAAGTTGTACTGGGCAGGAAGGGAGTGAAAGTGCCTGGCAGGCAAGAGGTTAAATGATAAGGCTCAAGGGAGAGAGGGTGTGGGAAAGGGGCACGGCAAGGTATAAATATATATTTAAACTCAGTGACAATACAATAACTAGACAGCAAAAAACGCCCTCAATTGGTCAAATGGTGGCACATAGTATGATATAGTCCAGAAAACGGTCCAGAAAAGGAATAAACAAACAAAACACATTCGAAAGTCCCGTTCTGGAGGAGAAATCAGGGAAGAGAACAGATGATAAGAGACCCAGCAGCCAGTTCTGTGGAGAGAGTCGAGCCGTCACCTAGTGGTCCCAGCAGCTCACCTCACGGCTAACGAATATAGCCTAGCCAGCTGCTTTCACGCGGAGTCCAAAATGAAGGGAAACTGTTCTTAGGTCCCAGGATCAGGCACCACATGCAGGGAGAGGATATACAACAAATAGTGTGATACTGATAAAACAGGGAGTCCAACACGCCTGCACTCAATACACTTACATTAGGTGAAAGGTACAGGGGCTTATCTCCACTATCTCTCCTTCTCCTCTCACTGGGGGGTCTGTTTGGTCTGATGGTACTCAGTGGCTCTCACGGCTAACGAATATAGCCTGGCCAGCTGCTTTCACGCAGAGTCCAAAATGAAGGGAAACTGTTCTTAGGTCTCTGGTAAGGCAGTTTAAAATTGACTTCCAACGATGGGATAAGGAAACCTTTACATGGTTTGGGAGAATCAATATTATAAAAATGAATCTCATGCCAATACTGCTTTATTTATTTCAGACCCTACCTGTAAGGATTCCCTTGGGCTTTTTGAAGGACCTAAGAGCTAGATTTACCAGGTTCGTATGGGCAGGAAAACCGGCGAGAATTCGACGTGAGATTCTGTCCTTGCCAAAGGATAAGGGAGGAGTGGGTCTTCCTGACCCAATGGGGTACTATGATGCAGCCTATTTAGCAAGAGTGGTCGAATGGTGCGAACATCAGAAGACCAAACTCTGGATCATTATGGAACAAAATATCACGAAGATCCCGTTGGAGGGATTGGTGTGGATCCGAGAGATAGATATCCCACAAAAGGTCAAACACCACCCTACAATAGGTGCTACATTAAGAGTTACAAAAAGGAAGTTTAACAAGACTAATTTGTCACAACATCCAAGTCCACTTATCCCAGTGCTGGGAAACCCGAGGTTTCAACTAGGTCTTACAGACTTATGTTTCAACAACTTAAGACGCGCAGGAAAGAGCAGGCTAATACATTTTGAAATGAACAACCTAAGGGCGAATAGGGGGGAATCGGACGATGACCCAATAAGTGGATTAGATCTTCTGAGACGACTCCAGTTGAGAGCAGCAATCAGAGCATTGTCTCCACAAGGGGACCCACCTAGAGAGCTCTCAGGGTTTGAGAAAATATGTTTGGAGGGCAACCCACTAAGGCATGGCCTGTCTTTAATGTACAGCCTCCTGGTAGATTTAGAAGCCCCCAAAGACTTACCATGCATACAAGCATGGGAAAGAGTTCTGGGGATTGAAATTCTTGGAGACCCAGAAAACAAAAATCTTCACCTTTACACATAAGGCCTCGTTAGCCACCAGATATCAGGAAGGGGGATATAAGATTCTAACTAGATGGTATAAAACCCCCTCCGTCTTAAAATTACCAGTTACTTACCGGTAGCTGGATTTCTACGAAGTCTTACAGGACGGCACCCTGAGAGTAGACTGGGTCACCTGACAGGAAACACAATCAAAATGAGGTTTAAAAGGCCCCACCCCTCCCGTGTGCCTCAGTTTAAGATAAGTAACCGCTCTTTAGAACACGGTATAGACAGAAACGAAGAAAAAGGAGGAATTTAGATAGAAGTAAAAGGGAGGGAAGTAGGCCTGCCGTCCTGTAAGACTTTGTAGAAATCCAGCTACCGGTAAGTAACTGGTAATTTCTCCCTCGTCTTCCAGGACGGCACCCTGAGAGAAAAGCAAGTAATCCTCAGGCCTACCTTAGGGCGGGACCACCGTCTGTAAGACCTTCCTACCAAACATCAGGTCTTGAGGAGACAGCAGTTCGACGCTATAATGTCTGAGGAACGTATTCCGGCTGGACCAGGTTGCCGCTCTACAGATCTGCTCTATGGAAGCTCCTGCCCTTTCTGCCCAGGAGGTTGCCAGAGAACGCGTGGAATGAGCCTTAATAACAGGAAGTGGCCTACCTGCCTGTGTGTAGGACAAGGAGATAGCCTGCCTAATCCATCTGGAGATGGAAGCCTTAGTTGCCTGTTGACCCTTTTTCTGCCCTGAGAAATTAACTAAAAGGTGAGGGGAAGTTCTGAACTCACTAACCCTCTCTAGGTAAACTAAAAGGCAGCGTCTTACATCCAGGCAATGGAAAGTGGCTTCCTTTTCATTGCTGGGATTTGCGCAAAAAGAAGGAAGTATCACTTCCTGAGACCTATGGAACCTGGTTGCCACCTTGGGAAGGTACAGAGGATCCTGAGTCAAAATAACCCTATCTTCAAAAACCCGCAGAAAGGGTTCCTTGATAGAAAAAGCATGTAAGTCTCCAACTCTCTTGGCAGACGTGATGGCTAACAAAAAGGTAAACTTAATTGTAAGAAATTTTACAGAAATGCTGTCTATAGGCTCAAATGGTGCCTTAGTCAGCTGCTCCAGGACCAGGGAGAGGTCCCATGAGGGAACCCTGGAAATCTGCACAGGAGAAAGTCTGTCCCTAGCTGTCAGGAACCTCTTGATGAGAGGGTCCGCTGAGAGGCTCTTCTCCAAAAAGTATGATAAAGCTGCCACTTGGACTCTTAGAGTTTTGGTAGCTAAGCCTAGTTCCACGCCGTCCTGAAGAAACTCCAGGATGGCGGGAGTTTTGGGAGAAGAGATCTGCTTTGTGGTGCACCAACACGAAAAGACTGTCCAGACCTTTGCGTAGATGTGTCTGGTGACCTTCTTGCGGCTGGATAGTAGGGTATCTATGACTCTATCCGAGCAGCCGAGCAGCCCTTCTGCTGCAAGTTCCTCTCAAGAGCCATGCCGTCAGGCTGAAGAACCCTGGGTTCGAATGAGAGATCGGCCCCTGCCACAGGAGATCCGCTCGGAGAGGAAGGGGAAGCGGGGGAGCTAGAGACCAGAGCTTCAGAATGGGAAACCAGGATCTCCGGGGCCACCAAGGAGTAATTAGGATTAATTTGGTTTCCGAGGAGGCCAGCTTTTGTAAGACCCTTGGGATCAGATTCAGCGGGGGAAAAGCGTAAGCCAGACGGAAATCCCAGGCCTGGGCTAGCGCATCCACCCCCTGAGAACCCTGTCCCCGCAAAAGGGAAAAGAATCTGTTCACTTTTCTGTTTTCCCTGCAGGAAAAAAGATCTATCTCCGGAACCCTGAACCGCCGACAAACCCAGTCGAAGGTTTCCTGACACAATTCCCACTCCCCCTGAAAAATGGGTCCACGACTCAGAAAGTCGGCCTCCAGATTGGTGGCTCCCCTTATGTGGATTGCCAGAATAGAGGGTACTCTCTGTTCCGCCCAACCCAGGATCTCCAGGGAGAGTGTCAGGAGAGATTGGGACCTGGTGCCTCCCTGTCTGTTGAGAAAGGCGACTGTCGTAGCATTGTCGGAAAGGACCAGGACATCCTTGCCCTGAATTCTTTCTTCGAATGCCCTCAGAGCTTCTCCCACTGCCAGTAATTCTCGATAGTTGGAGGAGGTCCGCCTTTGATGGGGATCCCAGGATCCCTGAGCCCGCAGTTCTTGTACATGGGCTCCCCAACCCAGTGGCGGCCCGCCCATATGGGCGCACGGGCGCCGCCCCACCTCCCGCAGTCACAAAAAAAAAAAGAATTAAAAAAAAAAAAAAACGGGCCCTTTAAAGGGGTGTTCCACCCAAAAAAATGACCTTTTCTCATCCCACTCCTCACCCCCATACATGCCACATTTGGCATGTAATTTTTTTGGGGGGGGAGTGGGGGCTTCAGTAGGAGTGGGACTTCCTGTCCCACTTCCTGCTTCCGCCGAGGGGCTGGTTAGGCGATTAAGCTTAATCGCCTACACCAGCCCCCTCCCTGTAGGCGATCACATGGGACACTGACAGGTCCCATGCGATCGCCTCTCCAATCAGCGGCGAGCCGCGCCGCGCACGCATGCGCAGTACGGCTCGCGCATGCGCAGTGGGTGCCCGGCCGTGAAGCCGAAGGCTGTCACGGCTGGGTGCCCACAGTCAGGATGGAGACGCCGGCCGGGGAGGGGGGCAGAGGAGCGGAGCCCCGGTCGGCGCGTCGCTGGAACGTAGGAGCAGGTAAGTGAGTGTTTATTAAAAGCCAGCAGCTACACTTTTTGTAGCTGCTGACTTTTAATAAACACAACTTAGGGCTGGAACACCCCTTTAAGAACTTTTATTCGGCTAAAATGTCATTTTGACATTTTAGCCGAAGTTCTGGCGGCCGTCTATAGAGGGCGCTGCAGCGCCACCCCCTCTCGCAAGTAACACACGTTCAATGCTATGCATTGGACGTGTGTTACTGTTGCCAGCTGCCTGGTCTATTCGTATAACCGGACATGGGACGCCGGTTACCCGAATAGCGACAGCTGGTTGGCTGAGGGGAACTGCCTATCAAAGCCAGTGGCTCTGATAGGCTTTTCCAGTCCCGCCCTCCGGCTCTCGGAAGTCTATGCTCGGAGCGCAGACAATCTGCGGTCCTTGCATTAGACTGACAGCCATTTCAGCCAATCAGGTTCCTGGATTCTGGATCTGATTTTCAGGAACCTGATTGGCTGAAGCTTCTCCAGGGCGGCAGAAGACATCGAGGGAGGACATGGAAGCGTCAGGTAAGTGATTTTTTTACAGGGAAAGGGGCAGCATGGGGCACAGTGGCAGCATGGGGCACAGTGGCAGCATGGGGCACAGTGGCAGCATGGGGCACAGTAGAAGCATGGGGCACAGTGGCATCATGGGGCACAGAGGCAACAATGAGCACAGGCCGGGCACAGTGGTGACAATTGATGGCACAGTGACTGAATATGATGGCATGGCAGAGTGGTGACAATTGATGGCACAGTGACTGCATTTGATGGCATGGCAGAGAGGTGACAATTGATGGCACAGTGACTGCGTTTGATGGCATGGCACAGTGGTGACAATTGATGGCACAGTGGTGGCGTTTGATGGCATGGCACAGTGGTGACAATTGATTGCACAGTGACTGCATTTGATGGCATGGCACAGTGGTGACAATTGATGGGCACAGTAGCTGCTTTTGATGGCATGGCACATTGGTGACAATTGATGGCACAGTGGTGGCGTTTGATGGCATGGCACAATTAGTGACACAAGTGGTGACAATTGATGGCACAGTGACTGCAAATGATGGCATAGCACATTGGTGACAATTGATGGCACAGTGACTGCATATGATGGCATGGCACATTGGTGACAATTGATGGGCACAGTAGCTGCATTTGATGGCATGGCACAGTGGTGACAATTGATGGCACAGTGGCTGCATTTGATGGCATGGCACAGTGGTGACAATTGATGGCACAGTGGCTGCATTTGATGGCATGGCACAGTGGTGACAATTGATGGCACAGTGGCTGCATTTGGTGGCATGACACAGTGGCTACATTTGGTGGCATGGCACAGTGGCTGCATGTGATGGGCACAGTGAGGCTGCAATATTTTTTTTTTCGTTTGCGCCCCCCCAAAAATTTTGAGCACCAGCCGCCACTGCCCCAACCCCAAGCACTGGCGTCCGTAGTGACCTTCACTGGATTGGTCTGACTCCACGGACGGCCCTTCAGGAGGTTTTGGTGGTGAAGCCACCAATCTAGGGAGTCCTTGACTAGGATCGGGACCCTGACCCGGGAATCGAGAGTGTCTTCCTTTCCGTTCCAGGCGGAGAGGAGGAACCTCTGAAGTGGTCTTGCGTGTAGTTGGGCCCAGGGGACCGCCGGAATGCAAGCGGTCATCCGACCCAACAGCTTCATGATCTCTCTGAGGGAGGGATTTTCTGTAGCCACTAAAGACCCGATCATCGTCACAAGCCTCTGGAACTTCTCTTGGGGAAGAAAAAGCTTATTTTCTCGGGAATCTATGATAACCCCCAGGTATGCCTTCCGCTGTTCCGGCAGAAGGGAAGACTTTTGCTTGTTGATTATCCAACCAAGCGACTCCAGAGTGGTCATGACGACGGTCAGGTCCGAAAGGAGCTGATCCTGACTTGGGCTGAAGAGCAGAAGGTCGTCTAGATAGGGGACGAGGGAGACCCCCTTCAGATGTAGATGAGCCATTACCTCCGCCAGGACCTTCGTAAACACCCTTGGGCTGGAGGCCAGACCAAAGGGGAGGGCAGCAAATTGCCAGTGCTGAATTCCCTGTGCGGAGGCGAGGGCAAATCTCAGAAACCTCTGATGTCCCGAAAAAATCGGGACATGCAGGTAGGCATCCCTCAAATCTATGGTCGCCATAAAGACGCCTTCTAACAAAAGACCCCTGAGGCTGTGAACACTCTCCATCCGGAATCTTTTGTAGAGGAGATGGGAGTTCAGGGGTCTCAGATTGATTATCAATCTGAACTTGCCGTCCGGCTTGGGAACAACAAAAATGTGGGAGTATACTCCCTGACCTTGTTGGTCTGGTGGGACTGGGATTATGACCCCTTGTTCTGCCAGATTTGCAATATTCTGGGAGAGGCCTACGGCCTTGCTGGAGTCCCCTGGGAGGTGAGTGAGGAGAAAGGTCGGGGGGGGGAAGCTCTCTGAACTCTAAATGGTAACCCTCCCTGATTATCTGCAGGACATGAGGACTCTGGGTTATGCTCTCCCAGGCAGGAAGAAACCTGGAGAGCCTGCCCCCCACCTTCCCGTCACTTGGTGTCCTTTCCGGATGGCTTGGGACTGGAAAAAAGGATCCCCCCTTTTGGTCTATCTTTATCAAAGGTCCAACGTCGGCTGGTGGACGGTCTTTTGTCCGGGGCCGGAATCTTTCTCTGGTTGGGACCAAAGGACCGCTTCCTACTCTGCCTGGGTTTTGAAGGGAATTTATTCCCCTTCTCAGAAGACCTGGACAAAGCCTGATCTAAGGCATCCCCAAACAAGAGGGAACCCTTGAAGGGGAGTGCACATAGGCGGCGTTTAGAGGCAAGATCACCCCTCCAGGTTTTTAGCCAGACGGCCCTCCTAGAGGCATTAATAAGGGCCCGGTCTTGGCTGAGGCGCGAACGGTTTCCACCGCCGCGTCTGCCAAGTAGGCCACTGCCCCGCTAATAAGCTGGAGGGAATCTCGTATCTCCTTTGTCTTGGAAGAATTGGGGAGATGGTCTAGAAGCCTGGAAGTCCAGGCGTCGGCATTTCTTGCCACGCAGGCTGAGGCCAATGCAGGACCAAGGGCGGCTGCATTGGCTTCCCATGCTCTACGGAGAGAAGTGTCGGTACACCTATCCATGGCATCCTTTAAACTGCCTGTGTCCTCAAAGGAAAGGTCTGACTGTCTGGAGACCTGAGCCAAGGGGGCATCAAGCTTAGGGACCTTAAAAAAGGTGTCTACTACCTCCGCCTTAAAGGGACAGCGGCGTTTTCCAAGTTTTGAAACTTGGTAAGCTTTTTTCAGGTTCTGCCCACTCCCTGAGGATAATGTCTTTTAGTGACTGATGGACAGGAATGGTCTTGGTTTGAGGTTTTATTAAACCCATGTACATCCTGTCCTGAGCTGAGACCTGCTCTGCTGGTTCTTGAATATGTTCGGTAGCATAAACAGCTGCTAGAAGGCCCTCCATATCATCAGCAGGAAACATGTATTTTCCTGTCCTGGCATCCTCCTCCTCCTCTTCCTCCTCCTCCGCCTGGCTGTCAACCAGGGTCTCACTACGCAAGGTCAACTCGGACTCCTCAGAATCCGAGGTGTACACTCTACGAGCCTGTAGGGGTACAAACAGACGAGAGGCAGAAGAGGATTCCTGGGAGGAGGGGCCCGGAACCGGAGAATCAATGTCTCTCTTATTTAGGGAAGATTGATAGCATTTCGGTCTGAACCGAGAGAAAGGAGAATGCGTCTTTTTTCTCCCTCTTTTTTTTTTTAAGGGGGGGAAGGGGGGGTAAGGATAGGGAGGTTCAGGGGGGGAAGAGGGGAATACATGACAATGTCATGTATGGTAAAAATGAGACCTGGAAAATGGATAGTTTGCTAAGAGTAACAAGGCCGAGACTACCGCAAGAAATCGTTATACTGTGTAGCTGTCTATGTAACCCCCCGGGAATGTAGATACTCAGACTAGAGATATAAGTTTTGCTGATATAATTGTAAGAAATTGTTATAGTGTGTAACTGCATGTGCAAACTCTTTTTGATTTGTAAATTAATCGAGTACCACTAACTATCTTCTTAAAAAACAAAAATAAAGAATTAAAAAAATAAATACAAAAATGCATCAAAAACAACTCCAGTGTACATCTAGATGCATCAAAAACATGCCAGGGTACCTCAAAAACATGCCAGGGTGCCTCTAAATGCATTAAAACACATCAGGGAGCCTCTAAATGCATCCAAAACACTCCAGGGTGCCTCTAAATGCATCTAAAACACTCCAGGGTGCCTCTAAATGCATCAAAAACATGCCAGGTGCCAGCTAAATGCATCAAAAGACACATCCAAACACACCAGGGTGCCTCTAAAATACATCAAGGTGCCTCTAAATGCATGCCAGGGTGCATCTAAATGCATCAAAAACACGCCAGGTGCCTCTGCCTCTAAAGGCATCACTCCAGGGTGCCTCTAAACATCACCAGGGGTGCCAGGGCCTCTACCAGGGTGCCTCTAAATGCATCAAAAACTAAACATCCACGCCAGGGTGCTCTCTAAATGGCATAAAAACATGCATCCAGGGTACCTCAAAAACATGGACATCATGTGCATACAAGGTGCATTAAAAATGCATGCCAGGGTGCCTCTAAATGGCAGGGGTAAAACATCAACCAAGGGTGCCTCAAAATCATCAAAAATCATGCCAGCATTAAAAACATGCCAGGGTGCCTCTAAAATCACACCAGGGTGCCTCTACAAGGGTGCATCAAAATGCCATCTAAACATGGGTGCCTCTAAATGCATCAAAAACACATCCAGGGTGCATCAAAAATATGCCATCACATCCAGGGTGCCCTCTAAATGACATCAAACAAAAATGCCAGGGTACCTCTAAATGCATCAAAAACATGCCACATGCCAGGGTAAATGCATCAAAAACATGCCAGGGTGCCTCTAAATGCATCAAAAACAGGGTGCCTCTAAAGGCATCAGGGGTGCCTCTAAAGGCATAAATCAACACGCCAGTGGTGCCAGGGTCTAAAGGCATAATATGCCAGGGTGCCTCTAAATGCAGGGTGCCTCTAAATGCATGCCAGGGTGCCTCTAAATGCCAAAAAACACAGGGTGCCTCTAAATGGGTGCCTCTACACTCCAGGGTGCCATCAAAATGAAGGGTGTGATCAGGTGTGCATCAAAATGGCCAGTGCATCAACACATGCATCAAAAACACACCAAAAATGCATGCCTCAAAAACATGCCATCCTCACAAAATGCATCAAAAAACACGCCAGGGTACCTCTAAATGCATCAAAAACATGCCAGGGTACCTCAAAAACACACCAGGGTGCCTCTAAATGCATCAAAAACATGCCAGGGTGCCTCTAAAGACATAAAAAATATGCCAGGGTGCCTCTAAATGCATCAAAAACAACTCCAGGGTACCTCTAAATGCATCAAAAACATGCCAGGGTGCCTCTAAATGCATCTAAAACACTCCAGGGTGCCTCTAAAGGCATCAAAACATGCCAGAGTACCTCAAAAACATGCCAGGGTGCCTCTAAATGCACCAAAAACACTCCAGGGTGCCTCTAAATGCATCAAAATGCTTTAAAAACACTCCAGGGCACCTCGAAATGCATCAAAAACACTCCAGGGTGCATCAAAATGCATTAAAAACATGCCAGGGTGCCTCAAAAACACTCCAGGGTGCCTCTAAATGCATCAAAAACACACCAGGGTGCCTCAAAATGCTACAAAAACACTCCAGGGTGCCTCTAAAAACATCAAAAACATGCCAGGGTGCCTCTAAATGCATCAAAAACACACCAGGGTGACTCAAAATGCATCAAAAACACACCAGGGTGCCTCTAAAGACATCAAAAACATGCCAGGGTGCCTCTAAATGCATCAAAAACACACCAGGGTACCTCAAAATGCATCAAAAACATGCCAGGGTGCCTCTAAATGCATCAAAAACACACATGGGTGCCTCTAAAGGCATCAAAAACACGCCAGGGTGCCTCAAAATGCATCAAAAACACACCAGGGTGCCTCAAAAACACGCCAGGGTGCCTCTAAATGCATCACAAACACACCAGGGTGTCTCAAAAACACAACAGGGTGCCTCAAACACACACACCAGGGTGCCTCAAAATGCATTAAAAACATGCCAGGGTGCCTCTAAAGACATCAAAAACATGCCAGGGTACCTCAAAAACATGCCAGGGTGCCTCTAAATGCATCAAAAACACACCAGGGTGCCTCTAAATGCATTAAAAACATGCCAGGGTGCCTCTAAAGGCATCAAGAAAACACGCCAGGGTGCCTCAAAAACACTCCAGGGTGCCTCTAAATGCATCTAAAACACTCCAGGGTGCCTCTAAATGCATCTAAAACACTCCAGGGTGCCTCTAAATGCATCAAAAAGATGCCAGGGTGCCTCTTAATGCATCAAAAACATGCCAGGGTGCCTCTAAATGCATCAAAAATATGCCAGGGTGCCTCTAAATGCATCAAAAAGACGCCAGGGTGCCTCTAAATGCATCAAAAACATGCCAGGGTGCCTCTTAATGCATCAAAAACACACCAGGGTGCCTCTAAAGGCATCAAAAACACACCAGGGTGACTCTAAATGCATTAAAAACATGCCAGGGTACCTCAAAAACATGCCAGGGTGCCTCTAAATGCATCAAAAACATGCCAGGGTGCCTCTAAATGCATCAAAAGCACACCATGGTGCCTCTAAATGCATTAAAAACATGCCAGGGTGCCTCCAAAGGCATTAAAAACACACCAAGCTGCCTCAAAATGCATCAAAAACATGCCAGGGTACCTCAAAAACACACCAGGGTGCCTCTAAATGCATCAAAATCACTCCAGGGTGCCTCTAAAGACATAACAAATATGCCAGGGTACCTCTAAATGCATCAAAAACATGCCAGGGTACCTCAAAAACATGCCAGGGTGCCTCTAAATGCATCAAAAACATGTCAGGGTGCCTCTAAAGGCATCAAAACACGCCAGGGTGCCTCTAAAGGCATAACAAATATGCCAGGGTGCCTCTAAATGCATCAAAAAGATGCCAGCGTGCCTCTAAATGCATCAAAAACATGCCAGGGTGCCTCTAAATGCATCAAAAACACTCCAGGGTGCCTCTAAAGACATCAAAAACATGCCAGGGTGCATCAAAAACACACCAGGATGCCTCAAAATGCATCAAAAAACACACCAGGGTGCCTCAAAATGCATCAAAAACACACCAGGGTACCTCTAAATGCATCAAAAACATGCCAAGGTACCTCAAAAACACACCAGGGTGCCTCTAAATGCATCAAAAACATGCCAGGGTGCCTCTAAAGATATCAAAAATATGCCAGGGTGCCTCTAAATGCATCAAAAACAACTCCAGGGTACCTCTAAATGCATCAAAAACATGCCAGGGTGCCTCTAAATGCATCTAAAACATGCCAGGGTGCCTCTAAATGCATCAAAAACACTCCAGGGTGCATCTAAAGACATCAAAAACATGCCAGGGTGCATCAAAAACACACCAGGATGCCTCAAAATGCATCAAAAAACACACCAGGGTGCCTCAAAATGCATCAAAAACACACCAGGGTACCTCTAAATGCATCAAAAACATGCCAAGGTACCTCAAAAACACACCAGGGTGCCTCTAAATGCATCAAAAACATGCCAGGGTGCCTCTAAAGACATCAAAAATATGCCAGGGTGCCTCTAAATGCATCAAAAACAACTCCAGGGTGCCTCTAAAGGCATCAAAACATGCCAGAGTGCCTCTAAATGCATCAAAATGCTTTAAAAACACTCCAGGGTACCTCGAAATGCATCAAAAACACTCCAGGGTGCCTCAAAATGCATTAAAAACATGCCAGGGTGCCTCAAAAAACACTCCAGGGTGCCTCTAAATGCATCAAAATGCATCAAAAACACTCCAGGGTGCCTCTAAATGCATCAAAAACACACCAGGGTGACTCAAAATGCATCAAAAACACTCCAGGATGCCTCTAAAGACATCAAAAACACACCAGGGTACCTCTAAAGACATCAAAAACATGCCAGAGTGCCTCAAAAACATGCCAGGGTGCCTCTAAATGCACCAAAAACACACCAGGGTACCTCAAAATGCATCAAAAACATGCCAGGGTGCCTCTAAATGCATCAAAAACACGCATGGGTGCCTCTAAAGGCATCAAAAACACGCCAGGGTGCCTCAAAATGCATCAAAAACACACCAGGGTGCCTCAAAAACACGCCAGGGTGCCTCTAAATGCATCACAAACACTCCAGGGTGCCTCTAAGATGCCAGGGTGCCTCTTAATGCATCAAAAACACGCCAGGGTGCCTCTAAATGCATCAAAAATATGCCAGGGTGCCTCTAAATGCATCAAAAAGACGCCAGGGTGCCTCTAAATGCATCAAAAACATGCCAGGGTGCCTCTTAATGCATCAAAAACACACCAGGGTGCCTCTAAAGGCATCAAAAACACACCAGGGTGACTCTAAATGCATTAAAAACATGCCAGGGTACCTCAAAAACATGCCAGGGTGCCTCTAAATGCATCAAAAACATGCCAGGGTGCCTCTAAATGCATCAGAAGCACACCATGGTGCCTCTAAATGCATTAAAACATGCCAGGGTGCCTCCAAAGGCATTAAAAACACACCAAGGTGCCTCAAAATGCATCAAAAACACGCCAGGGTACCTCAAAAACACACCAGGGTGCCTCTAAATGCATCAAAATCACTCCAGGGTGCCTCTAAAGACATAACAAATATGCCAGGGTACCTCTAAATGCATCAAAAACATGCCAGGGTACCTCAAAAACATGCCAGGGTGCCTCTAAAGGCATCAAAACACGCCAGGGTGCCTCTAAAGGCATAAAAAATATGCCAGGGTGCCTCTAAATGCATCAAAAAGATGCCAGCGTGCCTCTAAATGCATCAAAAACATGCCAGGGTGCCTCTAAATGCATCAAAAACACTCCAGGGTGCCTCTAAAGACATCAAAAACATGCCAGGGTGCATCAAAAACACACCAGGATGCCTCAAAATGCATCAAAAAACACACCAGGGTGCCTCAAAATGCATCAAAAACACACCAGGGTACCTCTAAATGCATCAAAAACATGCCAAGGTACCTCAAAAACACACCAGGGTGCCTCTAAATGCATCAAAAACATGCCAGGGTGCCTCTAAAGATATCAAAAATATGCCAGGGTGCCTCTAAATGCATCAAAAACAACTCCAGGGTACCTCTAAATGCATCAAAAACATGCCAGGGTGCCTCTAAATGCATCTAAAACATGCCAGGATGCCTCTAAATGCATCAAAAACACTCCAGGGTGCCTCTAAAGACATCAAAAACATGCCAGGGTGCATCAAAAACACACCAGGATGCCTCAAAATGCATCAAAAAACACACCAGGGTGCCTCAAAATGCATCAAAAACACACCAGGGTACCTCTAAATGCATCAAAAACATGCCAAGGTACCTCAAAAACACACCAGGGTGCCTCTAAATGCATCAAAAACATGCCAGGGTGCCTCTAAAGACATCAAAAATATGCCAGGGTGCCTCTAAATGCATCAAAAAGATGCCAGCGTGCCTCTAAATGCATCAAAAACATGCCAGGGTGCCTCTAAATGCATCAAAAACACTCCAGGGTGCCTCTAAAGACATCAAAAACATGCCAGGGTGCATCAAAAACACACCAGGATGCCTCAAAATGCATCAAAAAACACACCAGGGTGCCTCAACATGCATCAAAAACACACCAGGGTACCTCTAAATGCATCAAAAACATGCCAAGGTACCTCAAAAACACACCAGGGTGCCTCTAAATGCATCAAAAACATGCCAGGGTGCCTCTAAAGATATCAAAAATATGCCAGGGTGCCTCAAAAAATGCATCAAAAACAACTCCAGGGTACCTCTAAATGCATCAAAAACATGCCAGGGTGCCTCTAAATGCATCTAAAACATGCCAGGGTGCCTCTAAATGCAGCATCAAAAACACTCCAGGGTGCCTCTAAAGACATCAAAAACATGCCAGGGTGCATCATCAAAAACACACCCAGGATGCCTCAAAATGCATCAAAAAACACACCAGGGTGCCTCAAAATGCATCAAAAACACACCAGGGTACCTCTAAATGCATCAAAAACATGCCAAGGTACCTCAAAAAACACACCAGGGTGCCTCTAAATGAATCAAAAACATGCCAGGGTGCCTCTAAAGATATCAAAAATATGCCAGGGTGCCTCTAAATGCATCAAAAACAACTCCAGGGTGCCTCTAAAGGCATCAAAACATGCCAGAGTGCCTCTAAATGCATCAAAATGCTTTAAAAAACACTCCAGGGTACCTCGAAATGCATCAAAAACACTCCAGGGTGCCTCAAAATGCATTAAAAACATGCCAGGGTGCCTCAAAAAAAACACTCCAGGGTGCCTCTAAATGCATCAAAATGCATCAAAAACACTCCAGGGTGCCTCTAAATGCATCAAAAACACACCAGGGTGACTCAAAATGCATCAAAAACACTCCAGGATGCCTCTAAAGACATCAAAAACACACCAGGGTACCTCTAAAGACATCAAAAACATGCCAGGGTGCCTCAAAAACATGCCAGGGTGCCTCTAAATGCACCAAAAACACACCAGGGTACCTCAAAATGCATCAAAAACATGCCAGGGTGCCTCTAAATGCATCAAAAACACGCATGGGTGCCTCTAAAGGCATCAAAAACACGCCAGGGTGCCTCAAAATGCATCAAAAACACACCAGGGTGCCTCAAAAACACGCCAGGGTGCCTCTAAATGCATCACAAACACTCCAGGGTGCCTCTAAATGCATCAAAAAGATGCCAGGGTGCCTCTTAATGCATCAAAAACACGCCAGGGTGCCTCTAAATGCATCAAAAATATGCCAGGGTGCCTCTAAATGCATCAAAAAGACGCCAGGGTGCCTCTAAATGCATCAAAAACATGCCAGGGTGCCTCTTAATGCATCAAAAACACACCAGGGTGCCTCTAAAGGCATCAAAAACACACCAGGGTGACTCTAAATGCATTAAAAACATGCCAGGTTACCTCAAAAACATGCCAGGGTGCCTCTAAATGCATCAAAAACATGCCAGGGTGCCTCTAAATGCATCAGAAGCACACCATGGTGCCTCTAAATGCATTAAAAACATGCCAGGGTGCCTCCAAAGGCATTAAAAACACACCAAGGTGCCTCAAAATGCATCAAAAACACGCCAGGGTACCTCAAAAACACACCAGGGTGCCTCTAAATGCATCAAAATCACTCCAGGGTGCCTCTAAAGACATAACAAATATGCCAGGGTACCTCTAAATGCATCACAAAAAACATGCCAGGGTACCTCAAAAACATGCCAGGGTGCCTCTAAAGGCATCAAAACACGCCAGGGTGCCTCTAAAGGCATAAAAAAAATATGCCAGGGTGCCTCTAAATGCATCAAAAAGATCCATGTTCCAGCGTGCCTCTAAATGCATCAAAAACATGCCAGGGTGCCTCTAAATGCATCAAAACACTCCAGGGTGCCTCTAAAGACATCCAAAAACATGCCAGGGTGCATCAAAAACACACCAGGATGCCTCAAAATGCATCAAAAAACACACCAGGGTGCCTCAAAATGCATCAAAAACACACCAGGGTACCTCTAAATGCATCAAAAACATGCCAAGGTACCTCAAAAACACACCAGGGTGCCTCTAAATGCATCAAAAACATGCCAGGGTGCCTCTAAAGATATCAAAAATATGCCAGGGTGCCTCTAAATGCATCAAAAACAACTCCAGGGTACCTCTAAATGCATCAAAAACATGCCAGGGTGCCTCTAAATGCATCTAAAACATGCCAGGATGCATCTAAATGCATCAAAAACACTCCAGGGTGCCTCTAAAGACATCAAAAAACATGCCAGGGTGCATCAAAAAAACACACCAGGATGCCTCAAAATGCATCAAAAAAACACACCAGGGTGCCTCAAAATGCATCAAAAACACACCAGGGTACCTCTAAATGCATCAAAAACATGCCAAGGTACCTCAAAAAACACACCAGGGTGCCTCTAAATGCATCAAAAACATGCCAGGGTGCCTCTAAAGACATCAAAAATATGCCAGGGTGCCTCTAAATGCATCAAAAACAACTCCAGGGTGCCTCTAAAGGCATCAAAACATGCCAGAGTGCCTCTAAATGCATCAAAATGCTTTAAAAACACTCCAGGGTACCTCGAAAATGCATCAAAAACACTCCAGGGGTGCCTCAAAATGCATTAAAAACATGCCAGGGTGCCTCAAAAAAACACTCCAGGGTGCCTCTAAATGCATCAAAATGCATCAAAAACACTCCAGGGTGCCTCTAAATGCATCAAAAACACACCAGGGTGACTCAAAATGCATCAAAAACACTCCAGGATGCCTCTAAGACATAAAGACATCAAAAAACACACCAGGGTACCTCTCTAAAGACATCAAAAACATGCCAGGGTGCCTCAAAAACATGCCAGGGTGCCTCTAAATGCACCAAAAACACACCAGGGTACCTCAAAATGCATCAAAAAAAACATGCCAGGGTGCCTCTAAATGCATCAAAAACACACGCATGGGTGCTCTAAAGGCATCAAAAACACGCCAGGGTGCCTCAAAATGCATCAAAAAACACACCAGGGTGCCTCAAAAACACGCAGCAGGGGTGCCTCTAAATGCATCACAAACACTCCAGGGTGCCTCTAAATGCATCAAAAAGATGCCAGGGTGCCTATTAATGCATCAAAAACACGCCAGGGTGCCTCTAAATGCATCAAAAATATGCCAGGGTGCCTCTAAATGCATCAAAAAGACGCCAGGGTGCCTCTAAATGCATCAAAAACATGCCAGGGTGCCTCTTAATGCATCAAAAACACACCAGGGTGCCTCAAAATGCATCAAAAAACACACCAGGGTGCCTCAAAATGCATCAAAAACACACCAGGGTACCTCTAAATGCATCAAAAACATGCCAAGGTACCTCAAAAACACACCAGGGTGCCTCTAAATGCATCAAAAACATGCCAGGGTGCCTCTAAAGACATCAAAAATATGCCAGGGTGCCTCTAAATGCATCAAAAACAACTCCAGGGTGCCTCTAAAGGCATCAAAACATGCCAGAGTGCCTCTAAATGCATCAAAATTGCTTTAAAAAACACTCCAGGGTACCTCGAAATGCATCAAAAAACACTCCAGGGTGCCTCAAAATGCATTAAAAAACATGCCAGGGTGCCTTAAAAAACAACTCCAGGGTGCCTCTAAATGCATCAAAATGCATCAAAAAACACTCCAGGGTGCCTCTAAATGCATCAAAAACACACCAAGTGTGACTCAAAATGCATCCAAAACACTCCAGGATGCCTCTAAAGACATCAAAAACACACCAGGGTACCTCTAAAGACATCAAAAACATGCCCAGGGTGCCTCAAAAACATGCCAGGGTGCCTCTAAATGCACCAAAAACACACCAGGGTACCTCAAAATGCATCAAAAACATGCCAGGGTGCCTCTAAATGCATCAAAAAACACACATGGGTGCCTCTAAAGGCATCAAAAACACGCCAGGGTGCCTCAAAATGCATCAAAAAACACACCAGGGTGCCTCAAAAACACGCCAGGGTGCCTCTAAATGCATCACAAACACTCCAGGGTGCCTCTAAATGCATCAAAAGATGCCAGGGTGCCTATTAATGCATCAAAAAACACGCCAGGGTGCCTCTAAATGCATCAAAAAATGCCAGGGTGCCTCTAAATGCATCAAAAAGACGCCAGGGTGCCTCTAAAAGCATCAAAAAACATGCCAGGGTGCCTCTTAATGCATCAAAAAACACACCAGGGTGCCTCTAAAGGCATCAAAAACACACACAGGGTGACTCTAAATGCATTAAAAACAATGCCAGGGTACCTCAAAACATGCAGGGTGCCTCTAAATGCATCAAAAACATGCCAGGTGTGCCTCTAAATGCATCAAAAGCACACCATGGTGCCTCTAAATGCATTAAAAACATGCCAGGGTGCCTCCAAAGGCATTAAAAACACACCAAGGTGCCTCAAAATGCATCAAAAAAACACCCCAGGGTACCTCAAAAACACACCAGGGTGCCTCTAAATGCATCAAAAATCACTCCAGGGTGCCTCTAAAGACATAACAAATATGCCAGGGTACCTCTAAAATGCATCAAAAACATGCCAGGGTACCTCAAAAACATGCCAGGGTGCCTCTAAAGGCATCAAAACACGCCAGGGTGCCTCTAAAGGCATAAAAAATATGCCAGGGGTGCCTCTAAATGCATCAAAAGATGCCAGCGTGCCTCTAAATGCATCAAAAACATGCCAGGGTGCCTCTAAATGCATCAAAAACACTCCAGGGTGCCTCTAAAGACATCAAAAACATGCCAGGGTGCATCAAAAACACACCAGGATGCCTCAAAATCATCAAAAAACACACCAGGATGCCTCAAAATGCATCAAAAACACACCAGGGTACCTCTAATGCATCAAAAACATGCAAGGTTCTGTGTCAAGATTAACAGACTAAAACTGCAGGGGGGAAAAAGGGTGCATGATTCAACATGCGAATGGCGTGGCCAGTTTGTGTGATTTTAAAAAAAATAGGGAACGGGTTATGGATGATTTTCAAAAAAACAGGGGGAAAGTGCCTCAATAGGTTGCATCTTAAGGAATCATGGCATGAGGTGCCCTCTAAATGCATCAAAAAACACTGGGGTGCCTCTAGAAGACATCAAAAACATGCCATTGTGCATCAAAAAACCCACCAGGATGCCTCAAAATGCATCAAAAAAACACACCAGGGTGCCTCAAAATGCATCAAAAACACACCAGGGTACCTCTAAATGCATCAAAAACATGCCAAGTGGTATAAAAAACACACACAGGGTGCCTCTAAAGACATCAAAATATATGCCAGGGTGGCCTCTAAATGCATCAAAAACAACAGGGTGCCTCTAAAGGCATCAAAACATGCCAGAGTGCCTCTAAATGCATCCAAAATGCTTTAAAAACACTCAGGGGTACCTCGAAATGCATCATAAAAACACTCCAGGGTGCCTCAAAATGCATTAAAACATGCCAGGGTCCTAAAAACACTCCAGGGTGCCTCTAAATGCATCAAAATGCATCAAAAACACTCCAGGGTGCCTCTAAATGCATCAAAAAACACCAGGGTGACTCAAAATGCATCAAAAACACTCCAGGATGCCTCTAAAGACATCAAAAACACACAGGGTATCTCTAAAGGACATCAAAACATGCCCAGAGTGCCTCAAAAAACATGCCAGGGTGCCTCCTAAATGCACCCAAAAACACACCAGGGTACCTCAAAATGCATCAAAAACATGCCAGGGTGCCTCTAAATGCATCAAAAACACGCCATGGGTGCCTCTAAAGGCATCAAAACACGCCAGGGTGCCTCAAAAATGCATCAAAAAACACACCAGGGTGCCTCAAACACACGCCAGGGTGTGCTCTAAATGCATCACAAACACTCCAGGGTGGCATCTAAGATGCCAGGGTGCCTCTAATGCATCAAAAATCCGCCAGGGTGCCTCTAAATGCATCAAAAATATGCCAGGGTGCCTCTAAATGCATCAAAGACGAGGGTGCCTCTAAATGCATCAAAAAACATGCCAGGCAGGGTGCTCTTAATGCATCAAACCACACACCAGGGTGCCTTAATGGGCATCAAAAACACCAGGGTGACTCTAAATGCATTTAAAAACATGCCAGGGTACCTCAAAAAACATGCAGGGTGCCTCTAATTGCATCAAAAACATGCCAGGGTGCCTCTAAATGCATCAGAAGACACAATGGTGCCTCTAAATGCATTAATAAAAACATGCAGGGTGCCTCCAAAGGCATTTAAAAACACACCAAGGTGCCTCCAAATGCATCAAAAACAGCCCAGGGTACCTCAAAAACAACACACCAGGGTGCCTCCTAAAATGCATCAAAATCACTCAGGGTGCCTTAAACATAACAAATATTGCCAGGGTACCTCTAAATGCATCAAAAACATGCCACAGGGTACCTCAAAAAAACATGCCAGGGTGCCTCTAAAGGCATCAAAACACGCCAGTGGGTGCCTTAAAGGCATAAAAATATGCCAGGGTGCCTCTAAATGCATCAAAAAAGATGCAGCCAGCGTGCCTCTAAATGCATCAAAAAACATGCCAGGGTGCCTCTAAATGCATCAAAAACACTCAGGGTGCTCTAAAGACATCAAAAACATGCCGGGTGCATCAAAAAAACAACAGGATGCCTCAAAATGCATCAAAAAAACACCAGGGTGCCTCAAATGCATCAAAAAACACACCAGGGTTACCTCTAAATGCATCAAAAACATGCCAAGGTACCTCAAAAAAACACACCAGGGTGCCTCTAAATGCATCAAAAACATGCCAGGGTGCCTCTAAAGATATCAAAAAATATGCCAGGGTGCCTCTAAATGCATCAAAAAAACAACTCCAGGGTACCTCTAAATGCATCAAAAAACATGCCAGGGTGCCTCTAAATGCATCTAAAACATGCCAGGATGCCTCTAAATGCATCAAAAAACACTCCAGGGTTGCCTCTAATAGACATCAAAAACATGCAGGGTGCACCCAAAAAACACACCAGGATGCTCAAAATGCATCAAAAAACACACCAGGGTGCCTCTCACATGCATCAAAAACACACCAGGGTACCTCTAAATGCATCAAAAACATGCCAAGGTACCTCAAAAACACACCAGGGTGCTCTAAATGCATCAAAAAAATGCCAGGGTGCCTCTAAAGACATCAAACAAAATATTGCCAGGGTGCCTCTAAATGCATCAAAAGATGCCAGCTTGCCTCTAAATGCATCAAAAACATGCCAGGGTGCCTCTAAATGCATCAAAAACACTCCAGGGTGCCTCCTCTAAAGACATCAACATAAACAAGACCGAGCCAGGGTGCATCAAAAACACACCGGATGCCATCAAAATGCATCAAAACTCACACAGGGTGCTCATAATGCATCAAAAACACACCAGGGGTACCTCTAAAATGCATCAAAAAACATGCCAAGGTACCTCAAAAAACACACCAGGGTGCCTCTAAATGCATCAAAAACTTGCCAGGGGTGCTAAAGCTATCAAAAATATGCCAGGGTGCTCTAAATGCATCAAAAACAACTCCAGGGTACCTCTAAATGCATCAAAAACATGCCAGGGTGCTTAAATGCATCTCATAAAACTTGCCAGGGTGCCCTTCTAAATGCATCAAAAACACTCCAGGGGTGCCTCTAAAGACATCAAAAAATGCCAGGGTGCCATCAAACACAACACCCGGATGCCTCAAAATGCATCAAAAAACAACCAGGGTGCCTCAAAATGCATCAAAAACACACAGGGTGGTACCTCTAAATGCATCAAAAACATTGCCAAGGTACCTCAACAAACACACAGGGTGCCTCTAAATGCATCAAAAACATGCCAGGGGTGCCTCTAAAGACATCAAAAATATGCCAGGGGTGTCTAAATGCATCAAAAACAACTCCAGGGTGCCTCTAAAGGCATCAAAACATGCCAGAGTGTGCCTTAATGCATCCCAAAATGCTTTAAAAAAACTCCAGTACCAGGTACTCGAAATGCATCAAAAAACTCCAGGGGTGCCTCAAAATGCATTAAAAACATGCCAGGGTGCTCAAAAAACACTCCAGGGTGCCTCTAAATGCATCCAAATGCCTCAAAAACACTACAGGGTGCCTCTAAATGATCAAACACACCCAGGGTGACTCAAATGATCAAAAACACTCCAGGATGCC